>CM076581.1:328500041-329164951 GCA_034641835.2 Pinus albicaulis | reverse complement strand
GATATATTCGTTTTACAATTAAATGCTATGAAGGTGTCGATCCTACCTTAGATCCAAATGCTTATTTATGGTCGCAATGCTTCCGTTGCATCAATAATCCTTCGTGGCAACAAGGGCCCTTTTGTCACAAGAAAGTATTATATTTTCGTTGATCTGCAATCACAAACAAGAAAATATCAATAGCACCGTATAAAAAATAACTACAAACATACCTATCATAGTGATCAAGGAATCTATGAAATAAAAACGATCAACGACAACTTCTATTGAACAAACAATCGAATGACAATTTATTGAGAAAAATGTATAACTTGATCATTTAATCTTAAAATATACGTAAGAACCTTACAAACCTTAGCCTTGATTGTTCGAAAGGCCTTCCGTGGGTCCGGCTAAAGAGTCTCTCTACTTTGATATGTCTTGCACTCTTCCTTCAAAAATGAGCACATAGAGGTATGTGATCTTTCCTCTCAAAAGCTCAATAGAAAGAAGACTAAATCTTGCCGCACTTTACCAATCACACATAAAGCTTGAACTCTAATCCTCAATCTCCAAAATCGCAATCAAAACTTAACCCTTTGAGGCTACCCAATGCCTCCTTTTATAGAGAAGATGAGGAAGTTAGGGTTCCACCTTTGAAGGGATAGAATCCTCCTTCAAAGGGATAGGCTCCTCACATCAAGGGATTAGTTCCTTAAGGTGTGGGATACATGCACCTTAATAAAGCGTACTCATCCCCAAAAAATCTCATCTATAACCTTCTAGAATTGACCAAAATTCAACTTTTTCACTTTAATTTCTCGCTTTTTTTATCTTTACAGGAGTACGTAGGCATAACAATGGAAAAATGCATTCTAGAATGCAGTTCCTCTTCACATTACCTACGTACCCTAGCCAGGAACGCAGGTAGGCTTCATGTTACCTGCGTTCCCAAATTTTTTGAGCTTTTTAGGGTTTTTTCTCTAGTTTTAGGGCTTGGAATGAGGAACAAAGGTTGTAAGACTTGCAGAGGAGGTAAGTATGAGTGTCAATGAGCTCATACAGTCATCAGAATGTCAGGGTGACATTTTTTAGTGTAACATATTGCCCCCTAAAGTGCGAAGTCTGAAATAGATGAAGATGAAGTCTGTCATATATGAAGAGTGAAGTACTTTATCATTTCAAGGATCATCCTGTGGACACCCCGGTTGGAACCTGTAAAAACATTCAATGCAAAATATATATATGTAATCATATCATCGCCGAGGTAGGCATTCCCATACTCAGATCAAAACTAACTAGAAACTAATCTAAATTGTTCTGATACAGGAATGATTTTCAATACATCAACAGTATAGACATATGTAGACACAGCATGGGCACAACCATCTATAATGAATAGTCTACTGTATAATAATAAAACTCCTCGCAGCCTGGATGGTGGAAACTAGATCCAGGGTCTTGATTTCCGCATCTCGAACTAGTACGATTCTATCCATGTGAATAAATGTGTTGAAGTCGAATATGGTAGAAACCACTTGATTACCAGTCAATGATGTGAACTGTTAACAAGTGTGAGAGAAACCACCAGTAATGTCAATGGCTCTCAAAGTACCCAGTACAATCCATGAAATGTGAATGAATGAGCTGAAGTCGAACATCTCACGGAATCATTCGATCGAAGGTCAATGATGCAACCTGTCATCGAAGGCGAGAAACCTGCCATTGAGGCATGCAGATTTCAAGGTACTAACGATTTCTGGATCAACTTCCTAGATAATGTGCTGATGTCGATAGAAAGTGATCTGTCGTAGGCAAGCCCACAACACGAAATCATAGATCAAGTTTTGAAAATATATTGGCAAGGACTGACTCAGGGATGGTCAAAATGGATGACAGATATTTTGCAGATGAATGGTTTATTTGAATTGTCCTCTTGAACACATAACGACACTGCAGATGGCTTGGTAACAATTGACCCAAAGCTAATACCCAGAAACCGGCTGAAGACTTTCAATGTGGTTTGATTAACTGTTAGGCAAAGGATTTTCCCAACCCAGGTGGACAAAAAGTGTCGTGTTCAAGAGTGGTTAATGGTTTTCTGAATAATCAAAATGTAACAAACAGGTTCGTTTTTCTCTCTTTTCCCCCACCATTTCTGGCAAGTACCTCTTTATTTTTGACAAGCTTGAGGAGGATAACATTTTCTTGTTTATAATCTCATCCTTCGGATGAGTCCAACTTAGTTTAAGATTCAAACCCTAAGAAGAAGTGGTTCGTTCCTGTTTGAAATTGAACAGGTCCTTTACTGTTAAATTTTAACGAGTCCAGTATAGGAGAAACTCGGTGTTTTTCAATTTTAGGGAGTCAGAAGAAAAAACTTAAGAAAACTCCATAAGTGTACTTTTTCGTAAATTTAGTCTCTCGAGCCCGAAAAAGGATATAATAACGCGGGAGAGAACTCTATTGACCGTATTTAGTCAATGTATACCTTTTTCGTAAATAGTCCATTTCAGTCCGTAAAAGGGGTAAACTTATACTGAAGGGACGATTATTCATTTACTTTAACGAGTTCGAATAATCAAGTGCTCGACAATCTTTTCATGTTTAGAGAGTCTGAAAAGGGCTTAAAAGAGAACTCCAAATTTCACTTTTTCGTAAGTTTTAACGAGTTCGAAAAAAGGGATAAAAATGTACTCATGGTTTTCACTTTTTCGTAAGTTTTAACGAGTTCGAAAAAGGGATAAAAATGTACTCCTGTGGCCGTCTTTCAATTTAATTAACGAGCAGGAAAAGACGGAAAGAACTCAGCATTTTCATGTGTTTTACGAGAATGAAAGATAGCAAAATAATCTTGGGATTTTCATGAGTTTAATGAGTCTTGAAAATAATAACCGAAATTGACTCAAGATAGGTTTCATTTTTACAAAAGCTTGAAACATAGTAAACTGTGCTTCATAGTAGTTTCATTTTTACACAAGCTTGAAACAAAGAGAAAACTGTGCTTGATGCCCCCTAAGCGTAACTGCTAGAGCGCATGCCCCCCCAGCTTCATTTCATTCAACTAAGTACACTTCTGGTAATTAATCGCTGGATGGAATGAAGGTTCATTTACGAGATCATATGAAAGACGCGACCTAAAAACTAACCTAAATATATGACTTAACATTTATGAGGTCTATTCAAAGACTCGAATCAATAAGGGTGAGGACAGTTCCTTTTACTGTGTCAACCTCGTTAAAAAATGAAACACGTTGCCATGAGCATAGTTCTTTTCCTGTGTCGAGCTCGTTAAAAAATGAAACAAGACCGATTTCCCCAGTGGAGTCGCCAATTTGTTGGCCGGATAAATCGTTCTTGCGGACAAGACCGATATCCCTAGTGTCAGAAGACAATCTAGCAACAAATGAACAACTAAGTTTGTCTTTCTCTAGATATATTCGTTTTACAAATAAATGTTATGAAGGTGTCGATCCTACCTTAGATCCAAATGCTTATTTGCGGTCGCAGTGCTTCCGTTGCATCAATAATCCTTCGTCGTAACAAGGGCCCTTTTGTCACAAGAAAGTATTATCTTTCGTTGATCTGCAATCACAAACAAGAAAATATCAATAGCACCTGTATAACAAATAATTATAAAACATACCTATCATAGTGATCAAGGAATCTATGAAATAAACGATCAAACGACAGCGTATTGAATTAAACAATCGAACGACAATTTATTGAGAAAAACAGAACTTGATTGTATTAATCTTAAAATATACAGAAGAACCTTACAACCTTAGCCTTGATGTTCGAAAGGCCTTCCTGGGGTCCAAAGCAGGAGTCTCCTCTACTTTGATAAGTCTTGCACTCTTCCTTCAGGAGCACATAAATCCTTATTGGACTATTCTTCTCTTGGGTAGCCAGACCTCAAAGAATATCGGTCCTCAAATACTATTATATTGAATGCCCTATCTCATTCTCAAAGAGTATCGAATGCCAGATGATTGCCCAATCCTCCATTCTGTCTTCCAGGTGAAGACTAGAAGGATGTGTCTATATATTCTCTCCACAAGGCCTTCACTAATACTTACGACTGTTATTCCTGGTCTAGTGCATGACATGTGTATTAGAGAATCACATATGTCACTCCCTCTTAACACAGGAAGGAAATACTTCAAGTTTCTTCCAAGTAAGAAAATTACCACCAAGCTCTCTCTCAACCATGGTCCTGTAGTAGCAATCCAACTACTCATGAATAAATCCTCCCCTTGATGTCATGGATTTCGATATTGAGGAATATTCAACCTTTGGCTTCATAGGGCACAAATCATCCATCACTTTCAGTCACGATTCATGTCCACTATCAGAAAGTGATTCATTGGGGTTTCTCATATGGTTCACTGTTGTGCCTTGCTACTTTCCTTCAAATCATCTCTAAGGATCATATATCCTTTCTCATGATTAGCAGTCCTTCGCAAATTCATCCTAATAAGCATATACATATGAGATTTTAAAACAAAATTTACCTAAGTGATGGTCTTTCATGATGATATCTTCCTTTAGGCATCGACATCCTATATTCAGATTAACACATTTCCTAATGATATTTTTTGTCAAGGGTCTTCTTATTTACCATACTTTTGTCAGAGTCTACATATCCTCCCAGGAGATATCCTAGTCACACATTCCTTGCTTCTGGATGTTAACTGCCTCTTGACATGGTTTCATTTCATGATCTCTTCCTTTCTGCACATTCTTCATTCCCAGGAACTTACAAATTTTCCAATTTCTCGTTCATATACAACCACCTCATACTCCATGAGGACATATTATGTTGATTTCATCTGTCAGTGCACCGAGAGATCCTTATTCATAGATCATACTTCTAAATATGAAAGTTTATTACCTACAACCATAAGACATGACTTCACAACATCCAGTGTCAACATATTAATATATACATACCTCATACCTTTTTCCCTTGATTCATTTTGTAGCAATTTCTCTAGAATGAAGAGCTTCATTCCCTTGGCCTGCTCCATCAATATGTCATCATATTCCAGAATTATGTTTCCATGATGACTCTTGATCTTGATGACTAACTTCCATTAGTAATGTTATCAGAGAGGTTCTCCTGGAGCTGATTCACAAAGATATCCTAAAATTCCTTTTATCATGTTGATATAATATACATTTCTTCCTATCGTACTATTTTACAACCAACAGAAATCAATTAAAGGAGAAGATGATATAGTAGAGATCCATTGCTTCTTCTTTCTTAGATTTCTTCACATAAGGTTTTCCCCTCACATCTGAGATATGGGCTTCTCCCCTTTTCCTCTTGTCCTTGTCAGATTTAGGACATTCTCTTTTATAATTCCCAAGTTCATTACATGCAAAGCATCGTACGTTGTCCATATTCCTTATTTTATTCTGAGGGCCAAATTTTCCAAATCTTCCTTTCTTCCTGTATGTGGCTGCAAAGGCTTGATCCCTTCACTTGGTCCTGTATCAACTTTGGCTTTTAGTCTTGTTTCCTCTATTTTATATAAAGACCATAAATCATGGAATGGAGTGGCTTCTTTCTTCCCGTATAAACTTGAAGTGAAGTTTCCCCATTCCTCTGTTATATCATTCAACACCACTATAGTCATCTCAGTGTCAGACATTAATTATTCCAGTTCCTGTAGTTGATCTATTATTTTAGAAATCCTCATAAAGTATTAAGTGATTCCTTATTCCCTTGACAATTTCATTTTATATAGTTCTTGTCTCAAAGATATTTCTTCTCCTCCAGTACTCACAGAGAATAGCTCCACCGGTTTCTCACATATTTCTTTAGCAGACTTTAGTTTTGATAAATAGGGAATAAGTGAGTCCTTGATGTATTCTATGAGAATCCTCTATGCTCGGATTTCTCGCTTCATGTATTTGGTATGAGCTAGAGCATCTTATTTTGATGGTTGAATTGTCGATCCATTAATTTAGTCCATAACTTTTTCTTCAATTAGATTCAAATCTGCCCTCTTCTTCCATGCGCTAAAGTTTGATGGCCCAACTAGCTTGTTGCTTTCTTTACAATAAGTCATCTTAACATATTTAAATAAGGTCATAGATACTTACTTGAATAGAGTGGCTTGCATTTTCCTTGATGATGTTTGAAGATGAAGTCAAGAGATCCTATAAGATAGAAATGTTCAATGTAGGTGTTCTTGAATCCTTGATGAAGGATATCTTCAGAAGTTGAGGTCCTCCTTCTAAAAAATTCTTGAATGTGAAACTTTGATGGAAAGGATTTATTTCTTGATTGAGTTGATCCTTTAAATGAGATAGGAGATATTTTTCGAAGTAACTAGAGAGTCTTCTTTTGCAAAATGATTTTATTTTTTTAACCCAAGCTTTGATCTTCGCTTCCTAGAGTGTCTCCTTTGTCAAGCAGCCCTTGAGATTAGCACCTTAGCTCTGATACCCTGTTGAGAATTTAGAGGGCTATTGATTAAATGAAAATTATCTTCTTGATAATTACTTGTGAGATTAATTGAGTCACTTATATCTTCTCTTTGTTAGCTTATTAAATCTCTCATCAAGTCAATTATCAAAAGACACGAGACACAAGAATTAGGCTCCTAGAGCCAGGGAAAAACCTCTTCCTCTTGGAGAGGAAACCCACTAGAAATTCTTCTTATATAGTTCAGATGACAAGTACCATGACCCAGATTTAGACGATTGACCCATTTATGCATCCAAGACCTAGACTTTACTTCTTTTATGTCCTTCAATGCTTTTCCTTCTTTTCTTCACCAAGTTGCACTGTTCTGCCCTAGTAATTCCTTGAAGCTTCAGTTGAATGTTCAGTTTCTTGAGTTATATATATAGGCTATAGATAGGAAAGTAAATCTCATATTTACTTTCCTTCTTTCCTTTACTTTCCGACTGCTTCTTATTTGTGAACCATTGTCTCAACAACTTGACTACAAACTATGCAGATTCACTTTAGATCTGCACTACAGGAGATATCAGTCTCATACTCACGCACTCATGCTCATGTACTGATCCGCACTCCTGCTTTAGTATGTCACAACACTTATATAATACATGAATATGTATTTATATACTAGTTATGAAATTATCACCAAAGTGTTGCACCTTAGGAAATGCCAATATGTATATATGTAAATCAGTTCTCCTATCCTTAAAAAAATTCCACACTGTTATTCAAACATATGATCCATACTTTTAACTTCAACAAATTATTATTATACGTATTCTTGTTATCCGCATGCAGCTTCAAAGATGACCGAACAACAGATCTGCACTACAAAATTTTTGTATGATCTGCAGTGTTCTCAAACACTTCAAACTTCGCACTTAAAGCCCATTAATATATCCGTATTGAATCTACCACAGGAATCTGCATGCTTTTTCATAGATGAATGAGTTCTTGATTTTAAAATGAGCCGCAGAACAAGTATATAAATATAGACAAACTTACTTTGTTTTAGGCCAACCAACACTTTGGCATGTAGGCTGACTTGTAACGCAACATAATAGCTTTATTTTCAACGTTGATGTGGAGCTGAATTAAGCCATTGGTTCACGTTTTCTTTGACTAGGTCTTGGAGAATTTCTTAGACTAGATGCTTCATATACATACGACACATATTAAATTTATAGCTATAAGACAAAAACCTAGTTAGACATCAACAAAAAGTCTACTAACCTCTAATAATCTCTTTCTCATGAAACCCATGAGGTAAGTGCAAAATACAAAAAATGGTTATTCACCACTTCCTTTTTATTTGTAAATATTTAGGTAAGAATATGTTAGATACTTGTGACTTGATGATTGAAATAGTCTCTTTTTTCCGAGGACATCATCCTCACCTTCCTCCGGCTTATCACCAACAGTTTGTTCAGGGTTCCAAACTCAATGTTGGAAACTAAACCTGCGTAGGTTGTAAGCGGTGTGAATCTGCTTGTCCAACAGATTTATTGAGTGTACATGTTTATTTATGGCATGCGACGTTTATTATCTTTAGTTCTAGTTTACATAAATTCATAATTACATAGTCAAAATGAAGACCAACATAGTTAGACTTTTCAACAGGTTACATATCTACTAAACCTTTTCCTAGAGAAGCATTTGAATATCTCAGACTAAAGCTGGGAGTCGTCTCGGACTCACTTATCTAATTTGTGTGATTTTAAAAGATTAAATTCGGTACGCAGGTTTCATGATGCATAGTCGCATATATACACGAGTTTCTCGCTATACAATCATGTATGGATCCTTATGTAATAAAATATGTGGTTCATCCTTCAGAACAATATTTGTCATGTTGCTGACATATATGGTTTGGCTCTATTGATCAGGTGTTGATGGGTACAATTTGTGGTTTTGGTTTTCAACTTACATTTCCTTTTCTTAAAATTTATCTACTTGATGAAGATGCTTTGATGAATTGGTTGTTGAAAATGTTCAAGACAGACATGTTTAGGGGGATCATTACCCTTGATGGATATAATGAATTGTTGGAATTATGTTGGTTACTGAAGTGTGTTCGATGATCTCTCTCTATTGAGGTCCTTTGGTCTTGGTTATAATGTCATATCTGTAATTTTATATAAGGGGCATGTTGAGACCTATGATGTAAAGATTATCATTTTCAGTCATGTAGGGTGTTTTTCAAATTGGTAAGCCCACTTGGTTGGGTGCTTGAGTCAAAAATCTAAACCCACTTGGTTGGGTAGTTGAGTCAAATATGTAACCCAAATTGGTTGGGTAATTGATGTATGTATGCGTCCTTGGTTATAGGAAAGGTTGTAGAGTTTTTCAAATCTATTTTGAAGCTTCAACATGTGTTCAGGGGGAGTATGGTCTGTATAGTGCAACGCAGATCTCAGCATCGTTGTATCAGTTCGCCCTTTGCTCATAATGTCAAAGGGGGAGAGTAACTTGGTGTTTGAATAATGCTTATGATTGATGTGTCTATCTACACCAACATGGTTTCCATGAAGTCAAAAGGGGGAGATTGTTGGCATTATGATGTAATATGTTGTCCTTGATGGAAACCTACTCGATGAGTTTCCTTTTGATAACAACCTATTTGTTAAAGATGTAAAATTGATGTATCTACAGGTCACTTCAGATGTGACAAATAAAGGAATTCCATTCACTAAAAGAGGAATGATGAAGGTAAAGAAGTATACACATGTTTGATGAAGGGAACCCGTGTATACCCATATGTTCAATGAGGCCAAGTCGAGAATACATCCAGAATCAGTGTATACATAGTTCTTGGGAAGAAAAGTTGCAGGTACACGTGGGTACAAAGAAGAAAAGTCGCGTATGAGTTGGTGCACTAATTTTAACAATACCAAGGGTCTTTCCTATGGTATTAGCTCACAACATTGGGCATAGTCACGACTATTTGATCCCGTCCAAGAATACCACTGGCACTTGTGTTTTGGCTCATGGTACTAGCTAAGGCTCAAACTATATAAGGAGGAGAAGATCATAGTGCAAGGGTGTGCATGTGTGTCAGAATTGAATGAATACTTCAGTCTGAAGTATATCTGCATGGATTGTGTTGCTTTCAATAGATAGATATGATATTTTGATGCACTCATGAATACAATAATGGAACAGGATCTCTAGACCTGAAATGACTATGTATTTTCATGATTTGTTTATGAGTTGTTTAGATCTGTGACCTGGCGCATAATTGTTGAAGTAAATGATATGATATGAGCAAGTTTGTAGCTTTTAAGTGGTATGTAGTCCTGTAATATTTACAGATCTATACACTGGTTCGTCACGGTGAAAGCGTTTATACCCACAGGTTCGCTTCAAAAAAGAAGCGTATGTAAGTTAGGATTTTTCTGAATATTGCTGAAGAAAATGTCTGATCATTTCTACTATGTTTTTGATGTCTGTCATTGAAGCCTTCATGTAGATCTGGTTTGTTTGAATACTGTTTATGTTGCTAGTTGATTATGTATAAATATGATTAGTGACTAGGTGTTTGAATATGATGGATGCTGCTGACAGAATAAGGGTTCTGTAAATCTGACAAAGTATGCCTGAATGTCTCTGATCCGTTCTGAGTCAAGTCAAATCTTGGATTTCAGTATATAAAGATCTATACGTGGGCTGCTTCACAAAAAAGCGTGTTTACACGTAGGTTACTGTAAGTGAAGTAGCGTATATAGTTTTTTTATAAATTATCAGGGTTGAAGTTGATTCTGCATGAATATATAGAAGTCTGGGTTTAATAATGTGATCTGGTTACAGTGATCTCACTGTTCTGTTTGAAGATTGATATACAAATTGTGATTTGCTGAGGCTATTGGATCCAGTGTGAAAATTTATGAAATGTGGTCTGCAGTGGTTTCGAGGGTTAAAGCCTTAAGTGTGGAAGTCGAAGCTTCCTACCAGTAGAAGTTGGTGATTATTTCATGGGGTTGTAGCTCCCTTCCAGTAGTAGTTGGTAAATGAGACCAGGGGGTTGAAGCTCCCTTCCAATAGCATCTAAAGAACGAGATAAGGTTGCAACCTTCTGCTGGTGGGTGCCTGCGTGCTGGTATGAGTCTACACTAGTACAAAATTGTAAGAATTTTTTCTTTATAATAAATATTGAAGACAGAGATGACAACAACAATGGTTTTCTCTCGAATTTGGTTTCCACTTTAAATCCTGGTATTCATGTGTGTTTCTAATGTGTGATGATTTATTAGATTCTCACTGTAAATGGTTACTACTTAGTAAATGTCTGATGAATAAATGATGTACTGGATTAAGAAGAGTTTCTAAAGATTTATATGTCTAATAATTTCACTAGAATACACAAGTTTCTTTAAAGAAATTTGTGTGCATACACATGTTGGATTAATTAAAGTCACGTATAGAAATCAGTAAAAGTAAGGAAAAATTATTGTGATTTTTAAAATACTGATTCACCCCCTGCTCTCAGTATTTTTCCCAATAGATTTACTTTTGTAGCCAATTTTTAGTAGATATGCACAGACTTTGTCTTTCTTGCACAACAAATTAACGATCTTTTAGGTCAACCCAATTTTCAATCTCTTCCTTAGATGGATTCCACATCTAGCTATCCTTAAGTTAGATCCTAGTCCTAGAAACATAACCATTTAGTGGCTTGATGGGGCCTAGACATAGGTTTGAAGTGATTGTGAAGTCCAACAAAACCCACAATTAGCGTCCCTTTCGGCAACGATCTTCTTGGGCAGATAAAAGTCTCACTCGAGGAAATATAGGGGGTTTATAGAATTAGGTTTATGCATCCAGAGGGACACATCACTGTGGATTTAGGGATTTTCCTTCTTATGAGAGCTACCCTGGTCAGACATATCAATATTACCAACGATGTTCAACACAATTATCGAACTTACTGAAAAACTACGCAATCTTAATTCTTTAAGTGTTAACCACAACAAATAACCATAAAATAGACTAAGTTATTTAGATATAGATAAAAACCCTTATTGAGCATAAACATTCATAAAATAAGTAAAAAGAAAACAAATCAATATACTTAGATCTTTCTCAACAATTCTTTCATTAACAAACAAATCTTCTCTATACATCCACTTTCCACCCCGCGCACACAACTGCAGGGGTCTATGCACACAACTGGAGACTTCGTAAGGTCTCTGCCCACACAGTTGCAAGAGCCTTTCCTCTAACCCAAAACACAGACTCTAACTCAGTTTGACATCCAAATATTTCGTAAAAGATATATCATTCACAACCTTCCTATGACTTCTATCTAGAATCCTTATATATATTTGGATAATACAATACCATGGTCCCAAACTATGGGCGGAGTCTAACTTTCACAAAACATCCCATCCCATTACATAATAAGGGGATTTGACCCACCCCAAAGCCCCTAAGTCAAAAAATAGACTTCGTGCTCCACTCCTCGATCTATGGAGCCTTTACTTCGCGGGGAATCCCAGCTCCAATAGGACACGACCAACACAAAATTGTGACTTGTCCCGAGTCACAACGATGGTGTGCAATCAATATTTTCTGTAATTCCACTCAAGGCATCCTTCAATGGAGGAACTGTATCAGTGTACTTCTTTGCAAAATCCTGGATCTCTTCGAGCAAAGGTTATGTGATGGACTTAATTGCATTCTGCTTCAATTACCTTTGAGTTGTGCACAACTCTTTAAAATTCTTGTCCAAATTCTGGGAAAGCTGACTAGCCTCATCTTCCCATGGCTTCATCCTAGAAATGACTAGCTTCTCTTTCTGGCGCAACTCCTCAATCTGTTCTTATAAAAATTCACCCTCTTGGAGATGGTTAATCCTCTGAATTGGCGCGAAGGTCTTTACAGTGACCTTGATTTTATCTAGCTTCTCTTCTTTCTCGCGCAACTTGGTCTGAAATTTCTGTACTTGCGGGTTCTCTTGTACTGAGGATCAGACATCCCAAGCTCTTCCAAATATGCTTGCACACTCTTGTATGCAAGACTCGATCTATGTTGTGGCGGCCTTCAGCTCTGTTGTGTGTTGATCGCAGAGTTCTAGAATAGTAGCAGGCTATAGCCGCATCTTTGGCTCGACCATTTTCATTTCCATCTTGATCCATACTTCATCTAATTTAGCCTTGGATTCTTTGACAATTGTGGCTAGCTTGGCCACTTTTTCCTCAGGCGCAACGGTAGTCTGAATCTCGAGATTGGTAGCTCAGGACATGCCTTCGAGATTGCTTCTTCTAGCTACTGGCACTGTGGTGCCTCAACCTTGCGTTCTTGGACAAAAATATGTTTCTCTACAACCATGCTTTGGAATTCCTCCTAGGAATCTTGAATAACCAGAAGAGAATGATGTTCCAAGATCTTTAGCTCCTCGGTGATGCCCTGGTGAAAATCATGTAAGCCCTGTAAAGGAATAGATGCAAGATTCAATGTTTTGTTCCACCATCGGATCACCTCCTTCATCTATTCAGTTGTGTCAAAATGGAGCGTGCCCATAGGAATATACACTTCATGGGTATCTGCAAACAGTGCCAAATCCTGTGCAGTTGTACCTATTTTAGTGGCTGCTCTTCTTGGTGGAATCATGCTCGCCTGCACCTACAAATCTTGCAACCCTTTGTGGACGTCTTCTTGTAAATTCTTGTACTTCTCTTTGATGTTGCCCCAAAAGTTCTCATTGGCCTGTCACACAACATCCTTGATCTTGTCAATGTCCCCCTCAGTGAGGACCATGTTTGTTGGACAAACGGATCTGTCATACTTGACCTTATTTCATGTGCCACCCTTTTGTGTGTTAGGTCCCTATATTACTAGTATAGTCCCTTATTTTTGTTAGTGTAACCCCCATATTTTTATTATTGTGCCCTTAAATTATTATTGTTAGGTCGGCTAGGATTACATTGTGGCCCCACTAGGATTACATTGTGGCCCCATGGACTCCTATATATAGAAAGGAGGATTTGTAATTTGAATCATCCAAGAATTGTTCATTCATGTAATGTATTGGATGTTGCCCCGTCAAAGTGGCTTATTTCTAAGGCGTTGATATCTCTTTTCTTCTCTTTTTGGAGCTGGTTTCACAACATTTGGTATCAGATCGTTGAGATTCTAGGGTTTCGCTGCTCCAAACAGGTCAGCGTGGAATTGTCGCTATAACCTTTTTTCTATGAAGGTTCAGAATCAAAAAATTTTAGAGTGCGAAGCCAAAATCCTGAGGAACATTGTCAAAATATTTCAGAGCTTGGTTCACAATATTTTCGAAGATATGGTCTGTGCAAGTTAGGTCATTTTGCAGGCTCCTGAATTTAACCTAAACAGGTCATAGTGGTATTTTCGTAATAACATTTTTTATACGAAGGTTCAGAAGCTGAAATTTTTAGAGTGCGAAGCTAAAATCCTGAGGAACATAGTCAAAACATTTCAGATATTAGTTCGCAATATTTTCGGAGATATGATCTGTGGAAGTTAGGGCTTTTTGAGGCTTCTGAATTTCATCTCAAAGAGGTGATCGTGGGAAAAAATTCATAGCTCTCTCTCTCAGCATCGGATTGGAATGCTGTAAAATGTGGCCGAAAGTGCACGGAATGCAGTTTTTTTTTCTATCAATTTTAGAGCCAGAGGAGGAAACAATGACATGTGGAAATTAGTACAAGTTCACTCTACTTAACCAGTCCAAAATTGGGTCATTGTGGGAGATTGGACATAAATTTTCCTTGAAGAATCCAAATCAGATCAGACCTATGGCATTTGAAAGAAGCTTCAGAGGGATAATACAGGGCTTAATTTCGGATATTGAGGATCTGCAATTATAGAGATAATTCAATTTCAATATCGAGCTCCTCCAAAGCAAGTAAAAGGTGTGTATTTTTTTTTTTCTGAATTGCATAAGTCTTGTTTGAAGAATCAAGTTGAATTGATTCCAAGAGAATATTGTAGAATAGATATTAGTATTGATTCTAAAATGGCCCCTAAAAATAATTCACCACCCATTAAGCCTTTAGAAAGCTCTACTATGACTCATGAAGACAAAAAATGGCAACATGACATATCAAAATTACAAGAGTAAGTGCAACAAATTTCGCTCTCGCAAAGAGCAACAAAAAATGACATGGAAGTTTTGAAGAAAGGCGTGGAAACTAAGATGGATGGTTTGAAGAAAGGCATGGAATCTAAGATGGATGGTTTGAAGAATGGCATGGAATCTAAGATAGAGGGTATGGAAGTTGGCATGGAATCTAAAATGGAAAACATGAAGAATGATCTAAAAGTAGACATGGAAGGTTTGACAAAGTTGATACAAGAAATGTTTCCTAATCGTGAAAAGATAGTAGAGGAAACTCATGATGAGAACAAAATAAATGTTAATCATGATTTCATAAAATCTAATGTTAGCGGGAAGAACCACCATATTCCAAAAATGGATATGAGGAAGTTTGATGGAAAGGATCCTGTAACATGGATACTACAGATGGAGCAATATTTTGATCTCCATAATGTGCAAAACACACAAAAGGTACGCATTGTAACTTTACATTTAGAACAAAATACATTTGTATGGTATCGATGGCTTTACTCCCGTAAAAAAATTGTCACTTGGTCAATTTTTACGGAGGAAATGATAGCACATTATGAGGATACAAAGAGCAACACCTTCTTTAGCCAATTGATAAATCTCAAACAAAAGGGCTTAGTGGGGGAGCACATTGAGGACTTCCAAAAATTGAACATAAGGGTAACTGATATTCCATAGGAACACAGGATTGATCTCTTCATAGGCACTTTAAAGGATAACATCCAACATGAAGTTCGAGTTTTGGAACCTGATTCATTGGAGAAGGCATTCAGGTTGGCAAGAAAAATTGAATGTAAAATTATGGCGACAAGGAAGCCTACCACTCACTTCTATAAAGAGGGAAGTGTTGCTACTCCTAGATTTCCACAACCTACAAGGTTGACACCACAACAATTGGAAGAAAAGAGAGCAAAAGGTCTTTGCTACAGTTGTGATAGAAAATACACTAAAGGTCATAAGTGTGCTGAGAAGAAATTATTTTACATAGATTGTGAAGAGGAAGAAGAAAATGAACAAGAAGAGGATATACTCTAGGAACCAAACCAAGAAGGGAAGAAATGAGTCCGACCATATCGTGTAATGCATTGGCAAGAATTACCACTCCTCAAACTCTCAAGATAGGAAATATCAAGAAGAAAAAGGTAATAGTGTTGATTGATTCAGGTAGTACCCATAATTTTATTCATTGTAAGGTAGCCAAGGAATTGAATTGTTTCCTATACCCAGCACCAGAATCTCAAGTGATGGTTGCAAATGGAGGAACTATAAATTGCTCTGGAAAATGCCATAATATCAAGCTAACCATGGGGGAATATGTATTGAATAGTCCAATGCTTTCCATTCCTATGGGAGGTGCTGATGTTGTACTAGGAGTACAATGGTTACGATCTTTGGGGATGGTAGCTTTTAATTTTCAAGAACTTTTCTTGAAATTTTTTTCAGAAGGAAAGGAAGTCGAATTACGGGGTATTGAAGGGAAGCCAGGAAGGATAATAAGCTCTAATATCATGACAAAGCTTCTAAATAAAGAACAACGAGGCGTAATTGCACAATTATGCTCACTAGAAGTTCCGACATCAAAATCATCTATTTCTGCAGATCTCCAACAAGTCTTGGACAATCATTCCAAGGTGTTTGAAACTCCCAAAGGACTCCCACCTATTCATGATCATGATCATGCTATTCATTTGATTCCGGGAAGTGTTCCTCCAAACATCGGGCCTTATAGATATCCTTATGTCCAAAAGAGCGAAATTGAACATATGATTGCAGAAATGTTAGAGGCGGGTATAATTCAACCTAGTCAAAGTTCTTTCTCTACTCCTGTAGTATTGGTACACAAGAAGGATGGATCATGGCGCATGTGTTCGGATTATAGGGAGCTCAATAAGATCACCATTAAAGATAAATTTCCCATTCCTGTGATTGATGAATTATTGGATGAATTACATGGAGCAATTTATTTTACCAAATTGGATCTTCGTTTAGGGTATCATCAAATTAGAATGAAGACTGAAGATATTCCAAAAACAACATTTCGAACTCATGAGGGTCATTATGAATTTTTGGTCATGCCTTTTGGTCTTACCAATGCACCTTCTACATTTCAAGGGTTGATGAATTCCATTTTCAAACGCTTCCTTAGAAAATTTGTGCTAGTATTTTTTGATGATATACTAATCTACAACAGGTCTTGGAAGGATCATGTTGAACATGTTGACAGGGTGCTCAAACTATTGCAGGAGAAACAATTATATGCAAAAACATCCAATTGTTTCTTTGGAGTACAAGAGGTGGAATATCTGGGTCATATTGTATCTCACGAGGGTGTTAAGGTGGACCCTAACAAAATTAAAGCCATTAAGGAATGGAAAGTCCCCACAACCATAAAGCAGTTGCGAGGATTTCTCGGGTTAACAGGGTATTATTGAAAGTTTGTTAAGAATTATGGGAGAATAGCAGCACCTCTAACAACATTATTGAAGAAAGATGCATTTTCATGGACTCCTGAAGCAACTAAGGCCTTTGAACATCTTAAAGAGGCAATGTGCCTAGCACCAATCTTAGCTACGCCAGACTTCACAAAAACCTTTATTGTGGAATGTGATGCCTCAGGAAATGGAATTGGTGTTGTTTTAATGCAGGAAGGAAGACCTATTGCTTTTGAAAGTCGTCCAATCAAAGGAAAGTATTTACAGAAACCTATTTATGAGAAGGAAATGTTAGCAATACTACATGCACTAAAGAAATGGAGAACTTACCTATTGGGAAGACACTTCAAGGTAAAAACTGATCATGATAGTCTTAAACACTTTTTGGAACAAAGACTATCTTCAGAAGAGCAGCAAAAATGGGTCACAAAGATGTTGGGTTATGACTTTGAAATAATCTACAAAAAAAGGAAGCTAAATGTTGTTGCAGATGCACTCTCAAGAAAGAATGAAGAGGTGGAAGCATTGCTTTGTGCCATTTCTATTATCCAACCAGATTGGATAACCGAAGCAAGAGATGAATGGAAGAAGGACAAAGATGTATGGACACTCATTCAAAAGTTGCAGCAAGATCCTAGTACATCTGATACATTTAGTTGGAAAATGATTCCTTATGGTACAAATATCGCTTATATCTTTGTAAGAATTCCCAACTAAAACAAAATATTCTTCTGGAATTGCACACTTCTCCTTTAGGAGGACACTCAGGATTTTTAAAAACTTACCACAGGGTGAAGAAAGAATTTTTTTGGGATGGCCTTAAATCTGATATTCAAAATTTTTTGGCGGAATTTTTGGTTTTCCAGCAGAATAAAGTTGAGACAATTAAGACCTCGAGACTTCTACAACCTTTATCCATTCCAAGTCAACGTTGGGAGGAGATTTCAATGGATTTTATCACAGGTTTACCTAAGTCCGAAGGAAAGAGTGTCATCATGGTGGTAGTTGATAGAATTACCAAGTATGCACACTTTTGTGCATTATATCATCCATTTAAAGAAAGTACAGTTGCTACTACATTTATGGATAGAATTCAAAAGCTACATGGAAGCCCAAGGGTTATTGTGAGCGACAGAGATCCCATTTTTACTGGAAATTTTTGGACGGAGTTATTTTCTTGTTTGGGTACTCAATTAGCTCATAGATGATCTTATCATCCTCAATCTGATGGTCAAACTGAGATAGTAAATAAATGTTTGGAAGGATATCTTCGTTGTTTTGTATCTGATAAACAAACACAATGGGTCAAGTGCTTACCTCTAGCTGAATGGTGGTATAACACTTCCTTCCATACTGCAGCAAAAATGACCCCATTTATGGCACTTTATGGATATCATCCACCATCCATCACATCATCTTTAAGAGAAAATTCGAAGGTTCAAGCGGTGGAAGATCACATCGAGCATCAACAAGAAGTTCTCCAACTCTTAAAGGATAACCTGAATTTGGCACAAAATCGAATGAAACAACAGGCAGATCAACATCGCAGCGAGAGAAGTTTTGATGTAGGAGATTGGGTATTTTTACGGCTACAACCATATAAACAAATGTCCTTCAAGCAAGCTAAGAAGGATAATAAATTATCGCCAAAGTACTATGGTCCTTACAAGGTGTTGCAAAAGATTGGTACTATGGCATACAAATTGGAGCTTCCTGCTTCTTCGCGAGTACATCCAGTTTTCCATGTTTCGTGCTTAAAGAAGGTTATAGGTGAAAATATTCAAGTTCAAACAATATTGCCAGAACTTGATGAGGAAGGAAAAATCATATTGGAACCGGAAGCGGTCACGGAAACAAGAACTCGACAACTACGGAATCGATCAATTTCAGAGTATCTCATCAAGTGGAAGAACTTACCACTGAAGATTCTACATGGGAGGATGAGAATTTTATACAAAAGCACCCAGAGCTACTCAAGCGTTGAGGACAACACTTTTTTTGAAGGAGAGGGGCATGTTAGGTCCCTATATTACTAGTATAGTCCCTTATTGTTGTTAGTGTAACCGCCTTATTGTTATTATTGTACCCTTGTAACCCCCATTTTTTTATTATTGTGCCCTTAAATTATTATTGTTAGGTCGGCTAGGATTACATTATGGCCCCACTAGGATTACATTGTGGCCCCATGGACTCCTATATATAGAAAGGAGGTTTTGTAATTTGAATCATCCAAGAATTGTTCATTCATGTAATGTATTGGAGGTTGCCCCATCGAAGTGGCTTATTTCTAAGGCATTGATATCTCTTTTCTTCTCTTCTTGGAGCTAGTTTCACAACAGCGTGGCTTCCTTCTCTTAGTAGTAAAAGTGGAGGAGGGGTCTAATGGATCTGTGCCTAGATTGTCGCCAAGAAGATGATCCCCTCTAGTCTCCAGGTTCACCTCTTTAGTATCCTTCTACCCTTTTGATGTAGTGGGATTTCCCCCACTCGTTCCTACCTCCTTCGCACCTTCAGACAACATAGTTAGCCAACCACTCAACCATTGACTGATGGTGCCTTCTACGTCCTCAATTTTGACCATGTATGTGAGCTTATATGAGACCCCTGAGAGGTCCTTCTTTGCATGAATGTGGATATGATGGAAGTCGGCTTTGAACTCTGCAACCTGGTGATATTTCTCCACAATTCTTGGTGATAACCAGAGCTTTTGTATGATCACCGTTCGTAAGATCATCTAAAATCTAACCCGAAGGTATTTATTGGAAATAACCTTAGCAGGTTTTGTCGAATGCCATAGAGAAGTGTATCTCGCTACTTTGCATAGATCGAGGTTCGCAATATTGAACCGTGACCCTTTAGGTTCCCTCCATTCCATCAAAGAAATAAGGAGCAAGAACCATGCAAAGTGGAACTTCTTTCCTTCTTCCTGCGTTGCCTTGTAATCGATGAGGAATTATGCACATAAGTAGCCAACCCAGTGGTATACAATGCCCTTGGCACATTCTGCAGCTAAATCTATGACAAAGGAAAAAGCCTCCTCGTCGTGACTCTTCCACATAATATTACCTGCAAGGATGTGTGCGAAAAAGTGCACATTCATGTCAGTGATGGAGTTAATGAGATAACCCCTGGTCCCCTTGGTTAGATCATACTGATTCTTCATCTTGTCTGCCAAATGCTTGTCATGGCTCTTACCTACAAACGCCTTCGTGGCATCTGCCCCAAGACAAGGAAGGTTCATAATTCTTCTGAGAAGAATCTCGGTAATGGAGATCTTCCTCCCCGGCCATATAAAATTGTCAGGCACGAGGACCATAAATTGGCGCATAAAAATTGTACTGATGGTACTTCGCCCAACATGTGGAACATAAAGCATGTTGAGTATCCCTGACTATTGGATGCCCTTCACCCATTTAATCGACTCTAATCACTTGACTCCATTTCGGTAGGCTTGTACACACAAATACCTATTGTGCTCAAATTGTGGGTACTTTCTTCAGTCATGAAAATCCCAATCCTCCATTCTGAGCTGAGGCACGTTGCGCATAAATTCTCCCTCCAATCACACCTCATCCAGAATCAATGGTGTAAAAAACTTATATTTTACTACGTCAGGATCTCTCACCGACTTCTTGGCATTTGGCTTCTAGGGAAGAATATAAGGAGGCAACGTGGAGATAGGCACAACCTACTTAGCATCAATTTCCTCCTGTGCTTCTTCATCTTCAACTTCCTCTTCATCTGATTCGACCTCCTTGAATTTTTCCTTCTTTCGCTCCTGAGCACCCTTATTCTGTTGTTCCTTCCTAAGTTTCTTTCGGGGAAAGGATCTCAGAATTGGTTTCTTAGGCTTCACGGATGTTGCTATGCCCACAATTTTTTGTCCTCTTGCTGACCCCAGCCATGTGGTTGTTACTAGCGGTGTGGTTGTCATGATGTATCCTAAACCTCTCTGGAGAAATTCTCGTTCAATATCTTCGAAGCTCTCCCCTGACATGCAGCAGCTTGCATGACACTCTTGCGGATAACAATTCTTTGTTCTAACACTTAGCACACAAAGTGTTCGAATTGCAGCTAGGATCTCATATTTATAGCAACTTTGAAATTCAAACCTCATCATCGCCTATAGACGCTCCTCATAAATTCTGATTTGGCAGCGAATTTTGCCGGGAATTTACTCATACCAAGAAACCATGCATCTGCATCATGTGGTTTCTTCATCTCTCCGTCAAATCTAGGTGGATTTTATTTCTTAAACCCATCCAGAAAATATCCCCTGTCACTCCTCCTGTAAGGATGATAGCGATGAAGATCATAATTCCTATCAGAACCATAAATAGAATAGTACCTATGTCTAATAATATTCCATCTCTAATCGTGTCATCTCTACTCAACCTAGAAGACCTACTGCCGTATGCCCCATTAGTTCCATCCTCTTATCCATAACTGATCCGAAATGGCCCCTGTTGTTGGGCCGCTAATATGTTATTATTATTATCACTTTTTAACACCTATTTCATCCATTTCTACTCTTCTTTATCATGTCATTTGTCATAATTTATCATATAATTCCATTTTATAATTATTTATGCTCTTATGGATAAATATTATTTCTTCTCCTTTTTTTTTAATAAATTGATGATTATGCATGATTTTACCAGTTATGGTTTATTAATAAATTTTTTGTAACATCACTCACCATTTTACCCTCCAATATGTTTTCCAGATTGCAGAGTTGATCTCCAGCTCATCATTAAATATGCCAACTCAGAAATTCGCTGGAATAAGAAGTGACAGTTTTGCATTGGACGTATTTGGGAAAATGGAGAAGAATCTGGAAAATCCGAAAAATGGGTTTTGTCCAGAACGGAACAAATTAACTTATCAAAGAAAATTTTTCCAATTCGGCCTGTATTGAGAGAAACAGAAGGTTCTCTGAGGACAAATTTCCCAGATTTGCTGTTGTGGCTATTTTCCAAATTCTTCCAGTTGCAATACCAAATTCGATCTGTTCCTGTTAAATGATTGATGGAAGGATATTTCAGATATGATCTTGCTGATCAATTGGTTGTGAACAATCCAATTTTGTAATATGAATCATTTTTAATCATATCGGTTGTAACTTCTCTTTTCTCTATGTGTATTTAAATCAGAACAGAGAGGGGGGGGGGGGGGGGGTTATTATGGGTATTCATGATGGATGATTAGAGAGAGAATTAGATGGATTATTAGATTAGAGATAGATAGGATAGGATAGGAGGAATGGGAGAATTACTATTGAAATTGTAACTTTGATCATCGACTCTCGCTGTTGAAGCAGAGCACGAACTTGCTGTAACGATTATGCAATAATGAATATATAAAAACAGTTGCAGTTCCTTCGCATCTCCTGAAGTAATCCGGAGGTATTTACTGGCGGCTAAGGGCCTGGATCCTGGTGGATCTACTTGCCGTTCCTGTACCATACAGTGTGTTTTTCCTTATTTCTTATTTCTGCAAGTGTGGTTTGTTTAGTGATTACTTTTTGCAATTGAATTGCGTTGCTGTTATTTTCCCTCACAACAAGATCATTGCTTTCTGCAAGTATATTGTTGTGTTTCTCATTCTAATTACAGAGCTTCATTGTTCATTTTAGTAACTTAGTTTTGTTGTTCATTGCAGTCACATAAGCGTTGTTGTCTATTTCTATTATATAGCATTGCTGCTCATTTACTTTCTATAATCATTTAGTTTTGCCTTTTAGCATTCTTACAGTTAGCATAATTATCTCATTTCCATCAGTTGCAGTAGCATTATTGATTTAATTCATTGCCATTTCCAATTGGTTATTTAGTGTGTTGTGTGTGAGATCAACAACTGTAAAGAACATTGGCTATTACTATCAAAGCTCTCATATTGAGGATCTTATTTATGCTTGATTAGTTTACATCAGTTAAAAGAGGAATGAGTTATTGCTACTGTATCCTCGACTGATAATTGCTGTTACTTTTTTGAATGAATGATTTAGTTTTAGAGCATTGAGTTTCCTTTAGTTGCAAGTGGGATTTATTAAAAGCATTCGTTTATTCTTGTATTTGAAAGATATATACTACATTTTAAGAAACATTACTCTCTGGGATTATAACGTGCACATATTGCATACACTCTTGATATAAGAGGACTTTCCTGGGTTGATAATTAATGTGGGATAAATAGGAGTTTTAAAAGGCACCTTTTAGCACCCAACACCTGTCACTACAAATCTGAAAAAATATGAAGGATTTCTGCATTTACTTCTATTTTTTTTTTGGTGCCTCTATGATTCTCTCATTGTCTGCCTTACAAGTCCTTATCTCTTCCTTCAAACTTCTCAGTGTATCTTCTAAATCGGATTAGTTCCCAACGCCATGCTACTCATTGGATTCATAACTAGAATATTTTTAGTCTGTCATCTTGCTAGCCATATTTGACTTCTTTGTAGAAGGCATCTCATGTCACCTTAAACCAAATCACAATAAAAAAATGTACCTAAGCTTAATTCAGGGAGATATCTCATCTGCAAGATCAACCAATCAACATAATAGATGTATAAAGATAATCATAACAACATATAGACTTGTGACACATGGTATACCTACACGTAAACACCATTATAGTTAGAGTCCAGTCATCAATGCACAACTACATCAACTAAACACCATGCCTTCATTCCTGACAACCTCAACCGTACCACTGTACACTCGACAACATTTAAGCACCTCACATGTATAACCAGTCATATGCTCCTGAAAACACATTTACCAAAACACCATCAACCCTTCCATGGCGACATCACTTCGACCATGACCAATACCATGTGGATGCAACAAGTACATAGGCCACCAGCATGAGAAACACATGCACGAACGACAGGAATGCATGATGAAAATAAGCTTTAAAACATCAAAATTTTCCCAAGGAGATAGCAACCACACTCTGATACAACCTGTAATGTACACCTCCCCTGACATCTACTCAAGTAATCAACCAACAGGGCTAAACATGAGATGAGACTAGTTAAAATCATAGTCAACCTCCTTGGTGACTTAAGGAAGTGGAATCGACATGGAAATCCATAACACAGACTCCCTGCACCTGCTACAAGACCCCAGAGGCTATCTGAGCCATTAATCTGACTGTCCCTAGGTCCCACTCAGTTTTTTCCGAAGAAAAACCTTAGATACTCCCTTGATATGGGAAAGGGTGCATTTGGGAGGCTTTGGATGCTCCCACAACATGGGAATGCGTGTAGCTAGGGACTCAATTTCCCAAAACTATGCACATGTCCATGGAATTTAAGGCACGTTTTAAGCCTAGAATCTCGGACACTACCAAAAAATTCATGTAGCTGTCAAAACATTCAAACACATGAGGAAAATGACAAATAACCAAAAATTGACTTCAGGACTAGGCTTGACCATCCCCAACAGAGATTGAAATTTTGTCAAACACTTGGCATACATGAAAACTATAGGTCTAGGATACAAGATAGAGAAGACGTGGTTAAAAAATATTATGAGAAATTTCAAGAAGGATCTCCATCCTCTTCCTTGGACAAATATCGCATCAATTAGGTCTTTCATCCATTATATTAACATTTACAAGTAAATACATGAAATAACCATGACATGAACCGGTCATTTAACGATGCTCATAACTAACACAAGCATGGAAATAACGGTGAGGTAACAACAATTAAATCCCCTCATTAATAAGTACAAAATAAAGAAAACTTAGCTTTCCTTAATGATAGGCAACAACTGACGAGGCCCAGGACTTCCACGTACCACCTGACCACAGACATGGCTGAGCCAAATCTCTCTTTAATGATTCACCTCCATGCCATATTCCAAGCATGAATGTGGGATATAATGGATAAACCAATCCAATACAAAACCAAGGGAATACAGAGCTTAAACCACCTCCACCCTCACCATAATGTGATCACACCAAAACTAGTGCTATGATCACAAAACTAGACCAATCTTGGAAAGAAATCCGGAATCCATCACTATCCTTGAGGAATTTTTCATCTCCCTGTCTCTCTGGATTTACCGCAATCCAATCCTATATTACTAGGCCCTAAACCAAGACACCACCTTCATGCTTCCGCCAAAATTGTTTAAGCGTTTACTAGACCTTTGGGAATTTTCCTTGAGACCACCTCCACCCCGGATTCTAAAATTCATTCGACAATTCCAAAGATCAAAATTGAGATCAAAATACCAACACACATGGAATCCAGAAAAAAGGCAAGGCAAGGTTGAAAACCACTTTCAAAACCCGAAAAAACCATGCCACAAAAAATAAGAGAACCATATACCAACATGCATAAGCCATGCATGTCAAAACCATCTAGGAAATCACACATGCAACATGTTACTGGCAATTTTTCCTGCTGAAGCTACTAGATCCTTGTCTTCCTTTCATGATATTTTGTTTCCCTTCCTTTCCTTGCTCTTCATTTTCTTCCTTTCCACCTTCTTCGCCCAATGCTGAAATGCTCCAAGAAAACTCTACTATATCCAATAGTTAGAGAGAGTGAGAATAATGAGAGAGCTACAAAACTCAACTGACAAAATGTACCAACTAATCCTTAGAAGCCTTTTTATCAATTAGGCCTCTATTTTCTTCATTTTCCATTATTTTACTTCATTTTCCTCATCACATGCAACTTGTGACATTTCACCTCCCTTTTCTCTTAATTTCCTTTATTTTCATAAATAAATGTGCCAAAAATACTTTTTTCCTCTTTAATCCCTTATCATTTCCTTTGCCAATTTTCCTTAGCCATAAAATATATATCGAGTGATGCCCACTAGGATATATTTGCACAATATTCAACTTGGAATAAGTGTCCCTTAACAATGCTATTATTTTTCCTTTATTAACTTTTATTACATGAACTTTTTCCCAGCTCTGTTACACACTCGACACTTAGATAAAAATAACAAGATTACACACACAACCTCTTTTGGCGTGGTGACATTCGACCTAGTTTTACATTGAAACTAGTTGTCCTCTTGACATCACAGGTTACCCATATAAAGGAGAAAAACAAATCTTAATAGAAATAAGAGGAATCCTATTCATTCAAGCTCACACCTTCTAGATGCTTACAAATTGATTGAAAATTACAAAAAAAATCAAGGAAAACATGTTCTTTTTCTTTAACTTCCACACCGCTTCTTCTGGAAGTATTTCTGAATTGATTTCCAATTTGGTGAGTCAATTTTCCTGTATCAAACTCCTGGGCTTAAAATTTTTCATGATTTCCTAATCATGTTCTTTCTTGCTTCCTTGCATTCATCCAAAACATCAGTCTTATTTTCCACATATATCCTTGAGCCTTTTCTCATGCTCAGTAATGAACTGAAACTGACCCTCCACTGACACCTCACTGAATCTCCTCCTTTTCTTTAAATTTTGACATCTCAGGGTCCCTTCCTCTAGAACCTATCAAGCTTCGTTTCCTATTTATTGTATGCTTTTTCACCTCCTTTGACAATTATACCCATAACTGTAGCTGTGGAATTGTCCTCTTGGAAGAAATCCTTGCCTTCTTCCTACTCTCGAATATGACTTAACATAGACTAATTCTCAGGTCTACTCATCTTGGTCAATTGATGGCTCCAATTTTGGAATCTTATGGTTTATTGGAACATGGAACTCATGTTCTCTCCCATTGATGCATCAACTAAGATTTAAGCCACAACTATACTTGTTGACACCTAATATTTGGGATTAGGTAAATCCATGTAAATATTGTAAATAACAAACTAAAGGGAATTGGAAGACAAAGAGACATTGGGAGATGAAACCAAATAGTCTCCCTCTCCATGTATATATAAATGTTCTATCTTACTGCAAAGTATCAATAATATTAATCGAGTTACCCCTGGCTTGACACGGTATCACAACCAACTCCCAAAATTAGTTTCTCTGCTCGTGGAACTCCTATCCACTACTAGATTCCTTGTTATGTTCTTTGTCCAGTGAATGCTCTATTCCTCTGCATCGACTCTCGAAGTATTGATTATTCTCTAAATTGTGTTGTTGGAGATATTAATTCCCTATGCATTGAGTTTTGAATATTTTCTATCGCTGGTTATGAATCTAAAGAGTTGTGCATGCATTAACTTATACTCTTTCAAATCAAGTGGAAAATTTTCATTGGTTCTACATTGAGGTGTGGTGCAATGGAAGAGAACAACGTGGCTACTGAGATAATCTACCTATGCTCATGCGTATGACCATTGTTTCATATGGAGAGTTTGAAGACTGTAAGGCTGTGGCTTGTTCTTGAAAGTGTTGTTCGCTTTTTTTTTCATTAAGACCTCTGCGTTTAGTGTGTTCAACATTGAGAGGTGGTACTTGTGTATGGTATATGGTGCGTTAAATATTTTGAAATATTATGCAGTGTACTCTACATACGTCTTAATGGTATGCCTCTTCTATAAAAATAATATATGGTGCATGTCGATATATTATTATTATCAAATGCTCTGAATGACCATGTTTCATAAGGTGTGCATTGAATTATTTAAATATCCTTTAATGTATGCATATGGTAACTTTTAAAATAATAAGCATGAGTTTTAAAGAGTCTGTAAGTTGGCCAGAAAGCCTCCAGTGATGCTCGCTCATTATTGAGTAGCAAAAGTCTGGTAAACGCCACTACAGTCAATCTCTGGTAAGAGATCCGAGTCCTGTAAAGAGCTTTGATGTAATTTCATTTCTGAGATTAATAAAGAGAGCAAGTTTTCATTCAGCATTTAAGAACTGTGACTCTGAGCTTTATGAATTTCTATCAAGACACTGTTTGTTACTCTTTAATTCTTTAAAGTTCGCCATAAGTTCGCCAGAGGTTCGCGAAATCACCAAGGGACACGGAGTAGGCCAAGAAAAGGCGAAGGAAGCCACAGAGAGAGCCAAAAGAAGTGTGAATGTGATAGTAGGTTCGTGTATGCGTTCACAGTTGGGTTCGTATAAAGAAATTTAAAGAGTCTGACAAAGGAGAAACTTGACAAGGCCAGTCTGCCATTTAAGCAGTTTGCAGTGCAAACTTGTGTGAGAGGTCCCTGCAGTAAAATTGGTATCAGAGCCAGTGCAGTTTGTCAACTGGTTCGAGATTGAAGGTCAGTTCTTAAATATATCTCTCTCTTTATTTCTGAAATACAAGATATGGACCCATTCAAAAAATCTGTCTCCTTTAGAGAATTAGAGGAAAGAGAAAATGATAATGCTGAACAAAATCCTCTAAGTGATATGTTTTCTAAGAGTAGTAGTAGAGTAATAAATGAGTCACAATTGTTATATGAGGAGGTAGAGCCTCAAACTCGATGGGTTCTTCCAAAAATAGCTGCATCCGAAGTATATGCAGATCTTGCTGTTTGGCATCTTAAAGCTGCCACTCGGATTACCATAAGAGAATCCTTAAGCTCGATTGAGGAAAATTCTGACTGTGTACAATCAATTCCTCTTCTTGATCCCAAGAAACTCCAAGCAGAAGCTCAGAAGCTAGGAACCAAATTATTACATCTTGGTTGCCTAAGAATAGGAATCCAAGCCCTAACCCATCAGGGTCTTGATACATATGTGTTAGCAACAATCAGAGATCTAACACATAATAAATATACTGATTCCTTAATCGGAGGTATTGTTGCCCCTTTATCTAATGGCCCAGTCTGGTTTGACTGTTATCCCAACTTCTCCGTATCCGTTTTTGATGAAACATTGGCCGATATTCTACAGCTGCAAATCCAAACAAGTGGATTTGATATGAGAAGAAAAAGATAGAATATTTCCATTCAATTTAGAGGTTGTTTCCGTCACACCAGCACATTGTCTCCAGCAGTCCTCCATGCTCCCAGCAGAGACTCTAAAACAAGTGTCGTAGTCATGACCGACCCCAAGAACCAGAAAGTTGAGCATCAAGCCATCAAATGGGAAGATCTCACCTTTCCTAAACATTGGGTCGTAGCAAATCCTAAGCCCATCTCTGATAAGAATATTACTTCTGCTAATATTGTTGAGAGTCAATCCTCTGCAGTCTTGTCATTTCCCAGAAGGTCAACCATAGACAGACGAAGGATTGAACAAGAATGTAAAAAGTCTCCTCTGTATATATCTCCAGAGCTTTCTGATTCTGGTTGCTCTAGTCTTGTAAATACTTCTTGTCAACGATGCCTTTGGTGCTTGACTTCTGCATTTCCGATATCTCAGTTGGTAGCTCCACAGTGCCATCGGTTGGTAAATCTTAAGCATCTCTTGTTGAATGGGTTATCGGTTCTCAGACAATTTTAGGCAATTGACCTAAATTACTTCTATAGCTCTGTCCAAATCCAAATATTCACATTATTACTTTCACAGAATAAATCCATGTCAACACGATGCATCTTGTTCCTACTCTGCAAGATGAAGATCCTAGATTAACAGAGATGTTCATGAACATGCAGTCTCCTAAAGATAAACATAGCCTTGGATATTATAGTCAAGAAAGACATTTTGATCCCTGAATGCAGATTCAAAGATCTGTCTGAGGATGTAAAGAAACCCTCTATTCCCGAGATACAAAAGTTCTATACATTAATGGATGGTTGTGAGAAACATAAGATCCCTACTCAATGGATGAATCAGATGATAAATTGGGATTTGTTTACTCACCCAGAAGCTGATGAGTTTGCTGCCACACATTCTCCACAAGAGAAGAAGACTTTAGCCTTTGAATGGAAACAACTTATGGAAGAAATAAATACTTGGATTTCTTTCTATTCATGGAAAAAGGCTAAAGAGTCAGCAATGGTTTTGATGACTGACTCTGCATCTTCCTCTTCTCATTCCTGGACAGCCATATATGGAAGTAAGGTAGAAACTTCTACCAGTTATCCTCCTTTCAAAGGAATTGTCCTTGGCGAAGGGCAGAACACAGCCAATGCATACCCCATAGTACAGAATGAAAATATTTTGGGAATTGAAAGGAGAGTCCAGACAGTAAGTGAGAAAATAAACTGGACTAATACTACCATCACAGGATTAGAAAAGAATGTGTTAAAAGCTTCAGTTGTGAAAGATCAGATGGATCAAATTCAAGTGTCTTTGAATTCTGTAAATAGTGCATTAAATTCTGTACAGTATAATTGTTCTGTTTCTAAAGATTTTTCAATACAGTCATTGAAGAAATTTGATGAAGTAGAAAATTGTATCATAGAACAATCTATTTCTACTCGCCAGCTTGTCACAAACTTGTGTGATAAATTTTAGAAGATTGATGAAAAGAAATCAGACAAACCAGTTCCTTCAGGATTTCTTCACAAAGGGAAAGCTGTACAAATCCAGAAACCTGTAGATAGATTTCCCACCCTCTTCCCTAAAGAGTCTGCTCCAAAGTCTCCAAAGTTTAAAGTCACCATTGCCTCATTGTTCCATGAGTCTGAATCTGAAGATCAAGTCTTACCTCTATATGAGCCCCTTGAAGCCCAGTATACTAGGTATTCTCCTCCAGATCTAAATGGCCTTGGTAAGATCGTTCCCAGAGAAACCTTTTGGGACCAAAGTCATAAAGAATGGAACATAGACAACTTAACTTCTGTCCAGATAAGACAAATGTTAGATCGTATGCTCACAGAGTATAAGTTGATGTGTATCGATGGGAAAACAAAGGTAGAGGCATGTAAGACACTAATTCCTTGTTTCACAGGAACTCTAGCAAGATGGTGGGAGCTAGAGTCTTCTCCAGCACTTATTGAAAAAATGGAACAAGAAGTGCTAAAAGATGATAATGGAGACATAAAATTTCACGAGAATGGTAGACCCATCAATAATATGATCGGTGCTCTTACAACATTGATCCAGCAGACATTCTGTGGTGATGATCCAAACATTTCAGAACAGAATGAAATGATACTTATGAATCTGAAATGCAGAAATATAAACCAGTATGAAGATTTTCACAGAGACTAGATCCAAAGAATATTCATGGTAAAATATCCCAAAAACCTGCTTTGGAAAAAGGTTTATCTTGCAGCCTTGCCCTCAAAGCTGGTTGATATTCTGAAGTTGCAAGAAGCCTTCCAGTTACCATTGGAAGCCTATCTATGGGGTCAGATGTATAGTATCATAACCAGAGTATTAATTACTCTCTGTACCAGTTCCAAGATCAATAAATCTATTGATAAATTAAATGGATTACTTGGTACTAAGTCCTTTTGCAGTAAGTATGGCATCACAGTTGATGATCCTTTGGTAAAGAAAAGAAAGTCAAAGAAAAATGCCAAAAAGACTTACAAAAGAAGTCCGCCTTATTCTTATCACCTGTCTACCAAGAAGATCTCTGAGCTCAAATGCTCCAAGCCACATAGAAAGCCATACCAGAAGCCTGCTCGAAGGGGATATTCCAAATATACCCCTAAGACTCATTACTATGAACCACATGATATTCATCCTCGAAGTGAAAAGATGAAGAGGATGCAAGAACAGACTTGTTGGATCTGTGGAAAAACAGGATATACATCTCATATGTGTCCTGATGCACAAGAGTCATGAAAAGGGTTGGGTAAGAAAACTCAACAAAAATACAAAGGTAAAAGACAAGTCAAAACTAAAGTCACCTGTAACAGATGTGGTTCTCTTTTCCATAAAATAGAAGATTGTCACACACTGATGTTACAGCAAGCCCAAGCACAGTCTTCTTCTGTGTCTAGTTCTGATTATTCTTCCTCAGAATCTGATATAGAGCAAGTTAATGCTTATTGTGAATGCTCTGATTCTGAAAATTGCAAATGTCAGTGTTCTCCCTCAGATTTGGGTTTTTCATCTGATGACCAACTTGCTGAAGAATTTTCAGGAAAAGTTAAAGTTCTTATGGCTCAGACTACTGAAGATGATATGAAGATATTTTCACACATCCGAGCCATGGAAGATGGTGATCTAAAGAATAGACTGCTTGATGCATTCATTCAGCCCTCTTCCAGTTATTCCTCCAGTTCCAAATCTATCAAGAAGCCACTTTTTCTTGATGCTTCTTATGAACAAAATACCAGAAGTTATCTCCACCAACACCAAGATAGCAAAGTTCGTGCACTCACTTTGGGGGAGGTGAGTAGGGAGATACACTTGCTGAAAGGTGAAATTTCTGCCCTCAAACTAAAGTTTTCAAATTTAGAAAAAGGCAAACAAGAAACAACTCCTACTATTTCAGGCAGAAATACAAATTTTATTATTCATAGTGCTCCTTCATATTCTGTTCCTGAAAAACCCAAGGTTGAAGTTGCAGAAGGAAAAATTGATACTGAGTTTGGGTTTAGAGAAATGCAAGTCCTTGCAATCCAGTATCAGCATCATCATGTTCATGTCAATGTTTATGTGCAAGGAATTACCTACAAAGTTGTTGCATTAATTGATTCAGGCGTAGATGTGAACATCCTTTCAAAAAAGATTGTCCCATCAATATATTGGGTTGCTGCATCCAGAAATTTTATAGGACTAGGAGATAAAGTCCTAGAATATGAGATTCCAAAAGCAATGGTCTGTTTGGATTCTCACTGTTTAAAAATGAAGTTTGCAGTTGCAGATATTCCAGTTGATTGTATTTTGGGTAACATTTTATTGCAGCTGTTGAACCACATGGTTCATGGAGATCAAAAGATAATAAGGTCGGGTATTTCATCACAATGCCCACTTCAGACAAAAAGGGAAAGAGAATCAATTTTCCTTATATCTCAAGACCAAGAATCTCAACTATGGTGCAATCTATGCAGGAGCTCAAAAAAGCAGAAGACAGTCTTGCTGAACTCAAAGATCACAAGAGCTTGATCAGAATTGAAGAAAAATTGAGTTCACCAGAAATTTAGAAACATATTTCTGAATTACAGAAAAAGTTTGAAGATACATGCTGCTCAGAAGAACCAAATGCATTCTGGCATCGAAAGCAGCATAGTATTGAGCTGCCCTATAAAGAAGGCTATACGGGCAGACCCTGCAAATCCAGAGCCATACCAATGAGTAAAGAATATCGTGAGCTCTGTGAAAAAGAAATTGATTAGTTGTTGCTGAGAAAACTGATCAGAGAGTCAAGAAGTCCCTGGAACTGCTATAGCTTCTACGTCAATAAGAGAAGTGAACAGATAAGAGGAATACCCAGACTAGTCATTAACTATAAACCTCTTAATTATGTTATTGCAGATGATACTTATCCTATCCCACACAAAGGAGATCTCTTGGGAAGGATAGCAGGAGCCAAAGTGTTTTCGAAGTTTGATCTCAAATCTGGTTTCTGGCAAGTGGCCATATCAAAAAAAGATAAGTGGAAAACTGCATTCAGCATTCCAGCAGGCCACTATGAGTGGAATGTCATGCCATTTGGACTCAAGCATGCACCTTCTAAGTTTCAGAAGGTAATGGATTCTATTTTCAAACCCTATGCAGAATGGTTATTGGCATACATTGATGATATCCTAGTATTCTCTAAAAATCTTCAAGATCATTTCAGACATCTGAAGATTTTTATGAAGCTTGTTAAAAGAAACGGCTTAGTCTTAAGTAAGAAGAAGATGGAACTCTGTAAGACTAAGATTAAGTTTCTAGGACACACTATAGAGAATGGATTAATTTCTTTATAGAATCATGCCATTGAGTTTGCAGATAAATTTCCAGATATCATTTTGGACAAAACCCAGCTGCAAAGATTTTTGGGTTGCTTAAACTATGTAAGAAATTTCTATTCTAACTATGCAATTGATAGATCTCTATTGAATTAGAGACTTAGGAAAAATCTGAAGCCTTGGACAAAGCCCACACAGAAGCATTTCGACATATCAAAGCCAAGGTAAGGAAACTCCCCATTCTTCATGTTGCAGAAGATGGATATTTTAAGATTTTTGAATCAGATGCCAGTAATCTTGGATGGGGAGGTGTGCTTAAACAAATGCCAAATGATAAGAGTCAAAAGAATGAAGAAACAGTTGTGCAGTATGCATCACGCACCTGGAGTAAAGCTGAAAGAAACTACTCCACTATAGAACAAGAGGTAAAAGCTGCATGGAACTGTGTGAGTAAATTTTCTATTCATTTGGTAAATAAATTCTTTTTGCTAAGGACAGATGCTCAGGCTTTAGAAAAAGAAATTAATAAATTTATCAAAAATCCTGAAGATGCAAAATTTTCAAGGTGGCAAGCACTTTTTGCAAATTTTGATTTTGCAATAGAGCATATTAAGGGAATTGATAATTCTCTGCCAGATTTTGTCAGCAGAGAATTCATCCAGCATCAAGAACAACCTGGTGATCAAATAGAAGAAGATGAACATGTAATGGTCATTATAACTGAGTGGGATCACGCCCAACAGATAGAAACACTTAGATTCATATCTGATGATGAGTCATGGGCAGTTTATAAAGAAAAATGGAGACCTACGTGGCAACTCCGCAACACTAAAATACTTGATGCAGATTTACAAAATCATACTAATATCCTACATCTTGTACCAGAAAGGAGAGTATATCCAAAAGGAAATCGATGGATATATGACATGGTATACTCTGCTCGTATGATAGCTTCAAATGAAGCTGAAAGATCCCTCTCACAAGATTTCTGTGATCTGTCTGTCATTTGTACTGGTGGCAGTGACATAACAAAGGTTTATTATAAATCCTATACTATCAACTGCACACGGTGGCCAGGAGAATATAAAGGAGGAAGATATCAGACATGGCCAGGTAACAATCCTGACTTGATTTTTCCTAACACTGTGTACAATTTTGTAGGATATAAACAGCTCTGGTGGAATCTATTAAATAAAGATGGTCGGGGTGAGACACATCACAATAAGCTTAGATTTGGACCCACTTGGATAAATCAATCCCATTATGAATGTCCGTGGATAGAGGATTGGTGGTTTGACTATGGACTAAGTGCTTATGGCATGGATCCACAGTTTTATGAAACTTATTTTCAAAGACAATGTAATGACTGTTTAGAAAGCAGTTGGGGAGAATGTTTTCATAGTCCATGCCAAATAGTCAAAGATACGAGTCAGTTAGAATATAAGTTGGTAAATCCTATTCTAGACTTATACAAAAATATGCAACACCAATGGTTGGTTCTAACAAAAATTAAGCACCAGATCATACTAAATAAACCCATGATTGTCCAAAGAATATACACCAAGGCATGGGATGATGATTATCCAAAAATCAGATTTCCCGGAATCACTATTTTAGATCAGCCGGAAACCAGTACAAGCGGTTCTAGTGGGCTCCGCTAGAACAAAAGTATCCATGATGTATTGATACCTAGTCACAGGTCTACAGTGACAGGTCTTTTCCCGAGGGCTTTTCACCTGTTCGGAAAAGCATCCTCCGTGTATGAAATAAGTGATGTTTCCTCATGGGCCTTGTATAGAAAAGGCATCCACAGTGTACTCCACACACATATCACAAGTTAGTGTCGGATGGACGAATCTCGGTGCGGATGACACTTCGGTGTTACCCGAAAGCCATGATTCTCCTCCACGTGTCAATAATCCGACGAACTGAACAAATGTTTGTCCCCCCTCATTTCCTATATATAGAGGGTTAAGGCTCATTCTTCGGCATTCAAATTTGGAGAGTCTAGAGTCTATAATTGTTTGTGTCTGAGTCGAGCCGAAGCTCCCTGCTCTGCATCTGCGCGAAGTCTCGCGATCTGCTTGCATCACGGTGCCAAGACTCAAGTCTTTAGGTGATCAGAGAAGCCTGCGTGTCTATGTGCTCGGCATAGGCAAGAACCTAAAGTGGCCTGATCATAGATCAAGTCTGTATATTGTGTGTTGTGTCAATATAGAACTCTGAGACAAAGTCTGTAAGTTGGCCAGAAAGCCTCCAGTAATGCTTGCTCATTATTGAGTAGCATAAGTTTGGTAAATGCCACGACATTCAATCTCTGGTAAGAGATCTGAGTCCTGTCAGCTAAAAGCTTTGATGTAATTTCATTTCTAAGATTAATAAAGAGAGCAAGTTTTCATTCCGCATTTAAGAACTGTAACCCTGAGCTTTATGAATGTCTGTCAAGACACTGTTTGTTACTCTTTAATTCTTGAAAGTTCGCCATAAGTTCGCCAGAGGTTCGCGAAATCACCGAGGGACACGGAGTAGGCCAATAAAAGGCGAAGGAAGCCGCAGAGAGAGTCGAAAGAAGTGTAAACATGATAGTAGGTTCGTGTATGGGTTCACAGTTGGGTTCACATAAAGAAATTTAAAGAGTCCGACAAAGGAGAAACTTGACAAGGCCAGTCTGCGACTTAAGCAGTTTGCAGTGAAAACCTGTGAAAGAGGTACCTGCAGTAAAATTGGTAACAGAGCCAGTACAGTTTTTCAACTGGTTCAAGATTTAAGGTCAGTTCTTAATACATCTCTCTTTATTTCTGAAATATAAGACATGGACTCATTCAGAAAATATGTCTCCTTTAGAGAGTTATATGAAAGAGAAAATGATAATACTGAACAAAATCCTCTAAGAGATATGTTTGCTAAAAGTAGTAGTAGAGTAATAAACGAGTCAGAATTATTATATGAAGAAATTGAGCCTCAAGTTCGGTGGGTTCTTCCAAAGATAGCTGCATCTGAAGTCTATGCAGATCTAGCGGTATGGCATCTCAAAGCTACCACATGGATTACCATAAAAGAATCCATCAGTTCCATAGAGGAAAATTCTGACTGTGTACAATCTATCCCTCTTCTTGATCCCAAGAAACTCCAAGCAGAAGCTTAGAAACTAGGAACCAAATTCTTACATCTTGGTTGCCTAAGAATAGGAATCCAAGCCCTAACACATCAGGGTCTTGATACATATGTGTTAGCAACAATAAGATATCTAACACATAATAAATATAGTAATTCCTTAATCGTAGGTATTGTTGCCCCTTTATCTAATGGTCCAGTCTGGTTTGACTATTATCCCAACTTCTCTGTATCATTTTTTGATGAAACATTGGCCGATATTCTTCAGTTGCAAATCCAAACAAGTGGATTTGATATGAGAAGAAAAAGACAGAATATCGCCATACAATTTAGAGGTTGTTTCCGTCACACTAGCACATTTTCTCCAGCAGTCCTCCATGCTCCCAGCAGAGACTCTAAAACAAGTGTCGTAGTCATGACCGACCCCAAGAACCAGAAAGTTGAGCATCAAGCCATTAAATGGGAAGACCTCACCTTTCCTGAACATTGGGTCGTGGCAAATCCTAAGCCCATCTCTGCTAAGAATATTACTTCTGCTAATATTGTTGAAAATCAATCCTCTGCAGTCTTGTCATTTCCCAGAAGGTCAACCATAGATAGACGAAGGATTGAACAAGAATGTAAAAAGTCTCCTCTGTATATATCTCCAGAGCTTTCTGATTCTGGTTGCTCTAGTCTTGTAAATACTTCTTGTCAACATTCTGCTTTATTTGAATTAGCCCAGCTTGTAAATTTCCAGCCTCTCAAAGTTGACTGTCCACAGTGCCATCAGTCGGTAAACCTAAAACATCTTGCTAAATGGGTTATCAGACATCAGAACCATAATTCCAGAACAGGTGAAGCCCCTCCGTCTACTTCTATAGCTCCCTATCCAAATCCAAAATGTTCTAATATTCATTTTCCCCATGAAGATGATCATGTCCTTATGATGCATCTTGTTCCTACTCTGCAAGATGAAGATCCTAGATTAACAGAGATGTTCATGAACATGCAATCTCCTAAAGATAAACATGGCCTTGGATACTATAGTCAAAAAGACATCTTGATCCCTGAATGCAGATTCAAAGATCTGCCTGAAGATGTGAAGAAACCATCCATCCCCAAAATAAAAAATTTCTACACATTAATGGATGGCTATGAGAAACATAAGATCCTTACTCAATGGATGAAGCAGAAGATCAATTGGGATTTGTTTACTCACCCAGAAGCTGATGAATTTTCAGCTACACATTCTCCAAAAGAAAAGAAGACATTAGCCTCAGAGTGGAAACAGTTTATGGAAGAAAGAAATACTTGGATTTCTTTCTATTCTTGGAAAAAGGCTAAAGAGTCAGCTATGGTTTTGATGACTGACTCTACATCTTCTTCTTCCCATTCCTGGACAGCTATAGATGGAAGTAAGGTAGAAACTTCTACCAGCTATCCTCCTTTCAAAGGGATTGTCCTTGGAGAAGGAAAAAACACTGCAAATGCATATCCCCTAGTCCAGAAAGAAAATCTTTTGGGAATTGAAAGAAGAGTCCAGATAGTAAGTGAGAAAATAAACTGGACTAACACTGCCATAACAGGACTAGAAAAGAATGTGGCTAAATCTTTAGTTGTGAAAGATCAGATGGATCAAATCCAAGTGTATTTGAATTCTGTAAATAGTGCATTAAATTCTGTACAGTATAATTGTTCTGTTTCTAAAGATTTTTCATTAAAATCTTTGAAGAAATTTGATGAAGTAGAAAACTGTATTACAGAACAATCCATTTCTACTCGCCAGCTTGTTACAAATTTGTCTGATAAAGTCCAGAATATTGATGAAAAGAAATCAGACAAACCAGTCCCTTCAGGATTTCTTCATAAAGGGAAAGCTGTACAAATCCAGAAACCTATAGATAGATTTCCCAGCCTCTTCCCTAAAGAGTCTGCTCCAAAGTCTCCAAAGTTTAAAGTCACCATTGCCTCATTGTTCCATGAGTCTGAATCTAAAGATCAAGTATTTCCTGTATATGAGCCTCTTAAAGCCCAGTATACTAGGTATTCTCCTCCAGACTTAAATGGCCTTGGTAAGATCGTTCCCAGAGAAACCTTTTGGGACCAAAGTCATAAAGAATGGAACATAGACAACTTAACTTCTTCCCAGATAAGACAAAGGTTGGATCGTATGCTCACAGAGTATAAATTAATGTGTATAGATGGGAAAACAGAAGTAGAGGCATGCAAGACACTGATTCCTTATTTCACAGGAACTCTAGCTAGACGGTGGGAGCTAGAGTCTTCTCCAGCACTTATTGAAAAAATGGAACAAGAAGTGCTGAAAGATGAAAATGGGGACATAAAGTTTCATGAGGATGGTAGACCCATCAATAAAATGATTGGTTCTCTTAAAACATTGATCCAACAGACATTTTGTGGTGATGACCCAAACATTTCAGATCAGAATGAAATGATACTCATGAATCTGAAATGCAGAAATATAAACCAGTATGAATATTTTCACAGAGATTGGATCCAAAGAATCTTCATGGTCAAAGATCCTAAAAAACTGCTCTGGAAACAGGTTTATCTTGCAGCCCTTCCATCAAAGTTGGTTGACATTCTAAAGTTGCAAGAAGCTTTCCAGTTACCATTGGAAGCCTATCTCTGGGGTCAGATGTATAGTAGTATCATAACCAGAGTATTAATTACTCTTTGTACCAGTTCCAAGATCAATAAATCTATTGATAAATTAAATAGATTGCCTGGTACTAAGTCTTTTTGCAGTAAGTATGGCATTACAGTTGATGATCCTTTGGTAAAGAAAAGAAAGTCAAAGAAGAAGGCCAAAAAGACTTACACGAGAAGTCAACCTTATTCTTACCACATGTCTACCAAGAAGATCTCTGAGCTCAAGCGCTCCAAGCCTCAAAGAAAGCCATACCAGTAGCCTGCTCGTAGGGGATATTCTAGATATACCCCTAAGACACATTACTATGAACCACATGACATTCATCCTCGAAGTGAAAAGATGAAGAGGATGCAAGAACATACTTGTTGGATTTGTGGAAAAACGGGACATACATCTCATATGTGTCCTGATGCACATGAGTCAAGGAAAGGGTTGGGTAAGAAAACTCAACAAAAATACAAAGGTAAACGACAAGTCAAAACCGAAGTCACATGTACCAGATGTGGTTCTCTTTTCCATAAAACAGAAGATTGTCACACACTAATGATACAACAAGCCCAAGTACAGTCTTCTTCTGTGTCTAGTTCTAATTATTCTTCCTCAGACTCTGACATTGAGAAAGTCAATGCTTATTGTGAATGTTATGATTCTGAAAATTGTAAATGTCAGTGTTCTTCCTCATATTCGGGTTTTTCATCTGATGAACAACTTGCTGAAGAATTTTCAGAAAAAGTTAAAGTTATCATGGCCCATACTATTGAAGATGATATGAATATATTTTCACACATCCGAGACACGGAAGACGGTGATCTGAAGAATAGACTACTTGATGCATTCATGCAGCCCTCTTCCAGTTCTTCCTCTAGTTCCAAATCTGTTAAGAAGCCACTTTTTCTTGATGCTTCTTATTAACAATATACCAGAAGTTATCTCCACCAACACCAAGATAGCAAAGTTCGTGCACTCACTTTGGGGGAGGTGAGTAGGGAGATACACTTGCTGAAAGGAGAAATTTCTTCCCTAAAACTAAAAGTTTCAAATCTAGAAAAAGGGAAACAAGATACAGCTCCTATTGTTTCAGGCAGAAATGCAAACTTTATTATTCATAATACTCCTTCATATTCTGTTCCTAAAAAACCCAAGGTTGAAGTTGCAAAAGGAAAAATTGATACTGAGTTTGGGTTTAGAGAAATGAAAGTCCTTGCAATCCAGTATCAGCATCATCATGTCCAAGTCAATGTTTGTGTGCAAGGAATTACCTACGAAGTAGTTGCATTAATTGATTTAGGGGCAGATGTGAACATTATTTCAAAAAAGATTGTCCCGTCAAGATATTGGGTTGCTGCATCCAGAAATGTCATAGGACTAGGAGATAAAGTCCTAGAATATGAGATTCCAAAAGCAATGGTCTGTTTTGATTCTCACTGTTTGAAAATGAAGTTTGCAGTTGCAGATATTCCGGTTGATTGTATTTTGGGTAACATTTTTCTTGCGGTTGTTGAACCACATGGTTCATGGAGATCAAAATATAATAAGGATGGGTATTTCATCACAATGCCCACTTCAGACAAAAAGGGAAAAAGAATCAATTTACCTTATATCTCAAGACCAAGAATCTCAACCATGGTACAAGCCATGCAGGAGCTTAAGAAAGAAGAGGACAGTCTTGCTGAACTCAAAGACCACAAGATCTTGATCAGAATTGAAGAACAATTGAGTTCACCAGAAATATAGAAAAAAATTTCTGAATTACAGAAAAAGTTTGAAGATACATGCTACTCAGAAGAGCCAAATGCATTCTGGCATCGCAAGCAGCATAGTATTGAGCTTCCCTATAAAGAAGGCTATATGGGCAGACCTTGCAAATCCAGAGCCATACCAATGAACAAAGAATATCGTGAGCTCTGTGAAAAAGAAATTGATCAGTTGTTGCAGAGAAATTTGATCAGGGAGTCAAGCAGTCCCTGGAACTGCTATGGCTTCTATGTCAATAAGATAAGTGAACAGATAAGAGGAATACCCAGGTTAGTTATTAACTATAAACCTCTTAATTCTATTCTTGCAGATGATACCTATCCCATCCCACACAAAAGAGATCTGTTGGGAAGGATAGCAGGAGCCAAAGTATTTTCAAAGTTTGATCTCAAATCCGGTTTCTAGCAAGTGGCCATAGCAGAAAAAGATAAGTGGAAAACTGCATTCAACATTCCAGCATGCCACTATGAGTGGAATGTCATGCCATTCGGGCTCAAGCATGCACCTTCTAAGTTTCATAAGGTAATGGATTCTATTTTCAAACCCTATGCAGAATGGTTATTGGCATACATTGATGATCTCCTAGTATTCTCTAAAAATCTTCAAGATCATTTCAGACATCTGAAGATTTTCATGAAGCTTGTTAAAAGAAATGGCTTAGTCTTAAGTAAGAAAAAGATGGAGCTCTGTAAGACTAAGATTAAATTTCTTGGACACACTATAGAGAATGGATTAATTACTTTACATAATCATGCCATTGAGTTTGCAGATAAATTTCCAGATATCATTCTGGACAAAACCCAGCTGCAAAGATTTTTGGGTTGCTTGAACTATGTAAGCAATTTCTATTCTAATTGTGCAATTGATAGATCTCTATTGAATCAGAGACTTAGGAAAAATCCGAAACCTTGGACCAAAGCCCACACAGAAGCAGTTCGACAGATCAAAGCCAAGGTAAGGAAGCTCCCCATTCTTCATGTTGCAGAAGATGGATATTTTAAGATTGTTGAATCAGATGCCAGTAATCTTGGATGGGGAGGTGTGCTTAAACAAAGGCCAAATGATAAGAGTCAAAATAATGAAGAAACAGTTGTGCAGTATGCATCAAGCACCTGGAGTAAAGCTGAAAGAAACTACTCCACTATAGAACAAGAGGTAAAAGCTGCATGGAACTGTGTGAGTAAATTTTCTGTTCATTTGGTAAATAAATTCTTTTTTCTAAGGAAAGATGCTTAGGCTTTAGAAAAAGTAATTAATAAAGTTATCAAAAATCCTGAAGATGCAAAATTTGCAAGGTGGCAAGCACTGTTTGCAAATTTTGATTTTGCAATAGAGCATATTAAGGGAATTGATAATTCTCTGCCAGATTTTCTTAGCAAAGAATTCATTCCAGCATCAAGAACAACCTGGTGATCAAATAGAAGAAGATGAACATGTAATGGCATTATAACTGAGTGGGATCACGCCCAACAGATAGAAACACTCAGATCCATATCTGATGATGAGTCATGGGCAGTTTATAAAGAAACATGGAGACCTACGTGGCAACTCCGCAACACTAAAATACTTGATGGAGATTTACAAAATCATACTGATATCCTGCATCTTGTACCAGAAAGGAGAGTATATCCAAAAGGAAATCGATGGATACATGACATGGTATACTCTACTAGTATGATAGCTTCACATGAAGCTGAAAGATCCCTCTCACAAGATTTCTGTGATCTGTCTGTCATTTGTACTGGTGGCAGCGACAGAACAAAGGTTTATTATAAATCCTATACTATCAACTGCACACGGTGGCCAGGAGAATATACAGGAGGAAGATATTAGACATGGCCAGGTAACAATCCTGACTTGATTTTTCCTGACACTGTGTACAATTTTGTAGGATATAAACAGCTCTGGTGGAATCTGTTAAATAAAGATGGTCGGGGTGAGACACATCACACTAAGCTTAAATTTGGACCCACTTGGATAAATCAATCCCATTATGCATGTCTGTGGAGAGAGGATTGGTGGTTTGACTATGGACTAAGTGCTTATGGCATGGATCCATAGTTTTATGAAACTTATTTCCAAAGAAAATCTAATGACTATTTAGAAAGTAGTTGGGGAGAATTTTTTCATAGTCCATGCCAAACAGTCAAAGATATGAGTCAGTTAGAATATAAGTTGGTAAATCCTATTCTAGACTTATACAAAAAGATGCAACACCAATGGTTGGTTCTAACAAAAATTAAGCACCAGATCATATTAAATAAACCCTTGATTGTCCGAAGAATATACAGCAAGGCATGGGATGACGATTATCCAAAAATCAGATTTCCCAGAATCATTATTTTAGATCAGCCGGAAACCAGTACAAGTGGTTCTAGTGGGCTCCGCTAGAACAAAAGTATCCATGATGTATTGATACCTAGTCACAGGTCTACAGTGACAGGTCTTTTCCTGAGGGCTTTTCACCTGTTCAAAAAAGCATCCTCCGTGTATGAAATAAGTGATGTTTCCTCGTGGGCCTTGTACAGAAAAGGCATCCACAATGTACTCCACACACATATCACATGTTAGTGTCGGATGGATGAATCTCGGTGCGGATGTCACTTCGGTGTTACCAAAAAGCCATGATTCTCCTCCACGTGCCAATAATCCGATGGACCGAACAAATGTTTGTCCCCCCTCATTTCCTATATATAGAGGGTTAAGGCTCATTCTTCGGCATTCGCATTCGGAGAGTCTAGAATTGTTTGTGTTTGAGTCGAGCCGAAGCTCCCTGCTCTGCATCTGCGCGAAGTCTCGCGATCTTCTTGCATCACGGTGCCAAGACTCAGGTCTTTAGGTGATCAGAGAAGCCCGCGTGTCTATGTGCTCGGCATAGGCAAGAACCTAAAGTGGCTTGATCATAGATCGAGTCTGTATATTGTGTGTTGTGTCAATATAGAACTCTGAGACAGAGTCTGTAAGTTGGCCAGAAAGACTCAAGTAATTCTTGCTCATTATTGAGTAGCATAAGTCTGGTAAATTCCACTACAGTCAATCTCTGGTAAGAGATCTGAGTCCTGTCAGCTAAAATCTTTGATGTAATTTCATTTCTGAGATTAATAAAGAGAGCAAGTTTTCATTCCACATTTAAGAACTGTAACCCTGAGCTTTATGAATGTCTGTCAAGACACTGTTTGTTACTCTTTAATTCTTGAAAGTTCGCCATAAGTTCGCCAGAGGTTCGCTGTGATTACGATTCATTGTCCGTGCTATCCAATTTACTGCTCCATGTCGCATATCTTTCACGCCACTAGCCTACATAGATCAACTTTGCATAGGAATTTTCAATTAAAAGGAAACCCAAGTACAATAAATATACTATAATTTATAAATATCATACAACATCCAAATTAATGAAATGATTTGAAAGCCATAACATCCGAATTTATGCAATGCTTTGAAAGTTGTAAATATCGGCATCATGAAAGTTCCGTTTGACGTAATTACGGCTATACGTGTTTTTGCTTTAGAGTGGGCTAACGGGTCGAAGAAATTCCCTTTGTGTTTCGTGCCCCCTCGCTGTCGGTGAAGCTCTTCCTGTGAGTGGGTCATTCCTTCCCCAATGTTAAATAGAGCAAACCTTCATTACCTTGATAAAAAATGGATCCTGCACTCCATTAACCTCCATCTCGATGCGAACTCCTTTCCACACTCTCTGTTTGCAGGCACGAGCAGCTCACCTAACTCACGAAGCCAAAAGAGAGTCCAAGTGACAAAAGTGCTCCAATTTGAAATTTGAACTTGAAAATCTGAATTTTATGGGATGGAGATTAAATGTCGTGTATTTGTCAAGTGATCTGGAAATCTACTACGCATGGCGGGTTAAGCAAGGGACTGTCTGCGTACTCCTTTACCACCGAAATCTCATTTGAATTTCATTTTTTCGAGCTTTCATTCAGTCGAGCGAGGGGAGGAGCTGCAATGTAAATTGGCAGGTTAGCTAATTTCAGCGACGCCGTGTATGAAAATTAATAGGAGCTCTTTGTGACCCAGTTATATTACTCTGTTGCTGTGTAAATTGGTGGGTCAGACAATTTCAGCAATGCCCGTGTATGCAAATAAGCAAGATCTCTTCGTTAGCTTACTCCGTCGTTCTATAAATTGGCGGGTCAGAGAATTTCAGCAACGCCCGTGTATGAAAATTAACAACAACTCTTCGTATACCCTTTTTATTACTTTGTTGCTCTGTAAATTGGTGTTTGAGGCAATTTCAACAATGCCCCTATATGCAAATTAACAGGACCTCTTCCTGCAAAGATGAAAGAAAAGCTCTCAATGCAAAGAGGAAACAGAAGCTCCTGATTTAAAGAGGAAACAATAGCTCTCTGCGCTTTCTTACCATCCCTTTATTTCCGGAGCATTTGCAATGGTAAATTCACCATTCTTTAACAAACTCACTATTTTGTTATTTTGCATGTGTTTGTTAGATCTCGCAATATATACTTAACTAAATTTTCCAAATCCATTGGTTGTTCATGGGAGTTGTGTAAACGATGGCAAAGTAGTTGCGGAAACTCACTATTACCATTGCAGCAACTCACTAATTAACATTTCCAGACCATTGGAATAATAGTGGCCTTTAGGCTATGATGGAAACAATAATGGGCCTTAAGCCAAAATGAATTTAATGAAAATATTGTTAAATAAATATATAACTAAGATTCTGTGTATATTTCTTTTCTAAAACCACAAAAACACTATCCTTGCTTGCAAACTGATATTGTCTTGAGAATATTGTTAAATAAATATATAACTAAGATTTTGTGTATATTTCTTTTCTAAAACCACAAAAACACTATCCTTGCTTGCAAACTGATATTGTCTTTGATGCTTAGAAGCCATGATTATTTATGAGAATTTTAGAAATTTAATAGAAGCAAGATGATTTAATAGAGATTTGACTTGTACCAAGTAGCTTCCAATAATTTGAATTAATGTGTACTATGTGGACCCTAACAAAATATTTTAATCTCAACTAACTCTATATTATATAAAAAATTAAAAGTATAAAAGACGTATATTAAATAAGGATTTGACTATATCATATTTGTGGTTATATGATTTTTTTGGAGTTAAAAAAACAATTTTCACAACCAAGATGCTCATTATATTTGTGGTTCTGTTACTCATTGTTATAGTGGTAGCAATTCACTATTACAGTGAGTTTCCGCCATTGTAAGAGGGAGTTGCGTAATCCAATTGATGGTTATATACAATGTTATTTTCACACCACGGAAATAAATTATGTCTGTATTTTAGTTAGTATATATATATATATATATATATATATATATATATATATATATATATATATATATATATATATATATATATATATATATATATATATATATATATATATATATATATATATATATATATATATATATATTTATGGTTATATTCTCATTATATTTAATTAAATCAATTTTCATTTAATTATTTTCATGTTTTGCGGATGGTGAAAAAGTGGTCAGTGATCATCCAAGATTGGTGCCATACAAACCCAGGCCACACACTAAATAGGTTTTTTATTCATAATGAAGCACTAAGCCATGTCTATGAAAATAATAGAAAAATTCCAAGGACAACAACAAATAAAAAAGCCTGTTATATTTCCCTGGTTGATAGGGTAAGAGAAGCCAGGAGTTATGGTGAAAGTGACATTGTCACTTACACCAATTTAGAATTGATAACCAATCAAATAATTGCCATTTACCAAGTCAGAAAAAAAAAACTTGAAACCCCTCCACCAACAAGAAAAAAACATTGTTGCACAATTTCAAAGTTTTAACGTCATTTACCAATTCGATTTTGAAAAGGGTTGCTAATGATATACACATTGAAGTAGTATCCAATATGTGCAACAGTGTGGAGGAGCCAATATGTGCTCCACCAATTTTCATTGACAAACATTGATATATGTGACATGTTATTGAATTGATTGTTCTTCTATTTTCTATTGGGGGAGTCCTATTATGGAGTTCTTATTTCTTGTGATATATTGTAGAAGATAAACACCTATTATTTCCATTTTTGATGTATTTATATGAGCTTTGTTTTTATGGATGCACTAACTTTATTTTTTTGTACTTTTTGGTATGTGTATGTAAAAATGTAATTTTCAATCAATACTATTACAGTTCAAATTTGTATATATGTTGGAAACACTAAAAAGGGTAGGGAGAGAATCACAAAGTACTTTTAATCGCTTTAAACATAACCCAAAATTGAACAACAATACATATTTTTATTATCAAATAGAGGAATCCAAGTACAAGTCTCTATTAAAAGTCTAATGAAATTGAATTCTTAAAGAATCGCCTACAATAAAAATTAATGTAAGATACCCTTGGTTCTAAGCCAAACAAGATAGCTTATAGATCAATCATTATTTTCCCTTTATACATGGTTAAATGCAAAATGAAATTGTGATATCTTTCATTTTTCCAATAGATAGCTCCAACCTCATTTAAGGGGAAAAATTTTGATCAGGTGATTGGAGCATCTTGGTTGTAAAAAATGTTTTTTTAACTCCATTAAAAACACATACAACCACAAGATCAGGTGATTTGAATTGAAACACATTCTTACATACATGAAAACAACCATATCTAGGCTTGCAAACAGTGAAAATAATATGAACAACCTGCAAATCAAGGAACTTAACTTGATAATCATGAACAATTATAATATGCACTAAAGTATAACTGATAAACTGTAACCAATAATTTTTAAGGAAAGTAATTTGAGTCAATGTAATGGTGTAAGGGCCCACAAAGTTGCATGTAATAAAACTTTAAATTATCATAATGGAAAATCAGGGCCCTCCCATGGCAACTCACCCTCTCATTCCAATGGTCACCATTGCAGGAAATCCTAACTGGGTACAAGGAGAATCTTTGACTGTGTAAAAAGGAAATAGAAATATCCCCTGACCACGACTACAACAAATTCTTTGTGCCAAATGGGTGACAACCCTTGTGGAAAAACCCGAATTCGTACAACATAAACATAAATCTACCATGACGACGACAATAATGAACTGTTAATGTCAAATGGGTGGAAACCCTTGTGGAAACACGTAAATGTGTAATGTCACCGCCATAGACGACACGACGTGATATTACTCGACATTACCCCAACTCTTTCACTGTGTCCTTGTCCCACATTCAAACTGTTTCAAAGAAAAAACGCAATCATAGCCACTCTAAACTCTACGTAAAGATGGGAGGCCCAACAGTACACAGAGAATGTGTTGAAGAATGGCTAGACGAATTTCCACGCATTAAACCATTTTTTGAACAGGCTAACTTGATAGAGTATATTCAAATATTTCAAGGGGATGATGATGGTAGAATTTTACATGTATTAAAGGGAGGGTATATCTAAGGTAGTAGGGACAATGGTTCATGTGACAGAAGAAGCGATTGCTAAAGTGACAGGGTTAACTGAGACGAGAGAACTGTGGTTTGTGCCCTGAAAACCCCAACCTCACATTGTGCAACAATTCCTTGAGGCAAGTGAACAACTTATGAGGACATGCACAGGATTTGACAGGAAGTCATTACGAAAACCTTGGAAAATTATTTATTACCAGAACCTCTAATTGTTAGACCTCTTGCGTCATGGCAGGTTAGTTACCATGCCTTCCTTTCTTGAAAAAACCATAGACCAAATGGCCCGAGTTGTGCAGAAATCAAATCGGTTGCTCGAAATCATGTCCCACCATTCCCTTATTAAAATTTTGGTGTGTGTTGCACTACAAAGTGAAGGGATAACTTGGGATGAACTAGTTGGAAGGCCATTGCATGTTGAAGCTACTACCTCACCAGAGGATGCAATGGCAGTTGCAACTCCACCCCATGACCACCTAACTACAACTCCGTGTCATGACCTCCCAGCTACAGAAATTCCCACAGAACCTTTCCAGTGGAAACTCAGCCACCCAACGTTCAAATTATGAGGGTTTCTAAGGTTTCTGATGCTAAATCCCCATAGAAAGGAGATGAACAAGATGATGATGATGAAGTATAAAAATTGAATACTAAAGGTAACATTAGAAGATTGAGATGATACATGAAACGCCTAGAAGTAGTGCCAAAATCCAAGGAGAACCAAAGAAGGTGAGGTCGTCTTGCTCGAATTCTTGAAACCCTAACAAATTAAGTACTAAAAAATTGTGTGACATCTTGATCTTGAAGTCACATTTTGGAAAATATGGAGAATGAGTGTACCCCATATCAGTGAGTACTAACAAATTATGTGACATCTTGATCTTGATGTCAGATTTTTGAAAAGATGGAGAATAAGTGTACCAGTGCTTTGCACTAAATGATGTTAAAAAAAATCAATTTGTATTAAGATATATTCATATAAGATGATGATTAACATTTACTAAGTTTGGAAATATTTTATTAAATTTAGAATGGTAAGGATTTAATTTGTGATTTTTTGTATGTTTAAAAATATATACATACTTTAATGTTGCACCAAAATTTCAAAAATTACCATAATTTAAATGCTATGCTCCAAACAAATTTCAAAATTACACGATTCATTGCCTCATAAGTCCAATTTACTGCTCCATGTCAAGTATCTTTCCTGCCACTAGCTTGTATAGATCAAATTTGCATATACAAGGAAACCAAACTTTGCATATAAAAAGAAACCCAAGTAAAATAAATATACTATAATTTATAAATATTATACAACATCCAAATTAATGAAATGATTTGAAAGCCATAACATCGCAATTAATGGAATTCTTAGAAATTTGTAAATATCAGACTCACGAAAGTTCCGTTTGATGACGTAATTGCGGCTATAATTTTTTTTTCTTTGGAGTGGTCTAACGGGTCGAATAAATGCCCTTTAAGTTTTGCGCCCCTTATCCTTCTGGAGAGTGGGTCCTTCCCTCCTCAATTTTCATGAAACAGAGCAAATTGTCGTTACATTGATTGCAAATAGAGCTCGCGGGTCGTGAACCTCGATCTCGACGCAAAATCCTTTTGATGCTCTCTGTTTTTAGGCACAAGCGACTCACCTAACTCACGTAGCCAAAGGAGAGCCAAAGTGACAAGAGCGCTCCAATTTGAACTTGAAAATCTGAATTTCATGGGATCGTGATTAAATGTTGTGTATATGTTGAGTGATCTGGAAATCTACTGCGCACGGAAGGTTAGACAAGGGACGGTCCCCTTACTCCTTTACGACTGAAACCTCATTTGAATTTCATTCAGAGATTTAATTTCATCAATATTTCATTGAGTCGAGCGAGGGGAAGAGTTGCAATGTAAATTGGTAGGTCAGCCAATTTCACAGACGTCGTGTATGAAAATTAACAAGAGCTATTCGTGCACTCGTTAGCTTACTCTGTTGCTATGTAAATTGGGGGGTCAGACAATTTCAACGACGCCTATGTATGCCAATTAACATGATCTCTTCATGCACCCGTTAGCTTACTCCCGTGCTTTGTAAATTGGTGGGTCAGGAAATTTCAACGATGCCCATGTATGCAAATTAACAAAAACTCTTCGTGTAACCATTTTCTTACTTTGTTTCTCTGTAAATTGATAGGTCACACAATTTTAGTGACGCCCGTGTATGAAAATTAATAGGAGCTCTTCGTGCAAAGAGGAAATATGAGATTTATAGTATTGAAAGAGGAGTTCTCAATGCAAATATGAAATAGGAGTTCTCAATGCAAAAAGGAAGCAAAATCTTTCCATTTAAAGAGGAAACAGGAGCTCTCTGTGCTTTCTTACCATCCCTTTCTTTCCGGAGCATTTTAAATGGTAAATTTACCATTCTTTTACAAACTCACTATTTTTTTATTTTGCATATGTGTTTGCTAGGTCTCGCAATATATACTAACTAAAGTTGTAAAATCCATTTTTTTTTCATGGGAGTTGTCGAAACGATGGCAAACGAGTTGCTGAAACAATGGCAAACGAGTTGCTGCAACGATGACTAGTGAGTCACCACAACTAGGTCGTCATTGGGGTAACTCACTATTACCATTGCGGAAACTCGACCATTGGAATAGTAGTGGCCTTTAGGCTACGATGGAAATAATAATGGGCCTTAGCCCAAAATGCATTTTCTTTTTCCACACTGAAGCATAATGAAAATATTGTTAAAGAAACATATAACCAATATTCTGTGTATCTTGCTTTTCTAAAACCAAAAAACACTCTCCTTGCTTGTAAACCGATCTATTTGATTCTTTTTATTTGTAAAAAAAAATCTACTGGGCTTAATTCAACTAAGGGTTTACTATATTTACATGCTAAACAAGATCAAGGTTTATGAGAGTAGTATGCAACACTATAAAGAAGTGGATATTTATGATGCAAATTTGCGCACTACAAATATTTGCAATACACAATTCAAAGGCAAAAGGTAGAAATAGAGATGGTGGTCTATGTGGGAAAAATTGTGCAATTGACTAGAATACATGTTATGTTTTCTACCTTGCATTGACAAAATATGTTCATGTCCCATTGATTTATTGACCTCGACATTACAATGAATTTTTATTCCCACCACACCTAAATGGAGAGTTCCAATAGCCTTTTGTAATCTCATTTCAAGAAAAAGTGTTGATTAATTTTAGGTGTATACTAAAGTAAAGGAAAAATAAACTATAAAAATTAACACTTAATAATAATCAACACATTAAGAACTTATCATGAAAAACTAGCGATAATGTCCCTTGAATTATAGTATGTAAAAACATACCTAATCTTTAACTACACCTAAGTTTCCTAAAATAGAAAGCTTTAGAGTGATAATGAAGACCTCATAGTAAAGAGATTATAGGCACTAAACCTTGTTGGAACATAAAATATTGTCAACAAATAAAATTGTCTAAGAATTTAATGTTAATTGGGAGTAAATTTTCCCTAATACTAAAAACAAGAAAAACACTAATAATAAATCAACACTATCTAAAAAATATGTCTATCCATAGAAAACTAAAAATCCCTGAAAATAAATATTATAAAAATGTTTAATATTGTTCCTAGGCAAATAAATAAAAGTAAGCACTACATATTAATAAAAAAAAAATTAAAAATGATTTACAATAACTCCTCGAAAACAGTTAAATTTAAAAGCAACCTAAATTTTAATTCATTGTTGCATAGGTGAAAATAGTTAAAGTGATAAAATCAACATAACATTTAATCCACCTTTGTATACCAGCGGATATGTAATGTGTACTTTTCATGACTTTTGAATTAGTATGATATATGAGACATCATTCTCAAAAAATGTACATTTTCCACTAACTTTGTTTGATGTATCAAATTTCCTTGTCTGTAACACAAACTACCAAATGTAATCCACCCCGACATCATGGAACTAAGGTTCCAACCTTAATCCAACACATTCTAAACTCTCTTTAAATTTAATCCAATATTTAAAGATGTTTATCATCTCTCTAGGGGTCCCAACTCCCGAGTCAACTTTAGGTGGGGTTTCAACTTCGAAATTATCCTAAGATTGTCTTCGATACTTACAAGCCATGATTATTTATGAGGATTTTAGATTGCAATTTTCTTTCAATGTTTTACACTTGAACATCAATTCCACTACTTCAAATTAGGACCACTTCTCCCCTCTACCAAAAGGCTATATCATTAGAGAAAGATGATTTAATAGAAATTTGACCTATACCAAGTAGCTTCCAATAATTTGAATTAATGTGTACTATGTGGACCCTAACAAAATAATTCATTCTCAACTAACTCTATATTATATAAAAACTGTAAAAGTAGAAGGGACATATATTAAATATGGAATTTACTATATTATATTTGTGGTTATATGATTTTTTTGTGGAGTTAAAAAAATAATTTTCACAACCAAGATGCTCATTATATTTGTGGTTCTATTACTCATTGTTACAGAAGCAGCAATTCATGGTTACAGTGATTTTCCACCATTGTAATAGGGAGTTGCTAAATCCAATTGTCGTTATCCAATGTTATTTTCACATAAAGTCAAGATATTATGTGGGTATTTTAGTTAGTATATATATGTGTGTGTGTGTGTGATTTTTTTGTGGAGTTAAAAAGACATTTTTTAGAACCAAGAATCCCCTTCAATAAAAATTAATGTAAGATACCCTTGGTTACAAGCCAACCAAGATAGCTTATATATCAATCATTATTTTCCCTTTATACATGGTTAAATGAAAAATGCAATTGTGATATCTTGCATTTTTCCAATCCATAGCTCCATCCTCATTTAAGGGGTAGAATTTTGATCAGGTGATTTGAGCATCTTGGTTATAATTTTTTTTTTAAGTCCATTATCAACATCTATAACCATAATATCATGTGATGTGAATTGAAGCACGTTCTGACATACATGACAACAACAACATATAAGCTTCCAAACAGTGAAATTAATATGAACAACCAACAAATCAATGAACTTAACTTGATAATAATGAAAAATTATAATATGCATTCAAGTATAACTAATAAAATGTAACCAATAATTTTTAAGGAAAGTAATTTAAGGAGTCAGTGTAATGGTGCATGGGCCCACAAAGTTGCATGTAATGAAACTTTAAATTATTATGATGGCAAATCAGGGCCCTCCCATGGCAACTCTCCCTCTCATTCCAATGGTCATCATTGTAACAAATCCTAACTAGGTACAAGGAGAATCTCTGACTGCATAAAATGGAAACAAAAATCTCCACTGACCATGACTAGAACAAATTCTCTCTACCAAATGGGAAAAAACCCTTGCGAAAACACCCGACTTCATACAACGGAAACATAAATCTACTATGACCATGAAAACAATGAACTTTCAGTTTCAAATGGGCCAAAACCCTTGCAAAAACACCTAAATGTGTAATTTCGCCAGCATAGATGATGTGACGTGATATTAATCGACTCATTACCCCAAATCTTCCATTGCGTCATTGTCCCACATTCAAAATATTGTAAATAAAAAACACAACCATAGCCACTCTGAAATCTGACTAAAGATGGGGGGGACAACAGTTTCCAAAGAATGTGTTGAAGAATGGCTAGACGAATTCCCACGCGTTAAACCATTTTTTGAATTGTCCGACTTGATAGAGTATATTCACAGATTTCATGGGTATGATGATGGCATAACACTAGAATTTTCCATGCATTACAGGGAGGGTAGATCTGAGGTAGCAGGGACAATGGTTCATGTGACAGAAGAAGTGATTGCGGAAGTGACAAGGTTATCTCAGAGAGGAGAACTATGGTTTTCTTCTCGAAAACCCCAAACTGATGTTGTGCGACAATTCCTTGATGCAGGTGAACAAATTATGAAGATAGGCACATGATTTGATAGGAATTCATTACCAAAACCCTGGAAAGATGTTGCATTTATTTTCCATAGAATTTTCACGTGTGAAGGAAGGTATGTTGTTATTTATTACCAGCACCTCTGGTTGTTAGACCATTTAAGTCATGGGAGGTTGGTTACCATTCCTTAATTTCTTGCAAAAAACATAGACCAAATGGACCGCGTGTGCAGAAATCAAAGTGGTTTATCGAAATCATGTCCCACAGTTACCTCATTAAAATTTTGGTGGTTGTTGTGCTACAAAGGAAGCGATAAATTGGGATGAACTAGTTGAAAGGTCATTCCATGTTTAAGCTACTACCTCACCAGAAGATGCCATGGAAGCTGCAACTTTGCCCCATGACACACCAACTACAACTTCACGCCATGAACTCTCAGCTACAAAAATTCCCACATAACCTTTCCATATGGAAACTGAGCCACCCAATGTTCAAACTATGAGGTTTTCTAAGGTTTTTGATGCTAAATCCCCACAGAGAGGAGAGAGACAAGATGATGATGATGAAGTATAAACATTGAAGAGTAAACCTGGCACTAGAAGATTGAGAGTATACTGGAAATTCCTGGCAGTAGTGCCAAAAGCCAAGGTGAACAGGAGAAGGTGAGGTCATCTTGCTCCAGTTCTTGAAACCCTCCCCATTGCTATAGAAGAACTCCCAGAGGAAATAGTAGAAAAACAAGAGAAAGAGAAAGAGAAAAAACATCCACGTGATGTATTGATTGAAGAAGGAGACATGGATCAAGGATCCATGTAGCAAGGATTCATGGAAAAACTATTAGGCCACCTTGTTGACACAAAAGAACAAGTTTATAAGGTTCCCTCTCATGATTTTGACTATGAGTACATACAAGAAGTAACCAAATGGTATGGAACATATGGCCTTTCCTCAATTTCAATTTTGTATGGGGATGCTGAGGAGGACCAACCAACTGCACCGTTGAGAATTTTGAGGGCTTTAGGTTAATACAAATTCTCTTCTAGATAATTACTTGGGAACATTCTTATGTCTTCTCTTCTTATGTTAACCTTTCATCAAGTAAATTATCAAGACCCAAAACTGGTATTTAAATAACTTAAACCGTGAGAAGGTAAATCAATGATTTACCTTCCTCACTATTTCTCTTGCTTCTCTTTAAGGTCACTGCCTTTGATCCGCACTTAGGATATATATTTCTGCACTGACGTTTGTTGTGGATTTTGCACTATCCTTTTCTAACACACTGTCTTTAATATAGTGTCTGCAATTCTCTTCTGCTGTGATGTCCGCAATTACTTAACACAATCTTCAACTGTGGTGTCCACATTGTATTCGTAAATATATACTTTGTCTTCACTGTGATAACTGTGGATATTCTTAGTCTTATCTTCCTTCCCTATTGTGTTAACCACATACACTTCTTAAGTATATCCTCCATCTTTACTGAGGAAACTGTAAGTCTGTAGTCTTATATAAGAGTATGCATTCAATAGTGTGTTATCTATATTTCTTTTCCATTCAAATGATCCACAGACCTAACTAATATATAGTGGTTAGTTCACACCTTTTTAGGCCTACCACCAATTATGTTTTAGGCCGTATTCATCATGAGAGCTGACCATGACTTGTAGTTACCTTCCAAGCGGTGTTACTTCAGCGGAATGTCTTTACTTGATTATAAAATTATATGAGGGATGTCAAGGTCAAACTGAATCCTTCATGAATATGACACGAAATTGTATTTATTCCTAGAAGACATATTCTATACATAAATACATAATTACATAGCCAACATGAAGACTGACTTAGTTACACTTCTCAACACTCCCTCTTAATTAGGGAGGTATTCATACATGTACATGATCACTTACGAACTAAAGAATCTCATAAGAAGAATTGGATTGGTAATAAAATCTGTATAACATCATATCAACCAACAATGTCCTAGTGTAAGGCCTTGACTTACAACCCCATCTCTCAATGAGAAAATGGGCTACAATGCTGGTGAGATACATGACTTATAGACACCTTCGTCATTGTCTCTCCAAGGTACATACTCCACCCGGGTGTTCAGAAAGTATGAAGTTTTTGGACTATTCTTCTCTTGGGTAGCTATCCCTCAAAGAATATTGGTCCCTGGCTACTCTTATCTTGAATTCCCTAACACATTCTCAAAGAGTATCGAATGCCAGATGATTACCCAATCCTCCATTTTGTCTTCCCAAGACCAAAATTATGTGTCTATCTCTCCCTCTCAATCAGGGAGGACCTTATTCCACAAGGGAATGTACTCATTCCTATACAAGGAATGTACCTAAGCTCATTCTTAGGAATTACCAACTTTCTTCCAAGTAATAAACTTATCATTAGGCTCCCTCTTAACCAGGGACCTCCAGCAGCAATGGTGAGACACCCAGCTTCTAATGAATAATTCCTGTCCTTGATGTCATGGATTTCGATATTGAGGAATCTCCAACTTTTAGCTTCATAGGGCACAGATAATCCATCACTTTCATATTGAGTCATGTCAACTGTCAGAAACGGATTCATCAGACTTCCTTATTTCATCCACTATTGTGCCATGCTGCTTTCCTTTGAATCATCTCCCAAGATCATACATCATTTCTCATGATTAGCATCCATGCACAAATTCATCTAGATAAACATATACATATGAAGTTGTTAAAACAAAAGTTACCTTAGTGATGATCTTTCACCATGACACCTTCTTGTAGGCATTGAAATCCTTCATACATATTGACACATCTCCTAATGATATGTTTTTCTAAGGGTCTTCTTCTTCACCAGAATTTTTTCAGAGTCTACATATCTTTCTAGAGGATTTCCTAGTCACATATTCTTGGCCTCCGGATGATAGCAGCCTCTTGACATGGTTGCATTTTATGATCTCTTCTTCTCTGCACATTCTTGATTCCCAGGAACATACAACTTTTCTAGTTTATCGTTCATATACATCTACCTCATATTCCATGAGGACATATTATGTTGATTTCATCTATCCATGCATTGAGAGATACTCCTCCATAGATCATAATTCTAAGTACGGAAGTCCATTACCTGAAACCATATGACATGACTTCACAACATCTAATGTCAGCATATAAATATATACATACCTCATACCCCTTTTTCCTTGAGTCATCCTGTAGCAATTTCAAAAGAATGAAGAGCTTCATTCTCTTGGCATGCTCCATCAATATCCCAGAAATCTGTTTCCATGATGACCTTTTCTATTTGATGACTTCTTTCCATTAGTGATGTTATCAGAGAGGTTTTCCTAGATTTGATTCACTAAATTCTTCTATCGAGATGATTCTTAATGTACATAGAGAGACTATCTTGATCATATTAGAGACCTCTTATTCCATATTTCCTTGATCTTCTTTTCTGCATCTTCAAAGAATATTTCTTTTAGCTTATCATATATTCCCTTGAGGTCTCCAATCCAACTATACGATGGGATATTTCATATGAATCCTCTTCATGTATTACTATTCATAGGAGAGCCTTTTCCATGACGTCACTTTCTTCGAGGATTATGTATATCCTTATTTTCATGCAAGAAGTTTTGATGACCTAACCATCTTATGGATCTTCTTGCAAACACGAAGTCATTTTACCAAATTTGATTATAGAATTAAAGATACTTACTTGAAAAGTGAAGATGAAATCTTCAGCTTGATTACTTTGATGGTGGTTGAAGAAGATGTATCGATGCTTTCTCGGATGATCTTATTCAAGGAAAAGGATGAGATCCTTGCTGCAATGATAGTGAACTTGCCTTATTGCCTTCAAGATAATTTTACTTATTTGAATGAATGTAGATCAGAAATGCTTCTCTATATTTTGGGATGCCTGGCCTTGTAGATCTCTTCTAGACTCATAACTGAGATCGTATCATGATTCCATTTTATGATTGGATATCCTTTATTACTGCAAACCAAAATTTTAAAAAGGATCTAATTCCATTGGAGCTTTGTCATATATATATATGGTCCAGAATACATTGATATCTTTCTGAGGAGACCGATATTGTCTTCACTGTGATCCACACTGTTTGTGCTAATAATATCATTTCCATTCTTTTGATTTGAGATTATATGATTAGCCTGAGACTACATATGGTGATCCAAACTGTGGTCTATGTATTTTTTCTTTAATCTCTTCTGAAAAACTCAGAGAATATGAACTCTATGAACTGTTCCAAAGATCCAATTTTCACATTTTTTTATCCATACAAAATGGAGATCTCGCTGAAATTTTATCTACACCTAACCATTGAAATTTCAGAGGAGATTCAAACTTGTGAATTTATGTGATCCAAGCTGCAGTGAGATCACCTATATCATGTGTTTTTTTTGACCGAGCTCCTTCTGGAGTGCCCCTTAGATACCCTTCTTTGAATCCCACCTTAGCTCGGATACCATGTTGAGAATTTGGAGGGCTTTAGGTTAATACAAATTCTCTTCTAGATAATTACTTGTGAACGTTATTATTTCTTCTCTTATTATTTTAATCTTTCATCAAGTCAATTATTAAGACCAAAAACTGGTATTTAAATAACTTGAACAGTGAGAAGGTAACTTAATGATTTACCTTCCTCACTATTACTCTTTATTCTCTTTAAGATAACTGTCTTTGATCCGCACTTAGTATACATATTTTTGCACTGAACTTTGTTGTGGATTCTGCACTATCCTTTTGTAACACATTGGTTTAATATAGTGTCCGCAATTCCCTTCTGCTGTGATGTCTGCAATTACTTAACACAATCTTCAACTATGGTGTCCGCAGTGTATTCGTAAATATATAATTCATCTTCGTTGTGATAACCATAGATATTTGTATACGTATCCTCCTTCTCTATTGTGATAACCACAGATACTTCATATACTTATTTTCCTTCTCTATTGTGTTAACCGCAGATACTTCTTAAGTATATCCTTTGTCTTTACTCAGGTAACCGTAAGTCTATAGTATTATATAAGAGTATTCATTCAATAGTGTGTTATCTACATTTCTTGTCCATTCAAATGATCCACATAACTGGCTAATATATAGTGGTGAGTTCACACCTATTTAGGCCAACCATCAAATATGGTTTAGGCCATCTTCATCGTGAGAGCCAACCATGAACTGTAGTTACTTTCCAAGCGGCGTTACTACAACATAATGTCTTTACTTGATTATAACATTATATGAGGGTTGTCAAGGTCAAATTGAATCCTTCATGAATATGACACCAGATTGTATTTATTCCTAGAAGACATCTTCTATACATAAATACATAATTACATAGCCAACATGAAGACCGAACTAGTTACACTTTTCAACATGCACTACCAGAATTATATAGGAAAAATGAGGAAGACAAACCAACAACACCATCAGAATTGTATGGGGATGATGAGGAGGATCAACCAAATTCACCACTAGAATCGACAAATAAGAACATTGTAACAGTAAGTACCCCTATAAATCTTCCTTTGTATATTTCATTGTTAAGGAATAATAGGATTCTTTAGATGAAAAAGAAACAACTACAAATCAAAGTTAAAACCGTAATAGTTGAGCTCAGACAAAAATAAACTTTTGATAGATTAGATTGATTGGCCCAAGTTGCAGATTCCATACCCATTGGTTTCATAGATATACCTTCTCCAGAGGTCTAAGAAAATATACCCCTTGTAAAACAACAGACTGATGATATTGTTGTGCAAACTAAGGATCATAAATGAGAGATGAAATTTACCAAAAGCATAGTCGTGCATACACAGGAACAAGAATCACAGATAAAACTAACAAAAGAAATAGCTGTAAAAACAAAGTAACAGGAACTAGATATGAAACTAACAGAGGATCAGGAACCAGAGATCAAACTAACCAAAGACATTGTTGTGCAAACAGAGGGTGAGGAAGCAAAGGATAAACTAGTCCTGTGTATACCCTCATATAAGAGAAAACAAATATATTTCATTTTCACGAAAAAATAATTCAAGAACTTTGCAAGACATGCAAAGAATATATAAACATATTTTACGAAAACATAAAAACATGGTGGTTGAGCTGCAAAGGAAGGTGAGCAAGTTGGAGAATGATACGAAACAACTAGGAAAGATAATGGATGGTGTGCTTAGTTGTAGTGCTCCTTCAACCAATTACAACGTATACTTGACAAAAATATTGTTTATGTTTAAGAAGAATGCTATCATCAACAATAAGCCTTTTCGGGGTGAATATAGACATGGTTTCATATAAGCATATATGACTTGCATGAATCTAGAAAAATACTTTATCTATGACCTATATCAATATAATTTTTTGGTATCTCTTAAAAAAAGATGGAATATAATCCCTGTTACAGGTGATGTGCAATTGAGAGCCTTTATATTGTATTTGAGAAATAAGGGTAGTTGGATGGAAGCTCTTAAAACTTATAGATGTAATTCTGAGAGCCTTCTGTGGGTTAGAGGAGAATATGAAATACCTATGCAGGTGATAAAAGAACAACAAGATTTGGCCAATTTGTCATAGATAACGGAGTATATCACTAGGAAGAGGCAGGATACCATTGCATATTGCGCAACCCAAATTCAAATATTTGAAATTGTCACACAAGAAGAATGTAAAGCAACGTGGGATGCCTCAGGAAAAACCTCTAAATAAAGACCCATTTAACTACTTAATGTTGAATCCTCAGTTAAATTGAGAGGGGGGGGTGAATCAGTTTAACACATACATGAGCTTTACAAACTTTTCATCAGCTTATTTACAACTTACTTTTATAATCAACCTTATTATATGAACAGTCTTAATATGTTGCAGAAAGTATTAAATTAATGTGACATCAAAATTATTATGAGAGAAGAAAAAATTAAGAAAATTTGGTAAATCATCTCAGTACATAGGCAACACAGATAGAGACAGCAGATATAAGTGGAAACCCATAAAGGGAGAAAACCACATCTTATTATTGTTGTGATGCAAAGGCAAGCTCCAACTCCCTCTCACCACTATTTTTCTGTAGGCACCAACCTACAGGAGGCTCCAACCTCAGTCAGCTACAACTGACAGCTATCAAGCTTCAACCTAATAAGGAAGCTCCAACTTCCTCAATTTATCAAAAGAAATATTTGTTGATTTACCTCAGATATCAGCACTGTTCTGTAGTATCTCTTTCTGCACCTCTCTTGTTTATCTTCTCTGCCTCAATCTTCTATGTTTTTCAATCTCTATCCTTACTCTCTCTCTCTCTCTCTCTCTCTCTCTCTCTCATATGCATATCAAGTTGATATTATATATATAGTTCCTCGCATGAATGTTTGTATTTCACAAGAAATTTGGAGTGATCATCCATGACTCTTTGGCTTCTGTCTTCTCATTCCTTAATTCAACTCATTTTAAAATTATAACAATATGTACAAATTTCCATGCTGCAGTGGGATTTTTCTTTTCCTTAGGATACTTGCCTTTGCATCACAATCAATATAAAACAACATATTTACATTTTCAGTTACACATTTCAATTCATCTTTTTTTTTTTCTATACCATTTTTCTGTTGCTGTCTCTCTCTCTTTCGTTCTTGCAGGCTCTTGTAATAGACCCAATCTTTGAACTTTATAAAACCCACTATGTTAAATACCATCGTAGTATATATATCAGCATATATATATATATATGTTCCCCACCAATTGTGAAGACCCATGTATTCACTTTAATGTATGCCCAGCACACACCTCATTTCATATAGGTTTCGACTTTAGCACAATATATAAATATATCACCATGTATGCATATTCCCTGAGTCAAGCATTAAAAACTATTAATAATTTGTGGCTTTTGTTTAGCGCCCAACATAAGTATGGTCATGGTTTTATAACCTTTATATCATCAAACTATATTACATTCCCCACTTAAATATATAATGCTTACTCGAATGTTCGGACCTTGGAAATATTATATATATATATATATCCCGAGCTTTGATTCAACTAACCACTTATAACGAACCTCTGGCTCCGGGCCCACATATATTCCGATTATTTAATAAACAACAATCAAATGCTGGCCATACCTTTTTTGTCACCTTGCAACTTCATTCATGATGCAACGCTGGATAATTCATCGCTTATTCAACCTCTGATCCAACGGAAATCACACAGTTAACTTGCACGAAGGTTAATATTCAATGGTTGCATGATGGACTGGGCCCCAGTGCTTAAATGGTCCTTCTCATATAATGGCTGAGAGCACGTCGCCTTGCCTCATGTGATCTGATGGATATCGCTTGGCTTAGATTCACAATCGATAATGCGTGATGATAGTGGTTTTCCAAAATCGCTTCAGGCCACGTGTCAGACAATCAATGGAATCGATCCCAATTCTGAAATATCACTTGCCCGACGAAGGCAGTGCGATCAAAACTGGAAACCCGCCTTTACTGTTTACTCCGCTCGTGGTTCCTCTCCTTCGCTCAAGGTTCCACTTCCCCTACTCGATCACTGTAAATTGACTTCTTTGTATCATAATTCTTCATGACGACTTCCGTAAGTTAGTGTTGTGGACCGATCTTTTGGGATTGATTCAACACTGCAGGGACTTCATTCAGACAGTATATCCAATGCATAATTAAATATACCTAATCCCTCATATACTATGACATTTCTTGCGCTCTTCATCAACAAATTAACCCATAATTTTATTTATTGAGGCTTGACACCAGTTTGATGTCGATTCAAGTGGGTCGAATTATTACTTTTCCATGTGCAGTCTTCGTAACATGGATCACATACTAAATCAAGCTTCATCATTGGAATGCAGAAAGAATTAATGTAATTCCTCCATAGTATATAACATAAGGAATTCACACCAGATTCCCTTTGCGCCCTTAAATTCGTTCTGCCTTCGAACCTTCAGACTCTTGAAACCCATATTCAATTTTGCTATAATAACGAAAACCCCACCTGGGTCTTGAGTCCTAGAACTTACGCATCATAATACATAACAGAGTTTATAATTTCATTCAAAGTGCCTTATTCAATACCCAATTTGAAACAAGATCAGTCAATCTCATATATTCATCAACGTTCAGGAATTCCAAATTACAAATCATGTTACATAACTCCTTTAATGACCTCTACTGGTATGGTTTGTGCATAAGAGGTAAATTTTCGACCAGTCATCAATTTACTTTAACCATATACGGAATCACATTTAAAGTCTCAGAAACAGTTAGATATAGATTTTACACTGTCCAAAAACATAACTCTTTCAATGGCCTCTAATAGTCTGTGCATAAGAGGTAACTTTTCAACACTCTTTTCATACTTTCATAGACAATTCCAGCTATCAATACATGTTTCCTTTTTTCCACAGAACCTCCAATGTTCCTTCTATAATATGTTCCCATACTCCTGATGCTGCTCCTTGCTCCAATCAACTGACCCTTCTAAAACTACCTCTGCTTCATGTCACATGCTCTCTTTGCCTTGTTGTTGTTTCAAGTGCTCCTCCTTTGCCATATCCTTTGCCATCAATGACAACATTTCCAACAGTCTCCCCCTTTGGCATTGACGGCAACCCATCCATCAATAATCCAATACTTCCTCTGTTTTCCTTTAGGACCCTTCCTTCTATTGCTAGCTCTTCCTCCACCTTTGACGTCAATGACAAGGGGTTGCACATTTGTTAGTTTAGATTCTATCCTTTGATCCTTTGTTTTTATCCTTTTTCAACATTTCTTTCATTTCCTCTCTCTGAGATCTTCTAACTTTGTACCCTGCTGCTCCAAACTTTGGATTAAATCTAAAATACTGACCCTTTAGCCTTTTCATTGACTCTTTTATGTTGGATGTATTCTTTCCATAATCCTTTGATCCTGAGGACCTGTTTCATGTTTTCATTGTCGGCTGATCTCCCCCTGGAATGATATTTTCGTTTCTGTTCTCCCCCTGAAACTGTGCTTTCTCTTCATATCAGATAGTAGCATCTATAGATACTACCCCTATTCTATCTCTCAAATATTCAAATGGTTCTCTAGCAAGAGGTTTGGTAAATATATCTGTTGTATGTTCTTTTGTTGGTACATACTCCAGTTTTACTATCTTCTGAGCCACTTGTTCTCAGAGAAAATCATACTTGATTGGGATATGTTTAGTTTTTGAGTGAAGCACAATATTTTTAGATATACTTATAGCACTTGTATTATCACATTTGATTGAGATAGGTTCATCAATTCTTACCTTCATGTCTTGGAGGGTTTGCTTCATCCACATGACTTGTGTACAACATGCTGCTGCTGCTATATATTCTGCTTCTATTATAGACAGAGAGATAGATGTTTGTTTCTTGCTTAACCATGCCACCAGACTTTCTCCTAAAAAGAATGCACCTCCACTTGTGCTTTTCCTATCATCCACACAGCTGGCCCAATCTGCATCTATGTATGTTGTCAAAGTTAAGCTTTTTCCATTAGGATACCAAAGTCCATACTGTGTTGTTCCTTATAAATATATGAATATTATTTTGACTGCAAGAAGGTGATTTTGTTTAGGTGCTGCTTGATATCTGGCCACTAGTCCTACTGCTAGCATGATGTCTGGTCTTGATGCTGTCAGATACAACAGACTTCCTATCATGGATCTGTAGAGTTTTTGATCTATATCAGCAGATCCATCATCAACACACAGCTTGCATCCCGTGATCAAGGGAGTTGACACAGGTTTGCAGTCCTCCATTTTGAACTTTTTCAACATTTCTTTCAAGTATTTTTCCCGTGAGATGAATGTACCTGTGTTCTTTTGCTGAATTTAAATTCCTAAGTAGAAACTGAGTTCTCCAATCATGGACATCTCAAATTCTAATTTCATCTCTTCAGCAAACCCTTTTTCTAGTTCATCTCTATTGCTTCCAAACATAATGTCATTAACATAAACTACAACAATCAGGAGTTCATTTTCACGGGCTTTTATGTATAGATTGTTGTCTACTCCACCTCTCTTAAAGCCTTGTTTTTGCAAATATTTATCCAGTTTTGAGTACCAAGCACGAGGAGCCTGTTTCAGTCCATATAGAGCCTTTTTCAGCCTACACACATAGTCTTCTTTGTTTTTTAAAGAGAAACCTTCTGGCTATTCCATGTAGACTTGATCTTCTAGATCTCCATTCAGGAATGTAGATTTCACATCCATTTGATATACCTTGAAGTCTTGGTAGCATGCAAAGGCCAGAAACATTCTGATGGCTTCCATTCTGTCTACTGGGGCAAATGTTTCATCGTAATAAAGTCCTTCGATTTGTGAATATCCTTTGCAGACAAGTCTGGCTTTATTCCTGATTACCTGTCCTTCCTCATTCATTTTATTTTTGAATACCCATTTTGAGCCTATGACATTTTTCTTAGTGGGTCTAGGAACTAGTTCCCAGGTATTGTTTTTCTCAATTTGGTCCAATTCTTCATTCATAGCATTTACCCAAGACTTTTCTTTACTGGCTTCTTCAAATTTCTTTGGCTCTATTTGTGATAACATGGCTATGTATACCTCTTTTGTCTGTTCAGTTAGCTGCCTTCTTAGCTGGACCCCTTTTTTCTTGTCTTCTATGATCTAATCTTCAGGATGGTTCTTCTGAGTGTATCTGGAAGGGGCTTTAGAGCTTAGTTCAACATCTTATATTGTCTTGCTTGTTTCATCATCATCTTGGTCTTCTTCTTCATGGTTATCTGATGGAATGTTGTAGTCTATATATTTTGCATTGTTTGGAAGTTTTTCATCAAATCTCACATCAATGCTTTCTACTATTTTTCGAAGAGTCTTGTTGTAACACCTGTACCCTTTAATTTTGGAAGCATATCCTAGAAATATCCCTTCATCTGCTCTTGCATCAAATTTCCTAAGATTTTCATCATTATTCTTTATGTGACACTTGCTTCCAAAGATTCTAAAATGTTTGATTGAAGCTGGCTACCCATGCCATAGTTCATAGGGAGTCTTTTCACTACTTGCCCTTAAGTGGGCTTTGTTAAGGATATGCACGGCTGTGTGTACTGCTTTTGTCCAGAAGGTTTGAGGAATATTACTCTCTTGCATCATGGCTCTGGCAATTTTCTATACAGATCTATTTTGTCTCTCTGCTACTCCATTCTTATGAGGTGTCCCTACAATAGTAAATTGTTATTTTATCCCGTGTTCATTGAATAGGTCAGCAAAGTCATAATCTTTGAATTCACCTCCTCTGTCCGATTTGACGCATTTTAATTTGCATCCTATTTGATTTTCTGCTAATGCTTTGAATATCTTGAATTTTTCCAGAGCTTCCAATTTATTCTTGAGGAATGCCACCCATGTCATTCTGGAGAAGTCATCAATTATCAGCATGAAGTAGGATTCTCCACTTGGAGTTTTAGTTCTTGCAGGTCCACACATGTCCACGTGCACAAGCTGGAGTGGTCTTCTTGTTGATAACTCATCTTTGGCCTTAAATGGTGTGCGGATCTGTTTTCCCAGTTGACAAGATTTGCAGATGCTATTAGAAGGCCTTTTTATTTCTAGCATGTCTCTAACAACTTTCTTCTTGCTTAGTCTGATGATGTGATCGAAGCTGAGATGTCCCAACCTTTTATGCCATAACCATGACTCCTGAATTTTGTTAAGATGACATGCTTCATATTCCTCTTTCACAATGTAAACATTACTCTTTGTTCAAACTCCTTTGAGTAGAGTCTTACCTGTGGTGCTTGATCTGACTTCACAGCCTTTATCACACATTTGACTGACACTCAGAAAATTTTCTTTCAGCCCATTTACAAATAGGACATCTTGGGCCTTTCCTCTACCATTGTCTAGGCTGATTGAGCCTTTTCCTTCTATTTTTCCTAATTTATCATTGCCAAAGGTAACATTTCCAGATTTCTTTTCGTCAAGAATTATAAACTTGCTTCTGTCTCCAGTCATGTGTTTTGAGCAACCACTGTCCAAATATCACTGGCTTTTCAGGTCTTGAGAAGTTAGAGCCAAGTCACATTTATTCACCTTCTTTATCCACTGGAAGCACCCTTTTGTTTGGTATCTTTTGTGGGGTGATGAACTGAATTTTCTGAGAGGACATTTGGAAGGCATATGTCCAACTTGATTTCATACATAGCATTTGGTCATCATTTTTGTAGAATTGTGAGTATGAACAAAATTTATTTGATTCATAAACCTCCTTGAGGTGTTGAACATAAATATTTGTCCATACTTTCTACACTCAATGATTTTATGGCCAAATTCCTTACAACAAAAACAGTAACCATATAAAATATTTTCATACCTAATGTAAGGTTGTCTTTTCCATTTGTTTGCTTGAGGCAGTATCTTCACTATTTGCATCTTTTGCTGGTTTGAATTACTCCTCCTTGTATGACAATATGCAGTAATGTGTCCCAGCTTGTGGCAGACATAATAGGTGGCATTCTTCATAGGAGGGAAGAATATCCTTTGATGGTTTCCAAATTTGACATACTCAGGGGTCTTAGTATTTATTACATTCTTTTCTACTAGTGGTTTCTTTTGATCTCTGGCTTCCTCATTACAGGTTTCTTCTTTTGTAGGAATTGTTTGAACTACTTCATCATTCTTCTTTGCTTTTACAAAACTAATCTCTCTCTTTTCCTTTTCTTTTCTTTTACTTGATTCTACTTCATAGCCTATTCCAGTTTTTATCATAGGAGATCTTTGAGCATCCAGAATTTTGTTCAACTTACTAGAGCTTGTTGTTTGAGAGGAATTTGTAGATATTTTCCTTTGATCATTTTCTAATTTCTTCCTTAGACATACAACTTCTTCTCCCAACTTCTCTTGTTCTCGAGTTTTATCCTTGATTTGTTGAAGTAACATGTCTTCTATCTTCTTGGCTTCTTCAAGCTCTACCTTCAGCTACATGAGGGCTTCTGAATTCTTCTCTTCTCTTACATACTTGAGGAGAATGTCCTTTTGTTTTATGCACTTCATTTTGAGTCTGTCAATCTCCTCCAGAGCACTTCTTAGCTCCCCCTCAAGATTGAATTCACCTTATTCTTCTTCATCTTATAGCAGGAGTCCTTCAAGTTCTTCAATGGCCATCAATAAAAATTAAGAGGTTCCTTCTTCATTTGAGGGTTCATCTGAGTCTTCAGATGTACTTCTGTCTTGTTGAGCATAGAAGGATTTTCTGCTAAACTTCTTTCCCTTCTGCCAGTTCTTTAATGTATTTTTCTCTGACTCTTGGGCCTGATTCCTTACTTTCTTGTGAGGACACTTAGCTGCATAGTTTCCAAATCTTCCACAGTTAAAGCATTTGAAAGGAAGTTTACCTTTGTATTTACCTAAGTCTCTATCCAGTTTCTTGACGAATTTTTCTTCTTCTTCATCCGAGCAAGAACATATGTCTTCCTCTTCTTATTTCTTCTTTTCTGTTTTAAAGGCTGCCTCCCTCATACTTGGCTTCTGCTGTGGGAGCCTCATTTCATATGCTGTTAGATTTCCAAGTAGCTGGTTCATGGTCAAAGTCTCCCAATCTGTTGTTTCTTCTATTGCAGACACCTTGGGATTAAACCTGGGTGGAAGAGATCTTAGAATATTTTGAACAACTACAACTTCTTTTATGGTTTCACCTAGAGCCTTCATGTTATTTACTATTTCTGCAACCCTTAGAAAGAAGTTATCAATGTCTTCATCATCATCCATTTTTAAGTTCTCAAATTGGGCTCTATAGACTTGAAGTTTGGCAGTATTTACCTTCTTGTCTCCTTCATGAATATTCTCCAGAGTGCCCCACATTTATTTGGAAGTGTCTTTGTTCATTACTTTGATAAACTCTTCTTCACACAATCCATTTAAGATGGCATTCTTGGCTATTGCGTTGGCTACAAAATCTTGTTTGGTTTCCTTTTCTGAGTTAGTTGCCTTTGGGGCATATCCTAATTCCACAGCACCCCAAACTTCTATTCCTAGAGACATTATGTATGTCCTCATCCTGATTTTCCAAAAAGCATAATTTGCACCAGTAAAGAGAGAGGCTTTATTGGTTGATCATCCTTCTTTACTAGCCATCCTAAGAACCTAGAATCTCCTTTCAGTTGTTAAACTGGTACAAAGGAACCCGCTCTGATACCAATTGTTGAATTCTTAGTTAAAATGAGAGGGGGGGGTGAATCAGTTTAACACATACATGAGCTTTACAAATTTTTCATCAGCTTATTTACAGCTTACTTTTATAATCAACCTTAGTATATGAACAGTCTTAATATGTTGCAGCAAGTATTAAATTAATGTGACATCAAACTTATTATGAGAGCAGCAAACATTAAGCAGATTTGGTAAATCATCTCAGTACACAGTCAACACAGATAGAGACAGCAGATATAAGTGGAAACCCATAAAGGGAGAAAACCACATCTTATTATTGTTGTTATGCAAAGGAAACCTCCAACTCCCTCTCACCACTATTTTTCTGTAGGCACCAACCTACAGGAGGCTTCAAACTCAATTCTACAAGCTACAACTTGCAAGGAAGCTCCAACTCCCTTCAATTTTCTACAGGCACCAACCTAGAGGAGGCTACAACCTCAACCAGCTACAAATGATAGCTATCAAGCTTCAACCTGATAGGGAAGCTCCAACTTCCTCAATTTATCAAAAGAAATATTTGCTGATTTACCTCAGATATCAGCACTGTTTTGTAGTATCTCTTTCTGCTCCTCTCTTCTTTATCTTCTATGCCTCAATCTTCTATGCTTTTCATTATCTATCCTTACTCTCTCTCTCTCTCTCTCTCTCATATGCATATCAATTTGATATTATATATATAGTTCCTCGCATGACTGTTTGTATTTCACAAGAAATTTGGAGTGATCAGCCATGACTCTTTGTCTTCTGTCTTCTCATTCCTTTATCTAACTCATTTTAAAATTATAACAATATGTATAAATTTCCATGCTGTAGTGGGATTTTTCTTTTCCTTAGGATACTTGCCTTTGCATCACAATCAATATAAAACAAAATATTTACATTTTTAGTTACACATTTCAATTCATCTTTCTTTCTTTTTTTTTCTGTACCATTTTTCTGCTGCTGTCTCTCTCTCTTTTGTTCTTGCAGGCTCTTGTAATAGACCCAATCTGTGAACTTTATAAAACCCACTATATTAAATACCAGCGTAGTATATGTATCAGCATATATATATATGTTCCCCACCAATTGTGAAGACCCATGTATTCACTTTAACGTATTCCCAGCACACACCTCATTTCATATAGGTTTCGAATTTAGCACAGTATATAAATATATCACCATGTAAGCATATTCCCCGTGTCAAGAATTAAAAACTATTAATAAGCTGTGGCTTTTGTTTAGCGCCCAACATAAGTATGGTGACAGTTTTATAACCTTTATATCATCAAACTATATTACATTCCCCACTTGAATATATAATGCTTACTCAAATGTTCGGACCTTGGAAATCTTAAATAGATATATATATATATATATATATATATATATATATATATATATATATATATATATATATATATATATATATATATATATATATATATATATATATATATATATATATATCCGGGTGATTCAACTAACCACTTATAACGAACCTCTGGCTCCGGGCCCACATATATTCTGATTATTTAATAAACAACAATCAAATGCTGGCCATACCTTTTTTGTCACCTTGCAACTTCATTCATGATCCAACGGTGGATAATTCATCGCTTATTCAACCTTTGATCCAACGGAAATCACGCAGTTAACTTGCAGGAAGGTTAATATTCAATGGTTGCATGATGGACTGGCCCCAACGCTTAAATGGTCCTTCTAATATAACAGCTGAGAGCACGTCGCCTTGCCTCATGTGATCCGATGGATATCGCTTGTCTTAGATGCTCGATCAATAATGCGTGATGATAGTGGTTTTCCAAAATCGCTTCAGGCCACGTGTCAGACAGTCAATGGAATCGATCCCAATTCTGAAATACCGCTTGCCCGACGAAGGCGGTGAGATCAAAACCGGAAACCCGCCTTTACTGTTTACTCTGCTCGTGGTTCCTCTCCTTCGCTCAAGGTTCCACTTCCCCTACTCGATCACTGTAAATTGACTTCTTTGTATCATAATTCTTCATGACGACTTCTGTAAGTTAGTGCGGTGGACCGATCTCTTGGTATTGATTCAACACTGCAGGTACTTCATTCAGACAGTATATCCGATGCATAATTAAATATACCTAATCCCTCATATACTGTGACATTTCTTGTGCTCTTCATCAACAGATTAACCCAATATTTTATTTATTGAGGCTTGATAGCAGTTTGATGTCGATTCAAGCGGGTCAAATTATTACTTTTCCATGTGCAGTCTTCGTAACAGGGATCACATACTAAATCAAGCTTCATCATTGGAATGCAGAAATAATTAATATAATTCCTCCATATTATATAACATAAGGAATTCACACCAGATTCCCTTTGCGCCCTTAAATTCGTTCTTCCTTCGAACCTTCAGACTCTTGAAACCCATATTCAATTTTGCCATAATAACGAAGACCCCACCTCGGTCTTGAGTCCCAGAACTTACGCATCATAATAAATAACAGAGTTTATAAGTTCGTTCAAAGTGCCTTATTCAATACCCAATTAGAAACAAGATCAGTCAATCTCATATATTCATCAACGCTCAGGAATTCCAAATTACAAATCATTTTACATAACTCCTTTAATGACGTCTACTGATATGGTTTGTGCATAAGAGGTAACTTTTCGACCAATCATCAATTTACTTTAACCATATACGGAATCACAGTTAAAGTCTCATAAACAGTCAGATACAAATTTTACATTGTCCACAAACATAACTCTTTTAATGGCCTCTAATGGTCTGTGCATAAGAGGTAACTTTTCAACACTCTTTTCATACTTTCATAGACAATTCGAGCTGTCAATACATGTTTCCTTTTTTCCACAAACCCTCGAATGTTCCTTCTATAATATGTTCCCATACTCCTGATGCTCCTCCTTGCTCCTGAAGCTCCTCTGCTACCTCTCTAAATCTCCAATCAACTGACCCTTCTAAAAATGCCTCTGCTTCATGTCACATGCTCTCTTTGCCTTGTTTCTCTTTCAAGTGCTCCTCCTTTGCCATCTCCTTTGCCATCAATGACAACATTTCGAACACTTAAACTTAAAGATATCCTTAGCAAGGGTTTATCAGTATATTATTTCCATGGAACAGTTTGGGAATAACTGGATAGGTCTTATATTTTGCTATCCAATGATTTGGAGCCAACAAACACGAGGGTATATTCACCCTAGTGAAGCAGGAGAAAGTGATAGTTGTATCAGTAATATTCATGAAAATACCCCTTCATTCTTAGATTCAAATTGACCCTTGTTTTTGTTGATATTCACTCCCTCACTGTTTCTCATATTCTCTCCCTCACCGTTGCTGAAAGACTCACTCACCATTGCTGACACACTAGTTCACCATTGTTGACACACTCGATCAGTGGTGAGACAACTTATAGACAACAAAAACATATATATGATGTTGTAGTATGTATTACTATCTAATAATATATCATGATTAGCATTGAGAAGTTATAAAAAACTGGTAAAATTTTGTTTCACATGTTTACTTATAATTTCATTGTAGAAAATAAATGCATAATCTTTAATGTTGTAATATATATTATTCTCCAATAATGTATCACCATTATCATTGAGAAGTTATAAAAAAATGGTAAAATTGTGTTTTACATGTTTAGTTACAATTTCGTTGCATTTCCTCTACAAATTTTGTTACATTTCCATTGTTTTTATTCAAATTTATATATTAGATTCATGTTTAGACACCAATATATGCAAGCATAATGCAGGTATGGAAAACCACTTGAAATATATCTTCCATAACATACAAAATAATCAATGTATTGAAATACTAAGTGTAAATGCATGGATTTATTTACTCACCTTAAATGAGAATTCCGAAAAATCAGACAAATCAGCAAACATATCCTCACCACCTATCAAATAGACAGGAACATACTCAAAATATATATATATATATATAAAATACATGTAATACATGAATCAATATTAAAATAAAATTGAAAACAAAATCGTGCATAAGAAACCTAGAAAACCATTCATTCTTGGAGTGAGGGCGACCTCGTTTGTTGAGTTGTTCAAACTCAAATCGTTCATCTTCATCTGTTGTGATATTCAAGTCAATTTCCAATATTGCATTTTGTTTTCTTGTTTTTAATCTCTTTTTGGGGCTTAGGAAACTCTTCTTCCTCTTCAAATATGACTCAAAATAACCCAACCCACATGTGAATTCATAATCCATAATATGAATATTGTTTGCGTCATCCAACATTTTTTTAAACAAACCAATCAATTGCTAAATCTTGTTTAAAGTAGTAGGAGGACTTTATCAAACGAGGTCTATGTATCCAAATTACTCCAATTTGGAAAACTCAATTCCTTCAAAATTTACATCAACATTGTGACCATCCATGGCAAATGTGTTTTCAGCTTCCCCAAGATCTCATATTTCCTCTATATTTATCTCAGGAGTGTCATTGTATGAATCATTTTTTCTTTCATGATTTAGTAATTGGTTTCAATCCATTGAAGGGGAAGAAAAAAAACCCACCTTTATGGAATTCTTGAAAATGTTTCCATGAATAGAACATGGGAAACCACAATTTGTGAAATTTGTGCGATGATAAGTGACAAGATATTTCTTATTACGTTTAAATGACTCCTCCAAAAAGAATGATAAATTTGGTCATGAGTGCTACAATCACTATCTCAATTTTTTTTTTCCTTTTCCATTGAAAATTTAAATTGTTTCTCTTTCCTATAATTATTCAAAAATCCTTCCTTTTTTAGAATTTTCTTAAACCGATAATAGGGTTCAACATTTGTTAGAATAACATATATCAACCAATCCATCCTATGAGAACATTTCTTTCTTCTATCAAATAGAAATTTCGTCTTTAGGTAACAATGATATGACTTCACAACATTATTCGTCTCCTGATTTTCATGGGGAAAATACGTACAACCTTTTATCCACATCCCTAATTACATAAAATTTGGGTTAATGAATATATTTCATCCATATGAAAACTAAAAAGAGAAATGAAAGAGAGAGTTTCTCAATGTACAATTATTCTCACCAACAACCCGATTCTTGTAGAAATGGTCTAGGAACTTCTACTCATTGGAAAATTTGTTGAAGAAAGCCTTAGTTGCATTGCTCACTTCAACCACGGAAAAATACTTCATAATTAAACCCAAATCACTAAACATTTATTTTTCTATTTCTAGACTACTAGCCAATCGTTTCACATTTTTTAGCCATGCTCAACGTACGTGCCAAACATACAAGATAATAATGCACCTTGTGATTCTCCTGCCACATTCAATTCATTTCAAGCATGATATTCTGTAATAAATAAAAGATATACTATTGAATAAGAATATTGAAGTTACCTTAACGAATCAATTTTAAACAATGTGTCATCAACCATGAAATCATTAACTTTCCAACTATGATCAACTTGATGACACCTATGCATGAGGTGCTCCAACCATAGTGAAATGTCATGTGATGTATTATGTGATGCCACCACCCATGCAACTAGCACCCCACTATGTTGCTCATCAAATATCATGAGTGTGTACAGCTGATGTAACTATCATATTCAAAAAACATATGAAGTAAACTTTAGCTCATCAATCATTATTAATCAAATTATTGTACTAGATAAATAATTCTTAATACACTCACCCCATACTTATTAGCATTGAATGTTGAATCCAGGGCTATTAGGTTATTATTTGATAGCTTCACCATGGTATCCAACATCCACTTCATCTGAATTCCAACTATAAAAGGGATCTCTCCACCAGAGGGCTTTTGATAAAATAAAAAATCATCTGGTTGTTTCCTATACCAAAGGTTCACACTCATTTCATCCTTCTTATGCAATTGATACTTTTCTTTCATTAGGTGATTATAAATTTTAACAAAATATTTCTTGCAAAAAAATAAATACCTATCTGTAGTTGCAGAATCCATCTCAACATATTTTTTAACATGCATTTCAAAAACCTAGTCATCTACCACTTCTAAGAAGAAACAAATCTCTACACAAGAAACCATGCCCCTTGATAAATTTGGTTGATGTGTCTCCCTAGCATTACCCAAAGTGTAATGTTGGCCATGAAAATGGAATCCTTGGCTATCTACATGATCATACATGTTATATGTTATTATTTCTATCTCAGGGATTTGAACAATATTTCATGTTTTCCTCTTCTGTCCTCAGGTTCATATGAAGAAGCATAGCTACAGAAGATTTTTTGAAAATTAAATACATATGAATCCATAAAAAATTATGAATCTCTATTAATACCAAAATCTAAACAATGCATCTCTAAAAAAATTACACTTCATATAGCAAAGAAGCAGTAGGCCTTGATCCTGGGCGTTTATTTTATACCTAGGTGAAATAAAATGGAGCATCTAGGTTCATTTCCTCTCCCCTAATAAAGTCTCCAATTCTAGTTGAAGGGATGTTTGCAATCTGATCAAACTCCATGTGTTTTCCTTGTACAAGATACCAATATAAATCTATTCTAGAAAGGATGAGCTTTTCTTTATGGTTTTGCACTGGAAGGGCAATGATTGTTTCCCATTTGACTTACTTTACCATTTTCTGAACCAATGATTTTATGAAACAATTAAACAATGAGTTTCCAAAATGGTTGACCATCGAGTTTCCACAATGGTTGTTGACCAAGTTGACATGTTCTCTCCTATTTTCTTACAACCTAGAACAATATTTCCTTTATAAAATAGTGTGAATAAATTTGGTTAATAGTGTGAATAAATTTGGTTCTAGTAATGTTGAGTATTCCTCATCCATCAAATTGTGCTATAGTACTGTGGAGGATGAAGGGCATCAAAAATTTGGTTTCTTCCAGCACCATGAAAAAAAAGAAAAAGAAAAATCCATATTCTTATTCTTACTGTCGCAGTCAAGGGAGAAAATAATATTCTTTCCATTGAGTTACCAAACATGTATGCTTTCTTCCTTAACCATTTATGAAGTTAAATTGGGAATTATTACAATATGAGCAACGTCCGTGTATGAAAATTATCCTGACATGGGCTCTGCATAGGTTTTGAAATTTCTCCACCGAGTTACCACACATGATTCTCTCCGTCAAGTTACCAAACAGGTATACTTCGTTTCCGAAGCATTTCCGAAGGTAAATTGGCGTGTCAGAAAATTTCAGCGATGCCCCGTGTATGAAAATTAACCAGGCAATGACTCGTTGGTTTTCAAATTTCTCCATCTAAGGATGTAGGGGCTCTCAAATTTACATTGCATTTAGAGTCTCGTGAGTTTAAAACTTAGGACCAAACTTCAATTATTCCTTTGCTAACCACAATTCTATTAGTATATTTCTTCACAATAATTGTACTAGGACTTGAAATATATATTTGTATGTCTTCAAGAGTTCACAAGGTGTGAACTATATAATATTTATGTGATCCTCGTCTATTTGCACTTTTATTTTTTCTCTACATCCATACCTTCAATGAATCCATGTGACACACAAATATATATACCAATATGAATTAAGAGGATGTAGCAGATGGCCTGCAAGGGAGCTGACCTAAAGGAGTCGACCTATGTTAGAAAACATTTTTTTTACAATTTTTAATTGTATTTGAGGAATGAATTAATATGTTTTTTGAGGGATTTAAAGGCATATTCATATAGACTATTGTTTGGACAGTTAGGATTTACAAGATAGGGCATGAATAGTACAGAGAGTAAAGTTTATAGTGATTAGTATTAAGGGCTTAGGAATTTTATGAGACTACTGTAGGGTCTAAATTTGAGATATCATTTATTAGGAATTAGGGAAATAATTATGGTTTTATGTGCATGGAATTACATGTATGAGATAAGGCCAGGGTATCAACTAGGAGTAATTTTAACAAGGCTAGTATATCATGGATTTCATTTTTGCCTTAGAAAGGGCTTAAGAATAGGAATATGGTTTCAAGGAATAGGGATCCAATAGGGCTAGGGTGTTATGGCTACTCTACAATATAGCTAGTCATGTCAAAATCATGTCAACATATTGACATCAATGAAAACCTCATCCAACAATCTACTCCTTTGTAATTTATGGAAATACATTCATTCGTTCTACATTCTCTCCCCATTTGAAATCAATGGAAACCTCATCAAATGTTGCTCCTCTTATCATGATTCTGCTCCTTCCTGTCATCATTTTTCTCTGCATATATTCATCAAGGATATATCCCCCTAACAATATGTTAGTCTTCATGTCATAAAGATGCTTCCACTATTGTAGTGTTTGACCTGCGCTTCCCCTGACGAAATGCATAATATACCCTTAAATTGATCAACTGTTATGTCCACAATATCTATGTCAAATACTTCACCTAGAAATGATGTTTTATCTCAATTTTGGATATATTAGATGTGGAAATTGTTTTTTATTGGAAATTGCAACAGTGTGTTTATGACATCCATGTCATTTTAAAGAATTTTAACGAACCACAATAGATGAATATTATGAGTTATTTCATATCCAATTATGACATTACTTTGTAGCAATCATTTATTCCTTTCAAATTTGGAATCCCAACTTTTTTATATATAGTGCAGCCTCAGATAATAAATCCCTTCATGAGAACACATGGTTCTTGTAGACTAGTCATTTCAAACATTATATATTCACCAAGATCCATTGATTCTCAAGCATAATGGTCTTTGTAATATTTTTGAGATGATCTTCTTCATAAATGCCACTACCATCCAAAATTTCAACCTTGTTGCATTCAGATGAAACTGTGAAAGGTTCTACCTCACTTTTGCTATTTTCAAAGTGACAAACATAAAGGCTAAGATATAGTTGATTCTAATTACACAACAAAATGATTTCTATAGTCCTTTTGAAAAGACACATTTTCCTTGTGTTATTTTAAAATTATTTGCAAGTTATCTCCACTAGAATATTTTGATATCGAATTTGTGAATATCTTTCAAATTATTTCTACTAACTAACAACATTTTTTAATGCTTCGATTATGTTTGATGCTTTCAACTTGTCGGGTGTGGAGCCTGATTATCTTGTTTATTTTGTATCACAGTGTTAGACCACTATACCTTAATGGGGAAGAAACACCGCCTGTAATTAAACACTATCTGGGGGGTCCAGGGGGGTGGCTGCGACTTTATGGAGCCCCCCCCCCCCCTGGCGGGGGGTTTTAGGGGCAGCGCTGCCGAAGCTAAAAATAGATGTGAAATTTCCTTGTAAAAGTATAGTAATTTATAGTCAATTTAGGCCGTTCATTAGGCGGATGATCTGACGGTAGAAGTTATGTTTAGTTTAGGGTTTTTTTCCCTGGAAGGAAACCCCTCGCTTGTATGAGGGTATTGTATTGCGGCTATGTATTGTGTGTATTCTCAAAGCGAGAAATAGATAGGGAGACTGTGAGAGAGAACATAGGATATTATAGTGGATCTATTGTAGGTTGTGTCTCTTCATTTTGCTGGATAATAGAAAGGAAGGATTGGTTGTTCGAGGTGGGTGTAGCCCAAACTAGGTGAACCACGTATATCTGTGTCTCTCTGATTTTATGTGTTTTGTGTGCTTGTGTTTTCCGCATATTTTATGTGTTTCGTTGCTCTGTAATATTTAATTTTCTAACACAACTGATCTTGATTTTCTAGTGAATAAAAACATTCAAGAATTTTTCCCAAATGTACTTGATTTTTTGAAGGATGCCTTTATTTGTGTCCACAATTTACCTGTTCTCATATTATATCATTGATTCAAGGCTTTAAAATTTTTATCTGAAGAAATAACAACAACATAATTATTTTCCCTATTTCTCTAGCATTAGAGGCCTTCTTTGCTACTCCAAAGGGTAGGAATTCTAGAGGCAACTCCCTCTGATCAGTTTCTATTTGATCAACAATAAAGATTAATTCTTTGAGTATTCCACACATATTCAATGTGTTCTTCATGTGAAAAATGTTTTCTTCTCCATTTCTATGTAAATTTTAAAACCCAACTGTGGTGACACTTCTTCTTTTTGACTTATGGAAATTATCTACAAATCATACCTACATTATTAACATTGTATTGTAGACCTTGGAAGCAGAATATTGACATTATATTGGAGATCTTGGAAGAAGTATTAGTATTGTTTTGTAATCCTATAATTTTGGGATTATTAGGCTTGGAATTTTTGGTTTGTGAAGTATTTTGGTAGACTAAGTAAAAAGAGGACTTGTGGTGGCAACTTTTGAAATTGGGAACAATGAAGTATTTTTTCATATTTTTGAAAGGGTATTAAGATTTTTGAAATAATATTGGAGAAGCTCTTGGATGCCTAATTAAAATACCTTCACGAATCTTTGTTGCAAGACATTATTATAGGCCACATCTGGAAGTAGCCTCATTGAATAATGTGTGTAGTAGCAATATTAAAGCATTATGAAGGAAATTGTGTTGACAATATCTTGTTGGGGGAAGCATTGTTGCAAACATTTTTAGAACCTGAAATAGAAACGTTGGTGGAGACCTTGATGAGTGGTTGAATCCCTCATGGAGTAACTTTTAAAGAAGATTCTTAGGTGCCATGAAGATTTTTGGAGACACCATATGTGACTAATAAAGTTTTCATTGATGAGATAAAGTGTTGTGAATATTAATTGAGGACATTGAAGGCATTCTTGAAGATATTGTCAAGACTTGCTGTAAAATACATTCAGAGCCGTGAAGAACCATTGACTTCATATTGAATATATGAATTAGAGGGTTGGAGCCCTAGAGGATTGGTATCTTGAAGAAAACAAGGTTGGAGGCTAAACCAGGTGTGAGGTTTGGAGCTCTAGAGGATTCGAGTCCTCAGTAGACCAGGTTGGTGTTTGGAAAAGTATAGGTTAGAGCCTAGTGGTATGAATATTGGAGTATTCTTATAGGCTTGTATCCCTGAAAATTATTGTAACCGATTCATTATAAATAAGAGGATTTTATTCCTTGTTGTTTTTTTTTAATAAAAGTGTTTTTTTGTTTCATTGTTCATTTTGTGTTATGTTTAAAATTGATATATGCTAGTAAAGTAACAATTTTAAAAGGAATATTGATTCACCTCCCCTCTTAGTATTTCCAACAATTGGTATTAGAGCCAGTACCTTCACTCATATCCTAATAGATGGAAGGTATGTCCTTAGAAAAAAATGGAAAATCCTAGTAAGAAAGACTCGAATCCTTATAAAGATGTTTATTCTTCAACTATGAAAACATAAGCAAAGAAAGTTGGAAAATATTGTTTGCTCGATGGGACAAGCTATGAGTCGTGGAGACAAAGAATGAAATTCCATTTGATGGCTCACGACCCTTAAATTTGGGAATATGTGGTTACCAGAAGCATAATGGAAGAGTATTCCAAGGAATATAATGCAAGAGCAATAAAGGAATTCTTTAGTGGGCTCCCAAATCCTATAAATGTAAAAGTGGAGAAATTTTCATCAGCAAAAGAGCTTTGTGAAAATCTTCAAGATCTTCATTCAAAAGGATTATTAGTCATGACCCTTGAACAAGAATATGATGAGAAAGAACACAAAGAAGAAACAAATAATATAATTAAAAATAAATATTAGGGCACCAATATTGATATAGGAAGAATATGAACTATAGTTAATCTTCATAATTATGAATTATAGTCAATATCCATAGGTCCAAGGAAAATATCTTTGTCACAAGACCACATGTCCTAAATAAGTACTTTTCAAATCATCAATTCAAGAAAAATACTCTTATGTCATAGGTCCGCGGATCTAAGAAGTATCTAAATTTTCCATCATAAGTTCACTCGTCAAAGGAGTATCTCTATCACAAATATGCAAGTACTTGAAGTATTATAAGTCTACAAGTCTGTCAAAAATATGAAACTACTCCTATGGTAACCACAATTCCATAAGTATATAAATTCACAAGACTTGTACAAGGACTTCAAATATATATCCACATGTCGTTAAGAGTTGACTAGGTGTGAACTAATATTTAAGTGATCCTCTCTTTTCTACACTTCTATTTATGCTCTAAAGTAATACCTTCAACGAATCCATGTGAAAAACACACACACACACACACACACACATATATATATATAGATATATATATGAAGTAAGGGGATGTAAGAGATGGCCTAGAAGGGAGCTGACCTAAAGAAGGAGTTGATCTGTGCTAGAAATTTTTTTCTTTTTTTTTACAATTGTTAATTGAGTTTGGGGAATGAATTAGTATGTGTTTTTAGGGATTTAATGACATATTAATATATTCTATGGTTTGTAAATTCGTATTTAAGATAGGGAATGGCTATGGTAGAGAGTAAATATTATAGTGACTAGGATTAGGGTCTTCGGAATTTTATGAGACTACTATAGGGTCTAAAATTGGGATATCATTTATTAGGATTTAGGGCTAGTATTATGGTTCTATGTGCATGGAATTCCATGTATGGGAAAATGCTAGCATATCAATTAGGAGTAAATTTAACAAGGCTATGATATCTTGGATTGGATTTTTTCATTAATAAGGGATTAGCAATAGGAATAGGGTTTCAAGGAATAGGGATCCAATGGGGCAAGGGTGCTAGGGCTAGTATACAATAGAGATAGTCATGTCATCATATTGACATCAATGACAACCTCATCCAACAATCTCTCAATTTTTCATTGATGCCAATATTTTCCTTTCTTTTGCATTCTCTCCCCCTTTGACATCAATCGGAACCTCTTCAATATATGCTCCCCCTATCATCATGTTTCTCCTTCTTCTCATCATGCTGCTCTCCCTATATTCATCAGGGATATCTACCCCTGACAATATGTTGGTCTTCATGTAATAGAGCTACTTCCAATATCATAGTGTTTGGCCTATGTTTTCGCTAACACTATGCATGATCTGCCCATAAGTTGATCAAAAATGTTTTCCAAAAGATCTTTGTCAAGTAATCCCCCTGATAATGATGTTTTATCTCAATTTTAGATATATTACATGTGCCAACTATTTTGTCTTATAAATTGCAGCATTTCTTTTTGTGACATCCATGTCATTTGAAAGCATTAAAATGAACCACAATAGATGAATATTATGATCTATTTCATATCCATTTGTGCCCATACTTTGCAATAATAATTTCTTCCTTTAACACCTAAAATCCCAACTTATCTCTACATAGTGCTACCTCGGATAATAAATCCCTTTAGGAGAACACAATGCTCTTGTAGACTTGAAATTTTAGAAATCGTATCTTTGCCAAGACCCATTTATGCTCAAACATAATTATATTTGTAATATTTCTAAGATGATATTCTTTAGCAAGGCCATTGTCATCCAAAATTTCAGCATCATTGCATTCAGATGAAATAGTGAAAGTTTTTGCATCATTGTTTCTATCTTCTAAGTGACCAGGATCAACCTGAGTTATATTTGACTCTGATTGCAAAACATTCTCATTTCTATGGTCCTTTTGAGGATCCATCTTTTCCTTGTGTTCTTGTAAAAGTATTTGCAAGTTATCTCCACAAACAGATTTTGATATTGAGTTTATGACTATATTACAAAGTCTTTCTACTGTTTTACAAATTTTATAATGTTTCAGTTATGTTAGATGTTTCCAACTGCTCTTATTTCTACAGTGAATAAAAAAATTGAAGCTTGATTCCCAGATGTATCTACTTGTTTGAAGTAGGCCTCTATTTGTGCCCACAATTTATCCGTTTGCATATTATATCCTTGAGTGAAGACTTTCAACCTCTTCTTTGAAGCAATAACAACAACATACTTACTTTCCATATTTCCCTAGCATTGGAGGCCTTCTCTGCTCCTGCAAAATGTAGGAATTCTAGAGGCATCTCCCTTTGATCAGCTAATATTTTATCAACAACAAAGATTAACGATTTGAGTATTCAATTATGTACATGAATAAGGAAGTGTGGGTTTTGTTGATAATGCATTAGAGTTTCTCCCTGCAATATTACTTCTGGGGAATTGATTAGATTCCTCTTTATTAAGCCTTGCAATCCTTTGCCATATGCCCAAAATTTGTACAAGAATAACAATAGCCAAAAAATATATATTTATAGAATGAAGATTTCCTTAGCACACTTTTGAAATTGTTATGCCTTGATATAATTTGTTGATGTTCAATTGTATTTTTGATTGCATCAAAATATCTTCTTGGAGCATTCTGACTTCTTGTCTTACTTCTATTGAAGGGCGGGGCATTAACACAATTTTCAATGTTCTCTACATCCTTTTTCTTTGAAGTTTTGTGGTTTGAAAAAATTTTACTAGAAGAATAACCTGCATATCTAAGACCTAGTTTTCCAAAAGGAGATCTTTGATGGCCGAGCATGTCATCGAAGGCTTGAGAACTTTAAAAATAATTTTTCAGCAAATAAATTTTTTTCTTAGAGAGAGAATCTCTTCTTTAATATTCTCACAATCTTCATTTTTCTCTACCCATTGAATCTCTATTTCTTCCTTAATACTTATTGATTCATTTTCTTTAATTTTAAGAGAGATGACTTCTGATTTTAGTAGGAAACTATCTTCATCCTTTTATTTTAGTTGACATGTCATTTTTTTCTTTTCCTTTTCTGCTCTAACAACTTGTCCTTTGAGGAGGACCAATTATTCCTTCAAATCCTTGACTTCATGTCATTGAATTTTTTTAATTGCATCTTCTAGATGAGATTTTACAGAGGTAACATTTTTATGATAGCCAATTTCTACTTAAGCTTTGCTCAATTATTTAGCTCTTTGTTTAAGAAAAAATTTCAAATTGTCTTACCTTCTTTTTTCTTTTTTCTAATTTGTTTTTCATGGATATGATTTATTCATGATGCCCCTTATTTTTCTAATGCAATTCTCTCTGAATATTATTAAGATACTTGTCCCTTTCTTGTAATTGAAGCTTGAATAGGTCAAATTCCACTTTTATTTTGTCGAGATCATGATCAACATCTTGCACCTTTTTTTGAGTTCCTCATTTTCCCTTTTCAAACTGAAAATTTCTTTCAAGGTAGCTATAATATTTGACTTGAGATGTATTTCAACTTCAACTTCATAAATTTCTTCATCATATTTCTTTATGAAATTGGTGCCCTAGTATTTATTTTCAATTATTTTCTTTGGTTCATCTTTGTGTCCTGTGTCATCATCTTCTTGATCAGGGGTCACGAAAAATAATACATTTGAATGAACATATTGAATATTTTCCCAAGATCTTTTGTTTATGAAAATTTCTCCACTTTGACCTTTATCCGATTTGGTAGCCCACTCAATATTTCATTTATTAATCTTGAATTATATTCCTTGTACTCCTCTTCCATTATGCTTTTGGTAACCATTGATTCCTATATTTCAGGGCCTTGATCCATCAATTATAATTTTTTTCTTTATCCCCATGAATCATAGTTTTCCCTAATGAAAAAAAGAGCTTTCCTAGCTTGATTTGCTTATTTTTTAATGCTTGAAGAAGAGACATATTTAGAAGGATTGGAGGCTTTATTCCTTGGATTTTCCATTTGTGTTCTAAGGACCTACATTTGAGATGTTAGGGTATGAGTGAAAATACTCGCTCTGATGCTAATTGCTGGAAATACTGAGAGGGGGAATGAATCGGTATTTATTTTACGATGGTTAGTTTACAAGTTTAGATCACCTATAAACAAAACAAAAAACAAAAAATGGAAAAAATAAATACTTTTGTTAATCAGAAATAATGAGTACTCAAATCCTCTACTTTACAATGAATCAAGTACAATAATGTTCATGGCTTTAAACCTAGATGAAGACTCCAATATTCATACCACTAGGCTTTAAACTCTACCTTTCTAAGAAAAAACTTGGTCTATTGAGGATTCCAATCCTTTAGGGCTCCAACCCTCTCAAATGGTTTATGATCCAATGTGGTATTCTTGAGGACACCAATCCTTTAGGGCGCCAAACCTCTGCTTCAAATCTTCAATATGTATTCTAGGGTTCCTCAAGGCTCCTAGTGTCTTCTGCAACAAGCCCTGACAATATATTCAAGATCGCCTTCAATGTCAATTAATCTTCAAAGACATTTAGCTCATCAATGAAAACTATATTAGTCAGAGAAGGTGTCCCCACAACTCTTCATGATACCCAACTAACTTACTTCAAACATACTCCATGAGGGCTTCGGTAACACATCAAGGTTTCCACTAATGCCTCTAGGTTGACTTCTAAAAAGGTCTTCAACAATGCTTGCCCCAAGAAGATGTTCTCAACACAATTTCCTTGGTAATGCTTTAATTATGTTTATACAAAGCTTCCTCAACAAGGCTACTTCCAAGTGTGGCCTATAATAATGTCATCCAATGAAGCTTCGATAACATATTTTAATTAGGCATCCAAGAGCTTCTCCCAAAAATGTGAAAAAATACTTTAGTATTCCTAATTTCAAAAGCTACTACTGGTCCTCTTTTTACATGGTTTGCAAAAAGACTTCAGAACCCAACAAGTCCAAGCCTAATAATACTAAAGTCCTAGGACTACGAAAAAATAATAACATTGTTTCCAAGGTCTCCAATATAATTTCAATATTATGTTTCTAAAGTCTAAAATACTATATTAATGTAGGTCTGATTTGTAGATAATTCCCATAGGTAAAAAAGAGGAAGTCTCACCATAATTGAGTTTTACAATAGGTACAATTTGTAGTTAATCTTCGTATGTTTGAACTATAGTAAATATATATAGGTCCAAGAAAAATATCTCTATCACAAGATTGAAATTCCTAAATAAGTACTCTTCAAATCCTTAAGTCAAGAAAAATAATATTCTGTCAAAAGCCCGTAGGTCCAAGGAGTATCTCTATTTTCTGTCACAAGTTCGCTAGTGAAATGAGTATCTATGTCACAAATCCACTGGTCTAAAAGAGGTGTGCAATTACAATAAGTATTATAAGTCTGCACATATGTCACATATCTATAATTCCCAGCTCTATAACATGCCACGGTGCTAGACAAACATATTTATGTTTAGAATATGGTGCGTTTATAACTTAGTAACATACTTCAATTATTCCTCCGCTAACCACAATTACGCAAGTATATATCTTCACAAGACTTGTACAAGGACTTAAAATGTATATTTTCATGTATTCAAGAGTTCACGATGTGTGAATTAATATTTAAGTGACCCCCATTTGTATAAACTTGTATTTCTTCCTCTAAAGTCATACCTTTAACGAATACATGTGACACACACACACACACACACACACACCAATATTAAGTAAGGGGATGTAATAGATGGCCTATAAGGGAGCTAACCTAAAGGAGGAGCTGACCTATGTTAGAAAACATTTATTTTATAGTTTTAATTGAGTTTGGGGAATGAATTTGTTGAAAAGTCAATAAGAAATGTGTGTCTAATTTAATTTTCCCTTAATTAATTTGGACAATAAAAAGTAATCTTATCTCATAATCACTTGTAATAGTTAATTGAGTGTGATAAACTCAGTTATCTCATGAATTTATAGTTGAGGGTGGTTGGTTATGCATCCAAAGTGATTCTATTAGTTATTGAATCCAAGATGCAGTTAGTGCATTAGTTTAATGCATGAGAAATTATTTAACTCAATTAATTGAGTTAAAATGAGTTTAACTAGTCGTAACTATTTTTTGCACTAGTGAGAGGTGAAGTGAATTAAATCATATTTAATTCACATGCAGTGATTTTTCATGTAACTGATGATTTACTATTAATAGCTACATGCATGTCAATCCCAGTGGAGACCCAGTTGAGACAAAGTTTAAAGGGATGTTAACTATCAGTCGTATTATTAGTAGGTTTCCCACATGCAATAAAAAAACCATAGGATTAACAAAGAGAATTGCGTTGTTTTGTAAGGATGAGTTTCCTAAAGAATAGGGATTTCATTCCACATGAATTGCACAAGAAAGCCAACGTAAGTAGAGGCTGAAAATTGGCCAAGTGTTGGTCGATTTTGTCAAGATCAGTGCGAGACAGTTGTGAGAGTGCATGAATCTATTGTGAGAAGAGTGAATTGTAATTGTTTCATGATTCTGTGGTGAATATAAAATATAATATATAGGGGTTTTGGGCAGTAAGCTTTCCCCGAGAAAATATATGGGTTGTGGTTTGATTTTCTTCTTTCTTTACTTGTTGTGATTGGCGATCATATTTATTTTCCGCAATTAATTTGTATAAGGATTCAATATCTTTCTTTAGCACATCACATGATTGGATTGAATCCATTGGTATACATATTGTTTGTATAATTTCTACATGGTATTGCAGCATAGGAAATCACTATAGTGGAGAAGAAATTAATTTTGTGTTGTATAGCATTCAAATTTGCAAAAATATTCTTTAGTGCGATAAGCGGATCAAGATCAAGATGGATTTCAATGGCTTGAGATTGTAATATGCACTCGAGGGAAGTTCTAATTATATTGGTGGAAAGACAAGATGGAGGTAGTTCTAGAGGACAATGAGTTGAAATAATTCATTGACAATGACATTCCCAAACCCACAGCAACATATGTCGCTCTTCTTCATGCTTGGCAAAATAAGGTTGCAAAGGTGAGGAGGATCTTATTGGAGGGAGTATGGGACCACGTTGCCTCAAGTCTCCATGGCAAAGAGACTCCATATTCAATGTGGAAAGCTTTGATAGATCTATTTTAGAGTACCAGTGACCACATAAAATTGGCACTAAAGGAAAAGATCAGGAGAATCAAAATGGAGAAAGGAGACATTATTCCAAAATATTTAACCATGTTTGTCCAATGTTGAGATTAGCTTGGGAGTGTCAGAATTACTGTAGTGGATGATGACTTGGTGAACTTAGCTCTTCTAGGCCTTCCCAAGAGTTGGCATAGTTATTAGGAGTCTGTAAATGGGAGGGAGAAGCTGCCAGATTGGGAGCAACTTTGGTCGAATTTGGTGCAAGAAGAATTCAGGAAGAATACCAGGGATGTATCCCCATCCAAGATGGATGATGAGGAAAATTGTGCCTTAGGTAGTAAGGAAAATAAGTGGAAGGGAAATAAATACTATTCCAAATCTGAGATCGACAAAAAAGGAAAGAAGCGTGACATGTCCAGAGTGAAATTTTTCACTGTCACGAGCAGGGACATCATGCCACTAATTGTCCACAGAAGAAGAAGAAAAAGAAGGCTTTAGGAACTACAACTGCTGATGCTTTGGCCTCGCAATTCAAGTTGGAATTCTCGCTCATCGTATGCATGGTGTCTAGTGTGATGGGATCAGTGGGGTACTTCAATAGTGGTGCATCTTTCCACATGACGGGAGAAAAAGAACTTTTCAGTAGCTTGGAGGAGAAGGATCTCCAGATGCATATCGAAATGGGTGATGACAGGAGGTACAGTGCTATTAGTTTTGGTATAGTTACTTTCCAGAGACAGTCAAGTAAACATGTCTTATTAAAAGATGTAATGCATGGACTAGGCTTGAAAAAAATTTAGTTTCAGTTGTTATGTTTGAGGATAGAGGTTATGATGTGGTTTTCAGTGAAGGGAAAGCATTCCTTTGTCAAAAATCCTTGATGTAGATGGTTGTGCAGCATTGACAGGTAAAGAAGACAGAGTGGTGATCTGGGATGAGGGTGAGTTATGGCACAGGAGATTGGGCCATCTACACCACAGAGCTTTGAAGGTCATGCAACATATTTCTATGGGGCTTCCAAAGGGTACTCTTGTACAGATAGACACATGCAATGGATGTACCATGGGGAAGTATGTAGTGGAATCCTTGAGAGACTTCACTCAGACCTGTGTAGACCATTCTCTATAGCTTCGACAAAAAAGCACATGTATTATGTGTTCTTTGTTGATGATTTCTCTAAAAAGTGTTGGATCTACTTCATGCAAAAGAAAGATCAGATATTCTCAAAAAATTTTGAGTTCAAAGAATTGGTGGAGAAAGATATGGGGAAGCATGTGAAGGCTTTTAGGAGTTAAAATGGTGGTGAGTACATCTCCAACGAATTCAAGAACTTCTGTAGCAATGAAGGAATTCAGAGAGAGTTGAATGCGCCTCATAACCCACAACAGAATGGGGTGACACAAAAGAAAGAACATAATAATTGTGGGTGTGGCACGAGCGAAGTTACATGATCAAGGCCTACTATTGCATCTGTGGGCAGAGGCATGCAACATAGTGGTATTTTTGAAAAACTGTAGTCCTCATCGGATACTTGGCATGAGTACACTAGAGGAGGTTTTTTCTAGTAAGAAAATTGATGTTACATATTTTAAAATTTTTGACTCATGTGTCTATTTCCATGTGACCAAATATTCCACGAAGAAGCTAGAACCAACAACTGAGATTGGGATATTTTTTGGGTACACTGATACTCCCCACAACTATCAGGTGTATTTTCCAAACAACAAGATGACTGTTGTGAGACGAGGTATAAAATTTGCTGAGGAGAAAGCCACGTTATTTTACCTTGAGAGTGAGCTTGATTTGCATGCAGAGGAGGAACTCTTGGTTCCAAAGGATGAACCTCAAGATGTGGAGTAGCCACATGCAGAGGATCATGGAGTGGCATAAACCACTCATGCAGAGCCATCCACTAGACATGATAGAAGGCGCACCATAGATGCTGATAGATTGAAACTTGATGCAGTAGAACATGTAGGAGCACCTACTTCACTGCATAGACAGAGATAGTCTCTAGAAAGGTTTAATGGATACATTTCTCTTATGAGAAAGTGTATTGTGACAGAACCATCCTCCTTTGAGAAAGTAATGCAAAAATAAATTTGGAGAGAGACCATGGTTGAGGAGTATGATACCATCGTCAAAAAAAGTGCATGGGAATTTGTCCCAAGACTAGTCGGAAAATCAGTGGTTGGATCTAGACGGACCTATAAGGTGAAGCAAGCAAAAAATGGGAGTGTGGAGAAGTGAAAGGCTAGATTTGTAGCCTAGGGATTCTCACAGGTTGAGGGGATTGACTATGAGGATATTTTTTCACCAGTTGCGAGATACTCATCGATTAGATCCATCCTTGAACTCTCAACGCCGATGGGGTGGAAGATACATCAGATGCATGTGAAAAATTCATTTCTCAATGGAGTTATTGAGAAACAAGTGTACATAGAGCAGCCAGAAGGTTTTGAGATCTTTGACAGCGAGTCGCATGAGTGTAGACTCAAGAGAGCACTGTATGGGTTGAAGCAAGCACCTCATGCTTGGTACACTAGAATTGACAACTATTTCAATGAGTTGGGCTTAAAAAAGAGTGAAGTGGATGCGAACTTATACCATATTGTTGTTGATGGTAAGATTTTTATTATCCTACTTTATGTTGATGATCTTATTTTTACAGGTGATGAGCAACTCATAAATTATTGCAAATAGGATCTTGCAAGAGAGTTTGAGATGAAGGACATGGTATTCCTTCACTATTTCCTTGGTTTGGAGATAGGAAACATGATGGTGAACTATTTTTTTCTCAAGGAAATTATGCCAAAGAGATTCTCAGAAAGTTTCACATGGAGAGCTATAAACCCATGGAGACTCCTCTTCCAGGAAACTGGAGGACAAAGGATGCTACTTCAGGTGAGGTAGTGGGCACTACTCTTTACAGGAATCTTCTGGGTTCACTAATGTAGCTGGTGAACACCAGACCAAACATTTTCTACACAATTAACCAACTGAGTCAAGCTATGGTTAAGTCGACCAAGATCTTTTGGAAGGCAGGGAAGCATGTCTTGAGAAATCTCAGGGGAAATGGAGAGTATGTATTATGGTATAGATGGACAAAGGGATTGAAGCTTCACGGATTCATCGATGCAGATTAGGAAGGCAATACGTCAGACATAAAAAGCACATCAGGAGGGGTCTTTAGCATAGGATCGACAATAGTTTCTCGGTACAACAGGAAGAAGAGATCTGTGGCACTCAATTCAGCCGAGGCAGAGTACATGGAAGCTAGTCAGGTTGCATGTGAGGCCATCTAGATAAGGAAGATTCTAGTTTTTTTTTTGGTCATTAAATGGATTCGACGGTGATACATTGTGATAATCAGATTTGCATAAAAATGTTGGTTAATCCAATATTCCATGATAGGTCAAAGAATATAGAAATCTAGTACCACCATCTCAAATATTGTGTTCAGAGACGCATTATGTTACTTTAGTACATTCCCACAGAAGGTCAGGATGTAGATATTTTGATGAAGGCGCTCACGAGGAGAAAATTCAAATACCATAGAGGCAGGATCGGGGTAGCTGATAATCCCTTTCTTATTGAGAGGGTGTGTTGAAAATTCAACAAGAAATGTGGGTCTAATTTAATTTTCCCTCAGTTAAATTGGAAAATAAAATGTAATCTTATCTCATAATCACTTGTAATATTTAACTGAGTTTGATCAACTTAGTTAGCTCATGAATTTTGAGTTGAGGGTGGTTGGCGAGGCATGCAGAGTGATTCTATTAGTTATTGAGTCCAAGTTGCAGTTAGTGCATTGGTTTAATGCATGACAAATCAGTTAACTCAATTAATTGAGTTAAAATCAATTTAAATTATTGTAACTGTTTGTTTCACTAGTGAGAGGTCAACTGAATTAAATCAGATTTAATTCACATGCAGTGATATGCCATGTAACTAATTATTTACTATTAATAGTTGCATGCATGTTAGTTCTGGTGGAGACCTAGTTGAGATAAAGGTTAAAGGGATGTTAACTATTAGTTTTATTATTAGTAGGTTGCCTGCATGCAGTAAAACAACCATAAGATTTCCCATAAGCATTCCATATTTTTGGAAGGTTGAATTTCCTAAAGAATAGGGATTGCATTCCACATGAATTACACAAGCAAGGCAGGCTGAGCAGAGGCTGAAATTTTTTGAAGTGTTGGTCGATTTTGTCCGGATCAGTGTGAGACAGTTGTGAGAGTGCAGGAAACTCTTGTGATAAGAGTTCATTGTAATTGTTTCATGATCCTTGGTGAATATACAATAGAAGATAGAGGTATTTTGAGGAGTAAGCTTTCCCCAAGAGAATGTGTTGTGGTTTGATTTTCTTCTTTCTTTAATTGTTGTGATTGGCGATCATTTTTATTTTCCATAATCAATTTGTAGAAGGATTCAATATCTTTCTTTAGCATATCACATGATCAGATTGAATCCAATGGTATACATAGTGTTTGTATAATTTCTACTAAATGATATCCCAACTTTAGACCCTAAAGTAGTCTCATAAAATTCCTAAGAACCTAATCCTAATCACTACAATATTTACTCTATATCATATTCATGCCATATCTTATAAAACCTCACTGTCCAAACAAGAGTATATAATAAAATTCCATTAAATCCCTCAAAACAAATATTAATTCATTCCCCAAAATAAATTAAAAACTGTAAAAACCAACCAACACTTAGCCAATTTTTGGCCTCTGCTAAGCCTGCCTGCCTTGCGCAATTCATATGGAATGCAATTCCTATTCTTTAGGAAATTAAACCTTCAAATATTGCGCAATTCTCATAGGAAATCCTATGGTTTTTTTACTGCATGCGGGAAACCTACAAATAATATAGTTGATAGTTAATATCCCTTTAACCTTTGTCTCAACCGGGTCTCCACTGAAACTAAAATTCATGCAGCTATTAATAGTAAATCATATTAGTTGTCAAATTTACCATCCAAATATTTATTAAATTCTGAACAAAATTTATTCAAAAACACTTTATAAAAATTTCATAGGAGACCTTTCTAACCCAATATGGTAGGGATGTTGTAATGTAATGTTTAACATTTGACTGAATCAAATAATATAAAATTAAATTAAATTTTAAAAATTAAATTAAATTAAATAATTAAAGTACTATAATGCAAACATTTTAACTTAGTAAAAAAAAATAACCTATATAAAAAAAGAGAATAATAAAAAAAAGTGTTTATGGTATTGAGAACTCATAGCATTAATCAATGTTATTCATGTGGAGTGTAGTTTATTCAAAGGAAGAAATTAAACCAATTTTTTTCCCAAAAAAATTGACAATTGGAGTGTTTGAATATCGTTTTTGATGGTAGAAATGGATTAGGACCATAAAAAAAACCCTTACGGCACCAAAAATCATGACGCTTGACTAAAAAAGCTTATATTTCCAAACACTTCAGCTAAATTTTATCAAAATTGTGTTCGCATTTTACCAAAAACAACCCTTTGTCAAATTATTGCAATTAACTAAATAATATCCATAATAATATAATATAATATACTATAACATAAAATCATAACATAATACTTAAAAGCATCCGTTTCCTCCTAAAAAGGTCACAAGTTCAAAACTAAAGGGGGGTAGAGTATGTATGCCTTCATAGGCTTACTAGTCAAATCGTTGCGCTGAGGTGGGTCCCTTATACCAAAAAAAAGAGGGTCTCATACACCAATTTGGTTTAGCTTAGCTGCGACCTTAAAATTGGATAATAATAATAATAATAATAATAACCTAAGTCTCAAAACTAAATTTTAAACCAAGTTCCATAAATATAATATCATATAATATTTCGAAAAGGTCAAATAATTAAACTAAGCGATGCCCATAATAACAATTACACCATAAGGTGCTCCTATTTGAAAAAAAATCCCCCAGCAGCCATGGTGGACTTGTTTACAACATCAAATCACGATTGAAATGTTCTAGGCCATTCATCAACAACTTCCTTCATTAAAGCTAATTACCTAACCAACTCTCTAACCTCTATGAATCTCTCTTCCCCTAGATATGATATACAACCTATAATACCATAATAGCAATAGAAATCCATGGATTCATCCCTTAAGTTGTTGCAGGTAGCAAAAATTTGGTGATCCTCCTTGTGAGCCCAGTCATCTGCACCAAAGATTCCTTGGATTCTACCTATATTTATTCATATAATTCTTTTGTTTTGGGCATAGTTAAATAGTAGCTTTGGGGATAGTTAAATAATTTTGAATATTTTTTATTTAGTTATCGACGTACTGGTTTTATAATTTGTATGGTTCTTTGTTTGGATTAATAGATATTATTCCTAATATTCCAGATGAAATCGGTAGAGAGTGATTGCTCAGAGTGCCTTACAAGTTGCATGATAACCTCAAATTTGTGTGCAGAATCTGGGAGGCTGAGTTGATTAGCATGTGATTCTATGGGGACAAAAAGATCTCGAGGAATAATGAGCAGTTGATATGTTTGAGTCATACCCTTCCTCAAGGGGATTTTTTGAGGATAAATGGCAGGGCACCCCTGGTTATGGGTTAGCTTTGTATGATCCTCTGCATGGTATGTAGGATAGGCTCCCTTCAATTCCACAATTTTCAAATGTGATTTCCCTCTTCTGTCACTGTGTTTGGGTAACTCTTAAAAGGTTGTAAGCAAAGAATCTTCCCACCTATGGATAGTATACACTTCATAATTCATACCCCATATTTAGAATAGTTCAAAAGTACTTTGCATATGTAATAATTTTGTATGCCTTTTTGTCCCTAATATTATTCTCTCTTCTTGAAGAGCCCTCTGATTTTATTTTCTATTTTTTCTCTATTTTTTGTAAATTTACAGGTGATGGTGTATTTTTTAGGACTAAGTTATGGGATAAGAAGCATTTGTGTAAGACCAGAACGAGTCACTTGCTATGTACTCTACAATTAGCAAGGAATGAACGATGGCAATTGATGAGTATATAATTAAAGGAATTTAGAGGTCTAAAATGGGTCTCCTAAGGAAATTATAAAATAATAGTGAAAATAATAAAATAATATTTGATGACATCATCAAATTTTAGAGGGAAAAATGAAAAAAATACTTTTTCAACTCATATTTTCAACTTATCTCCCAAATTTTTTACTCAAATTTCAAGCGGGAGTACTCGTTGGATGAAAAATTTAATTCTTCATCCAAGGAGTAACCATGTTGCATACTTTAGATGGACCTTGTTACACGAAAAATGAGAAATACATGAAAAATGTGATTGTTGGATGAAAAATTCAATTCCTCATTCAAGGAGTACCCATGTTTCATTCTTTCGATGGACACACCTACATGAAAAATGAGAAATACATGAAGAAACCTTATTACATTCACATTTTTTAGGTTTTTTTATGTATTTCTCATTTTTCATATAGCAGTGTCCATCAAAAGAATGAAACATGGGTACTCCTTGGATGAGGAATTAAATTTTGCATCCAACGAGTACTCCCACTTGAAATTTGAGTAAAAACTTTGGGAGATAACTTGAAAATAAGAGTTCAAAAAGTAGTTTTATTATTTTATTATTTTTAATCCTTTTGCCCTTTTACTTTAAAAAGGTGAATCATCCCCCATGGTTGACATCATCATATTTAATCCTATTGGTTCTTATAAAGTTTATTTTTGTTGTACATTTTTCTTAGGAGGCCCATTTTAGACCCCAAAATTCCTCTAATGGTTATTAGATTCCACAGTTTTCTAGCACCTTCAGTTGCTACATGATGTCCTTCTAGTTCGTCCTTTGTAAATATGTCTAGAAGAACATAGATATTTATAATTGAAGGAATAAAAATAAACAATATGAACTCTCATCTAGACCATCAAAACAAGGCATACTGTGTTATTCACAAGAGGAATTACAAGTGGGGAAACAAACTCTTAAATCTTATTAGTACTAATGAGTTGATAATGAGTTATATTAATATTTTATTAGTCACATTCACATCATAATCACATCAACTACAATTGAGGCACGAGATTGCATCGTCCACTTTAGTTAAAATGGTATGGTTTTACTGAATAGTAGTTCTTGGATAGGTATTGATATGCATTTGGAAATTGTAGGAAGCTTCATTTTAGAGAGGGTACATTAGGATTGAAAGTTGACCACCCTCAGTCTTGTTTCAAATGCATATTCTACACATTGTATTACTTCACTAGGCCTTGGGGGTAGTTCAATGTTATTCTTTTTTTCTAAATTAATTTTTATTGGGTCGTTTTGAATTGGAAAAGTTATAGGTGGTTGGTGGTTTATTAGATTATGTGAATAGTCAATGTCTGCAACCATGTAGAGGGTTAGTCACCATGTAAACTGTTACAATGGTATGTTGCATTGTCAATAAAAATCAATGATATATACAAGAAGTTATAAGACATATTAGAATTATGGCCACCATGAGATGTAAACCCTATACTGTTGAGGGGGTAATTTAAAATACTAAAAGAGTATGTTGTTTTTAGTTTGAGTGCAATTCAAAATGTTTCGTTTCAATTTCAGAGATAATGTTCTCTGAGGAAACATTGAAGATATTGAACATCATCAATTGCACTGCACTAGAGTTTCCCATCAAAGTTGCATATTTTACACCAAAATTTATGAATAATTGGGAGCTTATGTCTCGTTCATTTTCATCTAATATGTGATGATGCCAGAAATTTGTGAGGTTTTGATGCAAATTTATTTTTGGGAAAATAACCATCATATTGTTCATGAATTAATATTATTTTATTTAGCCTATTTGATGTCATCTACTAGTATTATTTCAAAATCTATCAAATATTTGCTATTGGAACCTGAAAGACCATCTTTGAAGATTACGAGATCTTAATTAGTATTTAGTAATTTCTTTTTTTACTTTTAATAACCATTTTCTTTGTAGACATCCGAAACCATGAAATTTAAAAACACATTTAGCCACGAGAAGCTTTCATTATCTCTCTTCTTAAACTTACAAAAAAATATTTAAATTAAGAAAAAATGTTAAACTATCTATGAATACTAAACGTAAACTATCATATAAATTCAAAACAACCTTCTCCCAAATAAATGCAAAGATAGATAACATTATATTTATATTATATCATAAAAAAATTTCTTTTATATTTTTCAATTTCAAATTTATTAAGTATTTTCTATGTAATGCAACACACAATCTCATACTTCACCTAAATAATTTTATTTTTAATATTTTATAATTCTTTTTCCTTTCTTTTTTTTCACTTTCAAATTTATAAATTATTTTCAGTGCAATGCAACCCACAATCTCATACTTCACCTAAATAATTTCATTTTTAATATTTTATATTGTTTTTTGCTTCTTCTTTTTTATAAAATGTGTGATGTTTCTATGACTTTATTTTAGGAATATTGTTGGAGAGGCATATTAGATGTAGCGTATTTTTAAATCTCTAGTTTTACAATGATTTATAATTTAAAAACTGTCACAGTTTAACAAAAACAAATACAACAGTATTTTTTTTTTTTTTTTTACTTATCTCTACCTTTCAACATATAAATATAACTAAGGGGTGAATTCCCCATCTCTTGTCATATCCCTAACATATCTTATATTAGAGCATTGACATTTATATATATAACTAGGAGTTCGGGCACATATTCTAATTATCTTTCATGCAACATATATATTCACATGGTAATTAAGGTTTATATGGTTGCATATTATATATGTTTCACATGAATATTGTATTGGTGCTCGAATGCATAGTCGTTACTCTTGATCCCAATTACGAAGAGCGTTCTATAGTTTAACTTAATATACATCACATCCATTTGGCATTTGTACGCTACGTTTATGAGCTGGATACTATTTCAATGTTACCACTGTACTGTGTAATAAATAATTTGGGACAGCTTCCATGATTTGCCGGGTTTCATTGGGATTTCGTTGTTGGAGTGAATCAGTTCACTCGATCTCTAAGCTGATAGACTTAATTGCATTTGGTAGTGAATGAGCTTCGGTTCTGCCCTCATTTTCACCTGTTCAACTTTGTTCTCTCCGCCTCTGATTTGTTAAAAATTTGGCTTGGCCACATGGCATTTCCATGGGGTTTGTTCTTGTTTAATGTATGTCTAGAAAATTACAGAGCGAAATCTCTGCTCTGGTAAGCAATTTCGTAGCCCAATGCCGAGGCTTTCTAAGTTTTTCCCTTGGAGAAATGGACTAGACTACCAGTTTGAAACCCTCGTCAAACAATGCACAGGTATGGTGCTTCAGCACCACCCCTTTTCCTTTAAGTTCGCTGTGATTTCTTTTCACTATTTGTGCGTTAATCATTTATGATAAATATATCGGCTCATATAGAATTTTACATCAATAATCTACTAGTTGCAGAGTTTTAAAGTTAGGGAGTTCACTTAGTTATGGGTTTTAATATTTATTCTTAATATGGCGTTAACAAAATCCCGGAGGTTGAAGCTATTTGACTCCAGGTCTGCGCTCAAACCCTTGATAGTTTTCCTTTAGTTTTTAAGAGGATTTTATGCTTCTCGCTTTGATATGCTTCACAGTTTCTTACCCTTCTTCTATTTTTTACCTATTCTCTGCAGGTAAGGTTGCAAACAAATTTCAATACTGGTTTTCAATGTCATGCAACAGTACCGTGGCTTATTTCTTCGCATAATATGATTGCACAGGTACTCTGCTCCCAATGGGGCTGAATTCCCTTGATTCCAATCTTAAATTTACTCAATCCCAAGCTTCTTGATAATGGGTCTTTTTAGAATTATGCAGAATTTCTGTAATAGCTAATTTATTTTGTTTTAATGCGACCCAGACTCCATTCTGAGAGAATAATTAAGGTTTAAACCCTAAGTTCTATTGTGCCACATTTTTTATAAAGACAAAGGGTCTTTTATTATCAATTCTGAGTTGTTATTTTAACTCTTGACAGTTCGGATTTGAATTTATTTGATATATACAATACCACGACGAATGTATCTCTGTGCAAATACCCGTTTTTGGTTTTAATTTCATTTTGTTGGAAATATTATTGTTGTAGATGTTCATATTACCTTTGCCCGATAACAGATTTGCGCCCTTTGAGTTCTGCATACCTATTTTCGTAAAGTAATGAATACAGATGTTATCAGGTCTTTATAAATATAACAGTTGAACTTGTAAGGGTTCCGCCGTGATTCTTTTGTAACGATTTTCTCATTATTCTGCAAATAATGTTACATGCAGTCGTTAATACTTCGTTGAAGCTTATTTATTTTGTTATCTATAGTTTTGCGTTAACTAGTTTAGTTAGTGACTGGACCATCGTCACAAATGTCTGAGTTAGAATGGTGTTATCGACTCAAGATGATGAAACCAACTTTTGGGTACATTCCCAAAACTAGGTCAACGATCTATCGCGTCATTTAACACCCTGTCACTGGTTCTAGTCTTGCAGAGTTATTATTACAGCATTTCTTTAGAACATGTTTTCAATTTCTATGATTACATATATAACTATATTTATATATATAGCTGCAAGTGCTTTTACAGTAGCAAGAAAATAAATAAATAAATGCGGCTATATATTCATACAACATTTTATCTCTTGCATGTCTTATTTTAGCAATACTACTGTGTATATTTTGTCTCTGTTACATATTAACAGTGTTAACAGTGTTTTTCAATTCATTGTAAGCTTCCCTCACGATACACAGAATTTTAGACAGTATCTCTACTTAATCAATCATATAATAATAACATGGAAAAGATAGTATTGTTTTTATTTTTTCTCTATCAGAATCTTAGGATATTAAAATTGCCTGTAGATAGCATTTCCTGTCTTATGCATTATATACCTGTATATTCATATACTAGAAAGAAATAGAACAGAACTTTCTCAACTGTAATACTGAAACAACCTTTCCAATCTAGTATTAACCTGCTTAGGAAATTCATAGTATACTTATCTGAAATAGAAAACTTAAGCTGTGGTCCTCCCAACCATCAAGGGAGGCTATTACGTCCTCCTCTTGCCCCCTAGCTCTAGAATCTGGATGGTGTCCCGGGTTAACAGTGGAAATATTTATCTTTCTGCTATGACCTCTGGATGGCCAATCCAGTCAAACTCAGAAAGTCTTGTTTTACAAATTTTTCTTGAGTTATTTTCAACTGATCATAACCAGCTCTAGAAAATACTCTCCTTTACCAAAGAAAATTGTACAGAACCCCTACTCCTCCCCTGGGATTCAAATTTATCCTCAGAGGAGTAGGTAACTGTTTTCCAACTGTCCCTAACCACCTCCTATTCTTGGAAACTTTTACCAACAGCTTAAAAGATTTTTCTTTTCATTCATTAGTTCCTCCTATCAACTCAATAACAAAAAACAAAATAATAATTTGTTTCATAAACAATAACAATCAAGTCTCTCTTGCCAGAAAATAAAAATAAACAAATTGTCATTAACTAGTTAATACTAGTTAACTCTTAATGAGGTTGTCACAAAAACACATTTATGTCACTATTGTTAATTCTATGTTTAATTTTGGATTTTGGTCTTAGTAAATGTGACTTTAGTTATACAAATAAAATAGATGGTGAAATAGATAGAAATTAATTTATTATATGTATCAACTTATTTATTTTAGCTTTGTGATACATTTTCAAAAGATTAAAAAAAATAAAAATTAATTAAATTAAATTAAATTTTAAATTATTATTATTATTTGAATTATAAAAAAATAATTAAAAAAGAAATAAAAAACATGTGAAAATATTTTTATTCATGGAAATTATTAATTTGTAAATAGGTTTTATTACAATATAATAGTTTATCAAAATTAAATTTTAAATTGCTATTATTATTTAAATTATAAAAAAAATAAAAAACATGTGAAAATAATTTTAACCATAAAAATTATTAGTTTCTAAATAAGTTTTATTACAATATTATAGTTTATCAATATTACATGGCTAAAAAATTAACTCATTTCCTAAAACATTTATTCTTATCACATTTTTAATTAATTAATTTACCTAAAAACAAAAATAACAGTTATTAAAAATGTTCTAAAATATTCTATGTAACTTTACTCCCTACTATCATCTCATAATTATTATTAATCATGAAATTAAATTTATAATAAATATATTAAAGATAAATAAAATATAAGTACTGAAAAAAAAATAACTATCCATATAAATAAAATAATGATATAAAAAAATCAATCAACTTTAATTCACTAAAGAGGTATAATAACTCTTCTTTTGATACTATTTATTGTAAATAAAAGAATGGATTGTAATACGAACTGACTTCATATTCAAAAAATATATCGACCACATAAAAATGTGATATGGAAAGTAGGAAATGCAATCACTAAAAGGAAGATAGTTCAACCCTATTATTAGAGATAGATTTGAGTTGAAGAAACTCAAACTCCCTCATTTAAATGGTACAATGTAATTATTGAGCACATCATCATTTTATAAAAATAGTTAATAATCAAAATATTTTGAATCAATTGTAGTATTATAAATATGGTTTATAAGTAAGATTATTATATAATTAATTATTTAAAGATTTGAAAATAGTTTACTTACAAAATTGAAAGTAAAAAAGAATAAATATATCATAAATTCTTATTATCATTTATAAAAAAAATTTGAGAAACTAATTTTACATCAAAAATTTTCATTTTATATTAGATTAATTACATATATAAAATATATAAATTCATCAATTATTGGTTGAAGATATAAATTCTATCTTAATAATCATTTAGTTGAGAAAATATCTGAACTAAACACTAATGAAGCACTAATCTAGAAACTATTTTAGTTGGACTAAATATATCATATCCAACTAATTAACAACAAATTTAATGATGAGGAACATCAATTAATATGCACAAGACAAGTAGGAGTTAAATCTATAATTTCCTTCCTTAATGAATACTCTTCTTTGATCTTCATGTCTGAAAAGTCTTAATTAGATTTTTTAAACATGTTTGAAATTTCATAGAGAGAACTCCATCAAGTTGTCTCATAACCCTTGTAAATTGTAGTTAGTGGAATACACTCTAAAACTCCCAAATCATGGATCTCCCAAAGTCGATTACTGAACAACATCCCAAGTGTCACATAACCTCATGAGAAGACCACTCCCACATCTTCAACAAATGAGGGATCCTTCCCTAGATCCACAACGGCAAAACTTTTTGGACAACCATACATATTGAGTTTTACATCATTTTATCTTAAAATAGTTCCTTTAGACACAATCAATCACCTTTTTAAAATAAATAAACTACTATGCATTCTATGGAAGAGCTCACATTTACCAAGATACATGGGTACCAACCGCTGTATTCACCAGTTGCCTAGGGAGTTGTCTAGATACAAAATGTATCTAGAGTCAGTTTTACAAAACTACCTCTTTATGTAATTATGAAGTTCATCATCACTTAATTTACAAACAAAAATAACACTTATATACAACTTAAAGTGAAGCATATTCTGCATACCATTATCATTGAAAAAAGGATTAAAAATTTCTAATATGCCAAACTAGGAGAACCATATTAGGTGGATTTACTCAATATTGAATGTGCTCATATGCTCAGGTTAAAACTCCATTCAAAGATGTGTAATGCATGCATATCACAGGACCCACCAAAGATTATGAGATCTACCTCTCCTTTAAATAATCTACTTCTTTGTCTCTCCAAACTTAAACCAGTTGTATACGATTTTTTGTCACTTTTTTTAAGGAAATGTCAAATGAGTGAAGACCCACGAAGAAGAAGACTCAACCTGAATTTTCGTAAAGATTTAGGTCAAGTCACGCCATCCGAGGCCACGTAATTCAACTACAGTTGAGCTCATCAAACCTACAGTCCCACGATTCCATCTCTAAACTTTGTAGTTCATCATCTTCATAAAACTATTTAAATTCAATCACATTTCCTCCTGGTAGAGGGCTCTAAATTTGGTGATTCTTCGACACATATTCCAATATTGGAGTAAAAAGCAGATCCTATGTTTTTCATCCTTCTATTGATCGATATGGAATACTTCAAGCAATCAACATCTCAATCATGAAATTCTCATTCTGAATCTAGTCCTAAATTTATTTGGACTGAATTTATCACTTTTGCATCTTGTGCACCTCCTCTTGATCCTGCAACGTCATCACAATGCTATCATTCACACCTTTATTCTCTTGTTTGTTGCAAGTGGCACTAATTTTGCAAATTGGGCATAGGAAATGCTATGAGAGCCACACATCCTCATACTTCAAATAGAAAGTACAGTTTCATGTTGGTTTCATGCCAGTCATTGAACCAGAATGGATCTAGGATAAATTTCTCTAGCTATGCCTTGATCGATCAATAAAATTGATAAGCAAAAAACTATATAAGAAATTGATAGAGTTACAATCCATCCCATTGGGATTCGCAGCCAGCGTGACCACCACTATAATAATAAATTGTGATCCATAGCGAGTGTAACATAAATACATCTCTACAAAAAGGAGATGAAACATTTCTTTTCCCCTTTCTTCTTTAACATATTCCTCTACAAATTCCTCTAATATCCATATAATACAAATGCTAATAAATAAAAATACACAAGGCCGGTCTCACACAATTTACAAACTCATTATGTAGAAACAAAAAAATATTTATACACATCCACAATAATCTATTTTCATTCACAAATTAATCACACATTTTTCACATATATTTGGGCCTTCCCTTAAGGGAGTTACCCATAGAGCCACTGGCTCTGATACCAAATTGAGAAACCAATTACACATCAAAACTACTGATTTGACATTAGATTAATCACATATATAAATACACCAATCATTGTTTGAATATATAAATTCTATCTTAAAATTTATAATCACTTAGTTGAGAAAATATCTCAAGCAAACACTAATCTAGAAAATAAATTAGTTTGACTAAATATTTCATATCCAATAAATTAAAAAATACATTTAATGATGAGAAATATCAATTAATATGTCCAATACAAGTAGGAGTTAAATATCCAATTAAAAATAGTCCAAAAAGTTGATTAAGAGGAACTTTTAAATTTCATGTAAAAATATGTAAAAATCAACACAATAACAAGATTTCACAAGTCAAAACTTTCATATTCACAAGCATGGAAACTAATGAGAAAAAGGAGAATAATCCACAAATTAGGATGCTCACACTCACAAGAATGAAGAGAACCATTCGAAACCAAAATAGTCAACAACCTAAAATTTTTTTGGAAAAGTATCAACAGAATCAGCTAAAACAAATTCTTTAGTACCATATAAAGACAACTCTAAAGATACTCTTATCTCTTACATGTTGAATTCTTCAATTTTTAGGCCGAAGGTCTTTTTTTAATAGCGACAATTCTCTTCAAAGTTTCGTCATCAACCATTTGGAGCTCGCCACATATCTCACTACTTTCTATCAATTCAACAATTAACAATCTTACTCTCTTTTCAAAGTTTCATCCTATTGAGGTTTAATATTTGAGGAGGATTTGTAGGCACTTGGAAACCATTCTCAAAAACCATCCATACATTAGTACCTAAAGGCATAATGTAGGTTTGCATTCTTATTTCCTAGAAAGCATTATTTCTTCCATCAAACTAAGGAGTCTTGATTGGAGATATGAGATTAGGCATGTTCCCCGTGATCAACCTTCTAGTGATTAACTATTCCTGAAGGAACTTACTCTAATTGAATTTTTTGGAAATATGACTACACTCAGAGGGAGGCTGAATCAGTGTAATAACTAACTAAATCAATTTATTAAACAATATCACAATTCATTGTAACTGAAACCATAATAGTGCATCAATAAAACCAATGATCATATAAATACACATGAACACAAGATATATGCGTAAATCCTTGTGGGGTAAAACCACAAATCTTCTTATTTTCTTTAGTTTTTAATTAAATCAATTTGCAGGGACCAACCTACTAAAGGCTATAACCCCCAAAATCTATTTCTAGGCACCAATCTACTACATACTCCAACCTGTTTGAGAGACCAATGTTTGAAACCTTCAAGCATGAACTTGTTGTAGTATCCAAAAAAATTGAAGCACCAACATCTTAAATCTGTGAGCACCAATTTTCTATAGGTTCACACTTGATTGAGACACCAACCTTTGAAATCTGCAAGCACTAAATTGTTATAGGATATAAGCGTACTCAGGCACCAATCTCTAAAATTTTAAAGAAATAAATTTTGGTAGGCTCCAAATTGATTAAGGCATCAACATCCTTCACCAAAACATAATGGACTACTTTTCGCAATCTTTGAAATTGGATCCATCAACTCAAAACATAATAAATGCCCCTGCAAAATCTAATCATATCAATGCAATCTCAACCTATTCTTCAATCATTAATCGTATAATCTTCACGAGTCCCATAACAATTTGACAATAAAGAAAGAAAAACAACCTCTTTCACTCAAAAATCTATCTTACCATTAGGGGAATTTTGAGGTCTAAAATGGGCCTCCTAAGAAAAAAGTACAACCAAAATTAAATTTATAAGAACCAGTAGGATTCAACATGCTGATGTCAACCATAGGTGATGATTCACCATTTTTTAAGCAAAAGGGTAAAAAGATTAAAAAATAATAAAATAATAAAACTACTTTTTCAACTCGTATTTTCAACTTATCTCCCAAATTTTTCACTCAAATTTCGAGCGGGAGTACTCGTTGGATGCAAAATTTAATTCCTCATCGAAGGAGTACCCATGTTGCATACTTTTGATGGGCCCTTCTATGTGAGAAATGAGAAATACATGGAAAAACATGATTGCAATCACGATTTTCATGTATTTTTCATTTTTCGTGTAGCAGGTTCCATCTAAAGTATGCAACATAGGTACTCCTTGGATGATAAATTAAATTTTCCATCCAACGAGTACTCTCGCTCGAAATTTGAGTAATAATTTGGGAGATAAGTTGAAAATACGAGTTGAAAAAGTATTTTTTTCTTTTTTCCCTCTAAGAAATGCCCAACACTAATGTGCTATGTTCACATAATGAGGTATTAAAGGATATATATGTGTGTTTTTGTGTGAAAATCCATGAAAACACACCTAAATATTGGTCATGATACCACCAAACTACCAATCGAACTCAAATCGATGACCATCATAGATCAAAATAGGCATGACACCAACTAAACTATGCATTATATTCGCATATCCAGGCCTTGCAATATGTGTGTGTGTGTGGGTGTGTGTGTGTGGATGCTTATGAATTCATAATCCATGAAAACACATCTCAAGCTTAATCACAATACCACAAAAATTCCAACCAGACTCAAATTCCTAACCATTGTAGATGAAAACAGACCCTACAATATAAGCGTTATCAAGCCATAAACCAAACATCCTCAAGCTTGACCATGAGACCACAGAGCTATAACACAATGTTCATACCACGAAGCCACCCATATATCAGTTGCCATGCGAGTGAAAAATCCATTTCTTTGAACATAATGGCCATATGTGTTATATCTAGGTTTGAACCGAACCAACATTGGGTGACACGTTGATGGTGATTATTTGAGCACAATTATTGTGGATTCCGCCCATATGGCCACAACATGACTAGGGGATACCTAGGGACTTTGGGGTTATACTTTTCTTTTCCATGTGACTAAACCGTGTGATAGAGACCTTAATTATCAATGGGAAAATATATGTTGACGTAGGCATGTCACCATGCCCACTTGGAATTATTTTGGTGGTGCCACATGTCACTAAAAATTGGCCTTGTTAGCCACTCAAAAATGCATGTTTGATATGCCACGTGTCCACGTCACTAAATTTCCACGTGTAAAAGTTTTTGGCACATAAACCATCACTTCTTATTCCATGTTTCATGTCAACCATCTCTTTGTAGGTTTTAACCCTGTACAGAAATTATCTACAAATGAATATTAAAACATAAAATAAACAATAGCGAGAGAATAAAACATAAAACAGATAAACACGGAGATTTTCCCCTGGATCCAAAATCAGGACGACCAGCTTGATTTTTCATTATATTCCTTTTAGTGTTACAACACATATATATACATGCTAAAGCATACATAAACCCCAATCCATTAACCCTGGATTAGAACATAACCGTAGTTCTCTTAACCAGATCTACAAAATACCAGGGGTCGAAAACCATCGTCCCCCAAAACCATGTGCAAACTCATGCATAAAACAATGGGTGGGTCAGCCTATGAGTGGGTTCGCATGGGGCTTGTCATGGAAATAATATAACACATACCCAACAATCTACTTATATGACATGTTTGCGTTAGTCAAGCCAACCATCTCCACTTATGCTATGTCGACTAGGTCAACATATGCCATGCCAAAAGTGTATTATATTGGGCCCACCATGTGTCTTGGTTTTTCCACCTCAACCATCTTTCTTTATGCCACATCAACTAGGTAATACATCAAACACATCATACAGGTGTTACATCGGTCCTGCCACATCCCATGGGTATTCGATTAGATAAATCACACAATTGTTACACCAGGTCAATATAAGTTACCCATTATACAATTATTATTCAATGTGGGATAGGGTAACACCCCTCTTTGTTTCTATGTTGAACCACAACACAATCTAAATGCCCTGCAGATTAAAAGTTGTGCAAATTTGGACATATGCCATTGTTGATCACTTGAGCTAGGAAATAACCACCTAATCCATAGGAAAAGATGCGAATTGGTTAACGAATTTGGGGTTTGATCCATTTTAATTCATTATAAACATTCTTGGCTTTAAGTCAATGTTTCTCCTTATCTGGTGGGGATTTGACCAAGTAACATATATCAAGAGAAAGGTCCGAGAGAGCACTATCTAATCGAACCATTTCCAAATTTTTTTGATCAACATAACTTTAAAAAATGCTCAGTAATATTGAGGCTATGATGATTTTATTAAGAAAATATTTTTTAGTAGAATTTATTTAATGGGTGTTAAGGTACTTACAAATAGTAGAAGAATATGCATATTTAGGCCTTCAAGGGGGGTTTTGGTTTGGTGGGGGTTGAAGGGAGGGTTACAAACAATATTTAGTAATGTAGGTACCCACCGTCATCATTGAGTTAGGAGTATGGGGTCGACATGTGCACCTATCCTTTGAAGGAACGAAGATGTGCATTTGTGTGAAGGCGGGGAATGAGGGTTTGCACCCACCCTCAAAGAGTGAAAGTGCGTATTCATATACATTCATTTAACCTCCATTAGATTATATATTCTTTAAAAATCAAATTAATATTCGTTTATTAGTTGAGTAACCTAATTTTGTAGTAAAAGTAATTTTCTAGCCATAAAAATAATATGAATATAATATAACTTTTAAGAATAATCATTGTGTTGCTATGATCTAAGTGCCACACATGGTGGAGTGGTGTATTTAAAGGTTTTTCCTAATACATCATCAAAAAAAAAAAAATCAAAATTCTAATCCAATGATAAATCTAGCTTCCTATATCACCAAATTAGTATATTAATAATAAGCCTATATTATCAGATCCAACAACAAAATCACCTTCTTATATTATTAAATTTTTATAATATATTCAAATACAAATAGATAATTATTTTCAAATAAATAAATATTTTTATTTTTATTTTTAAGTAATAAATACTATTTCTCTAATTTTTAATAACCCAAATCTATAAACATTTGCCACAAATTAAAGCTATCATTCATAAACCATAAACCTATTAGAGGTCAAAGTGCTTTTCATTACACCAAAATCACGGAAGTGCTTTACCACTCCCTATCACATTATTAAAAAAATAAAAAATAAAAATTAAATTAAATTTAAAAATTTAAATTTTTAAGTTTGTTGTTTTTATAACCTATATTAATTTTCTCAAGTTTCAACCATTTATATACTCCATAAATTTAAGTTGAGAAATCGTTGATATTAATTTAATTTGAAATTAAATGATAATAAAAACTGAATTTTGGAATAAAAATAACTTTTTATCATAAATTTAAGTTCAGAAATCGTTGAAATTAATTTAATTTGAAATTAAATGATAATAACAACCCAATTTTGGAATAAAAATAGCTTTTTAGAAAGATAAACTAACATAGAAGTAAACATCCCGGTGTCTACGACAAAGGCAAGAAAGTTCAGTATACTTCCCCGTTTAAAATTAAAAATTAAAAATTAAGGTTCCACAGCATTTCTCTTTTTATATTATTATTATTCGAAAAGGCTGACATATCTTTCCACATCATTTAGATTTTAGGAGGAAGACACTAAAGGTGTTCAATCACTGCACTTGCCATGAAACCAAAAAGAAAGTGATTCTGCGTGGACCGTTGCGGCAAATGAGAGGCGGTTGATGTAATATATAATATAAAGTGCGAAGAATGCGTCTACAGCTCCCTGTCCTAAAAATTAGAGACCATAGGAGATGGCTATATTAACATAAAAGTATGACTGTAAACTTGTGGTTGAAGAGTCTCCAACTGCACGTCATCGAAGTTTACGTCATTAAAAAAACCTCATGCTGTGGATCATGCCATAGCAGTGAGTACTAACAATTGGTGTGACATATAGAGATTGATGTCAGATTTTGGCAGATAGATAGAGATAATAAGGGCGTTGTCTATCTACACTACAAATTTGTTTATATGGTAAATTTATTGTTAAAAATTCAGTTAAAAAACTTAATAATTTAACGATTATAACTTAGATTTTCATGAAATTTGACGATTATAATTTAGATTTTCAAAACAATGGAAGGATTTTGTTATAATCTTGTTGAAATTTTTATTATTTCCAGACTATTTTATGGGTCTTTAAACTAAGCTGGATATTAAATGTACCCTATAAAAATAAAGAGGAATTTGCCTCAAATATTATTGTTAAAAAAATGAAGTTATATGAATTTATATTATATTATATGGTAAAAATTTCAAATCTGGAACATTCTTAAATGTGGAAGTTGTGTAGTTCTAATATCAGATTGGATTATTTTACCACTAAACAAACTATTGACGATTGACTCCAGCTAACTTTAAGCATCCATTAAGTTGTATGGTGTGGTAATTTTAATATCAGTTTGAATTATTTTATCATAACGGCCACTAAAATTTTTAGCTCTAGCATGATGGCAAATCACCCTGTGACTGGGAATTCTACGATCAAATTCCATCGCATAAAATAATGATGAACATTTATTTAGCTTTGAAATTAATTTATTGGATTTAAAGATATAAAGAATTGCATAAATTTGTTTTCAAGCTAAAAAAAGAAAGAAAGGTAGTGTTTGACAAACATTTCAAAAATTACCATAATTAGAATTATCTGCTCCCAACACATCTCAAAAATACATGACTCGTTGCCTCGTGGGTCCTCTGCAATTTCCAACTCCATGTAGGCGTACCTTCCAGGCCGCTGGCGTGTATAAACCAACTTTACATATCCATTTTCATTTAAAATGAAATCCAAAGTATAATAACTACTATGAAATGATTTGTATGAAAGTAGTACACATCATTCGCCTTATCTTTAGGGGATATATATCTTTCTCATGTTATAGTTTTATTAATGCAGTTAGGCCGTATATATTCATTCTTAAATTTAAGCAAATTTAGAATGGACATATATTACCTAACCACATTAATGACAAGTAGCCTTATCTCTCGGGCAACAAAGCGTATCTCTACAACAACGACACCGATGATGCTGTGACGATTACCTGATGACGCAACTTAATCACTAATTGATGACGCTCGCACCGTCACTTGGTGACGCAGCCTAAATGACACCATCCTTTCTATTCGCTTATAACTACAATTACGTTATCCGCGGAGAACTCCAAAACATGAGATTTACCGCACATCTGGCTGTTGAGTTACAAATTTTGTGATCTCATTAGACTATCAACATACGCTTTATAATTTTCTTTTTTCGACGCTCCTTCACTCCCGAATCTGTACACTTCTTTTTCTACTTAACAAATTAAAATTAATGGCCGTTGTTTTACCTTATACATTTTATCCGTAACATTATATTTAAATAAAATAAAATAATGTAGATATTAATAAATAAATAAAAATATTAGTAATAAAAAAATATGTTTTTGTGAGTTAATTCACATTCATATGGGAATATAGATTACATCGCAGTTTCAAGAGGCACAAAATTAGGACTAGCCTTTAGCACAAAATGATTCTCGCCCTCTGGGAAGGAGTCTATAGGGGAGCATTCCTGAGGGGAGAAGTCAAAAACCTTGACAAAAATAGAGAGACTGAAGCAGTTTATAGGGGAGCATTCGTGAGGGGAGAAGTTAAAAACCTTGACAAAAATAGAGAGACTGAGCAGGAAAAATTATTTTGAAGGATGGAAAATTATTTTGAATTTTAAAAAATTGGTGAATCTCAGTAGTTCCTAATATGAAAACTATAAAATGTTTATTGATGTACTTGTAAAATTATTCAAATTTATAATGATATTATATATACTATTTATACAATGTTGGCGATTTTTAAGGTAAAATAATTTTTTATTGTAAAATTTGGACGAATCACTTTTATAAAAAAATGGAAATTGGCGAATCGTTTTTTTGGAAAAACCATGGAAAATTAGCCCACCTACGAATATTAGCTACTAAAATTTTCCATGGACTGAAGCATCAAGAAGAGCCAGAAAAAAGGCCTTTAAGCCTCAGATACATTAAGAGACACATTGAGACAGAAAAACAGGATGAACACCGAGAGGCTAAGGTGCAGGGGAGTGATGCACTTCTGCTTCATCATTCAGGTAATCATCGACGCTAATAAGTCTATCCTAGATGCCTTCCTCTGGGCCGAAAATCTGGTGACGTGACAAGAAGGGGCCAGCTTCCTGGCAGTCATCCTTGGATGGAGCCTCCTCTTCAATCTTGGGACCTTTTTGATGGAGCACCATTGAACTGTGCTTCAGCTGGGCGTGGTGGGGAGAGTTGTGGTCGATGAACAACATATGATGGATTTCCTTCACATACACAACAAACTTGTCAGAAAGAGAATCTATTTTATTTTTCAGCTCCTTACTGGTATTCTGGTGCTCCTATAATGTTATAGCTAGAAGCATTTTAGTTTTCCAGTTCAGGTCGATGGTGCGACTGTATAAATTCTCTCGGGCTCTCGTGAGGCCAGGATCCAGAATCCAGTGGAGAGAGGTTTCAACCGCCTCCGAATGCATAGCCCTATGGCGGATGTGGGTTTTTGAATCCATGTCTGCAGTGCGCCACTACAAGATCTGGGGAGTTGTATCAACAAAGGTGCGGGCCGCATTTCTAGTAGAGGTATCAGCTTGGGTTACATGTGGGCAAGAGGGGTTGACCCAGAAGGCCTAGTGAGCACGATGAGCGGGTGGAGGGGGATGAGGATTAGGGTGCCGAGGAGCCATGGAGATGGGGAAGAGGTGGAGAGTGGCTAAAGAGGCAAGGATATGAGAGGGGACAATGTTGAGAAGCCGAACAGGGATGGGGAAAGAGGCAGCAGACATGCCAAATGAAATAGTGGGGTGTGAGGTGCGAGTAAGGGGGGAGGATTATATGAAGGTGTTCGCGGGGAGTGAAGGCCCGAGAGGGCAGATAGAAAATAGTCTAAGAAGTAAGTTGAATCATGCAGGGATTTAATGCCAAAGGTGGGATCATACTGGAGTGAGCAGATCGATTGAGAGCAATCGTAAAGCTCAAACATGAGAGGGGAGGTCTGAGGTGTGGTCATGATGACAGAGGTGATTGGGAGGGAGAAACGAGGAAGAGATCATGATGGTGTGCTACAAACCTTGATTGTTGATACGAATACACTCTGTTTTAACAAATGGCTCCCTTATTGAATTGTATTCCATTGAAGAGAGTCTATTGGTGTCTCTCACTCCAATATTTGCAAGGAAATCAACGAGTTTGTTGGCCTTTCTTCGGACCATCGTTAAGGAGATTCCTTTGGCGTCATCAATGCTTTCTTTGATCTTTCAAAGGATTTTACTGAGGCGCCAGCATTTCGATACCTGTCAAACGCTGCTTCCTTGCTGAGGTTTCTGACAAGCTTGGGTAGCTATAGTGGAATCACCTTCTACCAAACGGGACCACTAGTTGTGAGGTCTGGCAATATCCAAGCCGTGAGCCAGCACCTGAAGCTTCACGACGTTGTTGGTGGTACAAAAAATGTTCCCATAATAGATCCAGAGGATTGTGCCTTGGTGGTTGCGAAAGACCCCTCTGAAACCTGTAGTACTCGTGTTGTTCTTGGAAGTACCATCATAGTTGAGCTTGATGAAATTGGGATCGGGTGGAGTCCAAACCGTTGTCTGAGGAAAAGCTGGGGTAGCGACTAGATGAGCGAGATGGAAGGCAGAGGAGAGATTGAGAAGGGGAAAAATGTGGCAGTCCTCCCTGGTCGGGGGGAGGGGGGATCCGGGAGCTTAGCTATGGAGACAGATTCACGCAAGGTTTGCCTTATTAGGTGAAGAATATGTTCTTCCTTGTTTTCCTTATTTTTGAATATGCAATAATTACGCTCTTTCTAGAGAGCCCAACAGATGATGCGAGGGAGAAGGTTCTAGGCCAAATTGATGAGGGGCTGTGAGGATAAGGAAAGGCGCCAGCCATCAAGGGAGGTAAGAATGGAGTAGGGATTACGATCAAAGGCCTTGAATACTAGGAGGATCCAATTCCAAATATTATAAGAAAAATGGAATTCATTTAGGATGTGATTGGCCATTTTAGAGTTGGAATTGCATAGCGTACAGACAGATGGACCTATGAATCCTTTCCCTTGCAGATTATCCCAAGTTATAATTTTTTGATGCAATACTAGCTAGTGAAAAAGAGATATTTTCGACCAATGATTTATGTTCCATAGCCTCTTCCACTTGGCATCTAGCGGGATGGGATCCAAGGCCAGAAGGAGACTATATGCGTCTTTGATATTGAAGCTCCCTACAACGTTAGATCCCCACCGTAGTTTGGCCGGCTCTGCATCTCTTTGAATCTGTCTTTTGTTAAGCTCCTCTGCCAAAATTGCAGCAGACTAGTGATGGTTGAGCTGAGCCATCTCTCTAATATCCATCCACTCCCTCCAGTTCAAGTTGGTTGTAGTCTTCCAGAAGTCTTTGACCACCTTTTTATTTAGCCTATCCGACTGCATCCTGATGGGGAGGAAGGTGTTGGTATTGAGCTTGGGACATTTCTCCAACGTGTCTTCCTAGAAAAGAGCATTTTCGCCATTATATGTCTCCCAGAAGAAATGATCTTGAATAAGGGATCTAGTATCCCATGCCTAGTTCTAGATAGGCAAGCCCTTGAGAGTTCCAGAGAGTCTGATCAGAGATTCAAGAGGCTGCGTAGGGAATATTTTTCTTTCAAGAGCTTTTCCCAAGGAGTGGTGGGAATGGTAATCCAACGCCACCAAGTTTTCGCACCCATGACCTTGTCGAGGTGATTTGAAACCTTGAGGCTAAGACCACCAGCTTTTTTGGGCTTGTAGATTTTTTCCCAGGCGACCGGAGCCCATTTTCCCTTGTTTTTTTTGCCTTTCCAGGGGAAGTCTCTTTGAATAGCTCTAATTTGGTTGGAGATAGATCGTGGGGCCACAATGGCAGAGATCTAGTAAAGAGGCATGGCTTGCAAGACCAAATGCACAAGGACTAATCTTCTAGCGAAGTTGAGGAAGCAAAAGGTCCAATTGGAAATTTTATTTTGAAGCTTAGATATTAGGGGTTCCCAATTTTTCTTTTCCATAGATTTGTCTGTAAGTGGAACACCCAGATATTTTGAAGGGAGTTGCTAAGTTGGAAACCAAGAATATTAGCAATGTTTCTTTGGATGGCATTGGAGGTGTTAAGAAAAAATAATTTGGAGTTGGGTTTGTTAACAGAGGAGCCAGAGGCCATGGAAAAATCATCAAGAATGTCTTGGATAGCGAGGGCTTTTTTGGCAGTGGGAGTGCCCATTAGGAGCGTGTCATCCACAAATTGCTAGTGAGTATTAGGAGGGTTAGGGGGATAAAGATTGAGGCCAAAGATGCGGCCAAATGAGGAGGCAACAAAGATGGAGTGATTGAGACCTTCAGCCATTATCACAAAAAGGAAGGGAGAGAGAGGATCCCCCTATCTGATACCCTTGGAAGGGTTGATGATGGGGGAGGGGGAGCCATTAAGTAGAATGGAGAAAAACGCCGCAGAGACCAAAGCCATGATCCACTTTATGCAATTTTTATTAAATCCAAAGACTTCCATCATATTCCTAATGTAATTCCAGTTGATTTTGTCGAAGGCTTTCAACATATCCAATTGAATGAGCATACCCGGTTTTCCTTGATCCTTGAGGGAATGAATAACTTCCTGAGAGAGGATAATGTTGTCCAAAATTTGTCTTCCTTCAACGTAACCTGTTTGATGGGGTGAGATGAGGAGCGGAAGGATAGTTTTAATGCGATTAGCTAGGACATTAGAAATGAGCTTGTAGATAACATTGCAGAGGGCTATAGGCCGAAACTGATCCGAAGAGTCTTCCTTGTTCGAATTAGGTATGAAGGTCAGAAAGGTGGCATTGAAAGATTGAAGGATGGAATGATTGAGGCGTGATTATTCGATAATTTCATAGACATCATCTTTGATTACAGGCCAACAGACTTTGCAGAAGTCTATAGTGAAACCATCAGGGCCCGGGGCCTTTCCATTAGCCATGGACTCGACAGTTGCCTCCACTTCATCCATTGTTATATTTTTAAGAAAAATTTGATTATGCTCTCTTGTTAAGGTGGATGTTGCTGATAATTTTCTGGATATGTTCCTCATTATCATGGTTGTTCTCCTTGATGATGTTCCCAAAATGCTGATAGAACTCATCTTCAATCTCATTATGGGTGCTCAAAATGATCCCTTGTTGATTTTTGAGGCTGAGAATTCTGTTGTATTTGCGGTGCTGGATCATGGATCTGTGAAAGAAGGTAGTATTCTTTTCCCCATATTTAAGCCAACTTCTTCTCGATTTTTGGCTCCAGAGCGTTTCTTACTGAGCTGCTCGAACATCCCAATTTTTTTGAAGCACCATTTGCTCCTAATTTATTTCCTCTGTCATTCCATGTTGGATGATGTTCTATTGGAGAGCTTTCATTTTTAGCTCTATTATCTTCCTGTCTGCTATTATGTCTCCAAAGGTTTCCTTGTTCCATATTTTGAGCTCCTCTTTGATGAGATTTAATCTTTGATGGAAATTAAACATCTTGTTGCCTTGCATAGGGAGGGGAAAAGACCACCACTCCTTCATTCTATTGAGGAATTCTAGTTGGGAGATCCAAAAGGCTCTGAACCTGAAGGGAGTGTTTTTTGGTCTTTCAGAGAGCTTAAAATTTAGAATGATAGGCCAGTGATCTGAGGCAACTTGAGGGGCAATGCTAGCATCTGTTTCTAGGGAGGAGAGGAAGAGATCCTCAGAGAGAAGAAAGCGGTCTAACCTTGAGGCTATCTGGTGACTCGCCCCTCTTCTATTGTTCCAAGCGTAGGTGTCATTTTTAGTAGGGGTATCTATGAGGCCCATCTCATCAATCATGGCTCGAAAGGCTAAAGAATCAGAGTCCAATATGCGGAGGCCTCCACGATTTTCCCATAGATTAAGAATCATACTGAAATCACTGGCTATAAGACTAAAGGAGTGGCTAATGGAGCTGAGGTGATTATTGAGGCTGTTGAGCCAGGAAACTCGTTCCGAGACAGAATGGGGGGCATAGAAATTAGTGATACAAAGCTTGTCTTTAGTGCCTATGATTTGGATGACCGTAGGAAGAGCATGCTTGGAAGCTAGAGATTCCTGCATATGGAATTTGGAATCCTTCCATAAAGTGGCCAGTCCTCCAGTAGTACCTGAGGCCACTATGGCTAGATGGCTATAGCTCTTTCTAAATCAGGAATGTTGGATAGAGTCCATATCATTCAAACTGCTTTTGGTTTCTTGAAGAAGTACAATGTCAATATTTTCAGAGGTGATCTTGGATTTCAAGATCCTTTTCTTACAGGGACTATTTAGTCCTCTTATATTCCATGAAGTGCAGATCATGATAACATATTGGGAGAGAGAGAGAGAGTGCTCTTACCTTTTCTTCATTGATGAAACAGATTCCAAGCTTCTAAATGGACTGATAGCTTGTCTTCCTGCCTATCTTCTGAGTCGACCCTTTGGTGATTTGATGGTTGGCTTTGAGATTGGATTTAACTCCTCCTACTGGATTTTTCCCTTTATTTTGGTGTTCTCTCTGAAACTGTAGATTTTGCTGTAGGATATATGCTTCCTCGATTCTTTATATATACTCTTATAGCACTCATATTCCTTTTTCATTCCAATCTTTAGTTATTTTCTGCAGGTCCATTCCCATCAGGACTTGCTCAATTTCTCTTTCCTCGGTCGAAGGTATGTCCTGAATGATATCCATATCTATGTCATCTAGAGGTAGACAACCCTCCTGTGAGAGAGAATTTCAGGTATCCATTTTTGTGTCCTTGGTATTCGAGGGCTTTTCTCGCTCTTTTGTTTGTTCCTTATCTTTGCTATGTTGGCCTTCTTCCTCTTGAAGCATTGAGAGGATGTCATACTTATTTTACTGGGCAAACATTGGGGGATCTATGACTGTATTAGTTTGTTTGACTTGCTTGTGCTTGCTGTCGACCTTGGTGAATCCTTGTTCACCTTTATTGCTTGTTTGATCCTATTTTAGAGGAGATTTGTTTGCGGGCAGTCTCTGAAGACATGCCCATGGTCATGACATTTCCTGCAATGAAAGGGAATATGTTCATAATCCACCGTTTGGGTCCATATATTGTCTTTGAAATTCAGTTTGATTGCCTCTGGGAGAGCTCCAGAGACATCAATGTAGGCACAGATGCGAGCATAGGAGATATAATGACCACTTTTAGTTCCTTCAGACATCTTTATATATTCTCCTAATTCATCCCCTATGGCTTTAAGGACCGATGGAGCCCAATAGTCTGTTGGGAGAGAATATAGTCTGATCCAGATTAGAACCCTCATAAATTCTTCTTTGATCGGTGTGCATTTTTCCTTCCAATATCTCATGTATAGCCCTGCTGAGTTAAAAAAGTAAGGACCACGATTGAAGATCCTGTCCCTGTCTTCTAGGAGTGTGAAGACAACTGTGAAAAATCCTTTTGATCCAAGCTATAGTGCCTCTTTTTGGATTCCATTTGGCATGGATCCAGCCCTTGAGAGCTCTCTCATTTAGACAGATACCCATGAAATTACAGATTATCGCATGTTCTTGCATGTATTCTTTGTAGATTGTGATGTCTGGCTCTTGAATGACTATTTTGGGGATCTTAGTGGCCTTGGGGTTGTAGGCATTCGGCTTTTTGGCCTCCTGATGAGCAGTGGAAGTCGCATCTGGCTTTATCCCGGCAGAGGGAGTGTTGTTCTGATTCTCGTGCTCGGAGCCTTGGCAGGCTGTCATGCAGGCTACCTTGGTGTTGTTCTGTTGAGTGACAGGTGCTTCTTTATCTGGTTCTTGCTAAGTGGAGATGGGGCACAACTCTAGATCAGAATGAGGGGAGGCAAACGAGTTAGTAAGTCGAGTGAAGAAAGAGAGTCTCGGCGAATGGGAAGACCCTATGACCTGATCCCGGAAGGATGGAGCCTTTGGGCCTCCATCTTGCTCCATGGAGGGAGTAGTCGAAGAGATTGGTAGGTCTACGGTGGCAAAGCCTGAAATAGCCAGAGGTAGGGACCACAGAGAGACAGGGGGCTTAGGGTATCCGCTAAGGTTTCTATAGAGTGTTTCGTTCTTCACATAACATCCAGTAACAAAAAATATTATTACCATAAATAAAATATTTCTATTTTTACTTTTAATTTTAAATCAAACTTTATATAAAAATAAAGTATTTGGAAAAAAAAATAATATGTAATCTTTTGAATTTTTTATAGAGTTAACAAATGACTCTTGACATGTAAAATCAATATTATTGATACTATATTACGTTCTAATTCATTTCATGTTCAATTGACATAGAAAATTTAAAACAAAAATATATTGATAATAAAAAAAATTCATTATAATTTATAAATAACATAATTTTATATCAACTTTGTATATAGAATAATAATTTTTTTTTTTTTTTTTTTAATATTTAAAAAAAATAAATAACAAAAAATGTCATTAAAAGTACATTTTATGAGCATGTTGTTTAAAATGAGGATAGATTCATATTAACTCTAAAATCCATCTTAATTTGAGATCTACGAAGAACAGAGTGAAATCAAATCACTTGAGGTGCAAACCTCAAGTTTTGCACTAAAATAGAAGTTTGCATCTTGAAAATTTTGTTTCATCTCGAATCTTGCTAGATCTTGAGTTAAGACGGATTAGATCTTAATAAAATGCTTTGAAATGGCAATATTCCCACTAAAATGATAAGTAGGGATAATATATGTACCCAACACATTGAAATGAGTTAGCAAGCTACATAGATCATTATGCTGATAGGTGCCCCCCCTATTGGAATTAGCTACTTTAATCATTTCCTTAATTAATCATTTTTATCTGATGGTGTAAATTTAGAGATGCCAGTATATTCTCATCGTTGCCAATAAATCAATGGACCAAATCTAGACCACTAACTTACTTGCATATCTAAATCATATGATTAAACCATACTTAAATTAAAAATTTACAAATCTTGATTAAAAATTTACTATACCATTTATTAATTGCCACCTATCAAGATTAACAAGTGAAATGTGATGGGTTTAAACAATTTTTTTCGTGGGAGGATAAGTTAGAGGGTAAATGAAACTGAAATGTTAACGCTTAACCTTTCTCCCTCAACGTGTCATGTTTTCATTGAATTGCATTGAGTGGGAAGATAAATGAAACTTTTAAAGGCTCAACATTTTCCTGTTCCTCCAATGTGTCATGGTTCAATTTCTCTAACGCTCTCAATTTTTCTAACGTTTTATTTTAGCATGTAACTAAAACCTCAATGTTCACCTCTACTGTGTCGTGGTTCCATTGATTTGCATCAAATCTGGAACATTCTTAAATGTGGAAGTTGTGTAGTTCTAATATCAGATTGGATTATTTTATCACTAAACAAACTATTGACGATTGACTCCAGCTAAAATTCAGCATCCATTAAGTTGTATGGTGTGGTAATTTTAATATCAGTTTGAATTATTTTATCATAACGGCCACTAAAATTTTTAGCTCTAGCATGATAGGCAAATCACCCTGTGACTGGGAATTCTACGATCAAATTCCATCCCATGAAATAATGATGAACATTTATTTAGCTTTGAAATTAATTTATTGGATTTAAAGATATAAAGAATTACATAAATTTGTTTTCAAGCTAAAAAAAGAAAGAAAGGTAGTGTTTGACAAACATTTCAAAAATGACCATAATTAGAATTATCTGCTCCCAACACATCTCAAAAATACATGACTCGTTGCCTCGTGGGTCTCTGCAATTTCCAACTCCATGTAGGCGTACCTTCCAGCCCGCTGGCGTGTATCCATTTTCATTTAAAATGAAATCCAAAGTATAATAACTACTATGAAATGATTTGTATGAAAGTAGTACACATCATTCGCCTTATCTTTAGGCGATATATATCTTTCGCATGTTATAGTTTATTAATACGATTGAGCCGTATATATTCATTCTTAAATTTAATATAATTTAAGATAGATATATGTTACCTAGCCACATTATTATTCGTATGTAATATAAAAACGCGGGCGCATCTCTATAGCGACCACAGGTGATGCTGTGACGATTACCTGATGACGCAACTTAATCACTAATTGATGACGCTCACACCGTCACTTGGTGACGCAGCCTAAATGACACCATCCTTTCTATTCGCTTATAACTACAATTACGTTATCCGCGGAGAACTCCAAAACCAGAGATTTACCGCACATCTGCCTGTTGAGTGACAAATTTTGTGATCTCATTAGACTATCAACATCCGCTTTATAATTTTCTTTTTTCGACGCTCCTTCACTCCCGAATCTGTACGCTTTTTTTTCTACTTAACAAATTAAAATTAATGGCCGTTGTTTTACCTTATACATTTTATCCGTAATATTATATTTAAATAAAATAAAATAATGTAGATATTAATAAATAAATAAAAATATTAATAATAAAAAAATATGTTTTTGTGAGTTAATTCACATTCATGTGGTAATATAGATTACATGGCAGTCTCAAGAGGCACAAAATTAGGACTAGCCTTTAGCACAAAATGATTCTCGCCCTCTGGGAAGGAGTTTATAGGGGAGCATTCCGGAGGGGAGAAGTCAAAAACCTTGACAGAAATAGAGAGACTAAAGCAGGAAAAATTTATGGATGGAAAATTATTTTGAATTTTAAAAAATCGGTGAATCTCAATAGTCCCTAATATGAAAACTATAAAATGTTTATTGATGTACTTGTAAAATTCTTCAAATTTATAATGATATTATATATACTATCTATATAATGTTGGCGATTTTTAAGGTAAAATAATTTTATATTGTAAAATTTGGGCGAATCACTTTTATAAAAAAATGGAAATTGGTGAATCGTTTTTTTGGCAAAAACCATGGAAAATTAGCCCACCTGCAAATATTACCTACTAAAATTTTCCATGGACTGAAGCATCGAGAAGAGCCGGAAAAAAGGCCTTTAAGCCTCGGATACATTAAGAGACACATTGAGACAGAGAAAAACAGGATGAACTCCAAGAGGCTAAGGTGCAGGGGAGTGATGCACTTCTGCTTCATCATTCAGGTAATCATCGACGCTAATAAGTCTATCCGGGGTGCCTTCCTCCGGGCCGAAAATCTGGCGACGCAGCGAGGAGGGGCCAGCTTCCTGGCAGTCATCCTTGGACAGAGCCTCCTCTTCAATCTTGGGACCCTTTTGATGGAGCACCATTGAACTGTGCTTCAGCTGGGCATAGTGGGGAGAGTTGCGGTCGATGAACAACATATGATGGATTTTCTTCACATACGCAACAAACTTGTCAGACAAAGAATCTATTTTATTTTTCAGCGCCTTACTGGTATTCTGGTGCTCCTATAATGCTATAGCCAGAAGCGTTTTAGTTTGTGAGTTTAGGTCGATGGTGCGACTGTATAAATTCTCTTGGGCTCTCGTGACGCCAGGATCCAGAATCCAGTGGAGAGAGGTGTCGACCGCCTCCGAATGCGTAGCCCTACGGCGGATGTGGGTTTTCGAATCCATGTCTGCAGTGCGCCACTACAAGATCTCGGGAGTTGTATCAACAAAGGTGCGGGCCGCATTTCTAGCAGAGGTATCAGCTTGGGTTATGGGCGGGCGAGAGGGGTTGACCCAGAAGGCCTGGTGAGCGCGACGAGCAGGTGGAGGGGGGTGAGGATTAGGGCGCCGAGGAGCCATGGAGATGGGGCAGAGGTGGAGAGTGGCTGAAGAGGTAAGGATATCAGAGGGGACAATTTTGAGAAGCCGAAAGGGGCTAGGGAAAGAGGCAGCAGACATGCCAAATGAAATAGTGGGGTGTGAGGTGCGAGTAGGGGGGAAGGAGTATATGAAGGTGTTCGCAGGGAGTGAAGGCCCAAGAGGGCGGCCAGAAAGTGAGCCTAAGAAGCAAGTTGAATCATGCGAGGATTTAATGCCAAAGGTGGGATCATACTGGAGTGAGCGGATCGATGGAGAGCCATTGTAAAGCTCAAACGTGAGAGGGGAAGTCTGAGGTGTGGTCATGATGACAGAGGTGATTGGGGGGGAGAAATGAGGAAGAGATCACGATGGCGTGCTACAGACCTTGATTGTTGATACGAATACACTTTGTTTTAACAAATGGCTCCCTTATTGAATTATATTCCATTGAAGAGAGTTTGTTGGTGTCTCCCACTCCAGAATTTGCAAGGAAATCAACGATTTTGTTGGCCTTTCTTCAGGCCGCCATTAAGGAGATGCCTTTGGCGTCATCAATGCTTCCTTTGATCTTTCAAAGGATTTTACTGAGGCGCCAGCATTCCGATACCTGTCGAATGCTGCATCATTGCTGAAGTTTCTGACAAGCTTGGGTAGCTACAGTGGAATCACCTTCTACCAAACGAGGCCAGTAGTTTTGATGTCTGGCAATATCCAAGCCGTGAGCCAGCGCCTGAAGCTTCGGCGCGTTTTTGGTGGTATGAAAAACATTCCCATAATAGATCCAGAGGATTGTGCCTTGCTGGTTGCGAAAGACCCCTCTGAAACCTGCAGTACCTGTGTTGTTCTTGGAAGCGCCATCATAGTTGAGCTTCATGAAATTGGGATCGGGTGGAGTCCAAACCGTTGTCTGAGGGAAATCTGGGGTAGTGACTAGATGAGGGAGATGGAAGGAGGAGGAGAGATTTAGAAGGGGAAAAATGTGGCAGTCCTCCCTGGTCGGGGGGAGGGGGGGTCCGAGAGCTTAGCTATGGAGACAGATTCACGCAAGGTTTGCTTGATTAGGTGAAGAAGATGCTCTTCCTTGTTTTCCTTATTTTTGAATATGCAATAATTCCGCTCTTTCTAGAGAGCCCAGCAGATGATGCGAGGGAGAAGGTTCCAGGCCAAATTGATGAGGGGCTGTGAGCAGAAGGAAAGGCGCCAGCCATCAAGGGAGGTAAGAATGGAGTAGGGATTACGATCGGAAGCCTTGAAGACTAGGAGGATCCAATTCCAGATATTAGAAGCAAAATGGAATTCATTGAGGATGTGATTGGCCATTTTAGAGTTGGAATTGCATAGCGTACAGACAGATGGACCTATGAATCCTTTCCTTTGCAGATTATCCCAAGTTAGAATTTTTTGATGCATTACTATCTAGAGAAAAAGAGATATTTTCGACCAATGATTTATGTTCCATAGCCTCTTCCACTTGTCGTCCAGTGGGATGGGATCCAGGGCCAGAATGAGACTATACGTGTCTTTGATATTGAAGCTCCCTACAACGTTAGATCCCCACCGTAGTTTGGTCGGCTCCGCATATCTTTGAATTTGTCTTTTGTTAAGCTCCTCTGCCAAAATTGCAGCGGACTGGTGACAGTTGAGCTGAGCCATCTCTCTGATATCCATCCACTCCCTCTAGTTAAGGTTGGTTGTAGTCTTCCAGAAGTCTTTGACCACCTTTTTATTTAGCCTATCCGATTGCATCCCGATGGGGAGGAAGGTGTCGGTATTGAGCTTGGGACATTTCTCCCATGCGTCTTCCCAAAACAGAGCATTTTTACCATTACATATCTCCCAAAAGAAATGATCTTGAATAAGGGATCTGTTATCCCATGCCTGGTTCTATATAAGCGAGCCCTTGAGAGTTCCAGAGAGTCTGATCAGAGATTCAAGAGGCTACGTAGGGAATATTTTTGTTTCAAGAGCTTTTCCCAAGGAGTGGTGGGAATGGTAATCCAACGCCACCAAGTTTTCACACCCATGACCTTGTCGAGGTGATCCGGATCCCTGAGCCCAAGACCACCAACTTTTTTGGGCTTCCAGAGTTTGTCCCAAGTGACCAGAGCCCATTTTCCCTTATTTTCTTTACCTTTCCAGAGGAAGTCTCTTTGAATAGCTCTAATTTGGTTGGAGATAGATCGTGGGGCCACAATGGCAGAGATATGGTAAAGGGGCATGGCTTGCAAGACCGAACGCACAAGGACTAATCTGCCAGCGAAGTTGAGGAAGCAAAAGGTCCAATTGGAAATTTTCTTTTGAAGCTTAGATATTAGGGGTTCCCAATTTGTCTTTTCCATAGATTTGTCTGTAAGTGGAACACCTAGATATTTCGAAGGGAGTTGCTAAGCTGGAAACCAAGAATATTAGCAATGTTTCTTTGGATGGCATTGGAGGTGTTAAGAAAAAATAGTTTGTACTTGGGTTTGTTAACAGAGGAGCCAAAGGCCATGGAAAAATCATCAAGAATGTGTCGGATAGTGAGGGCTTATTTGGCAGTGGGAGTGCCCATTAGGAGCATGTCATCCACAAATTTCTAGTGAGTATTAGGAGGGTTAGGGGGATAAATATTGAGGTCAAAGATGCGGCCAGCTGAGGAGGCAACAGAGATGGAGTGATCGAGACCTTCAGCCATTATCATAAAAAGGAAGGGAGAGAGAGGATCCCCTTGTCTGATACCCTTGGAAGGGTTGATGATGGGGGAGGGGGAGTCATTGAGGAGAATGGAAAAAAACACCCCAGAGACCAAAGCCATGATTCACTTTATGAAGTTTTTATTAAATCCAAAGGCTGCCAGCATATGCCTAATGTAATTCCATTTGATTTTGTCGAAGGCTTTCAACATATCCAATTGAACGAGCATACCTGGTTTTCCTTGATCCTTGAGGGAATGAATAACTTCCTGAGAGAGGATAATGCTGTCCAGAATCTGTCTTCCTTCAATGTAACCTGTTTGATTGGGTGAGATGAGGAGTGGAAGGATAGTTTTAATGTGATTAGCTAGGACATTAGAAATGAGCTTGTAGATAACATTGCAGAGGGCTATAGGCCAAAAATGATCCGAAGAGTCTTCCTTGTCCGAATTAGGGATGAGGGTCAGGAAGGTGGCATTGAAAGATTGAAGGATGGAATGATTGAGGCGTGATTATTCCATAAGTTCATAGACATCATATTTTATTATAGGCCAACAGACTTTGTAGAAGTCTATAGTGAAACCATCAGGGCCCGGGGCCTTTCCATTAGGCATGGAATGGACAGTTGCCTCCACTTCGTCCATTGTTATATTTTTAAGCAACATTTGACTATGCTCTCTCGTTAAGGTAGAGGGGATGTTGCTGGTAATTTTCTGGATATTTTCCTCATTATCATGGTTGTTCTCCTTGATGTTGTTCGCAAAATGCTGATAGAGCTCATCTTCAATCTCATTATGGGTGCTCAAAACTATCCCCTGTTGATTTTTTAGGCTGAGAATTCTGTTGTATTTGCGGTGCTAGATCATGGATCTGTGAAATAAGGTAGTATTATTTTCCCCATCTTTAAGCCAGCTTCTTCTCGATTTTTGCCTCCAGAGCGTTTCTTACTGAGCTGCTCGAACATCCCAATTTTTTTGAAGCACCATTTTCTCCTAATTTATTTCCTCTGTCATTCCATGTTTGATCATGTTCTATTGGAGAGCTTTCATTTTTAGCTCTATTATCTTCCTGTCTGCTATTATGTCTTCAAAGGTTTGCTTGTTCCATATTTTGAGCTCCTCTTTGATGAGCTTTAATCTTTGATGGAAATTAAACATCTTGTTGCCTTGCATAGGGAGGGGGAAAGACCAACCACTCCTTCATTCTATCGATGAATTCTGGATGGGAGATCCACAGGGCTCTGAACCTGAAGGGAGTGTTTTTTGGTCTTTCAGAGAGCTTAAAATTTAGAATGATAGGCCAGTGATCTAAGGCAACTTGAGGGGCAATGCTAGCATCTGTTTCTAGGGAGGAGAGGAAGAGATCCTCAGAGAGAAGAAAGCGGTCTAGCCTTGAGGCTATCTGGCGATTCCCCCCTCTTCTATTGTTCCAAGTGTAGGTGCCATTTCTAGTAAGTGTATCTATGAGGCCCATATCATCAATCATGGCTTGAAAAGCTGAAGAATCAGAGTCCAATCTGCGGAGGCCTCCACGATTTTCCCCCAGATTAAGAATCATATTGAAATCACCGTCTATAAGACTAAAGGAGTGGCTGATGGAGCTGAGGTGATTCTTGACGCTGTTGAGCCAGGGAACTCGTTCCGAGAAGGAATGGGGGGCATAGAAATTAGCTCTAGCATGATAGGCAAATCACCCTGTGACTGGGAATTCTACGATCAAATTCCATCACATAAAATAATGATGAACATTTATTTAGCTTTGAAATTAATTTATTGGATTTAAAGATATAAAGAATTACATAAATTTGTTTTCAAGCTAAAAAAAGAAAGAAAGGTAGTGTTTGACAAACATTTCAAAAATTACCATAATTAGAATTATTTGCTCCCAACACATCTCAAAAATACATGACTCGTTGCCTTGTGGGTCCTCTGCAATTTCCAACTCCATGTAGGCGTACCTTCTGTTGTGGATGATTTTGTCACCCTCCTAGAGACAGCCTAGAGTTGCCATAGACCAGTGCCTAGGACATCTTAATATAGTAAGGAGTCCTTTATAGTTTGGGTTGTCAGTCCAAGAGACTCACCTACTATCTCTTGTTCTAAACAAGGAAATGGAATTAGATTGAATGGGTCCAAATTCTCTCTCAGAGGCTGATAGAAAGATAGGAGTAATGTAAAGGCATAATGTAAAACTTCAGTATGAAAGTATCAGACAGTTAAGAGACCGCTTTACTGTAAAGAGGGCCGATTCAAATAATATATCACAGAAATTAGATATCAAGAAGTGCAGGCAGTGAGGAAACATAAGAAGATATTACTGACAAAAGGGCGCATCAATTTACGAATCCTTAAGCCACTAATATAGCAGAAATTATGGATAGAGTGAACATGGAACAGCATATCATTTCTAGGCCTATTTAAAGCGCTTGACTAATTCCAGAAAAGGGCACCACTTAAGATGAATCCTTACTGCAAACTAGTGAGCCACTCGCATTCTAGAACATGATACAAGAAGAAAGTTTGCATGGAAAAGGATGATATATTAACACATGAGAAAAATTATCTTTAAAGTATCTGGAGATCGAATCCTCAATACGGTCTTAACCCCACTCCTCCTTTGAGATTGGCAGGCTCTGAAACTTCATACGGAAATATTACAGGTAGAATACAATAGTCTTCTCGTACACAACACTCCAAAATGCAGGAACCCCAACAATGTCTTCTTTTGTTGTAGAGAAGACCCGAAACTTCTAGATGAGGGGAAAGGAAAAGGAGCAATTCTAATGACTACATTTCAATCCAATGAGCGGAAAAACACTAGCGCCTTTTACATGAATGACAAATTATAAATGAATACCTAACCACCTATATACGAGAAATTAATCTTTGGGGAGATAAAAATCTCTTTATGTACAAGGCAGAAATAATAAAATATACATCGGGATCGCAGAGTACAGAGAGCAAATCATGCTACCATGTTAGTTCGAGGAAAATCTTAAGTAGTCACATGCCTAGCTTTTGATTTTGAACTGGAGTCCCGGACCTTAAATGCGAGGTGAACTTTTCTGGAGGGTTCCGAGAATTTACATCTGTATTTTCTTTAATGGCTGTCATTTCATGCATCTGCTCTCAGCTTCTTCATTAAATTTCGCCCGTAGGAAATCACCTTCTGATATATTCTTGTTTCTCTGGAATGAAGGCGGTGGGTTTAGACGCCTCTTCTACCATTTAGAACCTGCAAAACCCCGAAACTGTTAGAAAAACTGACTCAGACGAGGGCAGAGGTGACAGAGGTGTGAATGGAGGAGATGATGGGGACACAGACCAAAAACGATGACATACGGGGTGTTGGGAGTGAATAGTGGAGACTTTTCGCAAAAAGAACGAAATGTCACACAGTGAGGTCGGGGAGAAAAACTAGCGGCAAATGCGAATAAAACACACAAGATATATATATATATATATATACATATTGGCGCGGAGGGATGTACGGGGGAGGAGACACGTAGGTTAACAGGGGGCGAATGGGAGGCGACGTGGCGAGTGGACTAATGGGCGGAGGGACGCAACAGTGACACGGAGGCGGGCCATGTAATACAGTGGGGACAAAATAGCAAGCGAGCGACTTAAGAGGAAGTCCACCGTCAGATCGGGCTTGACAGATCCAACGGCCCCAACAAACTCCGCCACCCGGCCACGGTATGATCTTTATCGCGCGGGAGGAGAGTGGTTTCCCCGCCGTACTGAGGACACGCGGCACCACTCCTGTGGAATCGCTGGCCCCGCGGTAAATACCGCCAACCGACAAGAGTGGTGCGGGGGGAAAACCGCCGGTTTTTTTGTTTGCCGGGGCCATATGTGGGGTCCTCGTCCCTGAACAATCACCGCGCCGTTGATTTAGTTGAATCGGACGGTTATAACGGCGCCCGGAACTTAAACGATAACCCCCCTTTTTCTTCTGGCTTGTGGTCCTGGACTCGGGTCTTATGAAAATCAAGGCGGGGGGGCTAAAGCTTAAGGGGCTTCGGCCCGACATATAAAATATGTAATTTGAACATTTAAACAACGTATTTTTTAAGAGCGGCAAGAGGGTTTTTAGCCATAGAATGTAATGGAACAGGTTTGGAAGGGATCGGCGGCTAAATCTGAATGGAGGGAAAAATGTACAACATCGGCTCCATCTGGGGACGGCATGCTCGACTTCGGGCATGTCGAGAACACGCAGACCATTCAAAACCTCAATTCTGCAGCTCAATTTCTTCTGTGCTTCGCCTTCCGGTAACTCTCAACATTCTTTTTCCTTTGCAAAAACTAAAATGAAAGCAATTTATATACATTATATACAGTCTGGCATTCTTCACCTGGGTCAGAATTGAAAATATGGCTTGAGGAATTGGCCATTCACGGGAGCATCTAACAAATCACCCTGTAGATTCTCCAACATAAAAGTATTATTCCCCCCTTGACTCACGATTCTGAATGGACCAAACCATAATGGGTCGAATTTAGCGTGCTTGCCCTTTTCTGCTCTGCGAACATCCCACCTAAGAACCAGGTCTCCAATTTGAAAATTTCTACCCTTTGCATGCTGATCAAATACCTTCTTCATTTTCTCCTGGTATTCCATTAATCTCTGGTCTACCTGGTTCCTGGTTTCCTCCAATTCTACCAGCTGATTAATTCTCCTAGTCATCTCATCTGGTTCATCCTGGTTTTCCTGCAAGAAACGTGCCACTGGCAATGCCAATTGCACAGGAAACACTGCAGCCCGCCCATACACCAGCTCATATGGAGACTTGCCTGTTGCTCTTTTGCTGGTTATCCTATTTGCCCACAGAGCAAACTTCAATTGAGAGTCCCAATTTTTCTGATTTTCAGCTATCGTTTTCTTCAGGGCCCTCACCAGGGTTTTATTAGATGATTCTGCTAAACCGTTCCCCTGGGGGTAATATGCTGTGGAATGAGTTAATACAATATTATATCTTTGGCAGAAATTTACAAATCTGGCAGACTTAAAAGCTTGAGCATTATCGGTTACAATCCTTGCAGGGCAGCCAAACCTAGATATGATATTATCCTCTATGAAATTCATGATTACGGCATCTGTAGCTCTTCTTGTAGGTATAGCTTCCACCCATTTCGTAAAATAGTCTGTGGCTGTCAGTATCCATTTATGTTGGCCACTTGATGGGGGGTGTATTTCTCCTATAAAATCTAATCCCCATTTCTGGAAGGGTTCATTTACATGAATGGGAATCAAGGGCAAAGATGCTAACTTTTGTCTTTCTGCAAACCTTTGGCACTTGTCACATGCTCTGACCCAAGAAAAGATATCTGAATACAATTTTGGCCAGTAAAAACCGGCCTTCAAGATTTTATTGGTTGTAGCCCTCCAGCTGTAGTGTCCTCCACATATCCCCTCATGGAATTCTGTCATTATACCCTGCACTTCATTTTCTGTGAGGCATAACAGCAATATACCCAAAGGGTCTCTCCAATAGAGCTGTCCATTGGCAATGGCATACTTCTGAGACCTCATCCTTACAGCTCTATACTTTGCTTTGTCACAGCCAGGAGGACAACTAAGTGTCAACAGATATTCAACTATTTTCTTATACCAAGGACTAGTCAGATATTTCACATGTACCTTTTGTGTGGCCATTTCCAGCCCGTGTCGCTCCTCTTCTTTTTCTAATTATTCATTTGCCACCATGGATAGATTAATGCCCAAATCCTGATGATTAGATTCAGATAACATCTTGGCAAGTCCCTGTCCCTTGATCAATTTAGTAGGCTTTATGTCTAGATCATACTCCTGGATTTTTGCAATCCATCTTCCCCTTCTGCCCTCACTGTCTCCCTGAACTAGAATGTCTTTTACAGCTGTTGTGGGAACATAAGCAGTAGTATGGGATTGCAAAATATAAACTCTAAAAGCTTTAAGGGACTTTACCAGGGCATACGCTTGCTTCTCCAGTATATTATATTTCAGTTCAGCATCATACAATACCTGACTGAAGAATGCTCTGGGCTGTTCATATCCTTCTTCGTTTTTCTGTAATAACACTCCAGCAATTGTATGTGGTGAAGCAAATGAAAATACCATGAATGGCTTACTGTAATCTGGTCCTGCTAGCACGGGAGCTTCGGCAAATGCTTGTTTAATTCTTGTAAATGCATCCCTAGACTCCTGGGACCACTTAACTTCATTGTCCTTTTTCAACATATTGGTTATGTGCCTAACTATCTCTGCATAGTTAGGAATGAATCTTCTTAAAAAGTTTATTCGGCCCAAAAATACCTGTACTTCTTTCTTATTTCTTGGCAGAGAAATGCTATTTATTACTTCAACTCTCTTAGGATCAATTTTTACACCATCCTTAGTCACAATATGTCCTAAGAGTTTTCCTTCGTCTAATGCAAACAGAGATTTTTGGGGATTAAGAGAAAGGCCGTACCTTCTGCATTTTTTGAAAGTTCTTCTTAAATGTTCAATATGCTCATCATCATTCTTTGAGAACACTGTGATATCATCGAGGTACACTACTAGAAACTTGTCCTGTTCTCCCACAAAGGCTATGTCCATTGCCCTTTGAAAAGTAGCACCTGCATTAATCAGTCCAAATGGCATCCTTGCATACATAAAGGTTCCCCATGGCGTGGTGAACGCAGTCTTCTTCTGATCTTCTGGGAAAACAGCTACCTGATTGTAGCCTAAAAATCCATCCATCATTGACATTCTGGATGCTCCCACCACTTTCTGCAAGATGTGATCCATTTTAGGCAGTGGATAGTTGTCCTTGAGAGATGCTCTATTCAAATTTCTGAAGTCCACACACAGCCTGATTTCTCCATTCTTCTTTCTGACAGAAACAAGATTCGCTATCCATTCTGAGTACCTCAAGGGCACAATTATTTTGGCCTTCAACAATTTTCTAATTTCTTTCTCAATTGAGGGAAGAAGCAGGGGATTAATCTGTCTGAGCTTCTGTTTGTATGGCTTTGCATCTTCCCTGAGTGGAATCTTGTGTTGTATAACATTTACATCAAAAGTTTTTAGGTCCTCATAGGACCAGGCAAAAACGTCTTTATAAGACTGAAACAACTTCAAATACTTTTCTTTATATTCCTCTGGGATTCTTTTAGATAATTTAACAATTTTGGGATCAGTAGCAGTACCCAGATTTAAATCTCTCATTTGGTCTTCTTCTACCGCTTTGTTTGGCTGCACGAGAACATCATTCTTATTGAATAATCTTTCTAGAGGCACTAAACCCCTAGGTATGACATTTCCTTTTAACTGCAGCACTTTATTTCCTGCTATATTCTCTTCCCATTTTCCTTCAGCACTATTTTCAGCTTCTGCCTCCTCATCATCATCAATTTCCATACCTGTGAATTCTCCCACTGTCTCCATGAATCTCTTCATCTGTTCGTCATCTTCAAAGACCTGCCAATGCTTTATATTGTCTGGGATAGATGGTCTGTATCGTACCTCTACTTCATATCTTAACAATGGGTTCTGAGGAGGTCGGAACGTACTGGCAGCCACAGCAAGAGAGTCTGCTATTCTGTTATGCTCCCGGGGCATGAACTGTATATTAAATGCTAAGAAGAAATTTTCTATCATGTCCCATACTTCGTTTCTATATGCCTTGAGCCGAGGATGTTTAGCTTGACATTCATTCTTAATCTGCCTCACTATTAGCTCAGAGTCTCCAAACACTTTCAGACATTGGATGCCCATGTTTCTAGCTGTCTGTAGGCCCAATAACAATGCTTCATACTCAGCTACATTGTTTGTAGCTTCATAATCCAATTTGAAAGATAGTGGTACCCATTTTCTTGTGGGGGAGATTAACAATACCCCAGCTCCATTACCTTCCCTGGAATTCGCTCCATCAAAGTGCAAAGTCCATATTTCTGATTCCTGAGCTTCCTTGGATTGCTCGGCTTGGAATTGTCCAGAGAGGGACTCATGTGCATAATTTTGACTCTCTTCTAACACAAAACATGAGAAATCACCCTCTTTATTATAAACTGGAGAGCTGTCTGAACAATCAGCAGTGGTCACCATTTTAACAAATCTGGTCTCCCTATACAGCCTCCTCTCCTAACCACCAAAGACTGGGACAGTAGCATATGTTAAATCCAATTTAATTGATCCCCCAATCTTAGTACCCCAGGACCTTGACAACAGCATGCCAAAGCGAGCTGGGATATCAGCGACCACAATGTCCATGACCACACTTTTCGCTGGGATTTGAGCTAGATTGACTACTAAATCTTTTATCATTCCCAAGCATTTAACCTTTTTAGAATCAAATGAATATAGATCTTTGTATGGTCTTGTAATTTGCAGCCCTAGTTGCTCCATGACAGACAGAGGCATAAGATTATGGGAGGCTCCAGAATCTAGCATACAATTGTGAAGCAGCAGGTCATGAATGACTAGGGACACATAAAAGGGAGGAGTAGAAGGGTCTATCTCCTCAACGTGTGGGCCAAAGACTAACATGGGTCTTTCTTCTTGAAGATTTAGACTATCAGGTGCAATTTGTGGTTCAGGAAGAGGCATGAAAGAGGTGACCTGAGACTGATACACAGGCTGTTTTAACAATTCAGTCAGAGGAACAGGAATCTTAATCTTTTCAAGCTCTCTTTGCAAATTAAAAGCAGATGTGGGCTTTTCTATCATTATTTCTTTTGACTCCTTATTCTCAACTGGGGGCTTGACTTCTTTTGACACTGACTCAACATTATAAGAACTGGCTATTTTGGAGGAAGAAGGAAACTGATCAGTTGACTGCAAGGGGGAATTCAGGAGGTTTTTACCTTTTTCCACGCACTTCTTTGTTACTGACTCCTTCTGAGCAGATGTTTCTTTCTGAGGTGGATCTTCTTCTTGCTCCTGAGTTCGGGTCCTCTTCCTTGAGGATCTGAGATCATATTTGACATTGAATTGGGCTTCCATGAAATCAGCAAATTGCTTGCAATAATGGTCAATGTCTGCTTCTTCATCTTCTTCTTGCAGGGGACATTCCATATCAATATTGTTTGAAAAAGCCAGATTGGAATCTTCTAATCCATAGGCTGCCTCTCCAGTGGAGTCATCTGCTGGTCCTTCCAGGTACAAGGGGTGAGGTACCTGATCTTGCTGCTCCCTTGTCTCTCTTGGTAGTATTTGCAATGGAGGCTTCCTATACTGAGGATTATATCCTCTGTTTGGAGCATTGTAATAGTTTTTGGGAGCTGCATTTTTGGCTTCCAGTTCCATCTTGACCATCTTCTTTATCATCTTACTTATTTCATCCATTTTCTCTGAATCCTTTTCTTGATTAGAGGTAGAAACCTCCTCTTTGCCTTTCCTTCTGACATCTGGTTCAATTTTCCCTTTTAACTTTCCGGTGGAGGCAAAGTTCGCTTCTAGTTCCAGAGCATCTGATTGTGCATCATCTAGATTGGCAGGCTTTCTTTCTCTTAAGGAGAATCCAAAGTCAAAATCAAAGGCTGCTATGAAAACTATCTTGGCAGCAGCTTCATTTGGCTTCATTTCTGGAGGCAAGCTTAGATATAACTTGTTGAATCTTTTGATGAATTCTGAAACCCCTTCATTCTGTTTCTTCTTGATAGTATTAAACTCAGTAAGGCACATTCCATAATCCTTCTTTTCTCCCCACTTCCTGAGAAAAACGTTTTCCATCTGATCCCAGGTTGTCACAGAACGATTTCCCAATGTCTTAAACCATTTCCTGGCTTCTCCTTCCAAAGACTGCACAAACAATCTCAAAACCACATCCAGGTGTTCAACATTCAAATTTTCTGCAAAAGAGCAGAAGGTCTCGAGATGTTTCTGAGCATCAATATCATTTTCACCATTGAACCTTGGCAAAATCTTCAGATAATCCTGCGGCATATCATTCAACACTTGGGGTAAGGCCAGAGGAGCATATTTGTTCAGGAGGAAAGCAGGAACATTTGCCATTGGAGGCGGTGGGGGTTGCACAACAGTCTGAGAAACAAAAGAAGGGAGAGGGGTAGGGGGAAACGGAGTGTGAATAACAATGGGAATATATTGTACTGAGGTCTGAGGTGTGGATGGGAATAGTTCTCGGTTAACGGAAGCTACCTCAGTGACCTCTTTAATTTCTTCAGCCTCGAAAACAGGATAAGATTCTTCCCCAATTAAAGCACTTCCCCTACGTGGGGTTTCTAAATAAAACTCGGGATTTTCTGTTCTAACTTCTTGAGAAGAAGAGGGCGGATAATCTTCAACAGAACACTCAGGATTTTCAGCACGGGCTGACTTCCTCTCCTTCCAGATTCTTTTATGAATAATTTACTCTGGGTCAGACACGTAGGGTGTTTTCAGTTGAGCTGTATCTGACCTCAAATGCGGCCTACGAGGAGCCAGGACTACCGATAAGGTTTATCAAATAAAGACCAGTGGAGTCGCCAAGGTGAGAAATCTGCAACTCTTCACCTCTCTATGCTCACCTGATTAGAGAGTGAAATAAGATGTCGAAAACCCAGGGAAACTGATATTCTTGAATTCGTGTCCCCAGCAACGGCACCAGAAAGATGTTGTGGATGATTTTTTCACCCTCCTAGAGACAACCTAGAGTTGCCATAGACCAGTGCCTAGGACATCTTAATATAGTAAGGAGTCCTTTATAGTTTGGGTTGTCAGTCCAAGGGACTCACCTACTATCTCTTGTTCTAAACAAGGAAATGGAATTAGATTGAGTGGGTCCAAATTCTCTCTCAGAGGCTGATACAAAGATAGGAGTAATGTAAAGGCATAATGTAAAACTTCAGTATGAAAGTATCAGACAGTTAAGAGACCGCTTTACTGTAAAGAGGGCCGATTCAAATAATATATCACAGAAATCAGATATCAAGAAGTGCAGGCAGTGAGGAAACATAAGAAGATATTACTGACAAAAGGGCGCATCAATTTACGAATCCTTAAGCCACTAATATAGCAGAAATTACGGATAGAGTGAACATGGAACAACATATCATTTCTAGGCCTATTTAAAGCGCTTGACTAATTCCAGAAAAGGGCACCACTTAAGATGAATCCTTACTGCAAACTAGTGAGCCACTCGCATTCTAGAACATGATACAAGAAGAAAGTTTGCATGGAAAAGGATGATATATTAACACATGAGAAAAATTACATACTGCAATATACCAGAGATGAGAATCCTCAATACAGTCATAACCCCTCCTCACTGAGACCCAACGGGCTCTAAAACTTCATACAGAAATGTCACAAGATGAATACAATAGTCTTCTCACTGCACAGCTTGCTTACAAAAATCTGGAACCCCAACAATGTCTTATTTTTTGGTATTTATAGAGAAGACCGAAACTTCTAGATGAGGGGGAAAAGGAAAAGGAGCAATTAATGACTACATTTCAATCCAATGGCGGAAAACACTAGCGCCTTTTACATGAATGACAAGTTATAAATGAATACCTAACCACCTATATACAGAAATTAATGCTGGGAGATAAAAATCTCTTTATGTACAAGACAGAAATAATAAAATATATACATCGGGATGCTTCTGGCTGAAGGCAAATCTGCTACCATGAGAGTTCTGAGAAAATCTTCCATTCAGTACTGTACACCTAGCTTTTGATTTTGAACTGGAGTCCCGGACCTTAAATGCGAGGTGAACATTTCTGGAGGGTTCCGAGAATTTACATTTGTATTTTCTTTAATGGTTGTCATTTCATGCATCTGCTCTCAGCTTCTTCATTAAATTTCGCCCGTAGGAAATCACCTTCTGATATATTCTTGTTTCTCTGGAATGAAGGCGGTGGGTTTAGACGCCTCTTCTACCATTTAGAACTTGCAAAACCCCGAAACTGTTAGAAAAACTAACTCAGACGAGGGCAGAGGTGACGAAGGTGTGAATGGAGGAGATGATGGGGACACAGACCAAAAACGATGACATACGGGGTGTTGGGAGTGAATAGTGGAGACTTTTCGCAAAAAGAACGAAATGTCACACAGTGAGGTCGGGGAGAAAAACTAGCGGCAAATGCGAATAAAACACACAAGATATATATATATACATATTGGCGCGGAGGGATGTACAGGGGAGGAGACACGTAGGTTAACAGGGGGCGAATGGGATCCGACGTGGCGAGTGGACTAATGGGCGGAGGGACGCAACAGTGACACGGAGGCGGGCCATGTAATACAGTGGGGAAAAAATAGCAAGTGAGCGACTTAAGAGGAAGTCCACCGTCAGATCGGGCTTGACAGATCCAACGGCCCCAACAAACTCCGCCACCCGGCCATGGTATGATCTTTATCGTGCGGGAGGAGAGTGGTTTCCCCGCCGTACTGAGGACACGCGGCACCACTCCTGTGGAATCGCTGGCCCCGCGGTAAATACCGCCAACCGACAAGAGTGGTGCGGGGGGAAAACCGCCGGTTTTGTTGTGTGCCGGGGCCATATGTGGGGTCCTCGTCCCTGAACAATCACCGCGCCGTTGATTTAGTTGAATCGGACGGTTATAACGGCGCCCGGGACTTAAACGATAACCCCCCTTTTTCTTCTAGCCTGTGGTCCTGGACTCGGGTCTTATGAAAATCAAGGCGGGGTGGCTAAAGCTTAAGGGGCTTCGGCCCGACATATAAAATATGTAATTTGAACATTTAAACAACGTATTTTTTAAGAGCGGCAAGAGGGTTTTTAGCCATAGAATGTAATGGAACAGGTTTGGAAGGGATCGGCGGCTAAATCTGAATGGAGGGAAAAATGTACAACACCTTCCAGGCCACTGGCGTGTATAAACCAACTTTACATATCCATTTTCATTTAAAATGAAATCCAAAGTATAATAACTACTATGAAATGATTTGTATGAAAGTAGTACACATCATTCACCTTATCTTTAGGCGATATATATCTTTCTCATGTTATAGTTTTACTAATGCAGTTAGGCCGTATACATTCATTCTTAAATTTAAGCAAATTTAAAATGGACATATATTACCGAACCACATTAATGACAAGTAGCCTTAACTCTCGGGCAACAAAGCGTATCTCTACAACAACGACACCGATGATGCTGTGACGATTACCTAATGACGCAACTTAATCACTAATTGGTGACGCTCCCACCGTCACTTGGTGACCGAGCCTAAATGACACCATCCTTTCTATTCGCTTATAACTACAATTACGTTATCTACGGAGAACTCCAAAACCAGATATTTCCCGCACATCTGCATGTTGAGTTACAAATTGTGTGATCTCATTAGACTATCAACATACGCTTTATAATTTTCTTTTTTCGACGCTTCTTCACTCCGGAATATGTACGCTTCTTTTTCTATTTAACAAATTAAAATTAATGGCCGTTGTTTTACCTTATACATTTTATCCGTAACATTATATTTAAATAAAATAAAATAATGTAGATATTAATAAATAAATAAAAATATTAATAATAAAAAAAATATGTTTTTGTGAGTTAATTCAGATTCATGTGGTAATATAGATTACATCCCAGTCTCAAGAGGCACAAAATTAGGACTAGCCTTTAGCACAAAATGATTCTCGCCTTCTGTGAAGGAGCTTATAGGGGAGCATTCCAGAGGGGAGAAGTCAAAAACCTTGACAGAAATAGAAAGACTGATGCAAGAAAAATTTAAGGATGGAAAATTATTTTGAATTTTAAAAAATTGGTAAATCTCAATAGTCCCTAATATGAAAACTATAAAATGTTTATTGATGTACTTGTAAAATTATTCAAATTTATAATGATATTATATATACTATCTATATAATGTTGGCGATTTTTAAGGTAAAATAATTTTATATTGTAAAATTTGGGTGAATCACTTTTATAAAAAAATGGAAATTGGCGAATCGTTTTTTTAGCAAAAACCATGGAAAATTAGCCCACCTGCGAATATTAGCTACTAAAATTTTCCATGGACTGAAGCCTCGAGAAGAGCCGGAAAAAAGGCCTTTAAGCCTCGGATACATTAAGAGACACATTGAGACAGAGAAAAACAGGACGAACTCCGAGAGGCTAAGGTGTAGGGGAGTGATGCACTTCCGCTTCATCATTCAGGTAATCATCGACGCTAATAATTCTATCTGGGGTGCCTTCCTCTGGGCCGAAAATCTGGCGACGCAGCGAGGAGGGTCCAACTTCTTGGCAGTCATGCTTGGACGGAGCCTCCTTTTCAATCTTGGGACCCTTTTGATGGAGCACCATTGAACTGTCCTTCAGCTGGGCGTAGTGGGGAGAGTTGCGGTTGATGAACAACATATGATGGTTTTCCTTCACATACGCAACAAACTTGTCAGACAGAGAATCTATTTTATTTTTCAGCTCCTTAATGGTATTTTGGTGCTCCTATAATGTTATAGCTAGAAGCGTTTTAGTTTGTTAGTTCAGGTCGATGGTGCGACTGTATAAATTCTCTTGGGCTCTCGTCAGGCCAGGATGCAGAATCTAGTGGAGAGAGGTGTCGAGCGCCTCCGAACGCGTAGCCCTACGGTGGATGTGGGTTTTCGAATCCATGTTTGCAGTGTGCCACTGCAAAATCTGGGGAGTTGTATCAACAAAGGTGCGGGCCGCATTTCTAGCAGAGGTATTAGCTTGGGTTACGGGCGGGTGAGAGGGGTTGACCTAGAAGGCCTGGTGAGCACGACGAGTAGGTGGAGGGGGGTGAGGATTAGGGTGCCGAGGAGCCATGGAGATGGGGAAAAGGTGGAGAGTGGTTGAAGAGGCAAGGATATGAGAGGGGTCAATGTTGAGAAGCCGAACGGGGTTGGGGAAAGAGGCAACAGACATGCCAAATGAAATAGTGGGGTGTGAGGTGCGAGTAGGGGGGAAGGAGTATGTGAAGGTGCTCGCGGGGAGTGAAGGCCCAAGAGGGCGGCCAGAAAGCGAGCCTAAGAAGCAAGTTGAATCATGCGGGGATTTAATGCCAAAGGTGGCATCATACTGGAGTGAGCGGATCAATGGAGAGCCATCGTAAAGCTCAAATGTGAGAGGGGAAGTCTGAGGTGTGGTCATGATGACAGAGGTGATTGGGAGGGAGAAACGAGGAAGAGATCACGATGGCATACTACAGACCTTGATTTTTGATACGAATACACTTTGTTTTAACAAATGGCTCCCTTATTGAATTGTATTCCATTGAAGAGAGTTTGTTGGTGTCTCCCACTCCAGTATTTGCAAGGAAATCAACGAGTTTGTTGGCCTTTCTTCAGACCGCCGTTAAGGAGATGCCTTTGGCGTCATCAATGATTGCTTTGATCTTTCGAAGGATTTTACTGAGGCGCAAGCATTCCAATACCTGTCGAATGATGCATCAATGCTGAAGTTTCTTACAAGCTTGGGTAGCTACAGTGGAATCACCTTCTACCAAACGGGACCAGTAGTTGTGATGTCTGGAAATATCCAAGCCGTGAGCCAACGCCTGAAGCTTCGCCACGTTGTTGGTGGTACGAACAACGTTCCCATAATAGATCCAGAGGATTGTGCCTTCGTGGTTACAAAAGACCCTTATGAAACCTGCAATACCCATGTTGTTCTTGGAAGCGCCATGATAGTTGAGCTTGATGAAATTGGGATCAAGTGGAGTCCAAACCGTTGTCTGAGGGAAATCTGGGGTAACAACTAGATGAGGGAGATGGAAGGCGGAGGAGAGATTGAGAAGGGGAAAAATGTGGCAGTCCTCCCTTGTCGGGGGGAGGGGGGGTCCGGGAGCTTAGCTATGGAGACAGATTCACGCAAGGTTTGCTTGATTAGGTGAAGAAGATGTTCTTCCTTGTTTTCCTTTTTTTTGAATATGCAATAATTCTGCTCTTTTTAGAGAGCCCAGCAGATGATGTGAGGGAGAAGGTTCCAGGCCAAATTGATGAGGGGCTGTGAGCAGAAGGAAAGGCGCCAGCCATCAAGGGAGGTAAGAATGGAGTAGGGATTACGATCGGAGGCCTTGAAGACTAGGAGGATCCAATTCCGTATATTAGAAGAAAAATGGAATTCATTAAGGATGTGATTGGCCATTTTAGAGTTGGAATTGCATAGCGTACAGACAGATGGACCTATGAATCCTTTCCTTTGCAGATTATCCCAAGTTAGAATTTTTTGATGCATTACTATCTAGAGAAAAAGAGATATTTTCGACCAATGATTTATGTTCCATAGCCTCTTCCACTTGTCGTCCAGTGGGATGGGATCCAGGGCCAAAAGGAGACTATATGCGTCTTTGATATTGAAGCTCCCTACAACGTTAGATCCCCACCGTAGTTTGGTCGGCTCTGCATCTCTTTGAATCTGTCTTTTGTTAAGCTCCTCTTCCAAAATTGCAGCGGACTGGTGACAGTTGAGCTGAGCCATCTCTCTGATATCCATCCACTCCCTCCAGTTCAAGTTGGTTGTATTCTTCCAGAGGTCTTTGACCACCTTTTTATTTAGCCAATCCAATTGCATCCTGATAGGGAGGAAGGTATCGGTATTGAGCTTGGGACATTTCTCCCACGCGTCTTCCCAGAACAAAGCGTTTTCGCCATTACATATCTCCCAGAAGAAATGATCTTGAATATGGGATCATTTATCCCATGCCTGGTTCTAGATAGGCGAGCCCTTGAGAGTTCCAAAGAGTTTGATCAGAGATTCAAGAGGCTACGTAGGGAATATTTTTCTTTCAAGAGCTTTTCCCAAGGAGTGGTGGGAATGGTAATCCAACGCCACCAAGTTTTCGCACCCATGACCTTGTCGAGGTGATCTGGATCCCTGAGGCCAAGACCACCAACTTTTTTGGGCTTGCAGAGTTTGTCCCAGGTGACCAGAGCCCATTTTCCCTTGTTTTCTTTACCTTTCCAGAGGAAGTCTCTTTGAATAGCTCTAATTTGGTTGGAGATATATTGTGGGGCCACAATGGCAGAGATCTAGTAAAGGGGCATGGCTTGCAAGACCAAACGCACAAGGACTAATCTGCCAGCGAAGTTGAGGAAGCAAAAGGTCCAATTGGAAATTTTCTTTTGAAGCTAAGATATTAGGGGTTCCCAATTTTTCTTTTCCATAGATTTGTTTGTAAGTGGAACACCCAGATATTTCGAAGGGAGTTGCTAAGCTGGAAACCAAGAATATTAGCAATGTTTCTTTGGATGGCATTCGAGGTGTTAACAAAAAATAGTTTGTACTTGGGTTTGTTAACAGAGGAGCCAGAGGCCATGGAAAAATCATCATGAATGTGTCGGATAGCGAGGGCTTCTTTGGCAGTGGGAGTGCCCATTAGGAGCATGTCATCCACGAATTGCTAGTGAGTATTAGGAGGGTTAAGGGGATAAATATTGAGGCCAAAGATGCGCCCAGATGAGGAGGCAATAGAGATGGAGTGATCGAGGCCTTCAGCCATTATCAAAAAAAGGAAGGGAGAGAGAGGATCCCCCTCTCTGATACCCTTGGAAGGGTTGATGATGGGGGAGGGGGAGCCATTGAGGAGAATGGAGAAAAATGCCCCAGATACCAAAGCCATGATCCACTTTATGCAGTTTTTATAAAATCCAAAGGCTACCATCATATGCCTAATGTAATTCCAGTTGATTTTGTTGAAGGCTTTCAACATATCCAATTGAACGAACATACTCGGTTTTCCTTGATCCTTGAGGGAATGAATAACTTTTTGAGAGAGGATAATGTTGTCTAGAATTTGTCTTCCTTCAACGTAACTTGTTTGATGGGGTAAGATGAGGAGCGGAAGGATAGTTTTAATGCGATTAGCTAGGACATTAGAAATGAGCTTGTAGATAACATTGCAGAGGGCTATAGGCCAAAACTAATCCGAAGAGTCTTCCTTGTCTGAATTAGGGATAAGGGTCAGGAAGGTGGCATTGAAATATTGAAGGATGGAATGATTGAGGCGTTATTATTCCATAAGTTCATAGACATCATATTTGATTATAGGCCAGCAGACTTTGTAGAAGTATACAGTGAAACCATCAGGGCCCGGGGCCTTTCCATTAGGCCTGGACAGTTGCCTCCACTTCGTCCATTGTTATATTTTTAAGAAAAATTTGACTATGCTCTCTCATTAAGGTAGAGGGGATGTTGCTGGTAATTTTCTGGATATGTTCCTCATTATCATGGTTGTTCTCCTTGATGATGTTCCCAAAATGCTGATAGAGCTCATCTTCAATCTCATTATGGGTGCTCAAAACGATCCCCTGTTGATTTTTGAGGCTGAGAATTATGTTATATTTGCGGTGTTGGATCATGGATCTGTGAAAGAAGGTAGTATTATTTTCCCCATCTTTAAGCCAACTTCTTCCCGATTTTTTCCTCCAGAGCGTTTCTTACTGAGCTGCTCGAACATCCCAATTTTTTTGAAGCACCATTTGCTCCTAATTTATTTCCTCTGTCATTCCATGTTGGATGATGTTCTATTGGAGAGCTTTCATTTTTAGCTCTATTATCTTCTTGTCTACTATTATGTCTCCAAAGGTTTGCTTGTTCCATATTTTGAGCTCCTCTTTGATGAGCTTTAATCTTTGATGGAAATTAAACATCTTGTTGCCTTGCATAGGGAGGGGAAAAGACCACCACTCCTTCATTCTATCGAGGAATTCTGGATGGGAGATCCAGAAGGCTCTGAACTTGAAGGGAGTGCTTTTTGGTCTTTTAGAGAGCTTAAAATTTAGAATGATAGGCCAGTGATCTGAGGAAACTTGAGGGGCAATGCTAGCATCTGTTTCCAGGGAGGAGAGGAAGAGATCCTCAGAGAGAAGAAAGAGGTCTAGCCTTGAGGCTATTTGGCGATTCCCCCCTCTTCTATTGTTCCAAGTGTAGGTGCCATTTTTAGTAAGGGTATCTAGGAGGCCCATATCATCAATCATGGCTTGAAAGGCTAAAGAATCAAAGTCCAATCTGCGGAAGCCTCCATGATTTTCCCCTGGATTAAGAATCATATTGAAATCACCATCTATAAGACTAAAGGAGTGGCTGATGGAGCTGAGGTGATTCTTGAGGCTATTGAGCCAGGCAACTCGTTCCGAGACGGAATGGGGGGCATAGAAATTAGTGATACAAAGCTTGTCTTTAGTGCCTGTGATTTTGATGACTGTAGGAAGAGCATGCTTGGAAGCTAGAGATTCCTGCATATGGAATTTGGAATCCTTCCATAAAGTGGCCAGTCCTCCAGTAGTACTTGAGGCCGCTATGGCTGGATGGCTGTAATTCTTTCTGAAGCAGGAATTTTGGATGGAGTCCATATCATTCAAACTGCTTTTGGTTTCTTGAAGAAGTAAAATGTCAAGATTTTCAAAGGTGAACTTGGATTTCAAGATCCTTTTCTTACAGGGACAATTTCGCCCTCTTATATTCGATGAAGTGCAGATCATGATAACATATTGGGAGAGAGAGAGAGTGCTCTTACCTTTCCTTCATTGATGAGACAGATTCCAAGCTTCTAAATGGATTGATAGCTGGTCTTCATGCCTCTCTTCCGAGTCGACCCTTTGGTGATTTGATGGTTGGCTTTGAGATTGGCTTTAACTCCTCCTACTGGAGTATTCCCTTTATTTTGGTGTTCTCTCTACAACTGTAGATTTTTCTGTATGATATATGCTTTCTTGATTCTTTATATATACTATTCTAGCACTCCTTCTATTCCTTTTTCATTCCAACCTTTAGTTATTTTCTACAATTCCATTCCCATCAGGACTTGCTCAATTGCTCTTTCCTCGGTCGAAGGTATGTCCTGAATGATATCCATATCTATGTCATCTAGAGGTAGACAACCCTCCTGTGAGAGAGAATTTGAGGTATCCATTTCTGTGTCCTTGGTATTTGAGGGCTTTTCCTGCTCTTTTGTCTGTTCCTTGTCTTTGCTATGTTGGCCTTCTTCCTCTTAAAGCGTTGAGAAGACGTCATACTTATTTACTGGGCAAAATTTGGGGGATCTATGCCTGTATTAGTTCGTTTGACTTGCTTGTGCTTGCTGCCGAACTTGGTGAATCCTTGTTCACCTTTATTGCTTATTTTATCCTCTTTTAGATGGGATTTGTTTTGCGGGCACTCTCTAAAGAGATGCCCATGTTCATGACATTTCTTGCAGCGAAAGGGAATATGTTCATAATCCATCGTTTGGGTCCATATATTGTCTCTGAAATTCAGTTTGATTGCCTCTGGGAGAGCTCCAGAGACATTGATGTAGGCACAGATGCAGGCATAGGATATATAATGACCACTTTTAGTTCCTTCAGACATCTTTATATATTCTCCTAATTCATCCCCTATGGCTTTAAGGATTGATGGAGCCCAATATTCTATTGGGAGAGAATATATTATGATCCAGACTGGAACCCTCATAAAATATTCTTTGACCAGTGTGCAGTTTTCCTTCCAATATCTCTTATATAGCCCTGCTGAGTTAAGAAAGTAAGGACCACGTTCGAAGATCCTGTCCCTGTCTTCCAGGAGCGCGAAGACAACTGTGAAATATCTTTTTGATCCAAGCTGTAGTGCCTCCTTTTGGATTCCATTTGGTGTGGATCTAGCCCTTGAGAGCTCTCTTAGTTGGACAGATGCCCATGAAATTACAGATTATCGCATGTTCTTGCATGTATTCTTTGTAGATTGTGATGTCTGGCTCTTGAATGACTATTTTGGGGATCTTAGTGGCCTTGGGGTTGCAGGCATTCGGCTTTTTTTCCTCCTCATGAGTGGTGGAAGTCACATCTGGCTTTATCCCGGCAAAGGGAGTGATGTTCTGATTCTCATGCTCGGAGCCTTGGCAGTCTTTCATGCAGGCTGCCTCAGTGTTGTTCTGCTGAGTGACAGGTGCTTCTTTATCTGGTTCTTCCTGAGTGGAGATGGGGCACAACTCTAGATCAGAACGAGGGGAGGCGGATGAGTTAGTAAGTCGAGTGAAGAAAGAGAGTCCTGGAAAATGTGAAGACCCTACGACCTGATCCTGGAAGGATGGAGCCTTTGGGCCTCCATCCTGCTCCATGGAGGGAGTAGTCGAAGAGATCGACAGGTTTGCGGTGGCAGAGCCTGCAATAGCCAGAGGCAGGGACCGCAGAGAGACAGGGGGCTTAGGGCATCCGCTAAGGTTTCTCCACAGTGTTTCGTTCTTCACATAACATCCAATAACAAAAAATATTATTACCATAAATAAAATATTTCTATTTTTACTTTAATTTTAAATCAAACTTTATATAAAAATAAAGTGATTGGGAAAAAAATAATATGTAATCTTTTCACTTTTTTATAGAGTTAACAAATGACTTTTGACATGTAAAATCAATATTATTGATACTATATTATGTTCTAATTCATTTCATGTTCAATTTACATAGAAAATTTAAAACAAAAATATATTAATAATAAAAAAAATTCATTATAATTTATAAATAATATAATTTTATATCAACTTTAAAAATAGAATAATAAAATTTTTTTAAAAAAAATTAAAATATTTAAAAATAAATAAATAACAAAAAAATGTCATTAAAAGTACATTTTATTAGCATGTTGTTTAAAATGATGATAGATTCATCTTAACTCTAAAATCCATCTTAATTCGAGATCTACGAAGAACAGAGTGAAATCAAATCACTTGAGGTGCAAACCTCAAGTTTTGCACTAAAATAGAAGTTTGCTTCTTGAAAATTTTAGTTCATCTCGAGTCTTGCTAGATCCTGAGTTAAGATGGATTAGATCTTAATAAAATGCTTTGAAATGGCAATATTCCCACTAAAATGATAAGTAGGGATAATATATGTACCCAACACATTGAAATGAGTTAGCAAGCTACATAGATCATTACGCTGATAGGTGCCCCCCCTATTGGAATTAGCTACTTTAATAATTTTCTTAATTAATCATTTTGATATGATGGTGTAAATTTAGAGATGCCAAAATATTCTCATCATCGCCAATAAATCAATGGATCAAATCTAGACCATTAACTTACTTGCATATCTAAATCATATGATTAAACCATACTTAAATTAAAAATTTACAAATCTTGATTAAAAATTTACTATACCATTTATTAATTGCCACCTATCATGATTAACAAGTGAAATGATATGGGTTTAAAAAATTTTGTTCGTGGGAGGATAAGTCAGAGGATAAATGAAACTGAAACATTAACCCTTAACCTTTCTCCCCCAACGTGTCATGTTTTCATTGAATTGTATTGAGTGGGAAGATAAATGAAACTTTTAAAGGCTCAACATTTTCCTGTTCCTCCAACGTGTCATGGTTCAATTTCTCTAACGTTCTCAATTTTTTTAACGTTTTATTTTAGCATGTAACTAAAACCTCAACGTTCACCTCTATTGTGTCGTGGTTCCATTGATTTGCATTCAATTTATCTTTTCAATTTACAAGAGTAACTGCTTACAAATTGATACAAGGTGTCATACTAATTACTCCAAGAATACTCCTTTTCGCTTGATACAACGTGTCATACTAATATGGCAATGAGAATGCAAGTTGTCATGGATGCCTTAAATCTTTTTAATACTATCAATTTTACAAGGATATTAAAGTTTACATATTAACTTATGTTTTAAGGTAATATATTTCAATAGGTTTATTTGATTATAAGTTTTGGCAGATGGATAGAAGAGATATCGTGGAAGGTCCCGACAATGAAAAACTGCAATTATTTTATTCAAAATTGTTCCACTAATGTCCTCAATTTATTTTTTCTTAATTTATTTTTCTTAGATGATTTTGGTCTGAGAACATTAAGGATTTTGAGCATGGCTTATTGGGTAGATGGTTAACTTTTGAATTAATGAGGTTTCAGCGATGGAGCAGTGTGGTAAGATATATTAAGGCAATAATTTGAGGGATGAGGCGCTTGGGATTGAGCTCTGTTGTTGTATGAGCCTGGGTTGATCATAGAATTGGTGTATTAGTTTGAAGGAATATGATCATGAATGTATTCAAAAACCCAACATTGTTGCATAGTTATATCACTGTTAGCTTTTGGAATATTTGTTTTTGGTATATTTGCACTTTGTGTTTATTCCTTATTGCTATTACATATTTTTTATTGTTTTTATTTTATTTTATTTTATAATATAAAATTATAAGCTAAAATGTCTATTGAGTGGATTGTGGTCATATATTCTCAAGCCCCTCCCTCCACTCGATAAACACCACAAACACAATTATTTTTTTAGCCAAATTTTATGGGTGGCCTAGGTTAACGAATTTGCAACTATGCCTAACATTTTAAAATTAAAAAATTTATTATATTTATTTATTTAGATTTAATCCAATTTATTGATTTTGGGAAATACTATGAATAGTCAATATCATCGGTTAAAAACTATAAACTATTTTACTTATTCCAAAAAACTATTTTACTTTTTCCAAAACATTTTAAAAGCTAATAAAATTATATTTATTTTTTTCATATTTTATTTAATTTACTCATTTTCAAGCCATTAAATTAATTTATCTAATTTATCACATTTAATTCATTAAAAACTGTGATTATTAACAAAAAAAAATTTATATTTATTTATTTAGATTTATTTTATTTATTGATTTTCAAACCACTAAATTAGTTTATATATTTTCTCAGATTTAATCCATCAAAAAAGGGATTTTTTTTTATCGGCAATGACAAATTCACAAACAAAAAATTTAATATTATGTTTAAAATATATATGACTGTTAATTGTTATTTTCTCACATTTAATCCATCAAAGAGGGATTTTTTTTATGGGCAATGACAAGTTCACAAAGAAAAAATTTAATATTATGTTTAAAATATATATGGCTGCTAATTGTTGTTTTAGTTCTACCAATTATTCCAGTTGAAGAAGGTGATGGAAGGAGCTCTAAAATACATTAAGAATTGGAAATATCTTAAAGAAAATATGATTATTTCTTAGGAAATATTTTAGTTATTAAAATTTCATACTCTTTTTGTATATCAAGTTTATTTTTAATATTTTAATATTAGTAATTTTATGTAGATTAATAATTTATAATAAATCTAATGTTCACATCAAATTAATGGTTAAGAAAATAATCATAATTATTATATTAACATTAGTTATTATATAAGATTAATATTTTATTAATAAAAAAAATTATTAGTGATATTAAAAATATTAATTTTAATAATAATATTTTATGAAATTAATAATATTAATAAGAAAATTATGATAATATTAATATTAATCAATATGAATAATAATATTAATATATTATTAATATTATTAATATTTAAAAATATTTATTTTAATGTCAGTTATTAATATTAATAACATTTCATTAATAATAATAATAATAATATTAATGAAACTGACATTATTATCTTAAATAATATTAACAACATTTAGTATTAACACCAATATTAATAAATTTTGATATTAATATTAATTTAATATTAAATTTTAATATTAATTTGAGCGTTAATTATTAATATTTATAACATTTAATTAACAATTTTAATATTGTTTGATGACATTAACATTATTACTATATATAATATTAACATTAAAATCATAATTACTATTAAGAACATTTAGTATTAACAATATAATTAATAAATTTTAATTTAAGATAATATTTATTATTATTATTATTATTATTATTATTATTATTATTTTATTTTTATCAATATTATCAATAAATTTTAGTATTAATTAAATAATTTTAGTATTAATATTATTAACATTAACAATATTTTAATAATAATTTGAAAATTCGTTATAATATAAATTTATGTTTTTAAAATTTTAATATCAATCTCAATATCTCTATTCGTTATTAATATGACTATAAATTAATAAAAATATTAATATTAATATTGATTTTAATATTATTAATATTTAAATTAATTTTAATGTTAATTATTATTATTAATAATATTATTAATAAAAATAAAAATATTAATATGGATTTTAATATTATTAATATTTATATTAATTTTAATGTTAATTATTAATATTAATAATAATATTATTAATGACATTGACATCATTAATATAAACCATATTAATATGAAGACTAGTAAATAATATTAACAATAATATTAATATATTTTAATTTAAATAAACAAAATCAATATTAAGACTTATAAATAATATTAATATCATTAGTATTAACAATAATATTAATACTTAAAATATTTATTATTATTTTATTATTATGATTATTATTATTATTAATTAATAAATTTTAATATTAATCTTAATCTTAATGTTAATACTAATATTAATGTTAATATTATTTATCAATTAATATTAATTTATATGAATACAGATATTACCTTTTTAATATTATTATATTATTATTTTTAATTTTAACATTAATATGAATATTAATAACATTAAATAATATTATTAGGGTCAACTATGGTCCAACACCATAGTGTGACAAAGTTTATCTCAATATGAAAATCAACCATGGTTGAAGGTCATATTGTGACAAATATTTTCTCAATATGAAAATCAATCATGGTAAACCATGGTCCAACGTTGCATTGTGAGAAATATTGTGTCAATATGAATATCAATCATGGTCAAGGATGGTCAACCATGTTTATTTAGGGTTTACAATATTTATTCAAAAATTGCATTGTGACAAATATTGTCTCAATATGAAAATAAATCATAGCCAACCATGGTAAAACATGGTCATTTACGATCAACCATGGTTAATCACGGTCAATACGAAATTCAACCATGATTCAACGTCACATTATTGAAAATATTTTCTCAATATGAAAATAAACCATCATCGACTTTGGTCAGCCACCATTGAGTTTGGTAAACCATCATCGTTGATGAGAAACCATCGTCATCCTTGGTTAAACATGGTCAATCATGGTGATCATGGTCAGTCATTGTCAACCATGATCAACCATGGTCCAACATCACATTGTGATAAATATTGTCTCAATATGAAAATCAACCATGGTTATTCAAGGCTAACCATGGTTAATAATCATGGTCACATTGTTACGAGTAATGTGTCTTGCTTCAAACTCACACTATGACAACCATGGTCATCCATGGTCAACCGTGGTCCAACATCACATTGTGACAAAGAATGTCTCAATATGAAAACCAAACATGGTCCAATGTTTTATTATGTCAAATATTATGTTAATATGAAAATCAACCATGGTCAACGATGACCAACCATGTTTATTTTAGGGTTTATAATATTTATATTAGGCTTCATGTACCTTGGGTCTATAATACGAAACCCTAGGGTTTGATTTTATTCCCTTGGGTTCTTAGTATTAATCCATTTTTCTCATTAGTCCCTTGGATTTTTAATACCTATCCCTTGGTTTTATTAATCTAAGCATCCATATTCCTACGGTATAATATTATTCATAATGTTTCTAATATTACTCCTAGCATTTAATATAAATCCCTTGATTTTATAATCATGGTCAACCATGGTTCAATGTCACATTATGACAAAGATTGTCTCGATATGAAAATAAAACTTGTTCAACCATCATCAACCATTTTGAACCATCATCATAGATGGTCAACCATGCTCCGACGTCACATTATAACAAATATTATTTCAATATGAAAATCAACCATCTTCAATCATTGTCAACGATGGTCAACCATTTTCAATCATATTCAACCATGGTCAAATGTGGCATTGTGACAAATATTGTCTCAAAATGAAAATTAATCATGGTAATTATGAAAATCTAATAAGGTCAATTATGGTCAACCATGGTCCAATGTGACATTGTGACAAAACTTGTCTCAATATCAAAACCAACCATCGACAACAATCATCAACCATCATCAACCATCATCAACCATGGTCAACCATAATCAACCATGGTCCAACGTCGCATTGTGAAAAATATTGTCTCAATATGAAAATGAACCATTTAAAATCATGGTAAATAATCATTAATAGTCATAAATACATTATGATAGACATTGTCTCATGGTCCAACATCACATTGTCACAACCATGGTCATCCATGGCCAACCTTGGTCAACTGTGGTATAACGTAACATTATGAAACAAAATGTTAATATGAAAATCTACCGTCGTCAACCATGGTCAATCATGGTAAACCATGGCCAACCATGGTCCAACATCACATCGTGACAAAGATTCTCTCAATATGAAAATCAATCATGGTCAACCATGGTCCAACATCACATTGTCAAAAATATTGTCTCAATATGAAAATAAATCATGGTCAACCATGCTCATTTTAGGGTTTATAATATTTATCTTAGGGTTTATATATCTTAATTTTAAAATATTAATCCTTTGGGTTTTTTAGGTTTTTGTATTTATCCCTTGTTTTTATTACTGCATTGGGTTTATTATATCAATCCCTTGGCTTTACGAATCTAAGGGTTCCTATTCCTAGGGTATAATATTATGGATAAGGTTTATAATATTTACCATAAGGTTTAATATAGATCCCTTGGGCTTATAATCCATTAGGTTTATAATATTAAGCATACAGTTTAATATTAAACTTTGTGTTTGCAATATTAATACCTTGACTTTATTTTCATAGGGTTTAATATTCATCCCTAGGTTTTATGTTATTCCCTTGCGTTTTTAGTATTAAGCGATGGTCAAACATGGTCCAACGTGAGATTGTGAAAAAGGTTCTATCAATATGAAAATAAATCATGGTCAACCATGGTCCGATGTCGCATTGTGACAACTATTTTCTGAATATGAAAATCAACCAGGGTCAATCATGTTTACCTTAGGGTTTACAATATTTATCTTATGCTTTGTATACCTTGGGCTTATAATATTAATCCTTTGGGGTTTTTAGGCTTTGATTATGAATTCCTTGTTTTTATTATTGCATTGTGTTTATAATATCAATCCCTTCGATTTATTAATGTACGAGTTCATATTCATAGGGTATAATATTATTGATATGGTTTATAATATTAATCCTATGGTATTATATATATACGCCTTGGGTTTATAATCCATTAGGTTTATAATATAAATTCTTTGGGTTTATAATATTAATCATAGGGTTTCTATTTCTACGGTTTAATAATATGCCTAGTGTTTACAATATTAATCCCTTGGGTTTATGAATTTTAGGGTTTATATTCCTAGGGTTTAATATTCATCCTAGGGTTTAATGTTATTCCCATGGGTTTTTAATATTAATCCCTTCAATTTATAATATTAATCCTATGGTTCATGATATGCATCTTAGGATATAATGTTTATTTTAGGGTTTATACTATTTATCTGAGGGTCTATATCCCTTCGGTTTATAATCAATTGGGCTTTTATTATTATTCCGTTGGGTTTATTAGTCCATTGGACTTATAATATCAATGGTTTAATATTGTAACATTGGAAAGGTACAAAAATTTATCCAACATCACAATGTGATTAACATTGTATTAATATGAAAATAAGTCTAACAATCATTATCGCAATGTTGCTTTATATTTTAATTTATTCAATGTTGCATTGTTGCATTAAAAAACTTGTGTTTAATAGAAGGTTTATAATATTAGGGAATTCTAATATTTAGTATATAATATTAAAGTTTTATATTGGATTTATTATTTGTAGTATTATGGTTTATAATATTAATCTTAGGGTTTAATATGAATTCCTTGGGTTTTTAATATTAATCTTTTGGGTTTATAGATCCCTTAGGTTTATAATATTAATCCCTCGAGTTTAAAATTATTTCCCTTGGTTAAAATCAAATGAGATTATAATATTAATCCATTAGGTTTATTAATTCCTTGGATATTAGTATTAATCTCTTTGGTTTATAATATTAATGCTAAGATTCAAAATATTAATATTAGGGTTTATATTCGTAGTGTTTAATATAAATCCTAGGGTCTAATGTTATTACATTAGGTTTATATTCTGTGAGGTTTTTAATGTTAATCCAATGGGTTTAGTAATCCCTTGGATTTATAATATTGTTCCTAGTATTTCAATATGATAAAAACAACAGTCCAATGTCGTATTGTCAAAAATATTTTCTCAATAAGAAAATAAATCATGGCTAACCATGTTTTTCTTAAGGTTTATTATATTTATCTTAGGGTTTATATACATTGGGTTTGCAATATTAAGCCTTTGGATTTTTTAGATTTTTAATATTAATTCCTTGTTTTGATTAGTGAATTGTGTTTATGATATCAATCCCTTCGCTTTATTAATCTAAGGGTTCATATTCCTAGGGTATAATATTATTAATAGATTTTATAATATTAATCCTAGGGTTTTATATATGTGCCTTGGGTTTATATTCCTAGGGTTTAATATTAAGCCTAGTGTTTACAATATTAATCCCTTGGGTTTATTAATTTTAGGGTTTATATGCCTAGTGGTTTTTTAGGGTTTAATATTGATCTTGGGGTTTAGTTTTATTCCCTTGGTTTTTTAGTATTAATCCCTTGAGTTTATAATATTGATCATAAGGTTCATGATATGAAATTTAGGGTTTAATGCTTATTTTAAGGTTTCTAATATTTATCTTTGGGTCTATATCCCTTGGGTTTATAATATTTATCCCTTGAGTTTGATATTATTCCCTTGGGTTTATAGTCACTTTCGTTTTTAGTATTAAGCCATTGGGTTTATTAGTCCCTTGGGCTTATAATATCGACGGTTTAATACTGTAACATTAGAATGGTACAAAAATGTATCCAACATCACATTATGAAAATAAGTCTAATAATCATTATAGAAATGTTACATTACATGTAATTTATTCAATGTTGCATTGTTACATTACAAAATTTGGGTTTAATACAAAGTTTATAATATTAGGACCTTCTAATATTCAGTTTATAATATTAAACTTTAATATTGGATTTATACAAAACTAGTATTAGGGTTTAGAATATAAATCTTAGGGTTTAATATGAATCCCTTAGATTTATTAATCCCATGGTTTTTTAATATCCTTTTAGTTTATAAATCCCTCACGTCTATAATATTAATCCCTTGGGTTTAAAATGATTCCTCTCCATTTATGATCCATTGAGTTTATAATATTAATCCCTTAGGTTTATTAATTCCTTTGATTTATATTATTAATATCTTGGGTTTATAATATTAAACCTAATGTTCATAATATTAATATTAGGGTTTAATATTAATCCTAGGGTATAATGTTATTTTGTCAGGTTTATATTCCCTCGGTTTTTTAATATTAATCCAATGAGTTTAGTAATCCCTAAGGTTTGTAATATTGTTCCTAAGGTTTCTAATATATTCATAAAGTTTACATTCCTACAGTTTAATATTAAAGCTATGGTTTATAATATTAATCTTAGAGTTTAGCATTAATCCATTTATTTTACAATTCCTTGGGTTCATAATATTAATCCTTTGGGTTTATTAATGGGATAGACTTATAACATTGATCCTAAGATTTATAATATTAATATTAGGTTTTAATGTTTAGTTTAGGAATTATAATATTTACCTTAGGGTTTATAATGTTTGGGTTTATAATATAAATTCCTTCTCTTTAGTATTATTCCCATGGGTTTATAATCCCTTAGGTGTATTAGTCTTTTTATTTTATGATATCAATCTCTTGGGTTTATTAATGTAAAGTTTCATTTCCCAAAGGTATATTATCATTCATAAGGTTTATAATATTAATCCTAAGGTTTAATTTGAATCTCTTGGGTTTATAATCCATTGAGTTTATAATACAAATTACTTGATTTTTATTGATCCCTTGGTTTATAATATAATATGTTAGGTTTAATATTAATAGTAATCTCTTTGATTTATTTTGAGTTTAATATTAATATCTTTGATTTATACTTTGTAATATTATGGCTTATATATTAATCCTCAAGGTTTATAAAACTAGTTTGTTGGGTTTACTAATCTCTTGGGTTTATAATATTAATCTATTGGGTTTATTAATCCTATCGGTGTCAGTTTATAATACTGATAATTAGTTGGGTTCATTAATCCCTTCTGTTTTTAGTAATTTTTGTTTAGAATATTAATAATTAGTTGGGTTCATTAATCCCTTGGGTTTATCATATTAATCCCTTTAGGTTTTAATCTCTAGGTTTTATAATATTAATCCCTTGGGTTTATTGACTGCTTATGTTAGAAATCTCCAAAGTTTATAATATCAATTCTTCTATTTATAATATTCATAATTCCTTGGTTTTATTAATTCCTTAGGTTTGTAATGTTAATCGCTTGGGTTTAATAATCTCTTAGGCTTTTGCTATTAATCCCTTGGGTTTTTAATCTGTTTGGTTTTTAATATGAATAATCTCTTGGATTTTTAATATTCATCGTTTGGGTTTAGAATATCAATATATTTGGTTTATAACATTTATCCCTTTTACAAATATTAATTATTAATAATTATAATAATTAATAATTATTCATAATTATTCATAATTAATTTTTAATAATTTATAAATATTAATAATTATTACTAATTACCAATAATTATGAACTAATAATTATTTATTTTTAATATCAATATTTATATGAATTTTAATTATTAATTATAAATATTTGTAATTATATTATATTTAATTTTATGTGATTAATACCAACATCACATTGTTGTATTCATAAAATTATTCCTTTGAGTTTATAATCTTAAGTTTTATAATATTAATATGTTGGATTTACAATATTGTATTTATTAAAAAAGTTTGAAATGTTCAATTTTTAATAGTGGAGTTTATAATATTCAGTTTTATAATTTTAGGGTTTATATATTAATATCAATCTTTTAGGTTTAATAAGCCTAATGGTTTATAATATTAATTTATTGGGTTTATTATTCCTATAAGTTTATAGGATCAATCATTGCACTTTATATCATTGATATCTTGAGTTTGTTATTAGAGTTTATAATACTAATCTCACTATTTGGTTTTATCATTATTATTAGACATTATAATATTAATCTTATGTCTTATAATAATAGGTTTAATAGTGTTAGGGTTTACATTAAATTTATTATTAACATTAAATATCATGATGTGTCACATTTTTATTATTAATAATGTAACATTTTAATCCTACGGTTTAGTGTTTTCCATTTAATTTATTTTTCCTTCGGTTTATAATATTAATAATTTGGGTTCATTTTTATTAATCTAAAGGTTGAATATTTTTCTTTTAGGTTTATTTTCATTTGGGTTTATAATATTAACTCCTAGGATTTATTTTCGGTTGGGTTTATTAATATGTTGGATTTATTATTAATAATGTTAGGGTTCAAAAATTTTCCCTTGTGTTTATTTTACCTTGGGTTTATAATATTAATTCCTTGGATTTATTTTCCTTTGGGTTTATTAATCCTTTGTGTTGATTACTCTTAATCTTAGGGTTTAATAATTTCCTTTGTGTTTCTTTTCCCCTTGGTTTTATTAATCCTTTGTGTTTATTACTCTTAATCTTAGGGTTTAATAATTTCCCTTGTCTTTCTTTTCTCCTTGGTTTTATTAATCCTTTGTGTTTATTACTCTTAATATTAGCATTTAGTAATTTCCCTTCTGTTTCTTTTCCCCTTGGTTTTATAATATTAAACCCTAGAATTTATTTTCCCATGGGTTCATAATAGTAATCCCTTTGATTTTTTATATTGTAGTTTTTTATTTTGGGTTTTTAATATTGCATTTAGTATGAAGATCTCAAATGTTGATCTTTTAATATTGGCTATATAGTATTGGATTTTTTTAATATCACCCTTTATAGTAGTGATATTAATCCTATGGTTTAAAATAGTTAGTTATTGTATTGATCCTGATATGAATCCTATCATTTAAAATATTTATTGTAAGGTTTATAATAGAGTATTAATATTAGGGTTTATAATGTTGGATTTTATAATATTAATGCTAATATTCAATAATTTAATATTGATATGTTGGAATTATTCATAAATATATCATTATGTGTATAAGATATTGATAATAATATTAATATGTTAATAAATATATATTAGTCATTAAGATAATAGTTAACGACAAATAAGCTTTCATATTACTATTATAACATTATATTAATGTTGTTATATATATAATTTTGTTATGATATATATATAGTAATTAATAAGTGCAAATAATCAATCTCTGATAGCCAAATTAACACTATATATCTAATAATTATTAATGTGATTGATAAATCTCTATCGGCGTATATGAACCACATTTACTAATGTGGTTGTATATGTGCTTCATATATGCCTATCAGCGTATATCAACCACATTGGTAAATGTGGTTGTGCTAGTTTATAAATTTATATGTGAAAGCATGAGTGACCTAAATTCCCGTAGTGAAGAAGAAGGCTACCTCCTCACTCAAGAGACTATGTTGAAACTACTTTTGAGGTGGGAATGAAGATTAACAAAGCTAAAAATAGGGAAATAACAAAAAAACTAAATGATGTAGCCAATTAATGAAATAAAGGAAGATCTAAGTTAATGAATAAGAGATATGAAGACCACATGTAGCAACTTCTAATATGTGGATGGTGGATGGAAATAGGTGCTCCAATAAGCCCAATAGTAAAAATTGGAAGGAAATTAGAAAATATCTAATCTAATAGAGTTTTGGTGCATGAACGAATGAGCAGACATAGTATAGGGCATGACATAAATAAAATTAACTTATACTTGAGTAGTGTACTAGCTAGTTTCTACACAAGAAATGCAGAGCCACAAAGTTCAAAACCATAAGTTTTTACCATCCAAAGTACAGGATTTTGGGCCAAATTGTAGATATTGATAGAACATTTTTCCTTATATTTTGAAAATAGGAGAAAATTAATGAATCACATGCACCATAATGATAGGCAAACTTACAACTATGTGCATGCACAAATCACTCAACAAAAGAGAAATTTGACTAAGGAAATCGCCCAATAAAATAAAAACTTAACCAAGTAAATGTTGATGTTGTAGCTAGAGTAGGTAATTTTGTACATGCTTTGTTAGCCTCTCTAATATAACAATAATAAATCCAAAATAATTAATTAAATATTCCTAACTCTTGGCTTGTTGGGTTGTTCCTCAAAAGATGGAGTTTGTTTAGGAACTCCTATCTTGGTGGGTTTTTGGTGAGAAATTATCTCAACCAAAAGAGACTAAGATAGCACAGACTATCTTCTCTCATCTATTTAAAATTGTAAATTAAAATTCTTTTAATAAGAGAGATTACATGAAGAAGCCATGAGGCTTCTGCCTTTTCTGCCAATGTTTTGTCTAAGTTTTGTGTCTATGTTTTCTGAAATATGTTTCTGAGTTGATTTAATTTGTATCATGTGGTATCAGAGCCATGGTAGTGAGGGCTCAGATTTCAGTGTTGCATTGTGAATGTGAAGGTAGAAGAGCTGAGAATTAACTCGGGATCACTTGGCATTTGTGGTTGGTGCCTCCGGGGGAAGCAGAGCACTCTTGGAGCAATGGACATTGAGCACTAGATACCCTGCGCGTTTCCATAGAAATTTGCTAGAGATCGCAGATCGTTGGAAGTCACAGAGGAGCGTGTTTCCTGCGTTTTTTGTCGAAAGTTATTGAAACCAGTGTTATGTAAGTAAACATTGCTTGTGCATTTTGTGGTAAACATTGCTTCTGCATTTTTGTGGAATGGTTCTGAGATCTTCATTTTTGGGTGCGACTACGATATTAGACATTACCGTGATAATTTTGAAGAAGATCAACGAAAAATTGTAAAGCGTTACAATTGGTGTTCGATGGAACTGTGATGTCGTTCTGCCTTCGTCCTGTTCTGTTGTTGGGTTTACCGTGATGTCGTTCTGCCTTTACAAATGTGATATGGTGCTCAGATGAATTAAACAGCGTTCTGCACTTTTAAAATAATTGAAACAATGTTTTTTCAAATATGGTGTGCGATGTTTTTATAAAACAGCAGTTGAAACGGCGTTTTAAAATAGTTATCCAGTGTTTTAATTGGCATCAATCCAGTGTTTTATGATTAGAACCAGCGTTTTTTTCTGAATAGAATCATCGTTTAAAGGCCAGTGTTAAGCTTGCAGATCCACTCATTACAGATTCGCTCATTCCGAGAAGGCCAGTGTTAAGCTTGCAGATCCGCTCATTACATATTCGCTCATTCCGAGAAGGCTAGTGTTAAGCGTTAGACAACATTACAGATCCACTCAATAAACTGTTAGACATCATTACAGATCCCATCTTCAGTGGTACGTCGATTGGTGAAAAGGAGAAAACGAGTGTAGAACAGGGAAGATGTGTAAATAGCATTTGAAAGCAGCATCATTTAGCATGCGTTTGACAGCGTTTAAAGAAATGTCAAAGATTTTTGCAGCTTCCTGAATGCATCGTTGAACCAGCTTTGATGCGTTGAGCCACTTCTCCAAATAATTTCTTTATAAACTCGTGGAGCGTTTGGTTGAAGAAGCCCTGTGGTTAAAAGAGAAAGTACCGACATGAAGGAATTCAAGGTAAAAACTTAAAATGAAATTTCACACAAAATCATAAATGTTTTTTTCACAAGTGCATAAAATAGGCGTTAGTCTATTTTCATCATTTCGCTTTCACATCATGTGATTAATTAAAAAATTATCCTTTTAAATAAATGAAAAGACAATGGCACATAATGTGGAATGCACATTTTAGTGGAAAAGAGTGAAAAAGTGCATTTAATATTTTAGAAAATTTGAAATGTGAGGAAATTTAAGTTTTGAAAAGCATTTTCTAATGTGAGCATAAAGCATTTTGTTGCAGTGATAAGGATTTAAGTGGTTTGGGAATAATAAAGTGTAAAGTTTAAAAGGCATTTTTTAAGTGAAGTACAAAATTATTTTAATAATTTAATGGGATGTATGGAGTGATAAGGTGTAATATTGAGAAAAGTGAGAGTTATTTTAAATGAAATTCCATTTGTATTTGGAGTGATAAGGAAAAACCTTTATTGTAATTCAAAGTATTCTTTTACTTTGAGAAGGATCGTGTTATTACCCATTCAAATTTTGAAGGCGCGTTGTTTCAAAGGGTTGTCATCTTGACATTATCATTGCTTCAGATGTACTCCAGTGATTAATAAAGATATCATTTTTTTTGGTGTTGATGTGTCCTAGATCCGCCCGAAATTGAATAAGGGGATCTAAGGTACACTATGTGTGTTTGATGGCGCATATGTTTTATGGCTTCATGATTGTTTCTTTTTTATCTGTGTCTAGTTGTGACACATTAATAATTTCATCACATACATGAAATTCAATATTAGCAAGCACAACACATAACGAAATAGCTGCAAGATCAACACATGCATCTGCACAAACTGAATATTGTCTACATCAGCATTTTAAATCAACAAGCCAATTCACTTAATCAAGTTCATGTACCTGCACACTCAAAAGTCTACATCAGCGTTGTTATACATTCTTTTCAGAATTTGTAATCAAATTCATTATGTTAATCATTAAAAATTCATTGTTAATGAATTTTTAAGAGAACAAGTGAATTCATTATCTTAAAGTGAATCATTGTAAGCTTTCTTGGGTGCATTTTCGACAGTGTTCGACACCCTTCCTTTACACAAAATCAATTGAGTGCATGAGTTTTTTCAAACAAGCAACAAGTTTACATCTCCAAGCTAGCGTGATTTCAAGCAATTTGCATCAAGATAGCACAATGATCAAACCTTCAAGCAAGCCTAAGTAAAGTTTATTGCAGCGACCATCAAAAGAAACCAAACAAGTTCAACTCTGACATTAATCAACCAAGTTGACATCGAAATCAAGCGAGCGTATTTATTCATTCAAGTGAGCATAAAATCATCAAGTAAGTTAAGTGAACCATTCAAGAAAACGCGATCGTCATCAAGCGAGCGTGAATACCAGATTTTAAGCAAGAAGGTTCTGCAACTCTAGTAAGTGCAATCAGCAACAATCAAGTGAGCGTGCTATTCAAATCACATTCAAGCGAGCCTGACATTCAAGAGAAACAGATCAAAGTACGACATCTACAACAAGAGAGCCTGATTTCAAGTGCGCATGGCGCAACATATTCAGTTCTTAAACATTCTTCAAAGTTTGATCATCTCCAGTGATGAAGACATGGTGCATGTCAGCAAAGGCACGCTTGCTGATCTTTCACGGCATCTACAACAAACACATGAAACTATTGAGTTTCTTCAACTCAAGTCACAACTTCAAAGGATTGAATTGCAAGAAAAGAGTGATACTCTCAAGTCTTTGAACCATCCAGATGATAAGTCTTTGCACAATCCATATGATAAGTCATTCATTCAGCCAGCTTCAAGTGTCGCAGCTGTTCCAGATCTAATTTCTTCCAAGCCCATCATCAGGCCCTGGGAAGAAATTCAGAATAGCAAGAATCGACGAGGCTTAGGATATGTCCAAGATGACGCCAACTTACATATTCCCGATTATTCCAAGCCCATTCAGTTCGTCAGTGCGAGATTTCTTGAATAGATCCCCTCAACACATTCAGATACAGTTGCAGCCAACCAGCAGTGCATGCAACCCAAAGTTGCAAAAAAGAGAGAATTCCACACAACCTGAACTTGAGGTCACACCGAAATGTTCTCATTGTCAGAGAACCGGTCATATGGAAGATCAGTGTTTTGATCTCCATCCCTGTAGCCATTGTGGCAAGTCCACTCATTCATCAGACAAATGTCGCAATCAACACAAGTCAGCTAGATTGAAGATACATTATGAATGGATCGACCCTTGGGAATGGTCATCCACAGTTAAAAGATTGCTTCAGTTCTAAAATCGAATCCAATCACACATAGTGCAGACAGCACTGAAAAGATGATGGTACTCTCATGCAGTTGAATGCGGGAGTACAACAGTCTAAAACTCCTACACCTGAAGGGGGGGAGTTCAGCAATATTTTCCAGAGAAGTTTCTCTCCTTTCAGCTGACAAAGGGGGGAAAATGTCAATGAAATTGACAGTGGTTGTCAGACTAAAAGTCTCGACAAAACCAGCAAAAACAGCCAGTGGGCATCAAAAAAAATTGCCAGTGGGCATCAACCAATTTTCCAGTGGGCATCAACAAATTTTCCAGTGGGCAGTCGACAGCACAGAAGCAGTGAACAATTTTTCAGCACAGCAAAAGCAACAGTGAGTTGTTTTTGACATCATCAGCCAGTGGGCTTTGAACAAATTTTGTCAGTGGACAAAGGATGCTGCTTTCATGCAAAGGACAGATAGATCCTTTTGCAACTTGGCACTTGATGGAGTTGTCAAGCGAAAGTCAAACATGAATCAGACATGCAGCTGACTCATGGTCTCTTCAGATTGTAGTTTTTCAGCATCGAGCTTTGGCGGTTTTTCAGGCAATGTTTTTTGAGGATCAACATGAGAACTTGGAAGATGGTTCCTCGTTCTTATTTTGGATTTGTCATTGAAGGGGGGAATGCTAGCCTCTCTAAAATAACAATAATAAATCCAAAATAATTAATTAAATATTCCTAACTCTTGGGTTGTTGGGTTGTTCCTCAAAAGATGGAGTTTTTTTAGGAACTCCTATCTTGGTGGGTTTTTGGTGAGAAATTATCTCAACCAAAAGAGACTAAGATAGCACAGACTATCTTCTCTCATCTATTTAAAATTGTAAATTAAAATTCTTTTAATAAGAGAGATTACATGAAGAAGCCATGAGGCTTCTGCCTTTTCTGCCAATGTTTTGTCTAAGTTTTGTTTCTATGTTTTCTGCAATATGTTTCTAGGTTGATTTAATTTGTATCATGCTTAAGTATCTAGGTGTGTAGAAGCTACCTAAAGTATCATTAGGATGCTTGATTAAGTCTTGAATACATTGTTATTGTAACTTAGCCTAAGTATAACTTAGGAAAAACATCTAATTAATTATGTTGCATAGTATAGTATTTACTTTAGCAATTATATTTTTATCTCAATTATTACTCGCAAGTGAGATGGGATCTAATTTTGGCCATCCATCACTTTGTAGATTAGGGTTAGGGATTTAGCTCAACAAAAAATCATAAAAGAAAGGAAAGAGAAAAACAAACCATGCAGTGACACAAGCCATTGAGAGAGGTTAACCCCTAAGATTAAGTACCAACAACAACATTGGAGAATTGTGTATATTGTTGTACCAACAACAACACTGGAGAATTGTGTATACTGCTCTATACACAGTTCTCTAGAATCTCTCAACATTAAGTTCTTATGGAAACAATAGGCCCAATTTCCATCATCTTCCCAAGTTATTTTAGACACTGGAACACCTGACGTTGACGTTGCAAGCGTGGAGGAAACAACCTCACCACATAAACATCAATTTTTTTTTCCTATACTCCATTTTTTTCAAAACAATTTGATTATTTAAAATGGTAAAGATGAGCTGAAGGACTAGTGTTCTATATAGCTCTAAAAATATGAATTCATTTTGTCCCAACAGTTGACTAAGTAGAAATTTTTTATTATTATTTGGATAATTGGTACTTATTTTTCTTTCTATTCGTTGGTCATCTTTCTAAATGTTTGTATGCCTTAAGGCTTTTTCTTTGCAACATGTGGAGAAATTGCTAATATAACTTTTAAGAATAATCATTGCACGTTACTATGTATCCAAGTGTTACACATAGTGGAGTGATATATTTAGAGGTTTTTCCTAATAAATAATCTAAAAAAAAATTAATCAAAACTGTAATCCAATGATAAATCTAACTTCCTATATCACCAAATCATTATATTAATAATAAGTCTTTATCCTCAAAATATAAATCAAAATTTTAATCCAACGAACAAATTTTCCTTCCTATATTATTAAATTTTTATAATAATAATATTCTCATAAATAAATAATTTGTATTCCCATACAAATAAATAATTAATTTTCAAATATATAAACAATAAATAAATTGCTATCTTTCTAACTTTTAATAACCCAAATCTATAAAAAAATTCCACAGATTAAATTATCATTAATAAGCCACAAACCTATTATATGTCAAAGTGTTTTCATTGCATCAAAAAGCACGGAAGTGCTTCACCATTTCCTGTCACATAATTGTTATCACATTATTAAAAAAAAACTATTTAACATTTAAATTTAAAATTTAAAAAATTAAACTTCTAAATTTTTATTTTTTATAACGTATATTAATATTCTCATTTAAGTTTCATCCTTTTACATACTCCATAAACTTAAGTTTATAAATCATTGAAATTAATTTGATTTCAAATTAAATAATAATAATTTTGGAATAAAAATAACGTTTTTTATAGATAAAATTAACACATTAGTAAAACATCCCGGTGTCTACGACCAATATAAGAAAGCTCATTAAGCTTCCACGTTTAAAAAGAAAAATAAAAACTTCAGGGTCCACTATATTCCTCTCTGTTATTTGATTTATTAGCAGAAAAGGCTGACATATCTTTCCAATTCACTTGGATTTTAAGAGGAAGACACTAAATGTGTTCAATCACTGCACTTGCTACGAAACCAAAAGTAAAGTGATTCTGCATGGGCCGTTGCCACAAAAGAGATGCCGTTGATGTAATATATAATATAAAGTGCGAAGAATGTGTCTACAGATCCCTCTCCTAAAAATTAGAGACCATAGAGATGGCTATTAACACACATATTAATGAATAGTCATTGTAACCACGCTTCACGTATAATGCAATATGTAGGATTATCAGCGTTTCTTCCGCACATAAAAATATGACTGTAAACTTGTGGTTAAAGAGTCTCCAACTGCACGTCATCTAAGTTTACGTCATTCAAAAAACCTCATGGAGTGGATCATACCAGATCAGTAAGTATTAACGATTTGTGTGACATCTAGATTTTGAAATCAGATTTTGCAGATATTACTTTACAAATTGCATAGCAAATGAATACCAAATGTATAGTAAAATCTAGTAAAAAAAAAAATAAAACATTAAAATACTAGTGTTTGAATAATTTCTTTTCCTCGTGGAAATAGATTCAGCAACATTAAAAAAATTAGAGCTCTTGAAATTTGATAATTATAGTTATGACATTTTAACATAATGTTACAAAAAATTTAACTATTTTGTACATTCTTTAAAAGAGACCGGAGATTAAATGTACCTATGTAAAGGTAGAATTTGGGTCAAATGTTGTTCTTAAAAAAAAAATACTTTATATTTACATCAAATTGTTAGAATAATAAGTTTTTTAGTTTTATTATGAGATTGAATTATTTTATCACAAAACAAACTATTGACTGCAGCAAAAATTAAGCATCCATTAAATTTGAAGGTTTGGTAATTTTAATATCAGTTTAGATTATTTTACCATAAACTGTTGACGGCAACTTAAATTTTTAACTGGTTTGGTAATTTTAATATCAGTTTCGATTATTTTATCATAAACTGTTGACGGTCACTTTAATTTTTAACTATAGGCAAATCACCCTGTGGCAGGTAATTCTACGATCAAATTCCATCCCAGAAAATAATAATTAATATTTACTCAGTTCCGAAAACAGTTTATTGAATTTAAAAATGCAAAGATTTACTTTAATTTTTTTTTGAAGTTACAAAACGAAATGTTGTGTTGGAGAAACATTTCAAAAGCTACCATAATTAGAATTATGTGCACCTAACCCATTTCAAAATTACATGAATCATGGCCTCGTCGGTCATCTCCAACTTCATATTCCATGTCGCGTACCTTTCATGCCAGTGGCGTGTATAGATCAACTTTACATATCCATTTTAATTTAAAATGATATCCAAGTAAAATAACTATAAATTATAATATATAAATATTATACAACTATGAAATTATTTGAAAGCCGTAAAGATCGGCATTATGAAAGTTGCGTTTGATGACGGAGTTACGGCTAACACGTTTTCCGCCTTATCTCTCGCCCTCCGATGATGGTCTGACGATTACTTGATGACGCAACTTAATCACAAATTGATGACGCTCCCACCATTACTTGCTGACGCGCCCTAAATGACACCATCCTTTGTATCCGCCTATAACTACAATTACGTTATCTGCGGAGAACTCCAGAACCAAAGATTTCTCGCTCATCTGGCTGTGGAGTTACGAATTTTCAATTTTGTGATCATCAATAGACGATCTATCTATCGGCAGGGTACATTTGATCATGTAACATACGCTTTACAATTTTTTCTTCCGCATCTCTACGCATTTTTTCTGGTTAACTAATTAAAATTAATCGCCGTTGTATTAGATGACTGGAGGAATATTGTGTGTATCTTTTTTTTTTGGGCGGCTTATCTCTGATTCTACTTTGTGGCTAACTTCATTGGAGTTATGCAGACGATGAGCAATGCTGAAGAGAACCCACCCGCCCCACCTCCATCCGATTCTTTCCACGATCATTGCAACATGGAGCAAAAAGAATGTTTGGATAATTGCACGATCCTTTACCATTTGGCCTCAGATGATCTCCACACATTCTCAATCTTGCATCAAGTGTTTGGCGCGTGTAATGTTATCAAATTGATTCAAGTAAGTTGCAACAATATCTATTTGAATATTTTCTCATTTTATTATATGAACCCATCTTCACTTCAGATTTGTTGGAATTTTCAGAATTCCAAAACAATAAACAGTATTCCCTTAACACAGAGAAAAAATTCTAAAATTTGCACACAGTGATAGAGTTTCACATAAAAAAAATTTCTATTAAAAAAAACTTGCTGTTACAGATTCTTCCTCAAAGAGGGATTTACAAAAAAAATCTGACTGCTGCAAACACAGTTCAGAAATATCACTCTGTCATTCACTGGAAAACGTATACTGCTGTATATCCTCTGTTTTCCCAAAACACTCTCTGTCTTTTTACAAACAATACACTCTGCTGTGTATTAAAAAAAAACTGCTCTGTGTTTTCAAAATACGCTGCTGTGTATATCTAAAAAACATTACATAACAAAACAGCTCTCTGTCTCTTCATATTACAAAACAGAAATATCTTTAGCCATAAATTGCTCAACCACTAAAAATATCACCGCTTCAATTCATTATGGCTGCATTAACTCTGTCAGCACCGATCTAATATGCATTGATAGCAAATTGACTTTCCGGCACTGTGATATTTATCCCAGCACTGCTGTGCTTCACTGTTCTGTGTAATAAAATAGTTTACTGTCTTTTCTTTTATATTTACACTGCTGTGTAATAAAAATTACACTTCACGGCTTTTTTTTAATATATATATGAATCACATATATTAAAAATAAAACAAACTACATATAAAACAAATGCCGTATTAAAACATTAACCGGCGATCAATATATATCATATAACGTATGGGCTGTATAAAATATATGTGGGCCCTCTTTGTTGTTGACGTAAGCAAGTCCGAGGGGGTAAGTTCCTCCGCCCACAAATCTTGATGGACCCCCGCGGACAGTCTTGTGACTGCATGGTGTGGGCCCAACTCCGATGGGGTATGCCCCTCTGCCGGTTCTGCCTGTGTGACCCCATCGGACTTACCTTCTGCCTTAAGTCTGCGCTGCATTCACTGTGCAGTTGGAAATTAATTCCAACACTCCCCCTTAATTTCAACTGCTGGGTTTTCTTGCATACCCATGCATTTCCTGAAATATTCAAAGCTTTTCTGCTGTAGTGGCTTTGTGAGGATATCTGCAAATTGATCCTCCGTTCTGCAATGCTGCAAAACAATCTCGCCATTGCTAACCAATTCCCGTATGAAATGAAACCTGGTGTCAATGTGCTTTGTTCTTTTATGAAAAACAGAATTTTTAGACAATGCAATAGCTGAGCTATTGTCACAAAATATCACTGTCCCTTTTACCTGTTCTTGACATAAGTTTCTCAACATTTTTCTCATCCAGCCCCTTGGCTTTATTCTTTAACATATTTGCCACATATTAACTCTGTTTGTAGATAATACTACAGAGGTGCATTTCTTAGAAGCCCATGAAATGGCTCTGAACCCATATGAAAAACACTTAGATGCTCTTCGATCATCAACACTTCCGGCCCAATCACTGTCTGTGTATCCAACTAAATCTGAACATTCTGAAGTAGTATAAAAAATACCAAACCTTTTAGTACCTTTAACATACCTCAAAATTCTTTTTGCTGCTTGCCAATGTGCATCCTTTGGCTTTTCCATGAACCTGGAAATCAAGCTAACAGCATACATTATGTCCGGCCTAGTTGCAGTCAAATACATAAGGCTGCCAACTATGCTCTTGTACAAACTAGGATTAAAATCCTTGCTGTTGTCCTCTCTACTGAGTTTTAATCCCATCACTGTGGGAGTGATAGCTGCTTTGCTTTCCTGCATGTTAAATCTTTCAAGTACCTCATTAACATACTTTGCCTGTGAGATGAAAATCCCACTTTCATCTTGTTCTACTTCTATTCCCAAGAAGTATCTCAACAAACCCATGTCAGTCATTTCAAATTCATCCTTCATGACTGTTTTAAAATGTTCAATAAGGCAATCATTATTACCTGTAAAAATAACATCATCAACGTACAAGACTACAATCAAAATTTTACCATCTTGTTCCTTGATGTAGAGGGTGGGTTCTCCCTTACACTTTTCAAAACCATTTTCCAGTAGATATGAATCTATCCTACTGTACCACGCTCTTGGCGCTTGCTTCAGCCCATAAAAATCTTTCTTCAACTTACACACTTTGTGCTCTTGGCCTTTCTTCTCATAGCCGAGAGGTTGTTCAATGTAAACCTCTTCCATTAACACTCCATTTAGGAATGCCGACTTCACGTCCATTTGGTAAACTTTCCATTTGTTTTGTGCTGCTATGGACAACACTGCTCTCACGGTTTCCATTACGCCTTCGTGCAGGCCATAATCTATGCCATGCTTACGCTTATAGCCTTTAGCAACAAGCCTTGCCTTGTGTCTCTCTGCTCTGCCGGCATTACTCTTGGTCTTGTAGACCCATTTAACACCAATGACATCTTTACCTTTTGGGAGTTCAACCAAATCCCAAGTTTTGTTCACTCTCTATGGCATTTATTTCCTCATCCATAGCTTCTATCCATTTCTATCTGATAGCTTCTTGACCAGGCAGGGATCATGACATGACAATATAAAGCAAACAAAGAATTGATACCTTCATTAGCTATATCTTGTTCATAAATATCTTTCAAACTTCTGAATTTCTTACCTCTTTCAGTAGGTGTACAAGTACTTGAAGAAGCACTTGAATTTCCTCCTTGTGGTGTGCTTGGAGAAGCGCTGTCATTTCTCCTCAAGGGTGTGCTTTGCGGTGTTGATGCTGCTGTTTGGGGATGTATTTCAGTCACTTCATCATCATTCTCATCATGAGATAAACAGTGCTTAACATTCACTGTTTTCTCTATGCTTCCATCCCAAACTTCCTCTTCAATGAACTGAACATCCCTTCTCACAAGAAACTTCTTGCTGGATGGGTTATATAACCTATATGCCTTGGATTTCTCACTATATCCAATGAAAATACATTTCTCCCCCTTGCTGTCCAACTTCTTCCTTAGCTGATCCGGAATGTGTGCATAAGCCACACATCCGAATACTTTCATGTGCGTGACACTTTGCTTTGCGCCACTCCATGCCTCTTCCGGCACTTTGTTCATAACTGCTTTTGTAGGGCACCTGTTCAAAATATACGTTAGACAATGTACAGCTTCTGCCCAATAGTCATTCGGCAAATGCTTTGCCTTTAACATACTCCTCGCCATGCCCATTATGGTTCGGTTCTTCCTTTCGGCCACTCCATTTTGCTGCGGTGTATATCTAGTTGTAAACTGTTTATGAATACCATTTTCTCTACAAAAACGTAGAAAATCTTTAGATATATACTCACCTCCTCTGTCAGTCCTTAAGACTTTGATATGCAGCCCACTCTGATTCTCAACAAGTGCTTTGAAATTGCGGAATTTTTCAAACACTTCACTTTTATTTTTCAAAAATTAAACCCAAGTTTTTCTTGTAAAATCATCTATAAATGTTAAGACATAGTGGCTGCTAGCAAGTGATGGAGTTTGCATCGGTCCACATACATCTGAGTGGACAATCTCTAAGGGTGCTTTTGCCCTTATGCTTTTCCCGGAAGGAAAACTTTCTCTGTGTTGTTTCCCCAAGATACAACCTTCACAAAGGCTGTCTGGTTTCTCTATCAATGGTAAACCACTTACCATTCCTTTTATGTTCAACAAGTTAAGACCTCCAAAGTTGAGATGTCCAAATCTCAAGTGCCATAACCAATTATCATCTTTTGGTTCGCTTTGGTAAGTCTCTTGTGCAACTGTTGCTTTCTCTTCGCCATTCTTCAAATCTGCTCTCATTCTGAGAGGGAACATCCTGTTCCTTGTCATCTTCACTTCAGTAATACACTGATTGCTGGGTGGTTTATCGATGATGGTACAAACATCATTATCAAAGAAAACATTATACCCCTTATGGACAAGCTGTCCAATACTTAAGAGGTTACACTTCATTCTTGGAACATAATAAACATCTGCTATGGTTTTCTTTGCACCTAATCTTGTTAAAACATTCACATCTCCTTTTCCCATAACAGAAACTTTGCTATCAGTTCCTAGTGTGACTTGTGACTGCACACTCTCATCCAACATAGAAAACATTGCTAAGTTTCCTGTCATATGGTTACTACAACCGGAGTCTAGAAACCATATATCCTCATTCTTTTCTTCAGCCATATTACAAGCTAAAAACAAATTACTTTGAGTGTTGTTTTCTTTTGTGAAATTTGCACTAGTTTCACTTCTCATATCATTCTGCTTTTTCTTTCTACATTCATTAGCATAATGACCATATTTCTTACAATTATAACATTGGACATTGGATTTTTCATACCTTTGTCCTTGTGCATTCTACTGACCATTTTGCTGGCTGCTGCCCCTTCCTTGAGCATTTGCTGGACTGTTCCTTCCACCTCTGTTTTGGCTTCTGCCTCTTCCTCTTCCTTTGCCTTGCCCTCTTCCTCTTCCGAAAGACATCTGGGTCTTAAAGGCTTGCTCAAGAGATGAGTTTTCACTCCTACCCAATCTCTATTCATGGGTAATCAGTGATGCATGTAATTCATCCACTGAAAACTTTGTGAGATCCCTTGTCTCTTCTATGGTGGTGACAATCACATCGAATCTTGAGGGTAAACTTCTCAAGAGTTTTTCAACAATCCTCTTGTCCTCAAGAGTCTCTCCATGAGATCTGATTTGTGTGACCATTCCAATCACATGAGTGAAGAATGAGTCAATGTTATCTGACTCTTTCATACAGAGAGTCTCAAAGTCTCTCCTCAGCAACTGAAGTTTTGTTGTCTTCACTTTCTCCATTCCTTGATAAGATGTCTTGAGACTTTCCCATGCTTCACTGGATTTCTTGGCTGCTGCTATCCTTGGAAACACACTCTCATGCACTGCTTGATACAAGAAGAAAAGAGCCTTGGCATCTCTCTTCTTATTGTTCTTCAACTGTTCTCTTCCTGCTTGATTTAACATAAAAAACTCTGCTTCATCTTTTGGCTCTTCAAAGCCATCCTCAACTAATTCCCATAATTCTTGTGAGGTAAATAAAGCTTTCATAGTTATTGACCAGTAATCATAATTCTTTCCATTGAATTGTGGGAGATGGACATTTCCCAAACTCATACCTGTGCTAGAGCCTGCCATTCTGCACTTTTAACTATGATAAAAAACACTTGACTGTGTATTAAAATAGTTCACTGTTCTGCAACAGTAACACAACAAATTTTATAGAGAAATACCTTTGGATTCCTTTCACTGAGTCTTCACACTGCTGGAGAAGCTGCTGCAACTAAGAACCCCTTTCCTTCAGCTTATTTGACCTTCAAATAGCCTGGATTGGCTCCGATACCATGTTGGAATTTTCAGAATTCCAAAACAATAAACAGTCTTCCCTTAACATAGAGAAAAAATTCTAAAATTTGCACACAGTGACAGAGTTTCACATAAAAAAAATTCTTATTAAAAAAAACTGCTGTTATAGACTCTTCCTCTAAGAGGGATTTACAAAAAAATCGTTGTTGCAAACCGGTTAAATATCACTCTGTCGACCTCTTGGAAAACGTATCTTGTTGTATATCCTCTTGTTCCCAAAACACTCTCCATCTTTTTACAAACAATACACTCATGTTGTATTAAAAAAAAGCCTTTCTGTGTTTTCAAAATACATTTCTTACTTATTAATATATCTAAAAGCATTACATAACAAAACAACTCTCTGTCTCTTCATATTCATGAGAAATATCTTCAACCATAAATTGCTCAACCATAAAAATATCACACTTCAATTCATTATGTTTATGGCTGCTTTCTGTAATACGATGTCATATGCATTGATAGCAAATTGACTTTCCGGCACTGTGATATTTATCCCAGCACTGCTGTGCTTCACTGTTCTGTGTAATAAAATAGTTTACTGTCTTTTCTTTTATATTTACACTGCTGTGTAATAAAAATTACACTTCACGGCTTTTTTTTAATATATATATGAATCACATATATTAAAAATAAAACAAACTACATATAAAACAAATGCCGTATTAAAACATTAACCGGCGATCAATATATATCATATAACGTATGGGCTGTATAAAATATATGTGGGCCCCCTTTGTTGTTGACGTAAGCAAGTCCGAGGGGGTAAGTTCCTCCGCCCACAAATCTTGATGGACCCCCGCGGACAGTCTTGTGACTGCATGGTGTGGGCCCAACTCCGATGGGGTATGCCCCTCTGCCGGTTCTGCCTGTGTGACCCCATCGGACTTACCTTCTGCCTTAAGTCTGCGCTGCATTCACTGTGCAGTTGGAAATTAATTCCAACAAGATTTCCCTTTCCACAATTCTGAATTGTTTTAACCCCTGATATATATGACGCGCAAACTTATAACTCTTTAGAAACCACGTCAAAAGGAAAAGATCTTGAACATAAACCTTAGAAGGATCGTGTTTGAAATCTGATGAGTTGATGTTCATTTATTTTACTACAATTTCTGTTAATCTGGAAAATAGGACAAACAAATACAGAGATAAAATGGATATATGTTTTTCTTTTATACATCAACCCTTCTTTACATCTTCTACGCGGGGCTGTAAAAGCATTTCAATTCCGCTTTTTTAGCGGATATCTGCTCTGCTTACAATTTCATCTTATAATCCTTTGCACTGTGGCCGCAGGATCTTCCCACGGACCAGGGAGTTGTTGCAATAAATAGTATGGTCTCGGAAGCAGGTGCATGGCTACAGGATCCTGCGTTGGGGTGTGCAGGCGTAATACAGCAGCATCACCTCCAAATATCAGACTTGGAATCGCAAATAACTGCAACAGAGGCAATGATTCAGAAAATACGTTCCCAGCAGGCGCAACTTCTAGCCTTTATCCCAGCTGGATTCAAAAAAAAGTGTAATCCCACAATGAGCACGACTCTAAGCGACGCTGATGACGAAGATGAGGACTAATTCAATTCCAATCTAGCGGATTGAATAGAGTACAGTTTCAGAAAATGGATACCAAATTGATTGAGAAGCATTGTTATTTCTTTAGTGTCTTTGTTTAAAGAAATAAACGCTAAAATTAGTTGGTGTCCCATTAAAATGAGATAATCCAATATCTGATATCCAAATGGATAACATAACCTAAATGACCCGATCCGAGTGCGAGGATGCTTCCATTGAGGTTTATAGCTTTATATCAAAGTAGATTTATGAATTTACTAAGTATTAAAAAGTATTTTGCTCGACCAGTAAAATTTGTAAAATTGATTTATGGTTTAAAAGTTTTAGATTTATAAAAAAAAGAAAATTATATTAGGGTTGATAGTTTCTTATTGATAATGTAAATTGGTAAAAAAATAATATAAAATATATTTATGGTTTTTTTTTTAAATTAATTATATTTCCTTAAATAAAATTACATTATGATAATTATTTATTAAAATTATACAAATCTCACTCTTTCATATTGTAAACAACATTTGTTGGTTAGTATGCAGTATATGATAACACTAAGTTTCTACAAAAGACTAAAAGTAAAAGTAACAACAGTAGATTAGTGACCATATAACCACGAATCAGAAAATAAATAACTGAAAGAGATAACCATTTTATGTGTTTGAAGATGTCGCGACCAGGTTACTCTCACATAAGACGAGGCACTAGAAGTTTGAATTCACCTTGAACATGTGAGTTAACGGGGTTTCCAATCTATCCGCATTTTTTATTGGTTCTGATGAATGCCCTTCAAAAAAGAAATGATTTCGTTCTTGTCTTTCTATTTCTTCTTTAAGACTCTCGCAAGTAGAGTCGTTAGCTACAAGTGGAGAATAATAATATACATGTATTGTTTTATTCTTATCTACCAGTGGAGAATAATAGCATACATGTATTGTTTTCTCTTTGGTATGGGCAGGGTTAGGAATCCAGTCCGCCGCCACATCCAAGTGTTCTAAATCTGAATAGGTTTGTCTATCTCGACAAACATGTCTCTATAGCTATTGAATCACTGCAGAATAGGTTTCTCCATATCGAAAAACATATCTTTAGGTATTGAATCATTGCATATGTACTGAGGAAAGTTACAGAATGGTATGCAGTCATAGCCCCCTAGCCTCCTATGTTTGCATCTCAACACATAACTGACTTTACTAGCAACATCCCCTAGCTTCACGATGACCGCATGCATGTTGACGTGCTATACTGACCCCAACCAACAATATAACCCCACAATACCAAAAGTAAAAGATCTCCCAACTCCACTGACACCCAATAGGTAACGACTCCTCAAAAGAATACAAAAGAAATCCATGGCTCGTGAGTTCCACTCCCTACATGCCTTTTGCACAATTGTAAAGAGGATGTAACCACAACTAACTATACCAAATTTGCTCAGTAAACAAACAACTTTACTAAAAACAAACTAGGCTCGGTAAAGAGGAAAACTCCCAAAATAACAAGTTCTCGGCTTAGACGAGAGTGACCAACGTATTTACTGAAGCATACAATATGGAGCAAGTAAAAGCAAGAAAATTGTTGGAATTTTTGAACAATTCCAAACACATAGATGAAACAAAATTCTTCTTCTTAACATAGAGATTCAATTAAAAAAAATAGCAGAACAGAGATGTACAAATAACATCTATTTCATCAAGCATAAACTCAGTTACAAAATGAAGTCTTTCCTCAAAACTGATGTTATGGTTTCACAAATAAAACACTTAAGCTATTACAAACACACAGAGCGTTACAAAATCTGCTCTCTGTCTCTTTTTCTATTACAAACACACAAAGCGTTACAAAATTTTCTCTCTATCTCTTTTACACAATAAAAAAATGCACCTACAATGCTCTCTACTGTTTTTTATACAGAGTCTCACCACACTCATTTACAACTCTCTGTCTTTTTTAAAATACACAGTCTAACATACAAAATGCTCTCTCCATTTTTTTATACAGACTCTCTTTGTCTTCAAATCAAAATGCACACAATGCCTTTTTTGTTTTAGCCATAACATTTTAAAATAATACAGTCTTTTTACTTTACAAATGCTCTGTTCACTTTTTAAAAAACTCTAAATTTAATTTATATATATTATAAACATTTGAATGTTTATAATATATATTAAAAACATATATATACCAATGTCCTTTATAATAAGACTACCGCAAATATTATAAATACAAAACATAAAACATATTAAAGCTTTTAATCCTAAAGTTAAAACCTTAATGAAATATATTTCGCGGACTTCAAACTTATTAATCAAAACTCTTTTTGATAATTCATCGCATTCAATTTCTGGGTTGCTCACCTAGGCTTTCGGATTTGCGATAAACACTTCACTAGTTTATAATTCCTTTTCGCATCCATTTTGGGGCTATTGACGTCAGCTCCCCTTCATTTCGTGGGTGAAGAGCTTCGATGACAAGGATCATTCAAATCAAAAAACAAAAATGTGTGGTGGTTTGAAACGTTGGTAGGTGGTGTTTAATGGCAGTGGTTGCAATGTCTTAAAAACGGGGATGGAGAGCTGGATTGCATGTTGTGAGCCATGAATTATTTTGCTGAAACAGGCCTATGGCCATTATCCAAGAAAGTGTGTTTGCAGGGTTTTAAATATTAGAGATGGAGTGCACATAATAGAAAAAAAATTTCCGCTATTGTACTTTTCATCCTCCTGCACAGGGTTGTAGGTGGGTTTAATATTTCAACATTCCCCCTTAAACACAACTGCTGGATTTTCTTGCATACTCAGGCATTTCCGCAAATAATTAAAACTCTTCTTCCCCAATGGTTTTGTCAATATATAAGCAAACTGCTCCTCTGTTCTGCAATGTTGCAAAACAATTTCGCCATTGTTCACCAGCTCTCTGATATAGTGCAACTTAGCATCAATGTGTTTCAATATTTTGTGAAACATTGAATTCTTTGATAATGCTATTGCTGAGCTATTATCACAATAAATTGTTATGCCTTTTATCTGTTCTTGACACAAATTCCTCAACATTCTCCTCATCCAAATTGCTTGACATGTTGTTGTTGTAGCTGCCACATACTCTGCCTCTGCTATTGATAAAGCCACAATTGGTTGTTTCTTAGAAACCCATGAAATAGCTCCTAATCCCATATGGAAAACATATCCAGAAGTGCTTTTCCTATCACCTATACTTCCAGCCTAATCACTGTCAGTATATCCAATTAATTCAAAATTTTCTGAAGTGATGTATAAAATACCATACATTTTTGTTCCTTTCACATACCTAATAATTCTTTTTGCTGCTTGTCAATGTGCCTCCTTTGGCCTTTCCATAAATCTGGAAATTAAACTCACAGCATGCATAACAGCCAGCTTAGTTGCAGTCAAATACATAAGGCTGCCAACTATGCTCTTGTACAAACTTGGATCAAAATCCTTGTTGCTGTATTTCTTGCTTAACTTCAATCCCATCATTGTAAGAGTAATTGCTCCGTTGCAATCTTGCATGTTAAATTTTTCCAAAACTTCATTCACATATTTAGCTTGAGAAAAAAAAAAAAAAATTCATTTTACTCTACTTCTATTCCTAAGAAGTATCTCAGCAATCCCATATCAGTCATCTCAAATTCATCCTTCATAACTATTTTAAATTTTTTAATGAGTTAAGAATCATTACCTGTGAATATCACATCATCAACATACAAAAAACAATAAGCATCTTACCATATTTCTCCTTAATATATAATGTGGGTTCTCCTTCACATTTCTCAAACCCATTTTCCAGTAGATAGACATCTATCCTATTGTATCATGCTCTTGGTGCTTGTTTCAGCCCATAAAAAAATTTCTTCATTCTGCATACTTTGTGCTCTTGGCCTGCTTTCTCATATCCCATAGGTTGTTCAACATATAACTCTTCCATTAATACTCCATTTAGAAAATTTGATTTCACATCCATTTGTTAAACTTTCCACTTGTGTTTTGCTACTATGGACAACATTTCTCTTACTGTTTCCATTCTTGCAACTAGTGCAAATGTTTCTTCATAATCTCTTCCTTGTTGCTGCTTGTAGCCTTTGACAACAATTTTGGCCTTATGCCTTTCAATCTTACCTTCAACATTGATTTTGGTTTTATAAACCCATTTCACTCCAATAACTTCTTTGCCTTTTGCGAGATCAACTAATTCCCATGTCTTATTTTTCTCAATGGCATTTATTTCTTCATCCATAACATCTATCCATTTATTATATTTTACTGCTTCTTCAAAATGAATAGGATCATATACATGACAATATAATGCAAATAAAGAGTCCATACCTTCATTTTCTGCCTCTTTCTCATAGATTTCACTCAGACTTCTGAATCTGGTTCCTCTTCCACTTGGTGTACTTGTGCTTGTAGAAGCACTCAAATCTCCTCCTTGTGATGTGCTTGAAGAAGCACTGTCTTCACTTCTCAAGGGTGTTCTCATTCCAGCTTGTGGTGTCCCTTGTTGTCTTGGTGTTGGTGGAGGTGGTGCTGCTAATGAGGGATGTCTTTCAACCATTTCTTCCTCATATTCATCATGAGACAAACAACTTTTAACATTCAATGTTTTCTCAACGCTTCCATCCCAAGCTTTTTCCTCAATAAATTGTACATCTCTGCTTATAAAAAAACTTCTTGGTGGATGGGTTATACAATCTGTATGCCTTTGATTCTTCACTGTATCCAATAAATATGCACCTCTTCCCCTTACTGTCCAACTTCTTCCTTAGCTGATCTAGAATGTGTGCATAAGCCACACAACCAAAAACTCTCATGTGGGTGACAAATTGTTTTATGCCACTCCATGCTTCTTCCGGAACTCTATTCATTACAACTTTGGTTGGGCATTTATTAAAGATGTATGCTCCACAATGTACAGCTTCAGCCCAATATTCATTTGGAAAATGTTTTTCCTTCAACATACTTCTTACCATGTCCATGATGGTTCTATTTTTCCTTTGAACAACTCCATTTTGCTACCGTGTATACCTTGCTATAAATTGCTTATGAATTGCATTTTCTCTGCAAAAACGTAGAAAATATTTGGAGATATATTCTCCTCCTCTGTCTATCCTTAAGACCTTAATATGCTGTCCACTTTGGTTCTCAACAAGAGCCTTAAACTGGCAGAATTTCTCAAACACTTCACTCTTCAACTTCCAAAAATAAACCCAAGTTTTTCTTGTAAAATCATTAATGAAGGTCAACATATAGTGGTTGTCTGCTAATGATGGTGTTTGCATTGATCCACAGAAATCTGAATGGACAATTTCTAAGGGTTCTTTTTCCCTTATGCTCTTTCCTGATGGAAATCATTCTCTGTGTTGTTTTCCCAAGATGAAATCTTCACAACGGTTGTCTGGTTTTTCAATCAATGGTAATACCTTTACCATACCTTTCCTATGAAACAAATTCAGAACTCCAAAGTTGAAATGTACAAATCTCAAGTGCCATAACCATTTTTCCTCCTTTACTTCTCTTTGGAATGTCTCTTGTGTCACTGCTGCCATTTCAACTCCTTCCTTCAAATCTGCTCTCATCTTGAGAGGGAACATTATGTTCCTTTTCATCTTCACTTATACAATGCATTGATTGCTTGGTGGTTTATCCATGATGGTGCATACATCATCTTCAAAGAAAACATTGTATCCTTTCTGAATGAGTTGTCTAATTCTCAAAAGGTTACACTTCATACGAGGCACATAATAAACATATGATACGGTTTTTCTTTCTCCCTTATTTGTCAATACACTTACTCTGCCTTTTCCCATGACAGAGACTTTACTGTCTGTCCCTAATGTTACTTGAGACTTTACATTTTCATCAATCATGGAAAACATAGAAATGTTTCCAGCCATATGGTTGCTACATCCTCAATGTAGAAACCATATATCTTCACTCTTTTCTTCAACCATATTACATGATAAAACTCTTGACTCATATTTTCCTTAGTAAAATTAGCACTGGTCTATTACCCATGTCACTCTGTTTCTTCCTACATTCATTGGCATAGTGCCCATACTTCATACAGTAATGACATTGGACTTGGGATTTATCATACCTTTGTCCATGTACTTATTTTTTCCACCTTGTTGGCTGCTACCTTAGCCTTGGTTCTGATTTTGGTTGTTGCCCCTTCCATTTGTCTTTATAGGGCTATTTCTTCATCCTCTGTTTTAGCTTCTGCCTCTTCCTTTTCTTCTGTATTTTCCTCTGCCTTGACCTCTTCCTCTTCCAAAGGACATTTGGGTCTTGAAGGCATGCTCCAAAGATGAGTTTTTTTTTCTACCCATTCTTTGTTCATGTGTCATCAATGATGCATGAAGCTAATTAACAGTAAACTTTGAGAGATCCTTTGTCTCTTCAATGGTTGTGACTATCACATCAAACCTTGAGGGTAATCTCCTCAACACTTTCTCCACTATTCTTCTTTATTTTACTGTCTCTCTATGAGATCTCATTTGGGTAACCAACCCAATCAACGAAGTGAAGAATGAGTTTATTGTATTAGAATCTTTCATGCAAATAACTTCAAAATCCCTTCTCATCAATTGGAGCTTTGATGTCTTTGCCTTCTCCATTCCTTCATAGGATTTCTAGATGGTATCCCATGCATCCTTGGACCTCTTAGCTGCTGTAATCCTTGGAAATACACTTTCATGCACTGCTTGATAGATATAGAAGAGGGATTTTGAGTCCTTCTTCCTATTTCTCTTCAGAAAATAATTTTCTGGCTATGTTAAGGCATTAAATACATTTTCATCTGCTGGTTCTTCTAGAACATCTTCAACTAGCTCCCATAAATCTTGAGAGACAAACAAGGCTCTCATTGTGATTGCCAAATAGTCATAGTTCTTCCCATTAAACTATGGGAGTTGAGTATTTCCAATACTTGTGCCTGTGCTAGCTCTTGCCATGGCTAGCTTACTGAACTATGCTCTAAACTTGACTGTGTTTTCAAATAAATTGTCTCCGAGGACTGCACTCTTTAAAACAAAACAAAACTCTATTTTGAGGTAAATACCTTGCTTGCTGAACTTTTACACTACTGGTCAAAAGCTACAACAAATTCCTTCCTTCAGCTTCTTTGAAAAATTTCAAAGAGCCTCGACCCATGTTGGAATTTCTGAATAGTTCCAAACACACAGAGGAAATAAAAATCCTCTTCCCAACACAGATGTTCAATTAAAAAAAAATTGCTGGACAAAGATGCACAAATAACATCTATTTCATTAAGCATAAACTCAGTTACATAATGAAGGTTTTCCTCAGAACTTCTAATGTTCTGGTTTCATAAAAAAAAACCCAGCTGCTACAAACATAACGTTACAAAATATGCTCTTTGTATCTTTTACGCAGTAAAAAAAAATGCACATACAGTGCTCTTTGTTTTTCATACAGAGTCTCACAACACTCTTTTACATCTCTCTGTTTTTTTTTAAAATACATAGTCCAACATACAAAATTCTCTCTCCATTTTTTATATACAGAGTCTATCTTTCTTCAAAATCCACAGAGTGTCTTTTTTGTTTTAGCCTTCGGGCTCATTTTAAAATAATACATAGTCTTTTTACTTTAAAAATGCTTTGTCCACTTTTTAACAAACTCTAACTTTAATTTATAAATATTATAAACATTTGAATGTTTATAATATATATTAAAAACACATATAAATGTTATAACCAACGTCCTTTTTAAAATAAGACTACCACAAACATTATAAATACAAAACATAAAACATATTATAACTTTTAATCCTAAAGTTAAAACCTTAATGAAATATTTTTCACGGACTTCAAAATTATAAGTCAAAACTCCTTTTGATAATTCATCGAATCCAATTTCTGGGTTGTTGATATAGGCTTTTGGATTTGCGATAAACACTTCACTGGTTTATAATTCCTTTTCGCATCCATTTTGGGGTTGTTGACTTTAGCTCCCTTTCTATGAGATATGTATTCTATTGGCCGATGCTTTGTCGTGTTGGCATGGTGGGGACCTCCTTTCATTTCGTGGGTGAAGAGCTGTGATGACAAGGCTCATTCAAATAAAAAAACCAAAATGCGTGGTGATTTCAAACATTTGTAGATGGTGTTTAATGGCAGTGGTTGCAGTGTTTTAAAAATAGGGATGGAGAGCTGGATTGCGTGGAGTGAGCCATGAATTATTTTTTTGAAACAAACCTATGGCCATTATCCAAGAAAATGTGTTTGCAGGGTGTTAAATATTAAAGATGGAGTGCACACAACAACAAAAATTCTGTTGCTCCTGTACGTTTCGTCCTCCTGCACATGTTGCACATGTTGCAGGTGGGTTTAATATTTCAACAACAATTTGAATTACTTTTATTTGCATTAATTTCTTGAATTTCATTATCTTCTTATTCTATTAATGTCTCACATATTTTTCTCATTCTTTTTCTATTTTTTTCTCATATTTCCTTTGCTAATGACTATTTATTTCCTTTTCTAGATCTAAATATTCAATTTCCCATGTTTTCTCTAAACATTTGTGTAATTTTCAAGCTTTAATATTTCTCTATGAATGAATGTTTTATTTATTTTTTCTAGGATATATATATATAGCATAGGCTCAATCGAGCCCTTGAGAAATAACATTTTTCATAAATAACATTAATAAAAATTTGTAGATTGTTGGTAGTGGTTATCTTTTTAATGGCTCGATCGAGCAATTTGAATTTTGAATTTTCACTTTAACCCATGGAATGTTTGAAGTGCTCAATGGAGTTCGTAGGTTTCAAAATTTAGAGTTTCTGAATTCCTTCTCCAAATTTCTCTACAACCCCATTTTGTATACTAGCTGATTTAGGGCAGAATTTGTCCCTAACTGGCAGAGTTGATCATGTTGTATTTATTAGAGAATCATCTATCCAATTACATGTGAATTTGTTTTTATGAAAGAATAATCTATCCAATGACATATGAATTTGAAACTTTCGAACTCGTACGATATTTTTCATCTAATTTCTTTTAAACATAAGGCTTGAAATTTCTTTTGACAATTTCAAAAGGGCTAAAAAAATCAATAACATAAAATATACACAACCAAATTTCAAAAAATATCACTATCTTTGTTTACTAGTCCTCTTCAAAAGATTACTCTTTGTTTTTCAATTTATTTAAAGGGTTCAATTTTTTTTAAGCAAACACGTGTTTTCAAAATGCAGTTGAAATATTACTTTGTTGGCTTATAAAAATAATAAAAAATCTGATTTTGCATTAAAAAAAAATATTTTTTTAATATAGAAAACTTAGTTCTCTCCATGCTCATACATATATGTTTTTAATATTACAAATTTTAGAGTGCCTTATGGTATATGAAAACTCACATACTTATTAAGATGTGCTATAAGTTGTAACCAATTCACAAAAACAAGTATTGGATTTAATGGAAATATGAGAGATTATACAATGTTATTTTTTTTTGCAAAAAATATCATTAGGACAACAATATAATTATCCACATATTGTGAATTCTATTCAAAATTCACAATGCTTATATGAATTTTTAGGATTACAGTTCCATATGAATTTTAGGGATAAAGAATGTGCTGCTATGATCCAAGTTCCATACATATTAAAGTTATATCTCTAAAAATTTTGTTCACCAACTAAATCATCAAAAAATTAATTAAAAATTTAATCCAATGAAAAATCTAATCTCCTCTATCACCAAATAACAAATCTAGCTTCCTATATCTCTAATTTCTTATAATAATAATGCCCTAAAAATTAATAAAATAAATAATCTAACTTCCTATATCTCTAATTTCTTATAATAATAATACCGTACAAATGAATAAAATAAATAATTAGTATTAAGATATAAATAAATAATTGGTACTTAAATACATAATTAAAATAAAAAAATAAAAAAAATTAATATCCCTAAATCATAAATGTTTTTTACACCACTTTTAATAATGAAAATCCATAAAAATAAAATTTGCTAAAAAGAATGTCAAATGTGAGCCTTTTAGGTTCTTGGTAACACAAACACTGAATGATTTACAATTTTGTACCATAGAAATGTTATCATAATATTAAAACATAAATTACTATAAAAATAATTTCAATCCAAATTATATATATATATATATTATAATAGCTATTATTAATTCTGTCTTATTATAGTATTATCAGTGTTTCTTCAGCACATAAAAATATCACTTTAAACTTGAGCTTGAAGAGTCTCCAACTGCACGTTATCTAAGTTTACGTCACGATCATACCATGTCAGTGAGTACTAACAAATTGTGTGACATCTTGATCTTCAAGTCAAATTTTGGAAAATATGGAGAATAAGTGTACCGGTGCTTCTAAATTGTGTTAAAAAAAAATCAATTTGTATTAATTTAATTTCACAACAGATGATGATTAACATTTATTAAGTTTGGAAATATTTTATTAAATTTAGAATGGTGAGGATTTACTTTGTAATTTTTTGTACGTTTTTGTACGTTGTAGTGTTGCACCAATATTTCAAAAATTACCATAATTTAAATTTATGCTCCAAACACATTTCAAAATTACATGACTCATTGCTTTGTCGGTGCTGTCCAATTTACGGCTCCATGTCGCATATCATTCATGCCACTAGCCTGTATAGATCAACTTTCTATATGAATTTTTAATTAAAAGGAAACCTAAGTATAATAAATATATTACAATTTATAAATATTATTATTATTATTATTATCTAATTTTAATTTTAAGGTCACAACCAAGACACACACTAAATTGGTGTATGAGACTCCCTTGTTTGTGGGACAAGGGACCTATCTCCGTGTAGCGATTTGAAACGAGAGCTTTTTGCGCTTTCTTACCATCTCTTTCTTTCTGGAGTGTTTTCAATGGTAAATTCACTGTTCTTTTACAAAATCACTGTTTTGTTATTTTGCATATGTGTTTGCTAGCTCCCATAATATATACTGAATAAAGTCTCCAAATCCATTGTTGTTCATGGGATTTGTCGAAATGGTGGCAAAGGAGTTACCGCAACGGTGACCAGTGAGTTGTCGCAACTATGTCATCATTGCGGCGACTCACTATTACCGTTGTAGCTACTCACTAGTTAACGTTGCGGCAACTCACTAGTTAACGTTGCAGAAGCTTGACCATTGGAATAGTAGTGTCTTTTAGGATTTGATGGAAACAATAATGGCCCTTAGGCCAAAATGCATTTTCTTTTTCCACACTAAGCATAATGAAAATATTGTTAAAGAAACGTATAACCAAGATTATTTGTATCTTGCTTTTATAAAACCACAAAAACACTATCCTTTCTTGTAAACCGGTCTATTTGATTCTTTGTATTTGTAAACAAAATCTAATTGGCTTAATTCAACAAATGGTTTACTATAATTACATGCCAAACAAGATCAAGGATTATTAGAGTAGTATGCAACACTATAAAAAAGTGGATATTGAAAATTTGGGGGTTACAAATATTTGCAACACAGAACTCAAAGGCAATAGGGAGAAATAGAGATGGTGGTCTATGTGGGAAAAATGGTGCAATTGACTAGAATACATGTTATGTTGTCTACCTTGCATTGGCAAAAGATGTTCATGTCCCATTTATTTATTGATGTGGACATTAAAAGGAATTTATTTTCCCACCACACCTAAATGGAGAGTTCCAATAGCCTTTTGTAATCTCCTGTCAAGAAAAAGTGTTGATTAAGTTTAGACGTATACTAAGGTAAAGGAAAAATGACCTATAAAAATTAACACCTCATAACAATCAACACATTAAGAACTTATCATGAAAACTAGCGATAATGTCCCTTGAATTATAGTATGTAAAAACATACCTAACAATTAACTACACATAATTCTCCTAAAATTGAAAGCTTTAGAGTGATAAGGAATACCTGGGAGTAAAGAGATTATTTTCCCTAAGCCTTGTTGGAACATAAAGTATTGTCAACAAATACAATTGTCTAAGAATATAATGTTAATTGGGAGTAAATTTTCTCTAATACTAAAGTCAAGTAAAACAATAATAATAAATCAACACTATCTAAAAAAATGTGTCTATCCATAGAAAACTAAAAACCTCTTAAAATAAATATTATAAAAATATTTAATATTGTTCCAAGGAAAATAAATAAAAGTAAGCACTACATCTCGATATAAAAAAATAAAAAATTAAAATTAAAATGATTTACAAGAACTTCTCGAAAATACTTAAAGTGTAATAGCAACCTAACTTTTAATCTAGTGTTGCATAGGTGAAAATAGTTAAAGTGATAAAATCAACCTAACATTTAATACAACTTTGCATAGTGGCAGATATGAAATGTGCACTTTTTATGACATTTGAATTATTATGATACATGAGACATCTTTCTCAAAAAATGTACATTTTCCACTACCTGTATTTGATGTATCATATTTCCTTTGTTTGTAACACAAACTACCAACTGTAATCCACCTCGACATCATGGAACCAAGGTTCCAACCTTAATCCAACACATTCTAAACTATCTTTAAATTTAATCCAATATTTAAATATGTTTATCATGTCTCTAGGGGTCCCAACTCTCGAGTCAACTTCAGGTGGGGTTTCAACTTCAAAATTTTCCTAAGGTTGTCTTTGATGTTGGGAAGTCGTGATTATTTTTGAGGATTTTATATTTCAATTTGCTTTCAATGTTTCACACTTGAATATCAATTCAGCTACTTCAAATTACGACCACCCATGCCCTCTACAAAAAGGCTATATCGTTAGAGCAAGATGATTTAATATAAATTTGACCTACACCAAGTAACTTCCAATAATTTGATTTAATTTGTACTAAGTGGACCCTAAAAAAATATTTCAATCTCAACTAACTCTATATTATATAAAAAAATAAAAGTAGAAAAGAAGTATATTAAACATGGATTTGAGTATATTATATTTGTGGTTATATGATTTTTTATGGAGTGAAAAGAATAATTTTGACAACCAAGATGCTCATTATATTTGTGGTTCTAATACTCATTGTTACAGTGGCAGCAATTCACATTTACAATGAATTTCCACTGTAATAGGGATTTTCCTAATCCAATTTATGGTTATATATATATGGTTATATGAGTTTTTTGTGGAATTAAAAACAACATTTTTTAGAACTAATATAATCATTATATTTATGGTTATATTCTCATTATATTTGATTAAATCATTTTTCATTTAATTTTTTTCCTCTTTTGCAGATGGTGAAAAAGTGGCTAGTGATTTGTTCTTCATAATGAAGCACTATGCCAAGTCAACGAAAATAATAGAGAAATTCGAGGGACAATAACAAATAACGAAGCCTATTATATATCCATGTTTGATGGGATAAGAGCAGCCAAGAGTTATGGTTAAAGTGACTATGTCACTTACACCAATTTAGAATTGACAACCAATCAAATCATTGGCATTTACCAAGTCAGAAAACAAAACATGAAACCCCTCCACCAATAAGAAAAAAAAGTTGCTGCACAATTTCAAAGTTTTAACATCATTTATCGATTAGATGTCCAAATGGTTGCTAATGATATACTCATTGAAGTAGCATCCAATGGATGCAGATGTGCAACAATGTGGAGGAGCCAACATGTGCTTCACGAATTTTCATTGACAGACATAGATATATGTGGCATGTTAATGAATTAGTTGTTCTTTTATTTTCTATTGAGGGAGTCTTATTATGGAGTTCTTATTTCTTGTGATAGATTGTAGCAAAATAAGCGTCTATTATGTCCATTTTTTATGTATTTATATGAGCTTTGTTTTTATGGATGCACTTACTTTATTTTTTGGTAATTTTTGGTATGTGTATGTAAAAATGTAATTTTCAATCAATACTATTACAGTTTATTTTTGTATATATGTTGGAAATACTAAAAAGGGTAGGGGGAGAATAAAAAATTACTTTTACAAATTATATTTTATCAATTAATATTGCTTTAAACATAACCCAAAATTGAACAGCAAAATAAATATTTTTATTATCAAATAGAGGAGTCCAAGTACGAGTCTCTAATAAAAGTCTAATGAAATTGAATTCTTAAAGAATCCCCTTCAATAACAATTAATGCAAGATACCCTAAGTGGTTACAACCCAACCAAGATATCTTATATATAAATCATTATTTTCCATTTATACATGGTTAAATGAAAAATGCAATTGTGATATCTTGTATTTTTCCAATCCATAGCTCCAACCTCATTTAAGGGGCAGAATTCCAATCAGGTGATTTGAGCATCTTGGTTGTAAAAAATGTTTTTTTAACTTCATTGTCAACATCTATAGCCACAAGTTTAGGTGATTTTAATTGAAGCACGTTTTGACATACATGACAACAACAAAATCTAAGCTTGCAAACAATGAAAATAACATGAAGAAATTGAAAATCAAGGAACTTAACTTGATAATAATGCAAAATTACAATCTGCATTAAAGTATAACTAATAAACTATAACCAATAATTTTCAAGGAAAGTAATTTAAGGAGTTAGTGTAATGGTGCACGGGCCCACAAAGTTGCATGTAATATAACTTTAAATTATGATGATGGGAAATCAAGGCCCTCCCATGGAAAATCGCCCTCTCATTCCAGTGATCACTGTTGCAGCAAATCCTAACTACGTACAAGGAGTATCTCTGACTGAGTAAAACAGAAACATAAATCTCCCTTGACCACAACTACAACAAATTCTCTATGGAAAATGGGCAAAAACCCTTGTGGCAACACTTTACTTCATACAACGGAAACATAAATCTACCATGACCACAACAACAATGAATTGTTAGTGTCAAATTGGTGGAAAACCTTACAGAAACATGTAAATGTGTAATGTCCCCGCCATAGATGACGTGACGCGATATTACTCGACTCATTACCCCTACTCTTCCATTGCGTCGTTGTCCCACATTCAAACTTGTGCAAAGAGAAAACAAAACCATAGCCACTCTAAACTCTGAGTAAAGATGGAAGGCCCAACAGTACGTAGAGAATGTGCCAAAGAATGGCTAGATGAATTTCCACGTGTTAAAGCATTTTTTGAACAGGACGTCTTGATATAGTATATTCAAATATTTCAGGGGTATGATGATGTCATATCCCTAGAATTTTACGTGCATTACAAGGAGGGTAGATATGAAGTGAAAATGTTACCTCAGACGAGAGAACTATGGTTTTTTCCCCGAAAACCCCAACCTGATGTTGTGCGACATTTCCTTGAGGCAGGTGAATAAATTCTCATGACAGGCACGTGATTTGATAGGAAGTCATTACCAAAACCCTGGAAAGATGTTGCATTCCTTTTCAAGAGATTTTTCATTTGCGAATGAAGGTATGTTGTTATTTATTACCAACACCTCCGATTGTTTGACAACTTGCATCATGGAAGGTTGGTTACCAAGCCTTTATTTCTTGCAAAAACCATAGACCAAACGGCTCTAGGTGTGCATAAATAAAATTAGTTGCTCGAAATCATGTTCCACCAGTGCCTCATTAAAATTTTGGTGGTTGTTGCTCTACAAAGGGAAGGGATAACTTGGGATGAACTAGCTGGAATGCCATTGAATGTTGAAGCTTCTACCTCACTAGAGGATACCATGGAAGCTGCAACTCTTCCCCATAACCCCCAAACTGCAACTTCGTGCCATGACCTCCCAGCTACAAAAATTTCCACAGAACCTTTCCATATGGAAACTGAGCCACCCAATATTAAAAATTTGAGGGTTTCTAAGGTTTCAGATGCTAAATCCCCATAGAAAGGAGATGAAGAAGAGGATGATGATGAAGTATAAACATTAAAGAGTAAACCTGACACTAGAATATTGAGAAGATACACGAAACACTTGGCAGTAGTACCAAAATCCAAGGAGAACAGGAGAAGGCAAGGTCATCTTGCTCCAGTTCTTGAAACCCTACTTGTTGCTATAGAATAAATCCCAGAAAAAATAACAAAAGAATAAGAGAAAGAGAAACATCCTCAAAATTCATTTATTGAAGAAGGAGTCATGGAGAAAGGATCCATGTAGCAAGGATTCATGGAACAAGGATTAGGCCACCTTGCTGACACAAAATAAAAAGTTGATAAGGTTCCCCCTCATGATTTTGACTATGAGTACATACAAGGAGTAGCCAAATGGCATGGAACATATGGCCTTTACTCAATGTCAATTTTGTATGGGGATGCTGAGGTGGACCAACTAACTACACCACTATAATTGACAAAGAAATACATTGTAATAGTAATTACCCCTAGAAATATTCCTATGTATATTTTATTGTTAAGGAATAATAGGATTCTCCAAATGAAAAACAAACAACTACAAATAAAAATTAAATCCCTAAGAGATGAGGTCAGGAAAAAAAACCTTTTGATACATTATATTTCTTGGCCCAAGTTGCATATTCCATACGCATTGGTTTCATAGATATACCTTCTCCAGGGGTCCAAAAAAATATACCCCTTCAAAAAAAACAGACTGATGAAATTTTTGTGCAAACAGAGGACCATAAACGTGAAAGGAAATTTACTAAAAGCACAGTCATGCATACAAACGAAAAATAATGACAAATGAAACTAAAAAAAGAAAAAAATTTACAAACAAAGGAACCAGAACCAAATATGAAAATAACGGAGGATCAAGAACCAATGATCAAACTGACCAAAGACATTGCTGTGAAAACAGAGGATGAGGAAGCAAAGGATAAATTAGTCCTGTGTATACCCTCATATAAGGGGAAACAAATACCTTTCTATTTTCAAGAAAATTCAATTCATGAGCTTTACAAGACATGCGAAGAATATATATAAAAAAAAACTTTTACGAAAAATTAAAAACACAATGGCTGAGTTGCAAAGAAAGGTGAGAAAGTTGGAGAATGATAAGAAACAAATTGGAGGGATAATGGATGGTGTGCTTAGTTTCAGGGTTCCTTCAACCAATTACAATGTATACTTGAAAAAAATATTGTTTATGTTTAAAAAAAATGGTATCATAAAAAATAAGCCTTTCCAGGCTGAATATAGACATGGTTTCATATAAGCATATATGACCTACACAAATCTAGAAAAATACTTTATCTATGAAATGTAACCACATCATTGTTTGGTATCTCTTAACAAAATATGGAATCCAAACCATGTTACATGGGATGTCCAATTGAGAGCATTTGTATCATATTTGAGAAATCAAGGTAGTTGGATGGAAGCTCTTAAAATTTATATATGTAATTCCGAGAGTCTTTTGTGGGTTAGAGGAGAATATCAAATACGTATGTAGGTGATAAAAGAACAACAAGAGTTGGCCAATTTGTCAAGGGTAGCAAAGTATATCGCAAGGAAGAGGCAGGAGACCATTGCATATTGCACAACCCAAATTCAAATATTCGAAATTGTCTCACAAGAAGAATGCAAAGCAAGGTGGGATGCCTCGGGAAAGAAAATCCAAAATAAAGATCCATTTAAGTACCTAAAATTAAAGATAGCCTTACAAGGGTTTACCATTATATTATTTCCATGGAACGGTCTGGGAATAACTGGATAAGTCTTCGATTTCGCTATCCAATGATTTGGATGCCAACAAGGATATATAAAAACTCCTATGCCCTCAGGGAACAAAAAGAGTTTGAATGCTGGAATGTAATTATGGAAACATGAGGGTATCTTCGTCCTGATGAAGCAGGACAAAGTTATTATTGTATCAATAATATTCATGAAAATCCCCATCATTCTCAGATTCAAATTGACCCATGTTCTTGCTGATATTCACTCCCTCATTGTTTTTAATCTTCACTCCCTCACTGTTGCTAACACATTGGCTCACCGTTGCTAACACACTAGATCACTAGTGAGACAACTCATAGACAACAAACGCATAATCTTTGATGTTGTAATATATATTATTCTCCAAGAATATATCATGATTAGCATTGAGGAGTTATAAAAAACTGGCCCAAATTGTGTTTTGCATGTTTAGTTACAATTTTATTGTAAAAAATAAATGCATAATCTTTTATGTTGTAATATATATTATTCTGCAATAATATATCACCATTATCATTGAATAGTTATAAAAAATTGTAAAATCATGTTTTACATGTTTAGTTACAATTTCCTTGCATTTCCTCTACAAATCATGGAAAATTTTAGGGGCTAATATTCGCAAGTGGGCTAATTTTCCATGCTTTTTCCAAAAAAGAGATTCGCCAATTTCCATTTTTTATAAAAATGATTCGCCCAAATTTTACAATATAAAATTATTTTAATTTAAAAATCAGGAACATTATATACAAAGTGTATATAAAATCATTATAAATTTGAATAATTTTACAAATATATCAATAAAAATTTCATATTTTTCATATTAGGGACTAGTGAGATTCGCCTATGTTTTAAACTTCAAAATATTTTCCCATCCTTAAAATTTTCCCTGCTACAAATTCTGTTACATTTCCATTGCTTTTATTCCAATTTATATATTAGATTCATGTTTAGACACCAATATATGCAAGCATAATGCAAGTATGTAAAACCACTTTAAATATATCTTCCATAACATACAAAATAATCGATGTATTGAAATACTAAGTATAAATGCATGGAGTTATTTACTTGCCTTAAATGAGAATTCCAACAAATTAGACAAATCAACGAACATATCATCACCACCTATCAAACAGAGAGGAACATACTTAACAAAAAAATAATACATCAAATACATGAAATACACGAATAAATATTAAAATCAAATTGAAAACAAAATCATGCATAAGAAACTTGGAAAACCATTCATTGTTATAGCGAGGGCGACCTCGTTTGTTGATTTGTTAAAACTCAAATGGTTCTTCTTCATCAGCCACGATATTCAATTCAATTTCCAATATTGCATTTTGTTTGCTTGTTTTTCTTCTCTTCTAGGGGCTTATGAAACTCCTCATCCTCTTCAAAGATGACTCAAAAGCACCCAACCCACATGTGAATTCATAATCCATAATAAGAATATTGTTGGCGTCATCCAACTTTTTTTTAAAGAAATAAATCAATTGTTAAATATTGGTCAAAGTAGAAGGAGGACTTTTTCGAACCAGGTCTATGTAGCCAAATTACTCCTCTTTGGAAAACTCAATTCCTTCAACATTTATATCAACATTGTGACTATCCATGGAAAATATGTATATTCACCAATATATGATATTGCCTCTATATTTATCTCGGGAGTGTCATTGTATGAATCATGTGTTCTTTGATTATTTAGTAATTGGTTTCAATCCATTCAAAGGGAACACAACCAACCCACCTTTATGACATGCTTGCAAATGTTTCCATGAATAGAACATGGGAAATCACAAGTTATGAAATTTGTGCAATGATAAGTGACAAGATATTGATTATTAGGTTTAGATGACTCCTCACCCAAAAAAAAGTAGAAATTTTCTCGTGAGTGCTACAGTCACTATTTGGAATTAGTTTTTCTTTTTTCATTGAATATTTAAATTATTTCTCTTTCCTATAATTATTCAAAAATCCTTTTTTTTTAGAATTTCCTTAAACCGATAATAGGGTTAAACATTTGTTAGAAGAACATATATCAACCAATCCAACCAACGTCAACATTTCTTTCTTCTATCAGATAAATATTTTATCTTTAGGTAACAGTGATATGACTCCACAACATTGTTTGTATCTAGATTTTCATGGGGAAAATACCGACAACATTTTATCCACCTCCCTAATTGCATAAAATTTGGGTTAATGAAGATATTTCATCCATATGAAAACCAAAAAGAGAAATGTAAGAAAGACTTTGTCAACTTACAAATATTGTAACCAACAACACAATTCTTGTAGAAATAGTCTAGGAAGTTCTCCTCATGAGAAAATTTGTTAACGAAACCATTAATTGCATTAATCATTTCAACAATGGAACAATAATTCACAATTAAACCCAAATCACTAAAAAATTATTTTTTTATTTCTATACTACTGGAAAATCGATTCACATTTTTTAGCCATCACTACAATAAAAAATGACATTGGTGAGGGGAAAAAAATGTCACCATAAGCTCATTGGTGGCGATCAAAAGAGCCTTCATCACCAAAAATTGAACGTCATCAAAGGTGGCATCGCTGAAAGTATAGGTGTTGTGGTGAAATTCAAGGTTCGTCATTAAAATGATTTATAATGACGGATAGTGACCGTAACCATTTAATATGAGCAACGGTGACATAAAATAACCTTCGTCACCAAAAAATTGAACGTCACCAAGGTGTTGTCGCCAAAAGTATGTGTTATGGTGACATTCAAGGTCCATCACAAATATTCATTATAATGATAGATAATGACCTTCACCATTTCATATGAACAACAACGATTTATTGTGATGGACCTTTCATGGTCATCACTATTGGTGCATATATATGGAAATGTTCGTTGACCCTCACCATTTCATATTTTGTGAGGGTAAAAAATTTTCATGATAAGATCATTTGTGACTTCAAGGCCCATCACGAATAATGACTATAATGACAAAAAATCACCCTCGCCATTTCATATGAACAACAACTATTTATGGTGATAGACCTTTCATGGTCGTCACTATTGATGCATATATATGGTGGCATTCGCTGACTGCCACCATTTCATATTTTGGTGAGGGTATAAAAATGTCACCATAAGATCATTGGTGATGGTCAAAAGAGCCTCCGTCACCAAAAAATGATCGTCGTCATTCCATATGAATATCAGGGCACAATGGAATTGAAAATCCAACCTCCTGCATGTAAAGCATGTGCTCTTCCATTGAGTTAGCACCCTTTAAAGAATTATAATTTTAAAAATTATATCTTGAAACTTCATATATTGTAAATTATACAACTTTCAATAAATTTAATTCTCTTCAATATTTTATTAAACAAGAAAAACATCATCGAAGCTATAGGTCCCTACCTAATGGTTATGAAAGTTATGAAAAGTGGGTGGAGGGAAAAATAGTTATGTATATGATACTCAATATGTTAAGTTTAATATTCAATTAGAATTGAAACTCTGAAGACATTTATAGCCTACAAATGGCCTATAACTCAAAAATGCACCAAATATTGCAAAGGAATTGTCATAAGTGGATAGCATATGGAAGAAGAGCATTGATGAACACAAATGAAATATGTTACAATTTGAATGAAATAAAAATCCCAATGTTGTTGTTGTTGGGTGAATTTTTATAATTAGGACCTTTGAATTTCCTTTATCACGTAAATATTCAAATTAAAAATTATAAAATTTAGATATTTGAATAATATCTAAAATTTTGTGCAAATGTAACACGAATCTCCTGGGAACCACATGGAAAAATAAAAATTATATATATATATATATATATATATATATATATATATATATATATCCACTTCACATAAAGCGACATGTGATTTGGAATTTCACAAGTTCGCACTCAAAACATGACAACAACCAACAAATAAAAAAAATTGAAACTTATCACAGTAAGAGTATCTCTTTTCAGCAGTGAACACCAAACAATAATAGAATAATTAGTTCACTTTAAGACTGCAAAACATTGGAAAAAAAATAATATGTTCAATTATTTGCTAGTACAAATTGGACTTAATTCTAATGAAGCAAAAGAATTGATACTAAATCACAAATAAAAATGATCAAAAACAATGTATTTTTTTTTTTTTTAAAACACACTCCATCACTACCTTCCATGTACAGACATCCATTTTTTACAATATTTAACAACCTCTTTTGCAGGAAAACCCAGTGAATAGATTTCGTAAGTTTGAACTAGAAAATACATAAAACATGGAGTTGATGATTTTTAAAGATGGAGCTCAAAACTAACCTTTAACTCATTTTGATATCTACATATTTTCATCTAGGGGATGGTGCCTTTCTCATTGTGTTGGAGAAGAAAAATATGAGAAATATAATTTTTTGTTTAGTCTTTCTTCATTTGTCTTGCATGTATATTGGGGTGTTTGTTTAATTTTTAGTTCAAAGGCATATGGATCAACATCTAGGGTAGACAGTTTAATTGCTCCTTAAGTGTGAATGAACCAGAATGCTCAGATGAGCCAACATTTGTGTTGTCTTTAGATTTAGGCCCACCTTTTACCCTAGTTGTAGGGATGTTAATCCCCATAACCTGATTTTTCCATTTACCCACAACATGCTCCTTGCTTGGTGAATTATTTTTCTTTTTACTCTGTGGAGTGCTTTCTTTCACTAGAGTTGGAAAGTATTATGATTAGGTTCAACATGCTACATAAGAAATCCACGACGACTACCAGGCATATTACTCAATACTTTATTAATAGAACTAAGGTACCTTGTGAACATATCATATTTTAATTTAGTAGATTGAGAGAATCACTTTTCCTTGGCTTTCTTTTATCCCCCGATGTTTTAGTTTCTTTGAAGACTTTAGAATGTCCTCATCTCCCTCGGTCATCAATTTCTCTAAGTGTGTTGGTGTTTTATAATCTGTCTTTGTTTTGCAAATACCTAAATATGATTCCGCTGAGGCCCTTTTCTCATTCAAGAAATAATTTTTTGTAGTACTTTTTCCAACTACTGATGAACTTGTAGAGCAAATGGGTTTTACAACACAACTTTTTTGAGTTGAGAAACATGGGTACATAGGAATATTGTGAATATATATTGTAGGAGAGAACATATTCCTAGACTTAAACACCTTATCCTGCTGAGGTGTTCCGGTGACTTCACTTGGAGAGAAAGCAATAGCTTCAACTTCATTCTTGAGTTTATTTTATTTTTTTAATTTTATTTTTGACATTATTTATCTTACAAGGAATAAAAATCATCACTGGTATCAAATTCATCCAAAAAAAACTTTGGAGATCACACTAACATCTGTGTTTTTGTTTCCATGCTTGAAAACCATGGAGATCCCTCTCGATAGTAGAATAAGACGTATGCCTGCTGCTCAAGAACACATTCCTTATTAACTATTATTACTTGAAATAAATCAAAGATACGACACAATGTCAACGTACACAAAATTCCCTACTGAAATATAATCATAACTTAGCTAAGAAGTCTAACAGATGTTTTTAATTAATAAAATTTGTATTTGGAAATCATGTTTCTTCAAATTTAAAAAAACTACGTTGTACAACACTCCTGCCTATTTATCTAGGAAATTATATCATAGCATATGTCACACAGTAGAAATCTATGGTACCTAAAGTAAAAATACAAATTTGATCAAAAAATAGATTTAGAAAATAGCTTTGAAAACTATATGTTTTTCACCAAAGCTTTAATTAGTTTAACAAAAAACTAGTTGGAGCTTGAAAATCAAAATAATTCATAAGAAAAGAATAGGACAATGGCCAGATTTGCTATTCATCTAAATACATCTAGATTCACTATTTTGATTGTAGATAACTAAAATTTGGGCGGTGGTCTAGCAGTTAGAGCTTATTAGCAGGGAAGACTCCTCAATAACATCATTTTTCTCCATGGTTTGTCTTGTCTCTGGATCCAGATTAGATAGCTTTCTATTCTCAGGTTCTACCTTTCAAGTATTGATTTCTAGCTCACCCTTTAAAACACAATTGTACCACTCCATTTTATTTTATTTTGTCAATATAATTTACAAGACCTTCCCATCCTCTTTTACATCAATCAATAACAATCCATCAATGATATAAATCATATCAAATACATAACAAAGGCCAAATATGCACTTGATATATACCTATGTTCTAGGACTCATCTGACCTTGCTAGTGAAAAGAGCTCACCCTGAAAAAATAACATCCACGTGGATTTACAAGACCTTTTTAAATAAAGCTTTGAGTAAACCAATCAAAATATGAACATTCTTTTAATTAATATAATCTCTGACTTAAAATAAAAGTGGCCTAGAATTGAATGTTATATCAGCCATGTCAAGTAATTGACATCGGGTGAGAAATGCAGGCCATGCATATTAGATTAGTGAAATAATTGATTTTATAAATCTCAAAACCAAACATATGACTTACAACTAAGAAACACAAATAAATGACTTACAACTAAGACATGAGGTTTTGCTTTCAACCCTGTTGTTAAACAACTCTTCTTTATGTCACAGACCATTAAAATATTTTTGGTACCAGGTGGAAGTGGTATTGTAATAATAACCTCTGATAGAGTCTCCTACACCATCTCCTACCCTGATTTATACTCCCATGGGCCAAAATATGCTTTTTGTAATACCAAATTTCTACCTATTATTTTCATAGTGCCAAAATGTTCACTTACATTAAAAATTCCATGCCATATACATAATTTCAAACCTTATGGATGATAAGGAAAAGGACCTATCCTATATGCCATGAAACATCATATTCCATACTTAAAATTCCACCCAAGGTGTCAAAATTGCATGCCAAGTGGAAAAATTGCATTTCTCAGGATAAAATATGTGTTATGGCCTGACCTTATTTCACACAACCTCCCACAGATGTACCTATGGAGAAGTCATAAAATATAGTGCTACATTATTTCTCCTTGTGCATCTTCCTACACTTCCATAATTATAGTGTACACCTTCAAGTGAACTGTGAGAGTACTAAATCTACCAAAACATTTCACTAATTTATGTCGTCTCTTGTTAAGTGCAAGTAGTCTTTAGTAACATGCATTTTCAGGGCTCACTAAAGATAAAAATTTTGATTTTCAAATTTCTGTCCATTTCTTAGAACATTATTGATCTTTTTACATCTTTAGAGTTTCAATTCCAATTCAAGAAGCCAATATTGTGCAAAAATATTGTGAAAATTCCAAATTCCATAGCATGACAAATTAGGCGAGAGTGCCTTCATAATTTTATATGCTAGAACATAGAGCAAATATGGTGAAATATAGATGTTGGTAAATATTGTACCTTATGGTATACAAGCCTACACAATCAAATTACCAAGAACAATCTCCAAGTGTTAGTTATTAAGCATCAACCATAGCAATTTCTTTGGTTTGGCACTTTTATCCAACTCTAGAAACACACAGAGGCTTGAAATACATTGCATACCGTATTCTCATTATAAATCCAAATGCCAATTCTTGAAGTCTATGGTCTACTCAAGTAACCAAACACGAATAAAAGAGGAACTTTACATGGAATCGAAGGTCTAGTAATTAATTATCTTGTTTGCAACCACGGAATTACCGCAACAACAAAGTGAGCCCAGATCTTGTCACAGTGAGCTTCCATGACTCCCTTTAAAATCCTAAATGCCAAGCCTCAAATGATGTAAGATATTTCAAGGAAGAACCCCCTCTCCTCACAAATAATCCACAATATTGGTGAAAACCATTAGAAGATAGGTTGATTTTTGTTGAATAATATGTATGAAAATAACCATAGTTGAAGTTGTAGATCCATGGTTTCTCAGAGCTTCAGAGAGGACTATTACAAACCAAAATCCAAGTGCATTATTTCAAAGAATTATTACCAAGTAAACGGTCCAAGTTAGAGAGCTCAATTCTATCTAAATATTTACGGTCCGAGAGTGCTACCACACAACAAATTTGTTTCTTTTGTTATTTCTTTTCCTCTAGATCAAGGTGTGATATATTTTTCTGTATTTTGTTGAGATGTATTTCTTTCCCTTGAACTGAAGTATTTTGGGGACATCCTCAAGAATTGAAATTGGGTTATGGTCATTGTTAAGGTAGAAGAATGAAGTCTCTCAGAAAACCCTCGTAAGGGCATAAATTACAAAAAACTGATGTTTTACACACCTAGTTTAGGACATAAATCTCTTATTCACGGGCATCTATTATGCAAGGTGAAGAATGAAGTTGGTGACCCACCTCTGTGGATTTGAACCTGATAATATACCACAAGTCACAGGATCGTTACAGAATCCAGGTCTCATATTCTATAGGGTCAAGGCCAGACTATATATGACATCACTCTTGTGTGGTTGTGACAATTATTCTGTATTGTATGGGTAGGAAAGTGTTTAGGGAATTTTTTTGAAAAGAAATTGATGGCTGAGGCCACTGAAATACATTCTCCAAGATCGATTTTCATTTCAGAATTTTTGAATGAGAAGTAGCATTGAAAGTGAGTATCTTTCTACATAAAAGTAAGAGACTTGTTGAAGTCATTACCTTGAAATTTGAATAAACAATTCTTGAAGAAAGATATAATTCACTTTTTCTAGAAGATAAAATTGAAGGCTCATCTCAATGTCTATTTGTGTATCCTTGATACGACTTAAAGGATAGTTGCAATACTATAACTGACAGGACTTCTTCAATATTTGTTCTGTTACTACAAAAAGTCACACATCCTTTCACAATAGTATGGAAAGAGAACATTCACCATGGCCTTATAGCAATCAATTTAACACATCACCATTGTAATAATAACCTTTTTTATGACAGTTATCCCAAATTTTTCCATGATAGTCCACCTGTGAGCCTAACTGAAGAACACCTGCTGTAAGGAATTACTGAAGATCACTCAGTTTTGCTAAGGAAAGAGATATTCTAGAATTTTCTATTGAATGAATACATGAAGGGATCCTAAAATCATAAACCAACCTAATCCTTGTGATAGCAAGATGCTTGAAGTGTAATTATCATTAACACATACTAAATGGAGTATAGTAGGCAAGTTGTTTCAGGTATTTTTGATCTATATATGATTCTAGACCAAGAGCCTTTAAGTTTAGATATGCTTTGAATAATTAATAAAACAATATATTTGTATTTAATAGAATATATTGATGGGTTAAGCTACCAACAAAAGTTTTCTAATCAGCGAAGTGTAGGAGGAATGAAGGAGAAATGACAATACTCATTTCAAAAAATAATGGTAGTATTTGATATAGTAAATTGCAGTAATAATTGGAGCAATGATGGTGTATGGAAGAAATCATATACCTCTTTATCTAGCAACATGATCAGTGGAATTTTATGCAACACCTTTACCTTGGTCTGGCCACTAGGAGAAAAATTACATTGCACTTTTTGGAGCTATTCTGTAAATCAACCCTTATCATCACAAAATCAAAGGTACCTTGAAGAAAGTGCATATTATATCCTATGATTTAACAAGCATTATAAGAAAAAGGAACTGTAAGGATCATGATCTTGACTGTGTCATTGGGCTCCTTGATGCAATAAGCCAAGATCCTATGAAAGGAAATCTTATGAATATTGATGACTAGATATCATGGATTGGATAATTTAATGCATTAATCAATTTCATCTAGCAAAGGAGGATAATGCAACTATTTCTTCATTCTGGTTGAAGAATACCCATGATAATTCTACAAAATTTTATTTATGTTCCGAGGGAAGATTCATTGAAGTTTACTGTTGCAAGTGCCTTGTGGACAGTCTCTGACATAATAAGTTCATCAAGCTATGCTTCAGAGGAATCCATAAAACTCACCGAAAGCATGTCCTGATGATTATTTCTAACCGATGTTTGTTGACACGGTCTGGTCATGGCATCAGATTATGGTTGATGAATTTTTTGCATGGAACTAAGGAAAAGGGTCAAGTTTCAGATGGCTCGGTGATTATGCTTTGGCATGGTCACTTTCCCTATATTCAGAGGGAGTTATGGACAAGACATTATACAATTATTGATAACTAACCCTATCGTTTATCCATATAAGAGGGAGATGACCTTTTAAGACAAGATAAAAGACCCATCTATGTTGCAATATTTCTTACACTTAAAGATCTGTTGAAATGGATAAGAATCTGAGTCGATGAAATGGGGCCCTCAAAATATCTCAACACGAGTCTTAAAAAATGATACCTCGACTACCACCACAGGAATCCCCTAAGAGATATCCGATGGGAGAATCGCTTGAATCAGATTCAATGGATAATTAAGGACTAGATGAAAGAGAAAGGCCTCAATAGGATGGGAAATTCACCACCTCGAGTCAAGCAGAAGAAGAGGTCCTTGGAAATTCTTACAACACTTTGAAATGGAGCTAACGGTAGAATATCTACTTAAGATATACTTATGAAGATTTATTATATAAAATAACTCAAATATACAAGCAAATCCATAATTATAAAGTGATTATCTCACATTTCAATAACTAATTTCAGGGCCAGAACCTAAAATAACATAAAACACTCAAATATCCTAAAACAACGTGTGAAATAAAGACAAAGAAAAAGAGAATATGTTCTGGAACAATAATACAAAACATATACAAATAGAATATGTTCTAGAAATATAATACAAAACAAAGATAAAGAGAATATGTTCTAGAACAATAATACAAAACACATCCAACATTTTTAAGTATTTGACTTGTCCTCGTGAACATGCATCCTTAGCAAATACAATGTAGCAATGCCTTGCACACAAAAGAGAAGACATGTCAGAATTGTATGTTTGACATGGAAAATCATAAATATGCCATAATAGCTACTCCATTCAACACATGCACATCCAATACAACTTATATGTTGATGGAAAAGTATGGGATAGAAACAAATAGCATAGATGCTAGTTGTCTCACAATAATTAATTCAAATTTTACATATTGGTATGATGTTGTTGTGAAGTTCATAGTTTCTAACCAAAAGAAAAAGTAATAGATTAACATAGCATACACTACCAACATGTAACCTAGCCAATGTCTTCATCATATGGCTCATGCTAGGAATTGGATTTTGCATACAGGTTCTAAATTTCAACCTAATTATTTCAGACAACATATGAGTAGCAGTAGAGAAATCCTATAATATAACTTTCATCACATTATAGTGATTTTGTTGTAGCATTTTTTTAGTTTTAGGGAAAATGTTTCAAACAATTTTAACATGGTTTTAAGGTTACAAAACTATCATGTGAAAGTATCCCTTATTGCAGTATTTGGTAGTAGCCTCCATGAAGAGTTTGTAAACAATAATCTTGTTATAATACGATAGTTTTTAGAAGCATGTTGTCATCTTCCACAGTCTCCAAACAAAGCAAACAGATCACCATCCAAGCATAAATATAACTCAGCATATAAGATCAACTTTTGCTGGGAGGATGTGAGGTCGTGTAACATACTCTTGTAGGATTATGAGGCAATATGAATATGATATATAGAATAAAATGACGTCATATTCAATGGAAGCATGTGAAGAGCCCTCAACAAAAGATAAAACAATAGATATATCCTTTGACTGGTGGTTCTCTAGAACCCAATATTGTTGGTCTTTCCAATGGTTGATACCTCCAATTGTGGTAAAATTTCACCAACAAATAAAACTAGGGTTATTGGAAGCACGATTATGGCTTTGATACAAACATTTGAAGAGATAGGGAAGTAGGAAAACAAGTATAAAAATGCATTTGGAATAGAAAAATGTTTCCAGCAATCATGTGGGGTTTTTGGGAAACTTGTTGTGGGATAATTTGAGGGATTTCAGACCACATTTTAGCCTTGGGAACAATAGTAATATTCATTACTTGTTTGTGACTACATCTAGGATAATTGTAAGAAAATTATAACCAGCAATAAAACTCTAAATACCCATCAATCATAACACTTGTAATATTTCCTTCAAGCAGGAACCAATTTAAATATTCATTTGTCTTCACCTTACAACAATTTTGCGGCATAAATGGTGGTGGTAAAAAATATCATAAGGGCTATTAACATCTAGTGATTTTTTTTTTTGTAGAAACCCTTGGAAGCCTACAATGAACCCTTGAACAAAGAAATTATAACCTTTGTGAAATACTTAAGTAGCATTTTAATTGGACATCAGTATTTCATTATAAACATTGGAGTGCTTTGGTACTTTCTGAGGTATTTCAATTTCCCTTTTCCTATATTACTTGGAGTGTTTTGTGGATATACCTCCCATTGTTGGGTGTTCCTAGACTAGATCCTAGCAATCTAAAGCATGTATCATATCCTATTAATATGTTGGGTGTTCCTAGTAACTTGTCTGGTGTATCAAATCCTAGACCAGTAGGTGTTCCCCATTGACAACATACATTCCTTAATTCATAAAGAATAATGTGAGGAAAACGATACATTGAACGACATGTATATGCATAACCTTATGTTTGACCGTTAGCTTGAGTATGTTTTACTGTGGTTTTACCTCAAGCTGAAATAGGTCTAGCCTCATCATTTTAGCTATTATCAAATCTTTACCCAAACAATGCACTTGATAAATGGCTTCCAACTGACCAACAATTTACACCCAAAACTGCAATTTGAACTCAGTTCAAGCCCTTTTTGTAGCAATGGAAAAATTGGATATTTTAATCATCATGTGGAGGTTTCCTTAACACCCTGTCAAGGTTTTACCAGATCAATTCTGTGTATTTATTTATGTGAATTTATTCCTTCAGTTTGTCATTTAGTTAGAAATTCTATTTCTTTCTAATTTAACCTTTCCTGCTCAATAAGGGGTATCAGAGCCTAAAACAAAGTTGAAATTCCTGGAGCATTTGTAACTACCATGAGATTTGTATCCACCAGAGAAGGAGGTCGTCGACGGGAGGAGCTGTTGAGTGGAGTACGTGTTGCTGACAGAAGAAAAGCCGATTGTCAAGAAGTGAGCATCCGCAATGGCCATCAGTGACAAGAGAGGCCGACTGTCAAGAATAATTGTGTTTGCAAACTCAATCTGCTGGAGAAAGAATTCACCTTGTTTGGAGAAGAATTTTCTGCCTTTACCATGCATCAGAATCGAATCTGCTAGAGAAAGAAGTTGTTTAAGATTCCTCTGTATTTAAGATTGTTCGACTGCCGGTTTTTTAAACCGAGAAAGAGAAAAAAAGGGTCGAACTTCTCTAAACATTGGGAGAAGCGCCTGCACACTACAAAGGGAAGAGTCACTGCCATCGAAGGAACTCGAGGAGGACGCAGAAGAAAATACTCGAGAAATATTGAACTTCTCTGCACATTGGAGAAGAGCCTGCACACTGCAAAGGGAAGATTCGTTGCCATCGAAGGAACTCGAGGAGGACGCAGAGGGTTTACTTGAGTCTGAGAAAAAAGAAGAAGGGGGAAACAATAAAATTTGTTTGAAACCCTAGTTGGAAATTTAAGAGAGAAGGGAAAACCAAGAATCAAGAATAGAAAGAAATGGAAAAAATGAGGAATGTGAAGTTCGAGGTGGATAAATTCACCGGGAAGAACAATTTCGCATTGTGGAAATTGTAGGTTAGGGATTTTCTGGTGCAAAAAGGGTTGCACAAATCATTAGACTGGGTAAATAAAAAACTGGCAAGCATGACAGATTCAAACAGGGAAGACTTGGATGCTCGAGCTCTCAGTACCATTCGGTTATGTTTGGCAAATGAAGTTCTGTTTAACATTGTTGGAGAGAGTACCGCTGAAGGGTTGTGGAAAAAATTGAAATATTGTATATGAAAAAATCTTTGAAAAATAGAATCTATTTAAAAATATAATTGTACAGTCTTCGGATGAAGGAGGGTACAAAAATTGCAGAACATTTAAATGTTTTTAATACGCTTATTTGCCAATTTTCAGATATGGAAGTAAAAATGTAGGAAGAAGACAACGCAATAACCTTGTTGTGCTCTCTGCCTAAGTCATGGGATCACTTTGTTACTTCAATCATTCTGAGCACTTCCAATTCCTTAAATTTTGAATCTGTTGTGCGTGCTCTCTTATCTGAAGAAGTACGAAGAAAATCTAGCTTTGAGACATCTACACCAGAAGCCATGGTAGCCAAAGGTCGGTCAAATAAAAGAGGGGAGAAAGTAAGAGGTTATTCCAAATCGAAATCAAAGGGCAGCAAGAAGTGTAAATCCAAGCGCTGGTACTGCAATAAACTTGGACACCTCAAGAAAGATTGTTGGAAATGAAAGGATTCATAAAACCATAACAAGGAAGCAAATCAGGGTGATTCAGGTATGGTTGATGAGGTTTTAATAGCTGAAGCTCTACTTGTTTGTAATATCTTTCAAGATACTGAAAATTGGCTATTAGACTCTAGTACTTCTCATCATATGAGTCCACACAGAAGTTGGTTTACTTCATATGAAACTGTAAATGGTAGTTCTGTATTCATGGGAAATAATGCATCATGTCATACTGTTGGGATTGATAATGTAAAAATTAAAATGTATGATGATACAATTAAAACATTATCTGATGTTAGGCATGTACCTGATCTAAAGAAAAAATTGATTTCCTTGGGAGTTTTGGATTCGAATGGTTATAAATTTACAGATTAAAATGGAGTGTTGAAAGTCTCAAAAGGAGCCTTGGTTTTTATGAAGGCCGAAAAGATTGGAAATCTGTACAGACTCAAAGGAAGCACTCAAGTCAATGAAGCAGCGATCGTATCAGAAAAAGCAGAAGAAGGTTCTCGTCTATGGCATCAGCAGTTGGGTCACATGAGCGAGAAAGGTCTTTAGGTACTGATGAACCGCAAGTTGCTTCCTGATTTGAAATCCTTGAAGTTGGATTTTTGTAAATATTGCGTGTTTTGTAAACAATGTAAACAAAGGTTCAAGACTAGAAATCATAATAGTAAACAGATTTTAGACTACATTCATTCTGATCTGTGGGGACCATCTCCTACTGTGTCTTATGGAGGTGCATTATATTTCTTAACGTTTATTGATGATTTCTCCTGAAAAGTTTGGGTCTATATGTTGAAAAAGAAAGCTGATGTATTTAATGTTTTTAAACAATTTAAAACAATGGTGGAAAATAAAACAGGAAAATCAACTAACTGTTTAAGAACTGACAGTGGTGGTGAATTTACTTCTTTAGAATTTGAACAATTTTGTAAGGATGAAGGGATTTATAGAAATAAAAGTGTTGTTTATACCCCTTAGCAAAATGGCGTTGCTGAACGGATGAATCAGAATCTTATGGAAAGAGCCAGAAGCATGATCAGTAATGCTAACCTGCAAAAGGAGTTGTGGGCAGAAGCAGTATCCACTACTTGTTATTTAGCTAACCGATCACCTTCAGTTGCAATAAACTGTAAAATTCCTGAAGAAGTTTGGTCGGGCCAGTCTTGTGATTATTCACATTTGAATGTTTTTGGTTGTGATGCCGATGCTCTTATTCCTCGAAATCAACATTCAAAGTTAGATCCAAAATAGAAATGTTGTGTCTTTGTTGGATATGATTATGCAGTGAAGGGAATAGGTTGTGGGATCCTTCTTCATGGAAGATAGTCATTAGTAGAGATGTAACATTTGATGAATCTTCTCTTATAAAGTCAGATGTTGAAAAATTTGAACAGGAGAAAGCATTGCCAAATCAGTAGATTCAATTGGAGACTAAAGCTTTTCTAGAAATTAAAAAGGAAGGAGAGGCTTCTGATGAAAAGGGTGAAGAAGCAAAGGAAACTGGAGAAATTCCAGAACCAATTCAGCAACCAGTCACTCTACGAAGGTCTACAAGGGAAAGAAAAACACCTAAAAGGTATGAATATTATGCTTCATCTTTTACATTGATTACTAAAGAGGGGGAACCTTCTTGTTATCACGAAGTAGTAGATGATGCAGATAGAAAGATATGGAAAAAGGCTATGGAAGAAGAAATAGACTCCTTAGCTAAGAAAAATACTTGGGATCTTGTAGAAATTCCTGAAGGGAGAAGTGTTGTTGGGTGAAAATGGGTCTTCAAGTTGAAAATAAAAGTTGATGGAAGTATCGAGAGGTATAAGGTGAGACTGGTTGCAAAAGGTTATTCTCAGGTTGAAGGTATTGATTTTCATGAGATTTTTTCACCAATCGTTAAATTTGTTTCTATTCGTACTGTGTTAGCACTAACTGCTTTACTTGACCTTGAGTTAGAACAGTTAGATGTTAAAATAGCCTTTCTTCATGGTGATTTAGATGAAGAGATATATATGGATCAGCCAGAAGGTTTTGTACAAGGTCGCAACAGAAGATTAGTTTGCAAGCTCAGGAAATCATTGTATGGCCTGAGGCAGTCGCCTAGGCAATGGTAAAAGAAGTTTGATTCCTTCATGGTGAGCCAGAATTTTATCAGAAGTGAGTATGATCATTGTGTATACTTCAAAAGTGTCAATGGCATATTCATTATCTTGGTGTTGTATGTTGACGATATCCTTATTGCAAGCAAAAGCATGGAAGAAATCAACAGGTTAAAGGCTTAGCTCTCTAGGACATTTGATATGAAGGATCTTGGAGCAGCAAAACATATCTTAGGCATGGAGATACACAAAGACAAGCAGAATGGTAAGCTTTGGTTATCACAACGGAAGTCTGTGAAGAAAGTACTTGAAAAGTTCGGTATGAACAATGTGAAACCTGTTAATGTTCCATTAGCTTCCCATTTTAAGCTTTCTTCGGTTTTAAGTCCTAGAACTAATGAAGAAAAGAAGTATATGTCTCGTATACCATATGAAAATGCGGTATTCAACATAATGTATGCGATGGTATCTACAAGACCTGACATTTCACATGCAGTTGGAGTTGTCAGCAGGTTCATGGAGAATCTAGGAGAAGAACATTGGAGAGCAGTGAAATGGGTGCTTCAGTATTTGAGAGGCACAAGTGACCATTTCATCAGCTTTAATGGTTGTGAAGGTTCAGTTTGCGGATATGTGGATGCTGATTATGCAGGTGATTTGGACAAAATGAGATCTACTACAGGTTATGTGTTTACTATTGCAGGTGGAGCAATCAGTTGGATGTCAAAGACTCAAGAGACAGTCGCTTTGTCCACTACTGAAGCAGAGTATATAGCTGCTTCAGATGCTTGTAAAAATTGGAAACATTGTATATGAAAAAATATTTGAAAAATAGAATCTATTTAAAAAGACAATTGTACAGTCTTCAGATGAAGGAGGGTACAAAAATTGCAAAACATTTAAATGTTTTTAATACGCTTATTTTCCAATTGTCAGATATGGAAGTAAAAATGCAGGAAGAAGACAAGGAAATAACCTTTTTGTGCTCTCTTCCTGAGTCATGGGATCACTTTGTTACTTCAATTAGTCTGAGCGCTGCCAATTCCTTAAATTTTTAATCTGTTGTGCGTGCTCTCTTATCTGAAGAAGTACGAAGAAAATATAGCATTGAGACATCTACACCAGAAGCCATGGTAGCCAGAGGTTGGTCAAAGGAAAGAGGGGAGAAAGTAAGAGGTTCTTCCAGATCGAAATCAAAGGGCAACAAGAAGTGTAAAGCCAATTGTTGGTACTGCAATAAACTTGGACACCTGAAGAAAGATTGTTGGAAACGAAAGGAGTCGGAAAACCATAACAAGGAAGCAAATAAGGGTGATTCAGGTATGGTTGATGAGGTTTTAATAGCTGAATCTCTCCTTGTTTGTAATATCTCTCAAGATACTAAAAATTGGCTATTAGACCCTCGTGCTTCTCATCATATGAGTCTGCACAGAAGTTGGTTTACTTCATATGAAACTGTAAATGGTAGTTATGTATTCATGGGAAATAATGCATCATGTTAGACTGTTGGGATTGGTAATGTAAAAATTAAAATGTATGATGATACAATTAAAACATTATTTGATGTTAAGACGTACCTGATCTAAAGAAAAACTTGATTTCCTTAGGAGTTTTGGATTCGAATGGTTATAAATTTACAGATCAGAATGGAGTGTTGAAAGTCTCAAAAGGAGCCTTGGTTTTTATGAAGACTGAAAAGATCGGAAATATGTACAGACTCAAAGGAAGCACTCAAGTTAGTGAAGCAACAATCGTATCAAAAAAAGCAGAAGAATGTTCTCGTCTATGGCATCAACAGTTGGGTCACATGAGCGAGAAAGGTCTTTAGGTACTGATGAACCGCAAGTTGCTTCCTGATTTGAAATCCTTGAAGTTGGATTTCTGTAAATATTGCATGTTTGGTAAACAATGTAAACAAAGGTTCAAGACTGGAAATCATAATAGTAAACATATTTTAGACTACATTCATTATGATCTGTAGGGACCATCTCCTACTGTGTCTTATGGAGGTGCATTATATTTCTTAACATTTATTGATGATTTCTTTTGAAAAGTTTGGGTCTATATGTTGAAAAATAAAGCTGATGTATTTAATGTTTTTAAACAATTTAAAACAATGGTGGAAAATAAAACAGGAAAATCAACTAAATCTTTAAGAACTGATAATGGTGGTGAATTTACTTCTTTAGAATTTGAAAAATTTTGTAAGGATGAAGGGATTGCTAGAAATAAAACTATTTTTTATACCCCTCAGCAAAATGGCGTTGTTGAACGGATGAATCAGACTCTTATGGAAAGAGCCAGAAGCATGATCAGTGATGCTAACCTGCAAAAGGATTTGTGGGCAGAAGCAGTATCCACTGCTTGTTATTTAGTTAACAGCTCACCTTTAGTTGCAATAAAATGTAAAATTCCTGAAGAATTTTGGTCGGGCCAGTCTTGTGATTATTCGCATTTGAAGATTTTTGGTTGTGATGTCGATGCTCTTATTCCTCGAAATCAAAATTCAAAGTTAGATCCAAAATCGAAATGTTGTGTCTTTGTTGGATATGATTATGCAGTGAAGGGATATAGGTTGTGGGATCCTTCTTCATGGAAGATAGTCATTAGTAGAGATGTAACATTTGATGAATATTCTCTTCTAAAATAAGATGTTGAAGAAGTTGAATAGGAGAAAGCATTGCTAAATTAGTAGATTCAATTGGAGACTAAATTTTTTCTAGAAAGTTAAAAGGAAGGAGATACTTCTGATGAAAAGGGTGAAGAAGAAAAGGAAATTGGAGAAATTCCAGAACCAATTCAGAACCAGTCACTCTACGAAGGTCTACAAGGGAAAGAAAAACACCTAAAAGGTAGGAAGATTATGCTTCATCTTTTGCATTGATTACTAAAGATGGGGAACCTTCTTGTTATCAGGAAGCAGTAGATGATGCAGATAGCAAGATATGGAAAAAGGCTATGGAAGAAGAAATGGACTCCTTAGCCAAGAAAAATACTTGGTATCTTGTAGAACTTCCTGAAGGGAGAAGTGTTGCTGGGTGCAAATGGGTCTTCAAGTTGAAAAGAAAATTTGATGGAAGTATTGATAGGTATAAGGTGAGACTGATTGCAAAAGGTTATTCTCATGTTGAAGGTATTGATTTTCATGAGATTTTTTCACCGGTGGTTAAATTTGTTTCTATTCGTACTGTGTTAGCACTAACTACTTTACTTGACCTTGAGTTAGAATAGTTATATGTTAAAATAGCCTTTCTTCATGGTGATTTAGATGAAGAGATATATATGGATCAGCCAGAAGGTTTTGTACAAGGTCGCAGCAGAAGATTAGTTTGTAAGCTCAGGAAATCATTGTATGGCCTGAGGCATTCGCCTAGGCAATGGTACAAGCAGTTTGATTCCTTCATGGTGAGCCAAAATTTTATCAGAAGTGAGTATGATCATTGTGTATACTTCAAAAGTTTCAATGGCATATTCATTATCTTGGTGTTGTATGTTGACGATATCCTCATTGCAAGAAAAAGCATGGAAGAAATCAACAGGTTAAAGGCTCAGCTCTCTAGGACGTTTGATATGAAGGATCTTGGAGTAGAAAAACATATCTTAGGCATGGAGATACACAGAGACAAGCAGAATGGTAAGCTTTGGTTATCACAACGGAAGTATGTGGAGAAAGTACTTGAAAAGTTCGATATGAACAATGTGAAACCTGTTAATGTTCCATTAGCTTCCCATTTTAAGATTTCTTTGGTTTTAAGTCCTATAACTAATGAAGAAAAGAAGTATATGTATCGTATACCATATGCAAATGCTGTAGGAAACTTAATGTATGCGATGGTATCTACAAGACTTGACATTTCACATGAAGTTGGAGTTGTCAGTAGGTTCATCGCGAATCCAGGAGAAGAACATTGGAGAGCAGTGAAATGGGTGCTTCAGTATTTGAGAGGCACAAGTGACCATTTCATCAGCTTTGATGGTTGTGAAGGGTCAGTTTGCGGATATGTGGATGTTGATTATGCAGGTGATTTGGACAAAATGAGATCTACTACAGGTTATGTGTTTACTCTTGCAGGTTGAGCAATCAGTTGGATGTCAAAGATTCAAGAGAAAGTTTCTTTGTCCACTACTGAAGTAGAGTATATAGTTGCTTCAGATGCCTGTAAACAATGGAAACATTGTATATTAAAAAATCTTTGAAAAATATAATCTATTTAAAAAGACAATTGTACAGTCTTCGGATGAAGGAGGGTACAAAAATTGCAGAACATTTAAATGTTTTCAATACGCTTAATTGCAAATTGTTAGATATGGAAGTAAAAATGCAGGAAGAAGACAAGGAAATAACCTTGTTGTGCTCTCTGCCTGAGTCATGGGATCACTTTGTTACTTCAATCAGTCTGAGCACTGCCAATTCCTTAAATTTTGAATCTGTTGTGCGTGCTCTCTTATCTGAAGAAGTAAGAAGAAAATATAGCATTGAGACATCTACACCAGAAGCCATGGTAACCAGAGGTTGGTCAAAGGAAAGAGGGGAGAAATTAAGAGGTTCTTCCAGATCGAAATCAAAGGGCGTCAAGAAGTGTAAAGCCAAGTGCTGGTAGTGCAATAAACTTGGACACCTCAAGAAAGATTGTTGGAAACGAAAGGAGTCGGAAAACCATAACAATGAATAAAATCAGGGTGATTCAGGTATGGTTGATGAGGTTTTAATAGCTGAAGCTCTCCTTGTTTGTAATATCTCTCAAGATACTGAAAATTGGCTATTAGACTCTCGTGATTCTCATCATATGAGTCTGCACAGAAGTTGGTTTACTTCATATGAAACTGTAAATGGTAGTTATGTATTCATGGGAAATAATGTATCATGTCAGACTATTGGGATTGGTAATGTAAAAATTAAAATGTATGATGATACAGTTAAAACATTATATGATGTTAGGCACTTACCTGATCTAAAGAAAAACTTGATTTCCTTGGGAGTTTTGGATTCGAATGGTTATAAATTTACAGATCAGAATGGAGTGCTGAAAGTCTCAAAAGGAGCCTTGGTTTTTATGAAGGTCGAAAAGATCGGAAATCTGTACAGACTCAAAGGAATCACTCAATTCAGTGAAGCAGCGATCATATCAGAAAAAGCAGAAGAAGGTTCTCGTCTATGGCATCAGCAGTTGGGTCAGATGAGCGAGAAAGGTCTTTAGGTATTGATGAACCGCAAGTTGCTTCCTGATTTGAAATCGTTGAAGCTGGATTTTTGTAAATATTACGTGTTTGGTAAACAATGTAAAAAAAGGTTCAAGACTGGAAATCATAATAGTAAACAGATTTTAGACTACATTCATTCTAATCTGTGGGGACCATCTCCTACTGTGTCTTGTGGAGGTGCATTATATTTTTTAACGTTTATCGATGATTTCTCCTGAAAATTTTGGGTCTATATGTTGAAAAATAAAGCTGATGTATTTAATGTTTTTAAACAATTTAAAACAATTGTGGAAAATAAAACAGGCAAATCAACTAAATGTTTAAGAACTGACAATGGTGGTGAATTTACTTCTTTAGAATTTGAACAATTTTGTAAGGATGAAGGGATTGCTAGAAATAAAATTGTTGTTTATACCCCTTAGCAAAATGGTGTTGCTGAACGGATGAATCAGACTCTTATGGAAAGAGCCAGAAGCATGATCAGTAATGCTAACCTGCAAAAGGAGTTGTGGGCAGAAGCAGTATCCACTGCTTGTTATTTAGTTAATAGATCACCTTCAGTTGCAATAAACTGTAAAATTCCTGAAGAAGTTTGGTCGGGCCACTCTTGTGATTATTCGCATTTGAAGATTTTCGGTTGTGATGTCAATTCTCTTATTCCTCGAAATCAACATTCAAAGTTAGATCCAAAATCAAAATGTTGTATCTTTGTTGGATATGATTATGCAGTGAAGGGATATAAGTTGTGGGATCCTTCTTCATGTAAGATAGTCATTAGTAGAGATGTAACATTTGATGAATCTTCTCTTCTAAAATCAGATGTTGAAAAACTTGAACATGAGCAAGAATTGCAAAATCAGTAGATTCAATTGGAGACTAAAGCTTTTCTAGAAATTCAAAAGGAAGGAGAGACTTCTGATGAAAAGGGTGAAGAATCAAAGGAAACTGGAGAAATTCCAGAACCAATTCAACAACCAGTCACTCTACGAAGGTCTACAAGGGAAAGAAAAACACCTAAAAGGTATGAAGATTATGCTTCATCTTTTGCATTGATTACTAAAGATGGGGAACCTTCTTGTTATCAGGAAGCAGTAGATGATGCAAATAGCAAGATATGGAAAAAGGCTATGGAAGAATAAATGGACTCCTTAGCCAAGAAAAATACTTGGGATCTTGTAGAAATTCCTGAAGGGAGAAGTGTTGTTGGGTGCAAATGGGTCTTCAAGTTGAAAATAAAAGTTGATGGAAGTATCGAGAGGTATAAGGTGAGACTAGTTGCAAAAATTTATTCTCAGGTTGAAGGTATTGATTTTCATGAGATTTTTTCACTGGTAGTTAAATTTGTTTCTATTCGTACTGTGTTAGCACAAACTGATTTACTTGACCTTGAGTTAGAACAGTTAGATGTTAAAATAGCCTTTTTTCATGGTGATTTAGATGAAGAGATATATATGGATCAGCCAGAAGGTTTTGTACAAGGTCGCAGCAGAAGATTAGTTTGCAAGCTCAGGAAATCATTGTATGGCCTGAGGCAGTCGCCTAGGCAATGGTACAAGAAGTTTGATTCCTTCATGGTGGGCCAGAATTTTATCAGTAGTGAGTATGATCATTGTGTATACTTCAAAAGTTTCAATGGCATATTCATTATCTTGGTGTTGTATGTTGACGATATCCTTATTGCAAGCAAAAGCATGGAAGAAATCAACAGGTTAAAGGCTCAGCTCTCTAGGACGTTTGATATGAAGGATATTGGAGCAACAAAACATATCTTAGGCATGGAGATACACAGAGACAAGCAGAATGGTAAGCTTTGGTTATCACAATGGAAGTATGTAGAGAAAGTACTTGAAAAGTTCGGTATGAACAATGTGAAACCTGTTAATGTTCCATTAGCTTCCCATTTTAAGCTTTCTTTGGTTTTAAGTCCTAGAAATAACGAAGAAAATAAGTATATGTCTTGTGTACCATATGAAAATGTAGTAGGAAACTTAATGTATGCGATGGTATCTACAAGACCTGACATTTCACATGCAGTTGGAGTTGTCAGCAGGTTCATGGCGAATCCAGGAGAAGAACATTGGAGAGCAGTGAAATGGGTGCTTCAGTATTTGAGAGGCAGAAGTGACCATTGCATCAGCTTTGATGGTCATGAAGGTTCAGTTTGCGGATATGTGGATGTTGATTATGCAGGTGATTTGGACAAAATGAGGTCTACTATAGGTTATGTGTTTACTCGTGTAGGTGGAGCGATCAGTTGGATGTCAAAGATTCAAGACACAGTTGCTTTGTCCACTACTGAAGCAGAGTATATAGCTGCTTCAGATGCCTGTAAAGAGGCAATCTGGTTAAAAGGTTTGCTTGATGGGATTGGAAGGACGCAGGAGAAAGTGAACGTGTTTTGTGACAGTCAGAGTGCTAGACATTTGGTTACAAATCCAGCCTATCACAGCAATACCAAGCACATCGATGTGAGGTATCACTTTGTGAGACAAGTAATCGAAGGCGGCAAAGTAGTTCTCAAGAAGGTCTGTACACAGGAGAATCATGCAGATATATTCACGAAGCCAGTTACAGCAGAGAAGCTGAGATGGTGTCTCGCTTCTCTTAGCTTGCAGAAGAGATTATGAATGGGCAAGGGATTGGGAAAATTGTTATCAAGGTGGAGTTTGTTAAAAATATGACAACAAATTGTAAATAATGTAATTTTTGGCAAATTACTTATTGACCATTAAATTGGTTGAGTAATGAAATGAAGTTAGAATAACGAAATAGGCTCAAGTTAAATTCGATGGCCCGAGAGGCTTGTATATACGAAGAATCATTTTTTATTAATAGAGTTTCCAATCCCTTGCCCCGTGGAGGTTTCCTTGACACCCTGTCAAGGTTTTACCACGTAAATTCTGTGTATTTTCTTATGTGAATTTATTCCTTCAGTTTTTCATTCAATTAGAAATTTTGTTTCATTCTCGTTTAACCTTTCCCGCTCAATATTACAACCCCACCACTTTGCCTGGAAAATACTATGTGCTTGACGCTCTACAGGTGCCAGAAGCCATAAGAAAGGACTTCTACGGTTTTTGGCTCTGTTTTTACACTGACTTCATCATCATCTGTTCGGGTTTTCCATATTTTTTCTGAATAGTGTGTTTTTTATGTATTTTTTTTCCAAATTTTCACTGTTTGCAGGCACTTGTATTTTATAGTTAGGCTGAATTTGAATACTTTTGAGAGAGTTGGGAATTTAAAGTTTATCATTTTCTGATTTCTACTTTTAGCTTGGTGAGGAGTATACTCCAAGTCACATATGGTTTGAATTGTCTTGCATATGCAGTCAACTTGTGTTTTCTGTGAATATGAAGAAATTGTTTGTTTCATTATGTCCAGGTTGAAATTTTTTACCCTGAGTGGGATATGATTTTATGATGTATATAGCTGAATATATGTTCCCTCAAAATATAACACAAAATACCTATTCTGGGTAATTTATTTTATTAGGACTAGATGAAAATATGGATTTTAGAAGTAACAGATATTATAGAACTCAAGAGATACTACATAATATTATGGTATCCCTTTAAGAGCAATTTTGATAGTTTCATATGGGCTTGTAATTGTGCATATATGTTTTTGCATTGTTATTGAACAACCTTCAGGTAGAACCGGTCATCATACCTTTCAAACGATGGTAGAATCCAACGTTACTATTTTATCTGAGCCATTTTGATATGTTGTCCTATGCATGTTCTCGGTCATCTTATTTTCACTTCTCTTTGTTTAAATACTTTGATTTCAAAAGGAATCTCCTTCCTCTATCCGCATGTCTTTTATGTGTTGATCATGTTGTCTTTAATCATTTCCCTGGTAATTTTTATTACCTGCTTCCATGTTATAATTTGTTGCGTCTCTATTTTCGATACTTTCTCATTAATCCGTGTTTTCTTACCTTTGTTGAGTATCTCCCCTTTAAAAAGTGTCATGAACAGAATTGGCATAAATTATTATACCTTTGTCCCATATTTCCTTTTCTTGATCTGTGGAATGCCCAAAATACTGTGTGATGTTATTGATATTTAGAATTTCCATATTTTTGAGGAAATTGCTTTTTTAGTGAGGGTACTGCTGGACCATGTGCTCAAGGATAATTTCTTCATTTTTTGTGGCATTGAACCAGAAATCATAGATCATTGTTGTTGATGTTTAGAAATTCCACATTTTTCAAGAAATTTCTTGTTTTTAGTGAGGGTACTGCTGGACCATGTGCTCAAGGATAGTTTGTTCCTTTTTTGTGGCATTGAACCATAAATCATAGATTTTTTTAAGTGATTTTATTTACAGGATGTGCTTCCATGTAATTAAAAGCTTACTTCTGCTGACAAATCATACTACGTGTCAAGAGGTACTTAGTTACTTCAGAAAAATTGCTTTTGTTGCTCTAACTGACCATTTTCATAAGATTCAGTGAGCATATTTGGAAGATATATATGAACACATTTTTGGCCCTTTTCTAATTCCATCTTTTCAGATTTTGTTTTGTAAAATCAGTTTATTCACAAAATTATTGTTGTGATCATCATCTTAAAACCATAAGTAAATTACTTCATAACATTTATTGAGGCGATTGCCAACATCATCTCAAAGTTCGACGAAATAGTTGAGCTTGAAAATTTCAATGTACAAAAGGCAGATTAGAAGGTGAAGATGCATGGGTCTATGGGACGCAGTAAAGGGAAGCTATTCTTGATGCAGAGATATTTGAGAGATATTTGAGGTAATTCTGTTTGTTGTGGAGTTGAAAAAATCTGGTGGGGACACATTGGACTATCAGTACTTGTTGGAATTTTTGGCATGAAATGCTTTCTTCAATTCCATTAAACAAGAAAAAAAAAACTGTTACAAATTTCTTCCTCAGCAGTGAGGGATTCAAAAATGAAACTCGTGACTGCTACACACACAGTGCTTCAAACAAATTCTTCTCTCTGTCTCTCTTCAAGAACGCACACGCAGTGCTCTGTTCTTCTTACTGTGTTTTTACTTCGCCTACGGGCTCACACACAGTGGTCACACTAACAATACATTCCACACACAAATGTGCGCGGGCCTTTTCTCTTTATATGGCGCGGCGGATTACAAAATACATAAATTAAAATTACAAAGAAAACTATGCAAAACATACAATTTTGAATCTGGCGCGACGTACGAGTGGGGACCACTTCATAGTCGGCCATCGCAATTGCTGAAATTGCGATATGCGCTATGGAGGAACAAACAAAACGTAAAAATGCAATCTTGCGATGATGCAATGGTGCATAGCGCACATATGACATTTGCGACAGAACACAATGGAATGGGCAGAAAAAACAAAACGCGATATTTGCAATATAACGCCACGTGGTCTTGTGGACCCACGGGCCTCGCTGCTGCGGGAGGGCGATTATAATATAATTTCAATATTATGTATGGTAAACGTTCCGCTTGCGGAACTTCTACCACATTCACAAGACATTTGATAATTGCGATATGTGATGTTGCGATGGCGCACATCGCACATCGCGGATTTCTATATCAACAAGACACTTAAGTTCTGAACTTGCAAAACTGCGCTTTTGCGATCTTGCGCTTCATAAGTGACTTCCGCCTGTTTAATTCAAATTCATTCATTCTGGTTGTTGAGGGCATTTACACTCGACTTGACCATTTTTAATTCATTCTGCTCCTCCGTAGACAAAATCTTTGATCCACTCCAAAAAGAAATAACTTCGCCCATCATCCATTTAATCTCTCTGCTATCTTGGCTGCGGCCCATATCAAATTAATTTCTCCTTACGGATTTCTCCATTTCTCTTAAATACAGAGTGCTGCTCACTCAATCTTCTGTTGCCTTGTACTTTGTTCTTCCTGTCGCTGCCCAAGGCACGGCAGGTGACTTTAATATTTGTAACACTCCCCCTTAAAGTCAGCTGCTGGGTTATCAATAATACCCAAACATTTTCTCAAAAAATCAAATGTTTTCTGTGCCAATGGCTTTGTCAAAATATCTGCATATTGTTCCTCTGTTTTACAATGTTGTAAAACAATTTCACCATTGTTTACCAATTCTCTGATATAATGAAACTTTGTGTCTATGTGTTTCGTTCTCTTGTGAAACACAAAATTCTTTGATAATGCAATAGCTGAGCTATTGTCACAATAAATCACAGTGCCCTTTACCTGTTCTTGGCACAAACTTCTCAACATTCTTCTCATCCAAATTGCTTGACATGCTGCTGCTGTAGCTGCCACATATTCTGCCTCTGCTGTAGACAATGCTACAATAGGCTGTTTCTTGGAAGCCCATGAAATGGCTCCTGAATCCATATGAAAAACATAACCGGAAGTGCTCTTCCAATCATCTACACTTCCAGTCCAATCACTGTCAGTGTACCCAACTAATTCTGAATTTTCTGAAGTAGTATATAAAATACCAAATCTTTTTGTTCCTTTCACATACCTCAGAATTCTCTTTGCTGCTTGCCAATGTGCTTCTTTTGGCTTCTCCATAAATCTGGAAATTAAACTAACGGCATGCATAATGTCCGGCCTAGTTGCAGTCAAATACATGAGGCTTCCAACTATGCTTTTATATAAACTTGGACCAAAATCCTTACTGCTGTCATTCTTACTTAACTTCAATCCCATTATTGTGGGAGTAATTGCAGCTTTGCACTCCTGCATATTAAATCTTTCTAAAACTTGATTCACATACTTTGCTTGAGATATAAAAATCCCTTTTTCATTTTGCTCCACTTCTATTCCCAAGAAGTATCTTAATAAACCCATGTCAGTCATTTCAAATTCATCTTTCATGACTGTTTTAAAATTTTCAACAAGGTAATCATCATTACCTGTAAAAATCAAATCATCAACATATAAAACAACAATCAACATTTTACCATCTTTTTCTTTGATGTAGAGGGTGGGTTCTCCCTCACATTTTTCAGATCCATTCTCCAATAGATAGGAGTCTATCCTACTGTACCATGCTCTTGGAACTTGCTTCAGCCCATAAAGAGATTTCTTCAATTTACAGACCTTATGCTCTTGGCCTTTCTTCTCATATTCGAGAGGTTGTTCCACATATACCTCTTCCATTAAAACTCCATTTAAAAATGCAGATTTTACATCCATCTGATATAATTTCCATTTTTTTTGTGCTGCTATGGACAACACAGCTCTCACGGTTTCCATTCTTGCAACTGGTGCAAAAGTTTCTTCATAATCTATACCATGCTTCTGCTTATATCCTTTGACAACAAGTCTGGCCTTGTGTCTTTCTATCTTTCCTTCAGCATTGCTCTTGGTCTTGTAGACCCATTTAACTCCAATGACTTCTTTACCTTCTGGGAGATCAACCAACTCCCATGTTTTGTTCTTCTCAATGGCATCAATTTCTTCATCCATAGCTTCTATCCATTTTCTATCTTTAATAGCATCTTCAAAATGAATAGGATCATCAACTTGACAATACAAAGCAAATAAGGAATTCATACCTTCGTTTGCTTCTCCTTGCTCATAAATTTCTCTAAGGCTTCTGAATCTTGTTCCTCTTTCACTTGGTGTAGCCATGCTTGATGAAGCACTCATTTCTGCTCCATGTGGTGTGCTTGGAGATGCACTCCTGCTTCTTCTCAAGGGTGTTCTTGCTGCTGCTTGAGGTGTCCCTTGCTATCCTTGTGCTGGTGGAGGTTGTGCTACGGATGGGTTATTAATCTCAACCACATCTCCCTCATCTTCATCATGAGACAAACATATTTTAACATTTACTGTTTTCTCTATGCTTCCATCCCATTTTTCCTCTTCAATGAATTGCACATCTCTGCTTATTACAAAGTTCTTTGTGGATGGGTTATACAATCTGTATCCTTTGGAATCTTCACAATATCCAAGGAAAATGCACTTCTCCCCCTTACTATCCAATTTCTTTCTCAATTTGTCTGGAATGTGTGCGTATGCTACACATCCAAAAACTCTCATGTGGGTGACTTCCTGTTTTCTGCCACTCCACGCTTCTTCTGGAACTTTGTTCATCATAGCTTTTGTAGGGCATCTATTTAAAATATACGCAGCACAGTTTGCTGCTTCTTCCCAATACTCATTCGGCAAATGCCTTGCCTTCAGCATACTTCTCACCATTTCCATTATGGTTCGATTCTTTCTTTCAACAACTTCATTCTGTTGCGGTGTGTACCTTGTGGTAAATTGCTTGTGTATGCCGTTCTCTCTGCAAAACCGCAGAAATTCCTTTGATATGTATTCTCCTCCTCTGTCGGTTCGGAGGACTTTAATATACTGCCCGCTCTGTTTCTCTACAAGAGCTTTAAAGTGGCAAAATTTCTGAAAGACTTCACTCTTATATTTCAGAAAATAAACCCACACTTTTCTAGTGAAATCATCTATGAAGGTCGTGATGTAATGCTGCCCAAACCGATGCTGTTTGTACTGGCCCACAAGTCTCAGGATTATCTGCTTTGCCCTTATACTTTTCCCCAAGGAAAAATTCTCTGTGTTGTTTTCCCAAGACGCAGCCTTCACATAGGCTATCCGGTTTCTCAATCAATAGTAGACCTCTTACCATTCCTTTTTTGTGCAACAAATTTAATCCTCCGAAATTGAGATGTCCAAATCTCAAGTTCCATAACCAGTTCTCATCTTTCACTTCCTTCTGAAAGACCTCTTGAGTTACAGCTGCTACATTCTTTCCTTTTCCTTTCAAGTCAGTATTGAGCTTGAGTGGAAACATTCTACTGCTGGCTATTTGTATTTCAGCAATAATCTTCTTGCTTGGAGGTATATCTTTTGACAGTGCAATAATATCATCTTTAAAAACTCATTGTAAATCTTTGTTTATGAGTCGCCTCAATCTTCAAAAGATTACATTTCCGCACTGAACATAATACATATCAAGAACAAATTTTGCCTCCCCATTTCTTGCTGTTCTAATACCACCAGCTTTTCCCTTGACAGAGATCTTAGTATCAGTCCCTGTGGTCACTTCAGATTTTACTTCTTCATCTAGATTGGCAAACATTGCCTTGTTGCCAGTCATATGATTACTACATCCAGAATCTAAGAACCAAACATCATCATCTTTATCTTGTGCTACATTACATGCTACCAGCACATTACTTGGGTTCTTTTCTTCTTTTGCTACATTAGCATTTTGCCTATTTTTCATGTCATTTTGCTTCTTTCTACATTCATTGGCATAGTGCCCATATTTCTTGCAATAATGACACTGGACATTGGATTTGTCATACCTTTGTCCATGAGCATGTTGGTGTTGATGTCCACCTTGCTGGCTGTTGCATTGGCCGTGGCTTTGAATTTGACTGTTTCTCCTTCCATGTGAATGTGAAGGGCTGTTCCTTCCACCTCTATTCTGGCTTCTGCCTCTTCCTCTTCCTTTTCCTTGACCTCTTCCTCTTCCTGAAGGCATCTGGGTCTTGAAGGCGTGCACAAGAGATGAGTTTTCATCTCTGCTCAACCTTTGTTCATGAGTTATCAACGAGGCATGCAATTCATCCACTGTGAACTGTGAGAGATCTTTGGTCTCTTCTATGGTGGTTACAATAACATCAAACTTTGAGGGTAAGCTTCTCAAAAGTTTCTCCACAATCCTTCTCTCTTCAAGAGTTTCTCCATGGGATCTTATCTGATTTACAATCCCAATCACATGTGTAAAAAATGTGTCAACACTGTCTGACTCTTTCATGCAAAGAGTTTCAAAATCTCTTCTCAGCAATTGAAGTTTTGATGTCTTAACTTTCTCCATACCTTGATAGGCTACTTTCAGAGTTTCCCATGCCTCCTTGGATTTCTTAGCTGCTGCTATCCTCGGAAACACACTCTCATTTACAGCTTGATACAAACAGAAGAGAGCTTTAGCATCTTTCTTCCTATTATTCTTCAACACATCCTTCTCTGCTTGAGTTAAGGCATTAAAAGCCTGCTCTTCAGTTGGTTCAACAAAACCATCTTCTACAAGTTCCCATAAGTCTTGTGATACAAACAGGGCTCTCATGGTAATGGCCCAATAATCATAGTTCTTTCCATTAAACTGTGGAAGCTGAACATTTCCAAGACTCATACCAGTAGTTGGTCCAGCCATTGCTTCAAAACTGAACTCTAACTTTAAACAAACTGTCTTTCTTTTCCTCTGAAAGAACAAACTCTTTAAAACAAAAAACAACAGCTCTGTTTTCTTTGAGAAAATACCTGACTGTGACTTCTGTTGAGCTTTCACACTGTTGGAGAAAACGCTGCAACAAGTTTTCTTCTTCAGCTTCTTTGAAAGTTTCAAAGAGCCTAGACTAGCTCCGATACCATGTTGGAATTTTTGGCATGAAATGCTTTCTTCAATTTCATTAAACAAGAAAAAAAAAACTGTTACAAATTTCTTCCTCAGCAGTGAGGGATTCACAAATGAAACTCGTGACTGCTACACACACAGTGCTTCAAACAAATTCTTCTCTGTGTCTCTCTTCAAGAACGCACACGCAGTGCTCTGTTCTTCTTACTGTGTTTTTACTTCGCCTGCGGGCTCACACACAGCGGTCACACTAACAATACATTCCACACACAAATGTGTGCGGGCCTTTTCTCTTTATATGGCGCGGCGGATTACAAAATACATAAATTAAAATTACAAAGAAAACTATGCAAAACATACAATTTTGAATCTGGCGCGACGTACGAGTGGGGACCACTTCATAGTCGGCCATCGCAATTGCTGAAATTGCGATATGCGCTATGGCGGAACAAACAAAACATAAAAATGCAATCTTGCGATGATGCGATGGCGCATAGCGCACATATGACATTTGCGACAGAACACAATGGAATGGGCAGAACAAACAAAACGCGATATTTTCAATATGGGCAGAACAAACAAATATGTGCGGGAGGGCGATTATAATATAATTTCAATATTATGTATGGTAAACGTTCCTCTTGCGGAACTTCTACCACATTCACAAGACATTTGATAATTGTGATATGTGATGTTGCGATGGCGCACATCGCACATCACGGATTTCTATATCAACAAGACACTTAAGTTCTGAACTTGCAAAACTGCGCTTTTGCGATCTTGCGCTTCATAAGTGACTTCCGCCTGTTTAATTCAAATTCATTCATTCTGGTTGTTGAGGGCATTTACGCTCGACTTGACCATTTTTAATTCATTCTGCTCCTCCGTAGAAAAAATCTCTGATCCACTCCAAAAAGAAATAACTTCGCCCATCATCCATTTAATCTCTCTGCTATCTTGGCTGCGGCCCATATCAAATTAATTTCTCCTTACGGATTTCTCCATTTCTCTTAAATACAGAGTGCTGCTCACTCAATCTTCTGTTGCCTTGTACTTTGTTCTTCCTGTCACTGCCCAAGGCACGGCAGGTGACTTTAATATTTCTAACAGTACTATGAGAAATTCTATGAAGAAAAGCTCAGGCCTGGCTTCAAAGACATTGTCTCGACTTGGCATGGTGATTCCATTTAATACCCATTTTCAAATTTGTGGACAAACCGATTGAAAATTTGACTCTTCAGATCAATTGGTGAAGACCAATATTCACTTCCTTCCAATTCAAAGTTATTTCCCCTTCATTCTTTGTTTGTAAAATTGTTATGATTTATTTAAAAAAAAAACATGGACTTCTCTCCTAGGGGTCTCTTATATAACTGTAGTGTATTAAATATCTTCTGCATGTTTGAGTCACTAAGAATAGTGTGCACTTCTGTAAACCATAACTTCTCTTTAATTGTGACATTGGTGAACCAATTTTCCTTTAATGGTAACTTTCCTGAACGACGAGTTGTGTGGGTTTGCCATTCAACATTTTAGTTTTTTTCATAGTTTCAAATGATGGGTAAGGTTAGTTGGTGTGAAATTAAAGAGTAAAATGATAGTGAAATGATAATATTAGGAGTTTTAATATAGGTAATTTTTCACGAAGCAGGTAAAAAAAAGTGAAATGATAATGTTAAGAGCTTTAACGTGAGTAATTTAGTGTTTTTTTAATTTTTTTTTTTTTTTTAAGGAATTGTTTGCAATTTTATGTGATTATTTACATTACACAGACACATGTTTTAAGGGTAATAAACAGAAAATGATAATGTTAGGAGTTTTAACATAGGTAATTTAGCACGAAGCAGGTAAAAATGGTGAAATTACATTGTTAAGAGTGTTAACATGAGTAACTTATAGCAAAAGGTCTTGAAGTTTCACCATAGTCGTAAAGATTTTTTTAAAGGAATTGTCTGCAAATTTATGTGATTATTTACACCACAAAGACACATGGAAGAAAGGAAATAAACATATTTTCATTGTTAAGTAGTTTTCAAGCATTAGGGTTGAAAGGTACATGATGGCTTAAGCTAATAGCAAAAACAATAATTAATTCAAATTTGTTTTGTCGAGTTGCTTTCAAGAATCTGTCAAAAGTTTCATAATTTGTTACATCATGAAAGCTTCATTATTATACTAACCTAAGTTTTGTAATGTTCAAAAAGTTTCATAATATAAATGCCAAAATAAAAAAATTTAAACTTATAATTTTAAAAACATTGAAAAATACACTACAAAATAGCTTATAAAATTGATTATGGAAACTAAAGCATAACTTCTTCAATTTAAAAATCCTGTATGCATCTCTTTCTTATAATTTTAAAAACATTAAAAAAATACACTACAAAATAGCTTATAAAATTGATTATGGAAACTAAAGCCTAACTTCTTCAATTTAAAAATCCTATATGCATCTCTTTGCACCTTTATTATTTCAAATCAAATTATAATTACTTCAAGTTAATACTTCAAGAGAATACTAAGTTAATATTTCAAGAGAATACTTTTATCAACCTCTCTTTGTACCTTTGAAGCATCTGTTAATAACTATACATTATAATTCATAAATATTATACAACTATAAAATGATTCATATGAAAGTAGTAAACATCATTCGCCCTATCTTTAGGCGATATATATTTTTCATGTTATAGTTTTATTAATGCAGTTAGGCCGTATATATTCACTCTTAAATTTAAACAAATTTAAAATGGACATATATTACCTAAACACAATAATGACAATAGTAGCCTTATCTCTCGGGCAACAAAGCGTATCTCTTCTTCCACTTTTCCGAGCCCGCACGGACGGGCAAGAAGGCATGTCCGGCCCTAAAACAACATCGACACCGATGATGCTCTGACGATTACTCGATGACGCAACTTAATCACAAATTGATGACGCTCCCACCATCACTTGGTCACACCATCCTTTCTATTCGTCTATAACTACAATTACATTATCCCGAAGAACTCCAAACCCAGAGATTTACAATTACATCTGCCTGTTGAGTTGCAAATTTTGTGATCGTCATTAGAGTCTTAGACTATCTATCTATCTATAGGCAGCGTAAATTTGAGCATGCAACATACGCTTTATAAATTTTTTTTACGAATCTGTACGCTTCTATTTCTGCTTAACAAATTAAAATTAATGCCCGTTGTATTACATGATACATTTTATCCGTAACGTTATATTTAAATAAAATAAAATAACGTGGATATTAATAAATAAATAAAAATATTAATAGCAACAAATATTATTACCATAAATAAAATATTTCAATATTTATTTTAATTTTATATCAAACTTTATTGACTTTAATATATATAATTTATTGATTTTTTGATAGAGAGTTAACAAATAACTCTTGATATTTAAAACCAATATTATCCATACTATATTATGTTCTAATTCATTTCATGTTCAATTGACATATAACATTTAAAACAAAAATATATTAATAAAAAAAATTCATTATAATTTATAAATAACATAATGTTATATCAACTTTATATATAGAATAATAAAACAATTTAAAAAATATTTGAAACATTTCAAAAACAATTAATAACAAAAAAAGTCATTAAAAGTACTTTTTATTAGCATGTTATTCAAAATGAGGATAGATTCATCTTAACTCTAGAATCCATCTTAATTCGAGATTTACCAAGAACAGAGTGAAATCAAATCACTTGAGGCGCAAACCTCAAGTTTTCACTAAAATAGAAGTTTGCATCTTGAAAATTTTGTTTCCTCTGGAGTCTTGCAAGATCCTGAGTTAAGATGGATTAGATCTTATTCAAATACTTTGAAATGACAATATTCCCACTAAAATGATAAGTAGGGATAATATATGTACCCAACACATTGAAATGAGTTAGCAAGCTACATAGAAAATTATAAATTTATCAATTATGTGAAAGCATGAGTGATCTAAATTCCCTTAGTGAAGAAGAAGGTTACCTCCTCACTCAAGAGACTATGTTTAAACTACTTTTGAGGTGGGAATGAAGATTAACAAATCTAAAACTAGGGAAATAACAAAAAAAGGAAGTGATGTAGCCAATTAATGAAATAAAGAAAGATTCAAGTTAATGAATAAGAGATATGAAGACCACATGTAGCAACTTCTAATATGTGGATGATGGATGGAAATAGGTGCTCCACTAAAGCCCAATAATAAAAATTGGAAGGAAATTACAAAATATCTAATCTAATAGATTTTTTGGTGCATGAACCAATGAGCCTAAATATAGTAGAGGGAGTGACATAAATAAAATTAGTATACTTGAGTAGTGTACTAGCTAGTTTCTACACAAGCAATGAAGACCCACAAAGTTTAAAACCGTAATTTTTTTACCATCCAAACTAGAGGATTTTGGGCCAAATTGTAGATATTGATAGAACATTTTTCCTTATATTTTGAAAGTAAGATAAAATTAATGAATCACATGCACCATAATGATATGGAAACTTACAACTATGTGCATGCACAAATCACTCAACAAAAGAGAAATTTGACTAAGGAAATCACCCAATAAAATAAAAACTTAACCAAGGAAATGTTGATGTTGTAGCTAAGTATCTAGGTGTGTAGAAGTTGCCTAAAGTATCCTTAGGATGCTTGACTTAGCCTAAGTATAACTTAGGAAAAACATCTAATTAATTATGTTTCATATTATGCTAAATAAACTTAGCAAAAATAAAGTATTTACTTTAGTGATTATATTTTTATCTCAATTATTACTCTCAAGTGAGATAGGATCTAACCTTGGCCATCCATCACTTTGGAGATTGGGGTTAGGGATTTAGCTCAAAAAAAATTCATAAAAGAAAGGAAAGAGAAAAACAAACCATGCAATGAAATAAGCCATTGAGAGAGGTTAACCCCTGAGATTAAGTACCAACAACAACACTGCTTAGTAATGGAGAGAATACCACGAAAAATGCTTAACAGTTGAACCAACGCCACTCATACTATTTGTAGAAGGTTGCGAGTATTCTTCTAGGTCGGGTTGAAGGCATTCTCGCATGATGTACATTGTGATTTTCCACCAGCAGAACATCGCCAACTTCCCGGGTGATGTCCAAACACTCTTCTTCAATTATATGAATGTGGTTCAATTGCCTCTTCAAGAAAGAGGGAATAGTCTCTAAGTGTTGGGGTTGCTTCTCAAAGTGTTGAACGGTTGAACCATGCTTTCCTCTAGTTTGTGTCTCCATCAATATTTCTTATGGATTAGAGAATGGACATTTCCATAGTCATAAACATAATGTTGAAATATTCTAGAGAACTGCGTATATTGCTCTATACACAGTTCTCTAGAAGCTCTCACAGTTAAGTTCTTATGGAAACAATAGGCCCCATTTCAAATAACCCTGTGTCATCATCTGCCCAAGTTATTTTGGACACTGGAACACCTCACGTTGCAAGCCTGGAGGAAACAACCTTACCACATAAACATCATTTTTTTTCCCTATACTCATTTTTTTCAAAACAATCTGATTATTTAAAATGGTAAAGATGAGCTGAAGGACTAGAGTTCTATATAAATGTAAAAATATGAATTCATTTTGTCCCAACAACAACTTATACGGATGTGTCTTAATTTTAAATAATTTTCATCATTAATCTATAAAAAAATTATTGTTTTAGTATATTGTTTTTGGATGTAAATTTTACTATTGTTGGTTGACTAAGTAATTATTATTATTATTATTATTATTATTTGGATAATTAATACTTATTTTTCTTTCTATTTTTTGGTCATCTTTCTAAATGTTTGTATGCCTTAAGGTATTTTCTTTGCAACATGTGGAGTAATTGCTAGTATAACTTTTAAGAATAATCATTGTGTTACTATGATCCAAGTGTCACACATGGTGGAGTGATGTATTTAGAGGTTTTTCCTAATAAATAATCTAAAAAAAACTAATCAAAATTGTAATCCAATGATTAATCTAACTTCCTATATCACCAAATTACTATATTAATAATAAACCTATATCCTCAAAATATATATCAAAATTTTGATGCTACTACAAATTTTCCTTCCTATATTATTAAATTTTTATAATAATAATATTTTCATAAATAAATACTATATATTTCCATACAAATAAATAATTAATTTTCAAATATATAAACAATAAATAAATTACAATCTTCTTGACTTTTAATAACCCAAATCTATAAAAATTTACCACAAATTAAATTATCACTAATAAATCACAAACCTATTATATGTCAAAACTCTTTCATTACATCAAAAACATTAGATGTCAAAGTGCTTTCATTGCATCAAAAGCATGGAAATGCTTTACCATTTCCTGTCACATAACTGTCATCACATTATTAAAAAAAAACTATTTAAATTTAAAATTAAAAAATTAGATTTTTAAATTTTTATTTTTTATAACGTATATTAATATTCTCATTTAAGTTTCATCCTTTTACATACTCCATAAACTTAAGTTTATAAATCATTGAAATTAATTTGATCTCAAATTAAATAATGATAATAACTCAATTTTGGAATAAAAATGACGTTTTTTATAGATAAAATTAACACATTAGTGAAACATCCCGGTGTCTACGACCAATATAAGAAAGCTCATTATGCTTCCACGTTTAAAAATAAAAATAAAAACTTCAGGGTCCACAATATTCCTCTGTGTTTTATTTGATTTATTAACAGAAAAGGCTGACATATCTTTCCAATTCACTTAGATTTTAAGAGGAAGACACTAAATGTGTTCAATCACTTCACTTGCTACGAAACCAAAAGTAAAGTGATTCTGCGTGGGCCGTTGCCACAAAAGAGATGCCGGTGATGTAATATATGATATAAAGTGCGAAGAATGTGTCTACAGATCCCTCTCCTAAAAATTAGAGACCATAGAGATGGTTATTGTTGGATAAACAATAATTCCAACCAAACCCGCCAACTTCATTTAATGCTGGAACTGTCTCAGAGTTTCTCGAGAGTTCATTTAGCTCCCTCGAGAAGCGATCTCCACCGACATTCAAGAATCGAGAAGCTTCTCAATTATGTATAAATATCTATTCATGTTAATGCAAATAACAAGTCAAGTTTCTGTTCTGCTGCGTTCTCTTACATGGTATCGGAGCTCCTTCAATGGAGTCGTTCTGATTCTGTCATGGTATCAGAGCCGATGGTTTCAGCTTCGTGAGTGCTTGCAGAGGTGAGTGCCTGCACTGTGTTTGTGTGTGTGAAGAACCTAGTTAAAGGAGTAAAGTGCGGTGAGCGGTGAATCTGACCGCTGTGAGGAGCTGTGTGCTCGGTGGCTTGAAGTGCCAAGTGGGTTCCGCTTAGTCGCTGCGTTGGTATGCAAGCTCACAACATTGTGTGACAGAGGTGCGAGAGGTGTGTTGAAAATTTTATTGTGTGAGAATGTGATGTGGACAGTGTAGGCGGGGTTCGAGCATTTGGAGCAGCTCGTCGTCGGAAAACATTGTGGTGATAGAAGCCTGCAAACTGGGTGAAATATTGCGGTTTGGAGTACCCTGTTGTGGTAATTTTCAGATGATGAAGTATATGCCACTATTTTGAATCTTTGTTGAAGTGTGCGCTGAGATAACGTTTAAAGAGTTGCGTGAGGGCTGCCGAGATCTGAGGAAGAGGGACGAGGTGCAGTGTTTCTCTTATCCACTAAGAGAGCCTGAAGGTGTGATCGAGAAGCCATAGTGTGCATTCGATAGCAGCGTGACCTGTAAAGGGTCAAACCAAGCGTGGAGTATTGTGAAGGAGGCAGCAAGCTGGAGGCCATGGTGGCATAGGATTTTATGGGGGCTGAGGTGGCTTCAGTGATGAAGCAGCGGGTGATGCCGGCTGCACGGGTGTATATGAGCGGCAAAGTGGAAGCGGTCGCGGCTTTGAAATGAAACATTAAGGAGTCACAAGAGTTGGAAGAGCAGCGTTGAAGTTCTGGTGTTGAGCTGTGTATTCTGAGATGCAGAACTCTGTTAAGGAGAGTCGTTTGGCTGTGGAAAACGTTGTCCAGAAGCTTGTATAACCAGTGTTGAAGAAATCTGCAAGCGTATTCTGTTGATATTTCTGCAAGGTGTATGTGTTGCTGTGTATATTTGTTTTGTTCGAGCTGAACGTTGCAACCAGATCTACAAGCAGAATCGTGCATTGGTGGGAAGAGTTTTTAAGAGGTTTGACTTTATTGGTGTAAGTTTTAAGAGGTTTGCCTTTTGAGAGATAAGTCTTAAAATACGTTTTTTTTTAAGTTGTGAAAGCAGCACCTTGCATGAAAATAATATTTTGGAGGCAGTTGAGTTTTTTTAAAGTGGGTTTATAAAAAAAAAGAGTTTATTATATATAATGAATTTGTGAATGCCTCGTAAAAATCTGAAAGCGCCATTGTTGTTTCGGCTACTAGCCCTATGTTGTGAACTTGAGTTTGGTGCCAAAAATTTCTTTGGAAACTTTGTTGGGTATGAATTAAAGTGTGTTGCATAGTAAAAATTTGCTGTAGATTTGGCTTTACTATAGAGCAATGGGTCGGCAAAGAAGACTAAAACAACAAAGGAGAAACAATGATAAGATAGAGGCGGAATCTGAAATATTTCCAACCATAGAATTTATGCTCAATGAAGAATTTATGTTCAATGAAGATATGAATTCAAATCAACCAGAGGATTTTATGGATGCAGTATTGAAGAGATTAATGCCAGTGCTGCCATTATTTTCAGGTAAAAATTTTGAACTTTGGGCTATTAAAATGGAAGGATTATTAGGTTCAGTAGATTTATGGAAATTTGTCCAAGAAACTGATATGAATTCTGAAAATAAGAGTAGACGTGCAATAGCCTTGTTATTCTGAAAATAAGAGTAGACGTGCAATAGCCTTGTTTCTCATTATATCAGCTCTAGATGAAAACATCCTGTCAAGTATTTTAAATGAATTTGGTGAAGTATTTGATCCAAAAATGTTTTGGCATATTCTTGAAACGAAGTATAGCATAAAGTGGAGTCAAAAAGACGAAATTGATGACATTGTTATTATAAATAGTGATTGTGATGAAAGCATGGCGGTAGATGACAATAAAGTAGCATGTGATAGTCAAAAAACCCCTTGTGATGCAAAAACTTATGAAACTTGTGAAGTCAAATATGATGAGAATTATGTATCTCATGAAGAATGGTTATGTTTGATGCATGAAAAGCAACTCATTGATGAGTTGTTGTTTGGTGGGAGGATATTCCTATCTTCATATGCAAATCAAATGCAGGATGACATGTTTGCAAAAACAGAGTTGATTAAAGAGGTTGAAATTATGAATCAACCAACTATGAAAGATGAAGATTTACAGAATGATGTAGATATTGTAGAGAACAAAATTGTGGAGGATCCAAAAGCTGATGAAGAGGATTATATCATTGGGCATGACACAAAATACAATGGTGAGTTTGTGAAACTTGAGTGCATACTGTACAAGGCTCTTTCTCATGGAAAGAGGGGAAAGCATGAATTGGATTATCTTGGGGATGTAGTTTTACATTCCAATCTTGAAGAGGTTGCTAATGTTAAGTACACAAACAAAGAGCAATTTAAGGAGGTCATTAGCAAATCAAGAAATGAAAAACTTCACCACTATCTTATGGGAAGAAAGGTGAAGATGAAATTGAGTTTGCAAATAAACAAGTATGGACCATTTAGAAAGAAGACAAAAATGAAAACCTTGTTGTCATGTACTATTGTAAGCCTCGCTGAGACTTAGACCAGCAGGCATGTTAATCAGGAGTGTTTATATGTATAGTGTATTTTGTATGTTTGTATATGGTTGAAATTAAGGGGGAATGTTGGATAAACAATAATTCCAACCAAACCCGCCAACTTCATTTAATGCTGGAACTGTTTTCTCGAGAGTTCATTTAGCTTCCTGGAGAAGCTATCTCCACCGACATTCAAGAATCGAGAAGCTTCTCAATTATGTATAAATATCTATTCATGTTAATGCAAATAACAAGTCAAGTTTGTGTTCTGCTGCGTTCTCTTACATTTATTAACACACATATTAATGAATGGTCATTGTATTCACGCTTCACGTATAATGCAATATGTAGGATTATCAGCGTTTCTTCCACACATAAAAATACGACTGTAAACTTGTGGATTAGCGTTTCTTCCCCACATAAAAATACGACTGTAAACTTGTGGTTAAAGAGTCTCCAACTGCACGTTATCTAAGTTTACGTCATTCAAAAAACCTCATGGAGTGGATCGTACCATATCAATGAGTATTAACGATTTGTGGGACGTCTAGATTTTGAAATGAGATTTTGCAGACATTACTCTACCAATTTGCCTGGACAGCAAATTTATGGTTGGAATTTAGGAAAATAAATTCAAAATACTAGATAAAAAATTCTTGGTCTCCCAAAATCTTGAACTTAGAACATTATAATTCAAATTTTTAAAAATGGTCATTGATCTTGAAATTTTATTATAATCTTAAAAGAATTTCCATTGTTTCCAAGTTATTTTGTAAGTTCTTTAGACTAGGCGTGTAAATGTACCCATGTAAAAATAGAGTTTGCGTCAAATGTTGTTAAAAATATTAATTTATATTTACATAAAATTATTAGAATAATAAGTTTTCTAGTTTTATTATGAGATTGAATTATTTTATCACTAAACAAACTATTGACTGCAGCTAAAGAAACATGGGTACTCAGCTGTGGTCCAATTACAGTTTTCTGTTTAATTTCATACGAAGTTCCAATGCGCTGGAATGGTTGTATGATTTCTTTGTACACACCCAAATGAGAGAGGCATAAGAAAAACTGTTGTAGTAATTCGATTGGAGACTGAGTCTTTTTATATAGATTATCTTTTGGTAGAGACGTTTCGGTTTTCTTGGAAATTGCACTGTTATGGGGCTATTTTTTTTTTCAACGACCCAAATCTCTCTAAATCTAGAGTACCAACATATGGGCGTTGTAGAAGTGGGCGTTGGGTTGTGCAAGAGAGTCAACACACGATAAAAGATAAGTACTGTTCAAAGAAATATATTTTTTATATTATTGCTTTATCATGTTTCTGAAATAAAATAAAAGTAGTGTAAAATATTTTTCATATTAGTTTTTTTTTACCATATTTTTGAAATAAAATAAAAGAGTATTCAATATTTTGCATTCTAATTTTTTATTTAGGTTTTTTAAAGAATCAAAAGATTGTATGAAAATAACCACTTTTACTCTTAGATATATATCGTGGTAAAAGACAAACTTACCATGTAAGTTTTTGAAAAGATTGTTATTATGTTAATATTTTAGAAATATATTATTCTTAGAGATATACCATGGTAAAAGAAAAACTTACTATGCTAGTTTTGAAGACAAGAACCCATGTGAATTCTTGCAAAGAATGTTATTATGTATATTGAATGATGTCAGCAGTAGTAAAACATAAATAAGTAAATTTGCTTGCTTTTATATATATACATCTTATTTAAATGATAAGAAATCCAAGTTCTTTTCTTGAAAATGAATATAGATTAAAGAGAGTAACACTTGAAATATTTTCATGTGTAGTGAAGAAGAAAAGAGTGTCTTAAATGATAAGAAATTCAAGTTCTTTTCTTGAAAATAAATATAGATTGAAGAGGGTAACTCTTGAAATATTTTCATGTGTAGTGAAAAAGGAAAAAGAAAAGTTTCTCAAATTAATATTCTTGGAAGAGTTTTATGAATATGTATGTATATATTAAATATATAGATTACCATGGTGTTTGAAAATATTAGTTATTTAATAAATCCATGGATAGATTACCATGGTGTTGGTAAAGATTAATTATTTAATAAATCCATGAATAGATTACCATGGTGTTTGTAAATATTATTTAATAAATCCATGGATAGGTTACCACGGTGTTGGTAAAGATTAGTTATTTAATAAATCCATGGACAAATGAACGATTCATGATTATGATGTTAGTTTCTTTTAGAATAATGGTTATGATGTTAGTTTCTTTTGGAATAAGATCATGTATAGGCCTGCAATATTTGTATTAACTTTCATTGGAAAGAATATACATATTTGTATGTGAGAAAGATAGCATATTGTGTTAAACTACATTGGAAAGCATTGTTAGTATAATCTTTGAAAAAAAAGACATGTATTTGTATGGTTATTTATAGTAGTGTTACAAAAAGAAAACTCTTTCGAAAGCTATGTGCTCTATTGTGTTAAGCATTCCTTTTGGAATACTCATTTGGAATCTATATGCATTGTATGCATAGGAACAACATTTATCATGTTAGCTTTAGCACGAAAAGAAATCGTTGAAGGGCTGGTTCTTTTTCTAAAGTTTAAGTATTCCTGGATAGTGGTAGTGAAATGTCTTGTACAATGTGAGCATGTGTGAGAAGTGTCATAAAAATGTGGGATTTTTTTACATGAATTGATAATTACCTTCTCACACTAAAGTAGAGATGTTAGAAGAAAGCATGGTGTGATATTGTATTCACAACTCTTGTATGCATATGAATAAGTGTTAAAGGAACACTTAAAGAATGATTATTTATTGATTAAGGCTTTATCTAATCATGCTATAAATGCTTGTTGATGACATCAATGACAAGAAATTATTATGACATCAATGAGAAGGAAATATTATGCTTAACATGGTGGCAGGTAAATGATTATGGTTCATGCAGTTGAGTGTGAGCTGCAGGATGAGTTGAGTGTGAGTTGCAGGATGAACCAATGTATGATGGCTCATTGTAGGTAAATGATTATGGTTCATGCAGATGAGTGTGAGCTGCAGGATGATCCAATGTACGATGGTCCATTATAAGTACATCCATACCACCAAGATATGAAGACTAGTGGGTAAATGCTATCTTAATGATTGTAATGGCTTAAACCTAGATATTTGTATATTTCCTTGTAAGATTTAAAATGATGGTTAAGGGATGGTTTCCCTTATAAGCCATTGAGTGAGGGCTAAACATCCTCATGAGCATTTAATAATAAAATTAAACTTTTGCTGGTTTTCACCCTAGGGGTTTCCAGGGTATATTGGTGTTTAATGACGTGATTGTTTATTGTGTCAACATGATGATGTTGATTCCTTTCTTTTTGTGATGTTTATAATGTCAAGTATGTGATGACTAAATGAATAAGGAAATTAATGCAAGGTATTTCATACAATTGTATGTTAATGTACCATAATAGAGATTGTTAATGGTTAAGAAACTTACTATTCCTATACTAAGGTTTCACTATGAATGAGTGAACATTCTATTTAATGATGAGTAAAGAATATTAAATAGAAATTTGGATAGTTACCGGTGTGTAACTTGTATAAAAAAAAAATTAACTCCTGTATTCCCATGTAAGGTTATAGGTGTATGTTACAATGTCCCATTAAAATGAAATAATCCAATATCTGATATCAAAATGGATAGCATTATCTAAATGGGATAATCCAATATCTGATATCTAAATAGATAACATTACCTAAATGACCCGAGGGTGAAGATGTTTCCATTGAGGTTTATAGCTTTATATCAAAGTAGATTGATGAATTTAACAAGTATTAAAAAGTATTTTGCTCGACCAGTAAAATTTGTAAAATTTATTTAAGGTTTAAAAGTTTTAGATTTATAAAAGAAGTTAATTTAAATTTACAGTTGATAATTTAATATTGATAGTGTGAATTGGTAAAAAAATAATATAAAATAAATTTATTATTATTTTTAATTTAAATTTATTTCTATAAATCAAATTATATTATGATAATTATTTATTAAAACTATACAAATCTGGCTCTTTCATATTGTAAACAAATCTGTCATATTGTAAACAATATTTGTTGGACAGTATATGATAGCGCTAATTTTCTACAAAAGACTAAAAGTAGAAGTAACAACAGTAAATTAGTCACCATATAACCAGAAATCAGAAAATAAATAGCTGAGATATATAACCATCTTATGAGTTTGAAGATGTCACGACCAGGTTTCTTTCTCATAGGAGGAGGCACTAGAAGTTTGAATTCACCTTGAACATGTTTTTCCATGTGAGTTAACAGGTTTCCAATGTATCCGCATTTTTTATTGGTTTTGATGAATGCCATTCAAAAAAGAAATGATTTCATTCTTGTCTTTCTATTTGTTCTTCAGGACTCTCGCAACTAGAGTCATTAGCTATCAGTGGAGAATAATAATATACATGTATTGTTTTCTTCTTATCTACCCGGGGAGAATAACAGCAGACATGTATTGTTTTCTCTTTCGTGTGGTATGGGCAGGGTTATGAATCCAGTCAGACACCACATCTAAGTGTTCTAAATCTGAATAGGTTTGTTTATCTAAACAAACACAGAGTGAGGGTTAGGAATCCAGTGATCCACCACATATAAGTGTTCTAAATAGGTTTGTCTATTTCGAAAAACATGTCTCTTTACCTATTGAATCATTGCATAGGTACTAAAAGGAAGTTGCAGAATGAAGTCACAGCCTCCTATGTGTGCATCTCAACACATAACTGACTTTACTAGCCACATCCCCTAGCTTCACGATGACCGCATGCATGTTGACGTGGTATACTGACCCAACCAACAATATAACCCCACTATACCAAAAGTGAAAGATCTCCCAACTCCACTGACACCCAACAAGTAACAACTCCTCAAAAGCATACAAAAGAAACCATGGCTCGTGATTTCCACTCCCTACACGCCCTATGCACATGCGCGAAGAGGGATGTGTACACAACTAACTATACCAAATTTTCTTAGTAAACAAAAAACTTTACTGAAAACAAACTAGTCCACACTAGCCCACGTAGAGAGGAAAACTCCCAAAATAGCAAGTTTTTGGCTTTAGACTCGAGTGACCATCAATATTCCCCAACGTATTTCCAAATGCATACAATATTGAGCAACTAATATGAGTAGTGACACCATTTAAATTTTTTGAATTGCATGATCTTTTTATTCTATTAACGTCTCAATCTTTTTCTATTTTTTTTCAATTTTTTTTATATTTCCTTTTTTATGACTATTTCTTTTCTTTTCTAAATCCAAATATTCAATTTTTCATATTTACTGTAAATCTTTATATAATTTTCAAGTTTTAATATTTCTTTATGAATGAATGTTTTATTTATTTTTTATACATTTTCATTCAGAGATTTTTTTAAAAAAAATTTATGGGTCAATAGCATAAGCTCAATCAAGCCCTTGAACAATCATTTTCATAATTAACATTGCAATTCAATTTTTCATAAATAACATTAATAAAAAATTGTAGGCTGTTGGTAGTGGTTATCTTTTTAATGGCTCATTTTGGTTATTTGAATTTTTAATTTAACCTATAGAGTGTTTGAAGTGCTCAATGGAGTTCATAAGTTTCAAAATTCACAATTTTCAACCCCATTTTGTATATCTTTCTCCAAATTTCTCTACAACACCATTTTCTATACTAGCATATTTAGGGCAAAATTTCTCCTTAAGTGGTTATATTTTTAATGGCTCAATTTGGAAATTTGAATTTTGAATTTAACCTATAGAGTGTTGGAAGTGCTCAATGAAGTTCATAAGTTTCAAAATTCACAGTTTCGAAACCCCTTGTCCAATTTTTTCAACAACCCCATTTTGTATACTAGCATATTTAGGGAAAAATTTGTCTTTAAGTGGAAGATTTGATCATGTTGTATTCATGAAAGAATCGTATATCCAATGGTATATGAATTTGACACTTTTGAACTCGTATAATATTTTTCATCTAATTTATTTTAAACATAAGGCTTGAAATTTCTTTTAACAGTTTCAAAAGGGCTAAAAAAAGAATCAGTAACATAAAATATACACAACAAAACTTCTTCTACTTATAAAAATAATTAAAAAATAGGATTTTTCATTAAAAAATAAAAGAAAATTAATATGAAAAAATTATTTCTCTCCATGCTCATACATATATATTGTTAAAATTATACATTTTAGACTATCTTATGGTATATGAACACTCACATACTACTTAAGATGTGCTAAAATTTGTTGTCAATTCACAAAGACAAGTATTGGATTTAATGGAAATTTGGGAGATTATACAATATTAATTTTTTTTCACAAAAAATATTATTAGAACAACAATACAATTCTCTAGATATTGTCTTTTAATTCTATTCAAAATTCACAATGCTTACATGAATTTTGAGGGTTGCAATTATATAAAAAAGAAAAAAATTGAAATTCCATCCCCACATTTGGCCCAAAAGTGTAAGACATCTTTATGCTTTCACTCTAATATAAATTTTAGAAATAAAAAAAGTACTACTATGGTCCAAATTCCATACATGTTAAAGATATGTCTCTAAAATTTTCGTTCACTAACTAAATCATCAAAAAATTAATTAAAAGTTTAATCCAATGAAAAATCTAGACTCCTCTCTCACCAAATGACAAATCTAAATTTTGGTGATGTTTTGATCTAATAACAAATCTTGCTTCCTATATCTCTAATTTCTTATAATAATAATGCCCTAAAAATGAATAAAATAAATGATTGATATTTAAAAGCAAATAAATAATTAGTGTTTAAATACATTAAAAAAAAATAGATATCTTTAGGTCATAAATATTTTTTACACAACTTTTAGTAACCAAAACTCATAAAAAAAATTGCTGCAAAGAGTGTCAAATGTGACCCTTTTATGTTGGTACCAAAAACACTGAAATGATTTACAATTAGGTACCATAGAAATGTTTTCATAATATGAAAGCATAAATTACTATAAATATAATTTTAATCCAAATTCTATTTATTTATTATTATTATTATTATTAATACAGCTAATATTAATTCTTTCTTATTATAAGATTATTAGTGTTTCTTCTGCACATAAAAATATCACTGTAAACTTGTGGTTGAAGAGTCTCCAACTGCACGTCATCTAAGTTTACGTCAGGATCATACCATATCAGTGAGTACTAACAAATTCTGTGACATATTGATCTTGAAGTCAGATTTTGGAAAATATGGAGAATAAGTGTACCGGTGCTTTGCACTAAATGATGTTGAAAAAAAATCAATTTGTATTAAGTTATATTCACATAAGACGATGATTAACATTTACGAAGTTTGGAAATAGTTTATTAAATTTAGAATGGTAAGGATTTACTTCGTGATTTTTTTTTGTGCGTTTTAAAAATATATATATTTTAATGTTACACAAACATTTCAAAATTTACTATACTGTAAATTTATGCTCCAAACACATATCAAAATTACACGACTCATTGCCTGTCCGTGCTGTCCAATTTACTGCTCCTTGTCGCATATCTTTCACACCACTAGCCTGTATAGATCAATTTTGCATAGGCTTTTTCAATTAAAAGGAAACCCAAGTAGAATAAATATACTATAATTTATAAATATTATACAACATCCAAATTAATGAAACGATTTGAAAGCCGTAACATCCAAATTTATGCAATGCTTTGAAAGTCGTAAAGATCGGCATCATGAAAGTGCCGTTTGACGTAATTACGGCTATACGTGCTTTTGCTTTGGGGTGGGCTAACGGGTCGAAGAAATTCCCTATGCGTTTCGTGCCCCCTCGCTGACGGTGAAGCTCTACCTGTGAGTGGGTCCACTACAAGAAGAAGGGTCATTTAGCCACATATTAGCGCCACAATTTGTAAAGGATTTGAGAAATCTTTACTTTTCAAATAGTGGTGCAAAAGTGGTGATAATGTGAAGATACGCAAGTGGTGCTATGTTGTCTGGGGCAAAAGTGGAGTTAATAAAAAATACTAAATTTGGTGTTAAATGCAAATGTGGCATTCCATGGTGTATGGTGCACACCACCAAAAACCAATCTGACCTGGATCAAGATGTTGAGATGCAAAGCACCAAAACCAATTTTACAAAAATTAAAAATTTATCATAAAAATATCAAAAATATTATATTAATAATAAATTGTATATGGTGCAAAGCACCATAAAATAAAAAATAGTGCAAAAAAAATAATTTTTTTTATTATTATAATAAAATAGTATATGTTGCAAAGCACCATAAAATATGAAATGGTGCAAAAAAAAATAGCCTCTTTTATTTAGAAAGGTTATATATTGCATGTGGTGATAATCGGGAAGAGTTTGATTTTATTACCAAAAAGAACATTTTGACCATTTTCTTATGCTTAAATCCAATTACCATAAATATATTTAATTAATATCAAATGTATTAACACAATTGAAGTATCTCATAGTTACATCCAAAAATTTTAATTCATTGTGTACAATAAGACTATGGTAGCTTTTTTTGTGCTTGGCTACATTATGGCAAGTATCAATTACAGGTAATGGAAGAGTCTCTCCATTGAAACATTCACATGATTCCATGTTGATGGGCATAATAAATTTACATAATATAAGCAGTGTCATTTCAATTCCAAGTGTCACAGAATTTTGTTTAAGTGAAAATTTGAAGATGGCATGATATTTCAAAATTTTTTGTTTTTCTAATCTATCACATATCTTTCTAGTTATGAAAAAATATATTAAATGGATTTCTTTCACATTAAATGAATAATTACAAAGTAATAACAATATCTACATATGTTAAAATTTTAAGTATATTATACAACAACCAAAACGATGAATATATCAAAAGAGATAATTTAATTAAAGAAAATAAAAGTTTTACATATGTTCCAACATTGATTATCAAAAAATCACTTTTCATTTATTAATATAATGAAATGTCTTAGGTCTTGAAATTTGTTTATTATGAGATATGAAAAAATGAAACTGATAATGCGTTTGAAATCATCTGTATTGCTCATCCTTAAAAGAAATTGTGTCACTGCCTGTATGGAAAAATCATATAAAGAAAATTATAAACATAAGTTTGTGAATAAAAATACATAAATGAAATAAACGGAGAAAAACACAAACAATAACTTGAATTGAATTGAAATAAACCATAAAAAGTGTGTGCATTTAATGGTATTTCATAACTAAAGTATCCTATTGATTTAAAAAATAACTAAAGTGAACTAATCGAACATATGGTAAGGTTGAAGCATGATTCAAAGTTCAGCTTCATCTTTTCTTTCATCATGTTGATCAATTACCTAAAACACATATAAGATAAGATCAACACAACTATAAATTGTATTAATTGAAACTTTCATTTGCATATACTTCTTTCATATTATAAAAATTTACCTAAAACAAAAAAATTATAGGTCAAAAAATACCTCATAATCTATAACAGGATGAAATCCATCTTTAATCTTTTGACGAATGAGAGCAGGTACACCATAGCATGAAGAAAAATCTTTGTCATCTTCAGACATTTTAGTATTGAAGACCTGCAACTATATTTTAAATAACAATGAAATAGTTAGAAATTTGATTATATAAAAAATAAATTTTCCTTGAGAAGCATAGTAGTGTATTAAGCTTACAAATTTTGCCTCTACAGATAACATGCCACCTTTCCCCAAACGATGGCGTGTGGACAACCTAGAGGCTCGTACAGTATGTGCATATTTTTCTTTTCCAACCAAAGTTCCATTTTTCCTTTTCTCCTAATAGCAATCTCATCCAATAACCTCTTCCACTCTCCTTCTCCTATGAAATGCGGCTTGACTAAAATTTTGTTTCTTACCAATTCTCCTCTCAAAGCATTCCTGGTATTTTTAATATATTCAGCAACACTATGAAGAATTTGTTTTGGAGGTACAATTGCCGATACTTTATGCAAAAGAGACAATAACTCATCCTTCTTAGATTTATCTGTGAAATACACGTAGAAAGTAAATAATCCATATAAACAATCTTAAGGTTTCTAGTATCATAGTAATGAAATTTAGGGAATGTAACACTGTGTACAATATATAAATTTTTTTAATATGAAACGTGAAACGTTAAGTATATAGTTTATACTACATAAATTAAGTATGCAATTTATGAAAAAACATAGTATATGTGTTTTACACGACGAAAATCTTTAGTAATTGTAGGACCAAATAATCTCAATGCTTCACGGTGAAGTATGTCTCTCCATGTTCTCCCACCTTCATCATTTAACACTTGCCCTTTTTCATTTAATGTGATTTAGTTGCTTCTCCTTTAACATATTCATTTGGATGTTTTAAGAGAGGTTGAAAAGATGCATCAATAGATGGTATAGTTTGTTCATCTGATGGAGGAGATTGATTTTATTGTCCATTGGTGTTAGTGTCTTCTTCGAGAACATTGATATTAATCTTGAACATTGCGATATAATATATTATTAATAATCATATGTTATGTAATTACAACCCTAAAGTTTGTAAGTAAAATATAAATGACTATTTACCTTAGTAGATCATCAACTGTTGTTTCTGCATATGTTGCATTCTTTGTGTCAAAGATCGTTGTTTTGTATGCTACATGAATTGCATCTCTTATGAATGGATCAACATCATCCTTTGTCAACAACTCTCTATATGATTGCAATCTATCAATTTCAAATCCAGTTTCAAGTGTAGGCTCCACATTATGGCAAGTATCAGTTACTACTGGGACATATACATCATCTGTAAAATCTAAATGGGAAGATGGAATTGTAGATAAATTAATTCCTTTGGAAGGTATCTCATTAATACCTATGACTCCAGAAGGTGTGTCCCTCATAAATTCATTTAAACTCCTTGTCTGAATAGACTTTCCTCTTTTTCTTATTCGCATATTGAATCAATAGACCTAATTCAATATTACACATTTCCCAAGTTAGAACGACTTTTATATACTTCATTGCATTAATCCAATAATGAACAAGTGCAATATATATATATATATATATATATATATATAATAATAATAATAATAATAAAAGCATCAAACTTTGATAATATGAAGTGAAATAATGAGTATATTATAAATGAAAAGTATGCAAATGAATTAAAATACATACAAGAAACAACAAAAAATAGTAACTCATAATCAAATGAAACATTTTGAAAATATTTGAATCATAAAATATCATTTTGGAGGGTAAAAAAATCTTAACAAATCCTCTAATATCTAACTTTCCCTAGTAAAAAATAAGTTTTCAATTCTATAAGATAGAAATTCATTAATTGTTAGGTTTTCTAAAAAAAAGAATGAGAAAAAAAAAATCAGGGGTGTTGACCATTGTAAAATGGTTGATGATGTCATCTGGGGGCTAACTATGGCTGAGGGGGCCTGGCTGTTGATACTAGGGAAGTGTGGGATCAAAGCAGCCCCACATTTTTTCCATCCAGGGGTGCCCCACTTTCTTACCATCCAAGGTTGAAGGACAAAAATTCTGGAAAGAACCCTGACTATTTGGCTAAATCTTAGGAGCTAAACTGAGTTTAGTACCCCGAGGAACTATCAAAGCAGAACTAGCTTAGGTAGGTAAAGCATTTCTGTCATGAAGTTTGAACAACGCTTGTAACATTACCTCTTATTCTCCTAGAGCAGTTCCAGAGGTGGAGTGTTTGGTCTGTCACAATTGAACTCTTGAGTCAAACCAAATCAATATCAAATCAGCAAATTCAGAGTTTCCTCTCATGCACATTGTGCATTTGGTGAGATTCCAAACATATTTGCAATTATCCTATGATGGGAAACCATGAAATCTTATAATGTTGCCCAATATACCAAAATGTTAAACTCTAGATTGCCAAAAATGTTGTGAGAGTTGTGGACTGATCTATCCAAAAACAATGAGGGTTGAGGATAGTGCCTCCGGAAGTTTCTTTAAGGGCTGTGAATTTAATCATCTGTTGGAGTTTTTCTCAGGGATTGGTTTAACAGATTGTCCTTATGGATTCCCTGAGCTATTCGAAAGACAAAGTATACCCCTATGGCTATCTCTTCTGAACTTCCACTTTGTAATATCTGCAACTTTTCTGAAAGTGTATTCAAAACAATAGGCTAAAAACTTAAAAGGGATGTTGAACACAAGAAATGGTCTAAGGCCCATGATATCCAACTTGGTGTATTGGACATTTGCAACTTAGTTGTGTATCAACGCCATTACATTTATCTTTTTTTTGGTAAAAGACAAGTCACTGTATCAATGCCATGAGAAAAATGTATGATGTTACCATGCATACAATCTTATCCATCTCATGTGTCTTTCCCAAATAGAAATGAACATTATGTACTCCTACCAAAGACAAGTCACTGTATCAATGCCATGAGAAAAATGTATGTTGTTCCCATGCATACAATCTTATCCATCTCATGTGTCTTTCCCAAATATAAATGAACATTATGTACTCCTTATTTAAAACCATGGATCATTATGTACTCCTTCCAACTACCCACTAACCCTTTTAACATGATCCCCTCTCTCTCTCTATATATATATATATTCCAGCTTATGTCAATTCCGTGACCTCTAGCAGAGTAGGTATATTTTCTACCTTAACACAATCACCAATTCCCTTGGATAGTGTTTGATCACTATGTTCTACACTAGATAGTCATAAGAACTAATTTCCAAGGTAGTACCCTCCCTGCTGGTCACATCTAGCAATCATTTTATGCTAGCTACTGTGAAAAGAAAACTCTCAAAATGCAATGGCAATTTAAGGGACAACAGATAGCATGGTAGGATTTTAGTTCATTTTGATCAATAATCATGGTAATGTTTGAGCACTTGTTGATGAAATTTTATTGATTTGTTTAATCAATTATACAATCATACAGTCTGCATCACTCTTTCGGCTTGATTGAATGTAGCAGCAATCTCTTCTTTACAGATTTTTGACGTCAACCATTTATCGTTGCTCCAATTCTTCACATGCATGAGTGAAAGGACTTTTATAGTGGATAGCCCATCTTCTCCCATGTTATTTGGAGCACTTGTTGATCCTTTCGACTCTTTTGCAAAAATTGCAAAAAGAGTGTGCAATTAGGTAGCTTAGTTTGTAGGATTGGATCATCTTCTTTTCTTTTCTTTTTTGTCTATCTATGACACTTGCCTCTAGCTTCCCCACATAACTCTCAGCTTCAGCATGCTCATTACCCTCTTCTATACCATTTTCTTGACACCATGGTGGAACTTGAATTCCCTCCATGACAACTTGGACATATGCCTCTCATTAATCAAATTATAAAAGTGTTGTTTCACGGCTGTAATATGTTTCCAAATCTGCAACTTAGTTCATCAAAGGAAGAAGAACAAGTGCAGAAATAAAACTACTAATAAAGAAAAAGGGATAACCTAATCAATTTTCCTTGTTCCCAGATGAATAAATTCATTATTAATGCCTTATAAATGAATCAGAGAGAAAAATCTACAATGAAGTGAACAACAAATCAAACAACATAACTAAACCATACATCAATGTACATCAACACCTTTTGTCAGCTCTTTGTGGCTCCTATCTATGGCTATGGACTCCCTATCCTAAATCCGGAAACAAAAATGCCTTCTACTTCCTTCACAGGTTGACTGTCTAGCTTCTTCAGACCCTTGATCTTGCTCCTACATCTTCTTGTCTCAAATCTGGCTCTTATCTTCCTCCACAAATCCAGGTCCCTTTGTCTCCTTTGCTTCAACTCCAACCTTCAAATTTTTTGTCTCTTCAATTTCATTGTGACCATAAGTCTCTGTCTCTTATAGACTTGTGACCATAAAATATATAGCCTATTCGAAAGACAGAGACTGCTATAAGATCTATTCAAACACTTAATAGGACACCTAAGAGATTCCCACCCAAAAAAAAATGAAAGAAAATATCCTTGAGCTATTTTTAATTAATTATTAGAACTATACATGTACCTAACATAACAACCAAGCAATTCCCATAGTTGCAAAAGGAAATAATAAAACACTCAAATGAAAACCTATCATAAACTAACCTGATATCTGATCTTTCAGCTGCAATACAAACCAAACTTCAATACAAAAATTATCGTGATACTGTGACCCAAACTGAAGTGTCCAACACCTGAAGGTTGTATAAAATATACTAGTCTGAGACTTCCAGGAAAACCACAGACTTGAGCCTTGGAATGCCAAGTTTGAAGCTGCTCTTTAATGCTGGTCTGAATCCTAAAACACAGGCTTGAAATCGCTCTCCTTATTTAATGAATGCCAAAATTTTGTGGCTGTTTCTCAACCTCAAAACTACAGGTCCACATTAGGGTATAGGGTGGACACTTGTAAGGGTCCAAAGGCAACTCCCTTTTATTTTCATTTTTTTATTTTTGGGGGTAACTGGGGAAAATCCATTTGAAGTTAAGACATTGATGCTGAAACCAATTTGTGTATATTCCATTCTTGTTCAGGCTTTAATCAGATAATCTAATGTAAAAAATGAAGCTGCAGCATGGGAAAACAGAGCTTAGTCCATTCAAATTCTCTGGCAATGTGCAACCGATCAAATATATGCCAAGTTTTCAATCATAGTTTTACCTTGTGGCAATGATTTTCCTTATGCCCTACTCTCATTTTCAGTCAAAAACTAGATTTCCTATATTGATGACGTTCCTACTGTAACATGACCAACTATCGGACAACTATCTCATTGTAATTCTAGATAAAATGAGCAATGTACCCAGATAATATCTTTGCAACCATATCATTGTCACTCACAATCTTGTGCCATGTGGACCACAACCTAGATTTATTGTCATTTTGAGCTTGGTACTCCTACAGTCCCAAGACAATGCTTAGAGACATTAACAATACATAGAGATCACCATACACGTACTAACCAAAAGGGTCATACTGTGTTCCTATAAGCCAGGATCATATTTACACTGTAATCATCAGTGTCAAGGAGATAAATTGTCATGATACATAGTGATATTTTCATACTTTGCTATCAAGGAAATTCTGTCAATGCACATGATATTCAAATTTATTAGCATTGAAGGTACTCCTTTATTGGTGAGAGATTACAATGCACAGTAACCAAATTGCTTCAACACAAGAATTTTGTCAGTCCTTGAAATGGTCAGAAATTGGAATGAAGCTTGAATGGTCCACTTCAATGAGACTGATAGAGTATATATATGGAACCTTCCACAAATTTCAAACGACTCTAGAAACTCCAGAAGTGCGCATATTCAGGTGTGCTCAACTTTAAGGATTGAGACTTGACAAATACTAGCCTCAATGATTTATTTGCAAGATTTGTGCCTTTAAAAAGACATGTTGTAACCAGCCTCCTTATGAGTTTGATCACGTTAGTCACCCAACCATGTCACTATCACAGGCCAAGATGAGTTTGGACGATTAAAACTTATATGATTTCCACTGAATTAATACAGATTAACCTAGAATGTAGATCGAAAAACAAAGAGCTGCAGATCCAATTCCATATGGCCACAGATCAGAGCTTCACAGATCCAAGAATTATCATGAGGTCACCAAACATACATTGTGTATAAAATCTTGAAACTGGAGAGTTATAGTTCAACATAAGTCCACTTCATTCCAGCGATTGACCAGATTCTCTTGAAACCAAGACTATAATTTGAAAACTTTCAAACCACCGATCTCTTTCAAGGAAAATGACCCTGTAACAAAAAAAAATGAATCCCAGAAGCCCCAAAACTGGCCCTAAGCCAAAAAAAAAGATTTTTCAATGCCACAGGAATAGTCAAAGAAAATTCCACAGGAGTGGCCTTCATGCAAGGTTAATGAGATCGGAAATAAAGTAGTGCAAGTGACACCAACAGAACCCCATAGAAAACAACCGAATTGCATTAATCATTCCTTTTTGGCTATAGATATGATGGGCTTCTTTTTGCTGGACCAAAATTACAAAATACAAGAGGTCGAGCCAAAACAAAAAAAACAAAAGAAGGCCCTTCGATCTTATTTACAGAAAAAAAACTTGCTTATTTGCTTGCCATAAGAGAGATACCAGTAAACAGGGAATGAGAGACTTGTGGCATAATGTCAAAGTCGAGCGAGGCTTGTATACTGACTGGGAGTGAATAGAGATTAGCGTGAGTCAACCAAACTTGAAACATTAGCAGAATTTGATTTGAAGCATGTACAAAGATCATCATTTTTGTTTCAGACTAAAGCTTTCAACAAAGCTAAAAGCATTTCCTTATCCACTGTGACATGGCTAATATAGGTCGGTCAATATATGTAATGTGATGAAGATCATAATATAGAGTATTTCCATTTAGAGAGCAGGTCTGGAGGATACATACATGACTTAGATAAGCCATACTTTCAAACAATACGTGCCCTAAAGATTCGCTTCTGGGTTTGAACAAACTTCATCAGAAGGTGCATAAAGAACTGATATGAAACCATTATAATGATCCTCTTTTAAGAGCCACAGACCAAAGAATGAATATGTTGAAGATATTGTAGACAAAGGTATAGCGAAGCACAGCGGTGCCAAATATAGTGAGGCATGTAGCTTGCTTCTGAGGTAATAAAACACTACCTGAAGTGATGCTTCTGGATTCGTAGAGAGTCAGAGATGATGAGATCTAATAAATATAAATCATTGACAGAAATACCGACCTCTCAAAAGAACTATGATCCTCATTTTTCTTGATAAGATGACCAATAACTCATGCCCTTGATGCTTAAGGATCGAATCAAACTGAACCTTTTTATTACTGAACCAAACTTAAAATCATTGAATTTACACAAAACGTTCTTCCTTATCTCTACAATAGAGGCCTGACACTTGCAAGAGATTTGTGCCAAATTTGTCCTAAAATGCCCTTAAGCCTCCTAGTTGTCTGTCTTAGAACATCAGCTCTGAATCCAAGGAGGACTCTTGAGTCTCATCAAACAGAGCATAATTTGATTTGAAGCATGTACAAATATCATCATTTTTGTTTTAGACTAAAGCTTTCAACAAAGCTAAAAGCATTTCTTGTTGATGTTTGCAAGGATTTGAGATTAAGATCTTATGCAATTGGTGAATCTAGAATGGATCCTTGCACTGCAGTTTAACTCAACTGTCTGTCACTAGTATGCCTGGAAGATCATTGCTATGGAAGGCAATATGTATATAAATCATGCCAGACTAATCAGATTGATAGTCGACAAATGAAGTGTTATGGTTGTTCTCATCTTATAGCTGAAGGGAGATGCTATCAGTTCTAGGCTGTCCATGTATCTTATTTCCAGACTGTAGCCTTTTGGAGTTTAATTTGCATGAGATTAAATGCTATTTCTATGGCAAACTTCTAACATACAGGGCACCTATTCATAGAATGTGGATTTTGTCCTCATTAGAGGTTGATTTCTAGTCCTATAGCGTATTCTCAGCAGCAAGGATCCCATGTTTGGAGGATTGGTTTGAGTATGCTATACACTGCATATGAAGCCCAGATACATTATTTAAACTAGAATATGAGGGTGCTGAGTTTATGTTATTCTATTAGAAATATTTGCATAAATAAGGATCACTTCTATTGAAGACACAGTGTGATCATGCTGTGTTTTAACCCAGCATGCAAAGAGAGATAAGGGAAAACTCTGAAAATAACTTTTTTGCATTCTCACCAACACATGAGGGCACACTCTTGAGGTACTATTTCGGGGTCCCGATTTCCTACATGTATCGTTACAGTAGGGTGCAGTTGTGGGGTGTTGTCCTTTGCTTGTTTTAGCACTGAACTTAGCATGCATATTTACAGACAAAGGAGAACTATCTTGAGTGCTTAAAATGACACCATTTTTTGTTCTAAAAACAAAAGGTGGTTTTGATCAGATCCTGCATGTATATGCTGCTGATTTTAAGAGTGAAATTTCAGAATGAAATTAAATCTAGTGTTTCCATGAGGAGATGTATCAGCAAATGTCAGCCATGAAGACTGTATCTAAATGCCCTATACAGTCTTCATGCTTGGCATTTAGATTGAATTTATTTCTCCTTGCTGGGCATCACTTACAAGTCTCTATGCCCCCATAATTCAAATCCTTTCACTCCAATACAGCTCTTCCCTTTTCGTTCCCAACCAGCTCTCACATTGTTCACTACTCTTGACGCATATAACCTATAAATATACATCCCAGAAAACATCTAGCCATTCATAATTACAAGTTCAGAAACAGGCAATGCCCAATATGAAGTTAATATCAATAGCTAATGTACATCAAGCACACCACTGAAACCTGTAAGACCCCCACAAAAGCTTCTAATTTATGATGCTCATGCTGCTCCTCCAAACCACCTATTACTTAACATCGCTTATGAAAGCAAGAATTTGACTCACTTTCCAAAAAACATTTCTTGTCCTCAGAATTTTACAAAAATAATAAAATCTCAGTTTTATCCAAAATTCCAACTCTTATTTTTAGTTTCTTTCTTCTAATTATACAAAATTGTTACAAAAAAACTTTGTTGCAGATGAAACTTTTTAAGATCTACTTTATAAAAATAAAAATCAGTCTAAACAACTTGAACTAATATATGCTAGATATCCTAATCTAACTATTTTTTGTTAAGGAGGTCTCCGAAACTTCATGAAGCAAACTTGGTCAACCTATCCCAATCCACTCCAGCTGGAGGATGGAATGTTGATAACTTCCTATAGGCAAAATCCAACTTAGAATATTTATGGTAATTGAGAGTAATTGGAAAAATATGTTTTACTTGATAAAAAGGTAAAAAGCATGAATCATGATATGTTTATCATTTATGATCTCCTGCCATGTGTGCAAATTTATCCACTTTGTTCCTTTCCCTCAACGACATTTCTCTATAAGCATCCAAAGATATTAAATTATGATTTACATGATAAGAAGACAAAAGACTCAATTCCATCAGAGTATTAAGTTTATTGGTAAATGCATCTACACTTTTCTTTATTGTTTTGAATTTATCTTGGACTTGCTGAAGTGAATTTATTTTAGTCAAGAATTTGTTAGCCTCCATTACTAGTGAAGTCCTATGTTGAACTCCTAAAGCATGAAATTTCTCCCAAGTTTTGGAATTTCAAAAATTCACAATCGTATCAGATTTCTGAGGTTTATTCCCTAGTTCATGCTGATAACGCCATCTATATTGTAGACCAAATCTGACTCATCCCACATCATTCTAAAAGAATTCCACATCCTTGAAATTTCATGAACAATTTCAACCCATATAATTCACCTTAATTTAGTTAAGGCTCTTATTCCTGCCAATTGATTATTATCTATTTTATTTCCTGTTTAAGTTTGGCTCTTAGATCTTGATCCGTATTTATGGTAGAATTCCTATCAAATACCTACTCCTTAAAATTGCTAATTTCTCTATTTTTTACTTAAATTTACTTTCTCCAATTTTCAATTTTTACATCCTTTAAACTTAAAGCACATATTGTTTTAACTAATTTTCAAATGGGCCAACATGTGTTGATAGTGCTGAAGAAGATGATGGAAAATTATGTTCATTTCTTTCTTATGATAAAATTACAATCCTTGTGTCATAATATTCCACCTTTTATTCATCTCAATGATTACAAATAATAATTTCTCATTCTCTTTTTGTACTTCCACCAACTTAGGTGTTTGCAGATGCTCTATATTATGCATTTTCAATTTCCTTCTTAATACCTAAATCTCTATATCTCGTGACTTGATTAGATCTTGTATTGAGGTTTCTTCTTTTGGGTTTTCCCCTAGCTTAATGATCAATTGCTCCAATTCATCTATCTTCATGTACATAATTCTAGTAGCAAATTTCTCCTATTTCAACTAATTAGTGACATTTTACACCATATTCTCTAATTTACATGCATTTGAAGTAATGATTGTAAGTTTTATAAAGATCATTTCACCAGTCTTCCTGTGCAAGTCCATTTGATCCACCAAATGCATTTTCTTCAGATCTATTGCAAGCTTTGCTGCTTTATAATGTTCCGTTGTTCTGATTACCCAAGCTTTTGGCTCTAGCACAACCATTTTTAACCAACCTTTTTATAGTCCAAGTCAGATAATAACCTGGTTTGAGATGATCTTAATCCATGCCTCCACAGTTTTGAGTATGAATCTTGTTTAATTTTAATGTTTTTATTCGTTATTTCCATAAACTATGAATACATTTTATCATGTCTTGCTAAAGTTGAAGGTGAGATTTCTGGCTGATGTTCCTAAGTTGTAGATGTTGTTGGTAAAATCTCTCAATTAAAAGCAAACTTTCTTGATGTTGTTTACTTTGTGCTATGTACTAATACTTATGTTTCTCCCTCTTCTGTCCTTTGTCATTTTCTAGACTGTTAATATTCTTCCTTTGTTTCATAAATAGTTTGGAGTCTTTGAGTAAAAATTATTTAGACCCTTTTCCTTTGATTAAGGCGTTTCTAAAACCAGTGGCTAGGATGATTGTTCAACCTCTGAATGTTGCTCCATACTTTCGGTTTTTTCTACTACCCAAGTATCCTTGTTTGCTAACTTTTCAATATTTGGTTTGGTCACATGAACATAAGACATAAAACATTGTTTAATCCTTCTATATAATACCATTCTATAAGGATCATAAGGCTAAAAATTCTCCTTGATAAAACATTATCTATTTGATTAATTCCTCTACCCGTTGGAAAGAAACTCTAGTATTAATCGGGAATGGACCCACCTCCTTTTTCAATTCAAGTGTAGCCTGATGCTTCTTAGAAATAAAATACAGATGGTCTACACTTAAAATTTTTCTAATATATTCTAAATCATAAATAATCATGGTCAGAGAAGCTAGGAGTTGATAATGTGGATTTTCATAACCATATATTCCGATTTCTGTGAAATTCTCAAATAAATACTAGTCTCCAACCTTAGTATCTAGACCGAGTTAAATAATCTTCTTTACACAAGCCAACCTGAGGAGACCATAGTTTGAACTATCTTATTTCCATACTGTAGCCTTTTGGAGTTTCATTTGCATGAGATTAAATGTTATTTCTATGGCATACTTCTAACATGCAGGGCACCTATTCATAGAATGAGGATGTTGTCCTCATTAGAGGTTGATTTCTGGTCCTGTAGCGTATTCTCAGCAGCAAGGATTCCCTGTTTGGAGGATTGGTTTGAGTATGCTATACACTGCATATGAAGCCTAAATACATTATTTAAACTAGCAGATGAGGGTGCTGAGTTTATGTTATTCTATTGGACATATTTGCATACATAAGGAGTACTTCTATTGAAGACACAGTGTGCTCATGCTGTGTTTTAAGTTTTAACCTAGCATGCAAAGAGAGATAAGGGACAACTCTGAAAATACCTTTTGTACATTCTCAGCAACACATGAGGGCACACTCCTTAGGTACTATTTTGGGGTCCTGATTTCCTACCTGTATCGTTACAGTAGGGTGCAGCTGTGGGGTGCTGTCCTTTGCTTGGTTTAGCATTGAACTTAGCATGCATATTTACAGACAAAGGAGAACTATTCTTGTTGAGTGTTTATTTCACCATGATTCCCAAATATGTATGAGCAGGTCACCGCATATCTGTCTGCACATGGTTACAAGGTTACAGAGCTATGTGTGAATCTAATTTGAACAGTAGGAGTTAATGGGCTAATTGATTTAAACCTATCAATATGGGTGTGACAAGCTATACAAATCAGCAGGCATCTGGTGCACTGTCATGGAGGGTGCACATGCTGAATTAAGGCATATTATTTTTATTATATTATTAACACCAAAAATATTATTGGAAATCGGGGTGGAGAAACCAACTTGTGTATATTCCATTCTCATTCAGGCTTTAATCAGATAATCTAATGTAAAAATTGAAGCTGCAGGATGGGAAAACAGAGCTTAGTCCATTCAAATTCTCTGGAAATGTGCTACCAATCAAATATATGCACAGGATATAGGGTGGACACTTGTAAGGGTCCAAAGGCAACTCCCTTTTATTTTCATTTTTTATTTATTTTTGGGGGTAATTGGGGAAAATCCATTTGAAGTTAAGACATTGGTGCTTGAAACCAACTTGTGTATATTCCATTCTCATTCAGCCTTTAATCAGATAATCTAATGTAAAAACTGAAGCTGCAACATGGGCAAACAGAGCTTAGTCCATTCAAATTCTCTGGCAATGTGCAACCGATCAAATATATGCACAGGATATAGGGTGGACACTTGTAAGGGCCCAAAGGCAACTCCTTTTTATTTTCATTTTTTATTTTTGGGGGTAATTGGGGAAAATCCATTTGAAGATGAGACATTGGTGCTTGAGGAACAACAGATCCCCACATGCACCCTGCCAACAGATCCCCACATGCACCCTGCCAGTCTAGAGTTCATTTTTATAAAGAACAAAGACGTCATTTAACAATGGGGCACAGAAAATTGACTTGTGTGTATTTTCATTCTCTTTCAAGCCTTCGTTGGAAGAGCTAATTTAAATTTTGAAGCTGCGGTATGTGAATATGGATATCATTTGGTTTAAATTTTCATGTGACATTGAAATCTAGGAACAGAATATCAGAGAAAACATTTGTAAGTGCCCAAAAGCAACTCTCTAGGTAAAAGGAGGAAAACATTCATGACAATAAGCCGACTGTGGTGTTGAACAGAGCAAATACAAAGCTAGGAAATTGAAAAATATAAAATCCAACTAACCTGTTCCTCTGGGTATGCAAACTTCAATTGTGAATTTGCTGCTGCTCACTCTTCAAAAGCCTCCAAGTTCTGTGTAATGTGTTTTTATCCAAGATGAATGCTGTAATTATATAGAAAAAATTCCCAGCCCCGAGAGCAAAGAATTTGGCGCGAAATAACCAGCACATCCAGTTTGGGTAAGAACAGTCAGTTTTCCTCTGTTCTTGGGCTTTCATACGGTGTCAAGTTCGACTTTGGGGACTTCGACATGCCCTCAAAACCTCAACCTCGTCTTCCTGAATAGTCGAACAACGAGCTTTCTTGGGCTTTCTTACGATGTCAAGTTCGACTTTGGGGACTTCGTCATGCCCTCAAAACCTCAACCTCGTCTTCCTGAACAATCGAACATCCTCTTCCTGAACAATCGAATAGTCAAACAAGGGATTTCTTACACTTTGGGTTTTCATACCGGTAATTTTAATGAAATCAACCCATGTGTCTTTCTGAACAGTCGAACATCCTCTTCCTGAAGAGTCAAACAGTCGAACAGGGGATTTCTTACACTTTCGGCTTTCATACCCTTAATTTTAATGAAACCAACCAATGCCAATGTTCGACTTATGTGGCATGCCATCAAACTTTTCCAAATATTGAAACAAATTTTTTTTAATAATTAAAATATTAATATTTATTATTTTAATTATTAATTAAATATAAAATCATAATATATTTAAAATTTAATTATATATAATATAATTAAAACAAATAAAATATAAATATTGATAATTAATATTTTCATAAATTCAATAAAATATAAATATTTGAATCCCATTGACTTACTTTTCTAGTTATTTGTGAACATTTATTAAGATTAAATTATGTATATTATCATATCTCAAGAGAAATTAACCAATGCTAGCAGCATTTCCCTAACTCTATAGTATGAAAGATCAAACAAACCCTGCACACCTAACAAGCTCTAACCAACAACATAACTCTGCTATTGATATCATGATCTCCAAATCCCAAGGACAATGAAAGCATATATACTCTCATAGGTTACTTTTAACATGCCCCTTCAAAGCAAGGTCTCATGGGGAACCAAGGCCTAGACCCTAGGTGTTAATGACCATTTGAATCTGGAGAGGTTGAAATAAACAAGAAATTCTCTTAGTGGTACTGAGTATGGAGAGGCCATCCAAAGTCTCCTGTATAGAGATAATTGGCCCTTGAACATATAAATCTAGGCCTCTCTAATCATACCGATGAGAGAAAGTCACAAGAGAACCTCTTGAGTCCCAAAACAAACAACAGAACCTCCCTCAAAAAACTGATCGTCAAACTTGATCTCATGGAGATGGCATAGCTGTGATCCTATCAACCCTAGGATGCAATGAATCGTCTTAATCGATAGTTGTTAGGAGAAAAACCCACAATTAGTCAAGCGTGATATGAATACCATGAACCCAATGACATCGTATGTAATCAAGATGGACAATGGGATTGTTGAAAAGTGTAGCAAGAGAAGGTCTTCTCTGGTGCATGCCTTAGCCAAAAAGACCATGATTTGTCTTCCTTTGCCCATGGACAAGTTCATGGAGATGGTGAATTCATGTGTAGTGTTGGAGGATCAGTTACATGGACCTTCTTTAGTTTGACTACAAGTTCGAGAGGCAGTTATAAATTTAGAAGAGGACGAGTTGGGAGCTTCAATCCTTGATTGAAGGAAGGACGAGTTAGAGAACCAGTTAGACTCTGTTAACTATTCAATAAAAAAACATGTTCTAAATTTGTAACTTGCCAATTTTAGCATGGACCAAATCAATAAAGGAGGACAAAGGCACAAAGTTTCATATTTGTTTTGTGCACAAAGGACTGTGACAAGACACAGCTCACGAGATTGTGAGAGAGCACAAAATTGTGTGAGAGATCTTTGTTGTGAGTGCGTATCTTGGAGGAGCCAATACGCAACATTTAAGAGAGCTTTTCTTGTGGCAAAATTGTGCTAGGAAATAGGGCAATTCTGTGCTAGGAAATAGGATTCAATCCCTAAAGAATAGGGAGTCCTCTACACTAGGAACTAGGAAACCTGTGCACGAGGAAATAGGGACTATCTGAGTGCAAGAAAGTAGGAGAAAGGGTTTGTGTGTTTGCAAGGTTAGTCCAGCGAGGAAAACATGAGGACAAGATTTTTTTCAGGGTGATAGTTTGAAGAGCAGAGTAGAGCAGTTCCTTGGATAGAAATATGTCAGTCCTAGGGCTAAGGTCAAATCACAGTTTAGAAGGAGCCTCAAATTTACGTGCATGGAAGAAGCAAATCACAGTAGTGTTGGAAGATAATGGGGTAGCAGAGTATGTCAAGTAGGCAATAGTGCCACCTCAAGATCCCCAACGGTTGTCCCAGCATACTAAGAATGACACCAAGGCAAGAAGGATCATTCTAGAGGGGGTTAGAGATCATATTATTCCTCATCTCAATGAGAAGAAGACAGTGTATGAGATGTTTAAATTTAAAGCCATCTTCAATTTTTTTCAGGCTTCGAGTGATGTCACGAAGCTTGCTCTCAAAGAGAAGCTAAGAAGTAATCAGATGAGCAAAGATGAGCCCATCATCACATATCTTTCAAAGTTCACTCAGGTTCAAGATGAGCTAGGTGGTGTGGGCATGACTGTAGCAGACAATGACCTTGTGAGTCCCGTGCTACTGGGACTCCATAAGTCTTGGTATACTTTCCAAGATGCAGTAAGTGGCAGAGAGAATATTCCTAGTTAGGAAAGGTTATGGAGTGATTTTGTTCAAGAAGAGATCCAGAGAAGGGCAAGAGCTAGTAAAGAAGCTCCTATAGAGGATGAGGAGAAATTTTCCCTAGCAGGTGAAGGTAGCAAAGCCAAGGGAAAGAAGGGCCAAGGAGAGGCTGAGTCCAGTCAGAAGGGCGAGAAGAAGAAGGAGGATCTAAGAAAGATCAAGTGCTTCCATTGCCATGAGTTCGGACATTATACCACCAAGTGCCCTAATTGGAAGGAGTCCAGTAAGGATCATGTAGGTGCATTAGCGGAGGTAGATGCATTTTTTGCCTAGTTCTAGAAATATTTCCCTTTGATAGATTACATGGCAAGCTAAGCAAACAATAGTGTATTGTATATTGATTCATGAGCATCCTTCCACATGACCAAGAACAAGAAGTGTTTCAGCTACCTGAACGAGAAGGACATGCAATTTTAGATTGAGCTAGGAGATGCAGGTTCCTTCTAACAAAATCTGAAGATGGATGCATTCTCCCATCATATGTCTAGAAGCACCATTATCAATAACCCATACATTCTCATTCTGGAAAGTCCCAGACAAAGCAGAAAATAAACTTCCATCCATTACTTCTAGCTTGGAATGATCTTCAAAATGAAACCCTTGATGAATGTAGTGAGATTCCCAACAAAATTGAAACCCTTGTTTATAACCCTTGCCATAATGCAAACTAGGATGTCATCTTCAGTCTCTTTCTTGCACATTAGCTCCGATACTATGTTGGAAAAATGTTTGAACGCGCTCGGGTCGCGTTCAACCCGGCCCGACCCTGATGAACGACCTTCACACCTTCAAACATTGTTTCTCACGTCCTGAACATGGACGTGTTGCACGAGCCAACTCGACCTGAACGCGCCTGCCCTGAACACTGTTCTGCACGTGTCCTGCAAAAGGACCCCGTGTGGTCACAACTTAGCAAATTTGATACGGGCGCCCTCAACCAAAAAGACCCGCCTTGAACGCATTTGGGGGAGTGCCCTCAATTGAAAAGACTTGACCCGAATGGGTTTGGGCAGGCGCCCTCAAACGAAATGAAATGGCACGCCTAATCAAACGAAGGCACAAGGGAGAAAACGACAAACGGGTCGCACGGACATGCACAAGGCACCCGTGCGGTCACAATTTAGCAAATTTGATACAGTCGCCCTCAAACGAAACGACCCGACCCAAACATGTTTGGGCAGGCATCCTCACATGGCGCGAAAAGGTGTGCACAACCGAACGAAGGCACAAGGGAGCAACTGGAAAACGGGCCGCACAAATGTGCACAGGGCACCCGTGTGGTCACAACTTAGAAAATTTGATACACGCGCCCTCAACCGAAACGACCCAACCCAAACGCGTTTGGGCGGGTGCCCTCAACCAAAATGACCCAACCTGAACGCGTTTGGGTAGGCGCCCTCAACCAAAATGACCCGACCTGAATGGGTTTGGGCGGGCACCCCCAAATGAAACGACAAGGTGTGCCCGACCGAACGAAGGCACAAGGGAGAAAACGACAAACAGGCCACACGAACAAGCACAAGGCACCCATGCGCTCACAACTTAGCAAATTTAACACGGTTGCCATCAAACGAAATGACCCGACCCGAACGCGTTTGGGCGGGCGCCCTCACACGGCATGACACAACGTGCATGACAAAACGAATGCACAAGGGAGAGAACGGAAAACGGGCTGCACGATCGTGCACAAGGCACTCGTGCGGTCACAACTTAGCAAATTTGATACGGCCGCCCTCAAATGAAACGATCCGACCTGAACGCGTTTGGGCGGGCTCCCTCACACAGCGTGCACGATCGAACGAAGGCATAAGGGAGAAAATGGAAAACGGGCTGCGTGAACGTGCAAAAGGAACCTCTGTGGTCACAACATAGAAAATTTGATACGGCCACCCTCAAACGAAATGACCTGACCCAACTCGAACGCGTTTTTGTGGGTGCCCTCACACGGCGTGCCCAACCAAACGAAGGCACAAGGGATAAACCGACAAACGGGCTGCACGAACGTGCACAGGGCACCCGTGCGGTCACAACTTAGCAAATTTGATATGGGCGCCCTCAACCGAAACGACCCGGCCCAAATGTTTTTGGGTAGGCACCCTCAACCAAAACAACCAGAGTCCACCCAAACGCGTTTGGGCGGACACCCTCAACCGAAACAACCCGACCCAAACGGGTTTGGGCAGGCGCCCTCAAACGAAATGACACGTCGCGCCCAACCAAACGAAGGCACAAGGGAGAAAACGGAAAATGGGCCACACGAACGTGCACAAGGCACCCGTGCAGTCACAACTTAGCAAATTTGATACGGCCGCCCTCAAACGAAATGACCCGACCTGAACGCATTTGGGTGGGTGCCATAACATGACGCAACATGGCGTGCATGACCGAATGAAGGCACAAGGGAGCAAATGGAAAATGGGCCACACGAACGTGCACAGGGCACCCGTGTGGTCACAACTTAGCAAATTTGATATGGCGCCCTCAACCGAAACGATCCGACCCAAACGTGTTTGGGTGGGTGCCCTCAACTGAAACAACTTGACCCGAACACATTTGGGCGGGCGCCCTCAACCGAAACGACTCGACCCAAATAGGTTTGGGCAGCCACCCTCAAACGAAACGACACGGTGCGCCTGACCGAACGAAGGCACAAGAGAGAAAATAACAAACGGGCCGCACGAACGTGCACAAGGCACCCGTGCGGTCATAACTTAGCAAATTTGATATGACCGCCCTCAAACGAGACGACCCGATCCAAGCTCGTTTGGGCAGGTGACCTCACACAATGCGATACGACGCGCATGACTGAATGAAGGCACATGGGAGCAAACGAAAAACGGGTCACACGAACGTGAAAAAGGCACCCATGCGGTCACAACTTAGTGAATTTGATATGGCCGCCCTCAAACGAAACGACCCGACTTGACTCAAACGTGTTTGGGTGGGCACTCGACCGAACGAAGGCACAAGGGAGAAAACGACGAACAGGCCGCACGAACGGGAAAGCTCAGAAAGAAAGAATTCTTCAGGGCCTCCACCTAGCGCCTAGCATGGTCTCCCCAGCTTCTTGGAAAGTTATCCCTGACATAGGGGACACCATCAGGATCTTCAAACCTCCTCTTGAAGGATTCATCAAACTCAGCTTTGATGGAGCCTCGAAAGGCAATCCGGGGAAAGCAGGGGTTGGAGGGATTTTTCGAGATCATCATGGCACAACAAGATTCATATATGATGACTCCTGTGGCTTTGCCAACAACAATGAGGCATAATTCATAGGAGTGCACCAAGGTCTCCTCTTGGCCATCAGGCTAGGATACAGAAAGCTAGTAATCGAAGGAGACTCTCAGTTGGTTACGAACACTCTCAAAAAACTTAATCAAGGAACGAAGTGGGGAAAACTAAGCCAAAGATGGCATACTTCTTCACATGTGCAGGGATTGGAGGATACAAACAAGAAATTTGATTATATCACTATCACCCATGTAAGGAGGGAAGGAAACATAGCAGTTGACCTCCTGGAAAATTGTGGTTGTGCTCACCTGAATGAACCTATTGAATTAAGCATGCCTCCTAATCCCGGGGAGGAACGATGGATGAAGCTGCAGAGCATAAAAGAGCAGGATAGGTCAGAGGGCAGAGCTCACCCACAGTTCTCGGACTCAGCTCCCTGATCGGGGTGTAACGAAGAAGATTAGCCCTCCCATTAGTGTTAATGGTAGTGTCCCTGGGGTTGAAGCCAACCACCTTCCACATGAGTGGCAAGGGCGTCAGGCTGTACTGTCGCATGTAGCACGAGGTGAGGTAGCAGGACAGAGGCCCGTGCATGGAGCTTAAAACAGGGTGGCGGAAGGTGTGGGGGTTTTTTTATGATGAAAGACTTTGGTGTAGGCGTGACCGCGGGATAAAAAACCTCCATTGCACTTCCACCATGATGAAACTCAGGTATGTGCTTGGTTTCCTCTCCCTTGTTCATGCCATGTTTATGTTTTATGATTTGGGCCAGTCTCTATGGGAGCCTAAGGTGATTAAGCTAGACTGGTATAGTCTTCTAATAGGTAGGGGAGAGTGGAACCATTACGAATTTAGTTGGGGGAAGGTTGGGGTTCTTTTGGGTCTCTGCCTCTGTGTCAGCATAGGAATTGGGCATGGCCTCAACTTGCACCCGAGTGTGAGTCTGTCAGGTAAGGGATGCCAACAATATGGAATGGTGAGGGGTCAGGGAATCCTGCCAGGGTATAGAGTTAAGGAGCAGTCATGGGTGGTGTTTAGTTCAAAGGCTTTGTTGGTTTATACCACCTTGAGCTACTTGGGCTGAGTGCGCATGAGGAATGGGAGAGGGAATTCCACCCAGGCCAGAGCAATGGGCAACGACGCCTCCTTTGTCAATTTCGAGGGTGGGAGTTATGACGAGAGAGAAGACACCAGAAAGGAGGTCAGGAGATTGAAGGAAGGCATGAGCTCTTTGGGTTATGGGGATAATTTATGGGGTGCGTGCAACTGTCAGGGATAGGGGGTGGTAGAAATTAAGCAGGGTATGTGGGCGATGGATCAGCAGAGGGACGGGTAGGGGAGAAGTCATAGGAAGAGGCCCCTGGGTCACCTTTCTTTTGATAACTGGGATGTATGGACCTTTTATAGTTTTCATTATATGGAATTATGCCTTTTTTTGATTGTGTGGATAGGTCACCTACCCGGAAACCTAGTCAAATATTGTGGGATGACATGCTCCAAGAATCCTGCAACTCGCGACCATTCCAAGAGCCCTGCAGCTTGAGGTCATGGCTGGAAAGATAAAGGGAAGGCGGTAGAAGCCCAACCCAGCTCACCCCCGAGCAAGCCGAGAGGAAGGAGGCCTGCAATCGATGTGATCCAAGAGGCAACGAAAGCATACCACGAGAACACATCAAGGGAAATTCAAAAGCTCATTGAAAAATGGGAAGCTGACATAAATAGACATGCAGAGACAAAGATGGATACTAAGGAATGGAGAGGTTTAATACCAGATTTGGGACAAACAAGGGGCAGAATAACATAATTCAAGCAGACACTGTATATTTATTGGTTTATGAAGAGCATCCTTGGCAAAGCCTTGGAGCAGATCTCTATAAGCCTGGTGAAATTAGCCCAAGACTTCCCAGACTACAAGAGCGAGTTTGATAAGATCAAGTTCCAGCTGAGGAAACAGGATGGGCACCTCGAGCGTATTGACTACGACCTCCTGTGTATTTCCAAGCCTTTTGAGAAGGCTGGTACCTCGGTTCAGGATCCGACACCAGTGGAGTCAGCCTTGGTTCTAAACGAGGCTGAGTAGTTCATGACTATTTTAATCTTCCTTTTTGCATATTATTTATATGTGGCTAACATTTAAATTTCAAGGATCCAATAAATATGTTCGTCAATCTGTGAGAAATTGTATATTATATGTGTGAGTATCCAGGCTTTGTTTTTTTGGTGTGACAGACTCAAAACCTTATTTTTTTGGATGGCATACCACGCCATCAGGTGGCCAACAGACTCGGTTCCTCGCTCAAGACGGGTTGAGACCACCAAACTGGTAAATCTAGTTGTTTGTTGTTTATAAAATGAATGAAAAAGGAGTCCTACCAAGCTTACAAAAAAAACGCTATAAAATGTATAAAATTAATAACAATAACAAATTCTAAAATTACATACATACATATATGTAATAAAATAATAAAAAATATACTAAGTATAATATAAAAATGCAAAGCATACTATACCATGTGCAATACTATTGGATTCTCAATGCCATGAGCCCATAAAACACTATCATTAAGTTGAAGCAAAATTTAATGGCACATGTACATATTATAGCTCTATCAAGCTATGTGTCTCCATCAAGCTCCGTAGCACGATGGAGCTATGTAGTTTAATTCAGGGTTTTATTTAGTCCTAGATGGACCTTTTAAAAGCTTTGATGGAGGGCTTAAAAAATACCCTCAAAAAGATACATTTTCAACCTTTGGAACAGAAGTTCTTCCAAAAAAGAGTAACCCAACTCCATCGAATTCACCCTTATTTTATTTTGAAATTACAATAATATAAAAATATTTATCTTAATTTGCTTATTCCTAAAATAAATAATTATGTAATATGGTTTTGTGTATTTATTTTCTCATGAGAATAATATAAAAAGTAAATAATTGAAATAAAATATTTAGAAAACAATTACTTTGAATTTTAGTTTTACATGTAAACATGACAAACAGATAAATATTATAAAATAAATATTTGTGAGTTTAGTTCTAATTTATATATTCATAATATAAATATTTGTAATTTTTTTATAGTTATGGTGACAATTCACATTAATAAATCCACTTGTACATGCCAACATGGCAAACACAAAGTTAACTACCCTACTTTAGAGAACTTGAAAATATAGCATACACCACTTCTTTAAATATATGGTGATATACTCCACATCCAATAAGACCAATAAAAAATTATTTCACTTTAACACCACATAGTAAGAATGGTGCTAACTTGTCCGTCAAATATGGTGATTATATACTTCATTTTTAATATGATACATAAACATTTACACCACATTAACACCACATAACGTAAGTGGTGCTAACTTATGGTGATATAATTTATTTTTAATATAATACATAAACATTTACACCACATTAACACCACATAGCTTAAGTGGTGCTAACTTATGGGGATATATTTCATTTTTAATAAATACATAAACATTTACACCACATTAACACCACACAACTTAAGTGGTGCTAACTTATGGTGATATACTCCATTTTTAATATAATACATAAACATTAACACCACATTAACACCACATAACATAAGTTGTGCTAACTTATGGTGCTAAAAGAGAGCTTTTCTTGTTGTGGTCATTCCTTCCTTCCCCAGTGTTAAACAGAGCAAACCTTCATTACATTGATAAAAAATGGAGCTTGCGGGCCATTAACCTCCATTCGATGCGAACTCTTTTCCACGCTCTCTGTTTGCAGGCACGAGCGGCTCACCTAACTCATGAAGCCAAAAGAGAGTCCAAGTGACAAAAGTGCTCCAATTTGAAATTTGAACTTGAAAATCTGAATTTGATGGGATGGCGATTAAATGTTGTGTATCCTTCAAGTGATCTGGAAATATAGTACTGCGCGTGGCGGGTTAGGTAAGGGACCGTCTGCTTACTCCTTTACCACCAGAATCTCATTTTAATTTCATTTCGTCCATCTTTCATTCAATCGAGCGAGGGGAGGAGATGCAATGTAAATTGGCGGGTTAGCCAATTTCAGCAATGCCGTGTATACAAATTAACGGGAGCTCTTTGTGAACCGGTTAACTTACTCTGTTGCTGTGTAAATTGGTGGGTCAGAAAATTTTAGCAATGCCCGTGTATGTAAATAAGGAATATCTCTTCGTTAGATTACTACGCTTCTCTGTAAATTGGCGGGTCGGACAATTTCAACGACGCCCTTGTATGCAAATTAACAATAGTTGTTCGTGTACCAGTTTTCTTACTTTGTTGCTCTGTAAATTGGCGGGTGAGGCAATTTCAGCAATGCCCGTGTATGCAAATTAACAGGAGATCTTCCTGCAAAGAGGAAACAAGAGCTCTCAATGCAAAGAGGAAACAGAAGCTCTCCATTTAAAGAGGAAACAATAGCTCTCTGCGCTTTCTTACCATCCCTTTATTTCCGTAGCGTTTGCAATGGTAAATTCAACATTCTTTAACAAACTCACTATTTTTTTATTTTGCATATGTGTTTGTTAGATCTCGCAATATATATTTAACTAAATTTGCCAAATACATTTGTTGTTTATGGGAGTTGTCTAAATGGTGGCGTTGCGGGACCATTGGAATAATAGTGGCCTTTAGGCTATGATGGAAACAATAATGGGCCTCAAGCCAAAATGAATTTTTTTTTTCCACATTGAAGCATAATGAAAGTATTGTTAAATAAATATATAACTAAGATTCTGTGTATATTGCTTTTCTAAAACCACAAAATCACTATCCTTGATTGCAAACTGATATTATCTTGAAAATATTGTTAAATAAATATATAACTAAGATTTTGTGTATATTGATTTTCTAAAACCACAAAAACACTACCCTTTCTTGCAAACTGATATTGTCTGCAATTCTTGGAAGCCACGATTATTTATGAGGATTTTAGAAATTTAATAGAAGCAAGATGATTTAATAGAAATTTGACCTGTACCAAATAGCTTCCAATAATTTGAATTAATGTGTACTATGTGGACCCTAACAAAATATTTTAATCTCAACTAACTCTATATTATATAAAAAACTAAAAGTATAAAATATTAAATATGGATTTGACTATATTATATTTGTGGTTATATGATTTTTTTTGGAGTTAAAAAAACAATTTTCAGAACCAAGATGCTCATTATATTTGTGGTTCTATTAATCATTGTTATAGTGGTAGCAATTCATTGTTACAGTGAGTTTCCGCTACTGTAATAGGGAGTTGCGTAATCCAATTGATGGTTATATACAATGTTATTTTCACACCATGTCAATACATTATGTTTATATTTTAGTTAGTATAAGTATATATGTGTGTGTGTGTGTGTGTGTGTGTGTGTGGTTATATGTGTTTTTTATGGATTTAGAAAAGCATTTTTTAGAACCAAGATGATCATTATATTTAATTAAATTGTTTTTCATTTAATTGTTTTCATCTTTTGCAGATGGTGAAAAAGTGGTCAATGATCATCCAATATTGGTGCCATACAAACCCAGGCCACACATGAAATAGATTTGTTCTTCATAATGAAGCACTAAGTCATGTCTACGAAAATAATAGAGAAATTCCAGGGACAACAACAAATAACAAAGCCCGGTATATTTCCCTGGTTGATGGGCTAAGAGAAGCCAGGAGTTATGGTGAAAGTGACATTGTCACTTACACCAATTTAGAATTGATAACCAATCAAATAATTGGCATTTACCAAGTCAGAAAACAAAACTTGAAACCCCTCCACCAACAAGAAAAAAACATTTGCACAATTTCAAAGTTTTAACATCATTTACCGATCTGATTTCCAAAGGGTTGCTAATGATATACTCATTGAAGTAGTATCCAATGGACACGGATGTGAAATAGTGTGGAGGAGCCAATATGTGTTCCACCAATTTTCATTGACAAACATTGATATATGTGACATGTTATTGAATTGATTGTTCTTGTATTTTCTATTGGGGGAGTCCTATTATGAAGACATATTGATCTTGAAGTCAGATTTTGGAAAATATGGAGAATAGGTGTACAGGTGCTTTGCACTAAATGATGTTGAAAAAAAATCAATTTTTATTAAGTTATATTCACATAAGACGATGATTAACATTTACGAAGTTTGGAAATAGTTTATTAAATTTAGAATGGTAAGGATTTACTTTGTGATTTTTTGTATGTTTAAAACAAAATATATACTTTAATGTTGCACCAACATTTCAAAAATTACCATAATTTAAATGTTATGCTCCAAACACATTTCAAAATTACACGATTCTTTGCCTCGTAAGTCCAATTTACTGCTCCATGTCAAGTATCTTTCCCGCCACTAGCTTGTATACATTAAATTTGCATATAAAAGGAAACCAAACTTTGCATATAAAAGGAAACCCAAGTACAATAAATATACTATAATTTATAAATATTATACAACATCCAAATTAATGAAATTATTTGAAAGCCATAACATCCAAATTAATGGAATGCTTTGAAAGTCGTAAAGATTGGAATCATGAAAGTTACGTTTGATAACATAATTATGGCTATAATTTTTTTCTTTGGAGTGGTCTAACGGGTCGAAGAAATACCCTTTAAGTTTTGCGCCCCTTATCCTTCTGGCGAGTGGGTCCTTCCCTCCTCAATGTAGATGAAACAGAGCAATTTGTCATTACATTGATTGCAAACGGAGCTCGCGGGTCGTGAACCTCCATCTCTATGTGAACTCCTTTTGACGCTCTCTGTTTGTAGGCATAAGCAACTCACCTAACTCATGCAGCCAAAGGAGAAACAAAGTGACAAGAGTGCTCCAATTTGAAATTTGAACTTGAAAATCTTAATTTCATGGGATTGCGATTAAATTTTTTGTATATGTTGAGTGATCTGGAAATCTACTGTGCATGGAAGGTTAGAAAAGGGATGGTCCCCTTACTCCTTTACGACTGAAACCTCATTTGAATTTCATTCGGATATTTCATTTCATCGATATTTCATTGATTCGAGCGAGGGGAGGAGTTGCAATGTCAATTGGTAGGTAAGCCAATTACACTGACTTCGTGTATGCAAATTAACAAGAGCTCTTCATGCACTCGTTAGCTTACTTTGTTGCTATGTAAATTGGTGGGTTAGACAATTTGAATGACGCCCGTGTATGAAAATTAACATGATCTCTTCATGCACCCATTAGCTTACTTCGGTGCTCTGTAAATTGGCGAGTCAGGAAATTTCAATGACACCCGTGCTTTCAAATTAACAACAACTCTTCGTGTACCCATTTTATTACTTTGTTGTTCTGTAAATTGGTAAGACACACAATTTTAGCGACACCCGTGTATGAAAATTAACAGGAGCTCTTCGTGCAAAGAGGAAATATGAGATTTATAGTATTGAAAGAGGAGTTCTCAATGCAAATATGAAATAGGAGTTCTTAATGCAAAGAGGAAACAAGAGCTCTCTGCACTTTCTTACCTTCCCTTTCTTTCCGGAGCGTTTGAAATGGTAAATTTACCATTATTTTACAAACTCATTGTTTTTTTATTTTTCATATGTTTTTTGTAGCTCTTGCAATATATACTAACTAAAGTTGCAAAATCCATTTGTTTTTCATGGGAGTTGTTGAAACGATGGCAAACGAGTTGTCGAAACAATGGCAAATGAGTTTCTGCAATGGTGACCAGTGAGTTGCCGCAACTGGGTCGTCGTTGGGGTAACTCACTATTACCATTGCGGCAACTCGACCATTGGAATTATAGTGGCCTTTAGGCTATGATGGAAATAATAATGGGCCTTAGCCCAAAATGCATTTTTTTTTCCACACTGAAGCATAATGAAAATATTGTTAAAGAAACATATAACCAATATTCCGTGTATCTTGCTTTTCTAAAACCAAAAAACACTCTCCTTGCTTGTAAACTGATATGTTTGATTCTTTTTATTTGTAGACAAAATATAATGGGATTAATTCAACTAAGGTTTTACTATAATTACATGCCAAACAAGATCAAGGTTTATGAGAGTAGTATGCAACACTATAAAGAAGTGGATATTTATGATGCAAATTTGGGCACTACAAATATTTGCAACACAGAATTCAAAGGCAATAGGGAGAAATAGAGATGGTGGTCTATGTGGGAAAAATTGTGCAATTGACTAGAATACATGTTATGTTTTCTATCTTGCATTGACAAAATATGTTCATGTCCCATTGATTTATTGACCTCGAAATTACAATGAATTTTTTTTCCCACCACACCTAAATGGAGAGTTCCAATAGCCTTTTGTAATCTCATGTCAATAAAAAGTGTTGATTAATTTTAGGCATATACTAATGTAAAGGAAAAATAAACTATAAAAATTAACACTTAATAAAAATCAACACATTAAGAACTTATCATGAAAAACTAGCGATAATGTCCCTTGAATTATAGTATGTAAAAACATACCTAATGTTTAACTACACCTAAGTTTCCTAAAATTGAAAGCTTTAGAGTGATAAGTAAGACCTCAGCGTAAAGAGATTATAGGCCCTAAACCTTGTTGGAACATAAAATATTGTCAACAAATAAAATTGTCTAAGAATTTAATGTTAATTGGGAGTAAATTTTCCCTAATACTAAAAACAAGTAAAATAATGGTAATAAATCAACACTATCTAAAAAATATGTCTATCCATAGAAAACTAAAAATCCCTGAAAATAAATATTATAAAAATGTTTAATATTGTTCCTAGGCAAATAAATAAAAGTAAGCACTACATCTTAATCAAAACAAAATTAAAATGATTTACAATAACTCCTCGAAAACAGTTAAAGTTAAAAGAAACCTAAATTTTAATCCATTGTTGCATAGGTGAAAATAGTTAAAGTGATAAAATCAACATAAAATTTAATCCACCTTTGCATAGCAGCGGATATGTAATGTGTCATTTTCATGACTTTTGAATTAGTATGATATATGAGACATCATTCTCAAAAAATGTACATTTTCCGCTGACTTTGTTTGATGTATCAAATTTCCTTGTCTGTAACAAAAACTACCAAATGTAATCCACCCCGACATCATGGAACTAAGGTTCCAACCTTAATCCAGCACATTCTAAACTTTCTTTAAATTTAATCCAATATTTAAAGATGTTTATCATCTCTCTAGGTGTCCCAACTCTTGAGTCAACTTTAGGTCGGGTTTCAACTTCCAAATTTTCCTAAGATTGTCTTTGATACTTAGAAGCCATGATTATTTCTGAGGATTTTAGATCGCAATTTTCTTTTAATGTTTTACACTTGAACATCAATTCCACTACTTCAAATTAGGACCACTTCTCCCCTCTATCAAAAGGCTATATCGTTAGAGAAAGATGATTTAATAGAAATTTGACCTATACCAAGTAGCTTCCAATAATTTGAATTAATGTGTACTATGTGGACCCTAACAAAATATTTCAATCTCAACTAACTTATATTATATAAAAAAACTAAAATTAGAAGGGACGTATATTAAATATTGATTTTACTATATTATATTTGTGGTTATATGATTTTTTTGTGGAGTTAAAAAAATAATTTTCACAACCAAGATGCTCATTATATTTGTGGTTCTATTACTCATTGTTACAGAAGTAGCAAATCACTGTTACAGTGAGCTTCCGCCACTATAATAGGGAGTTGCTAAATCCAATTGTGGTTATACAATGTTATTTTCACACCAGGTCAAGATATTATGTGGGTATTTTAGTTAGTATATGTGTGTGTGTGTGGGGGGGGGGGGGGGTTATATGATTTTTTTGTGGAGTTAAAAAGACATTTTTTAGAACCAAGAATCCCCTTCAATAAAAATTAATGTAAGATACCCTTGGTTACAATCAAACCAAGATAGCTTATATATCAATCATTATTTTCCCTTTATACATGGTTAAATGCAAAATGCAATTGCGATATCTTGCATTTTTCCAATCCATAGTTCCATCCTCATTTAAGGGGTAGAATTTTGATCAGGTGATTTGAGCATCTTGGTTGTAATTTTTTTTTTTTTAACTCCATTATCAACATCTACAACCACAATATCATGTGATGTGAATTGAAGCACATTCTGACATACATGACAACAACAACATCTAAGCTTGAAAACAGTGAAATTAATATGAACAACCTACAAATCAAGGAAATTAACTTGATAATCATGAAAAATTATAATATGCATTCAAGTATAACTAATAAAATGTAACCAATAATTTTTAAGGAAAGTAATTTAAGGAGTCAGTGTAATGGTGCATGGGTCCACAAAGTTTCATGTAATAAAACTTTAAATTATTATGATGGCAAATGAGGCCCCCCCCATGGAAAATCTCCCTCTCATTCCAATGGTCATCATTGAAGCAAATCCTAACTAGGTACAAGGAGAATCTCTAACTACATAAAATGGAAACAAAAATCTACGTTGACCATGACTAGAACAAATTCTCTGTGCCAAATGGGTGAAAACCCTTGCGAAAACACCTGACTTCGTACAACAGAAACATAAATCTACTATGACCATGAAAAAAATGAACTTTCAATGTCAAATGGGCAGAAACCCTTGCAGAAACACCTAAATGTGTGATGTCGCCAACATAGACAATGTGATGTGATATTACTTGACTCATTACCCCAACTCTTCCATTGTGTCGTTGTCCCACATTCAAAATATTGCAAAGAAAAAAAACAACCATAGCCACTTTGAAATATTACTAAAGATGGGGGGCCCAATAGTTTCCAGAGAATGTGCCGAAGAATGGCTAGACGAATTTCCACGCGTTAAACCATTTTTTAAACTGTTCGACTTGATAGATAATATTCACAGATTTCAGGGGTATGATGATGGCATAACACTATAATTTTCCATGCATTACAGGGAGGGTAGATCTGAGGTAGCAGGGACAATTGTTCATGTGACAGAAGAAGTGATCGCAGAAGTGACAGGGTTACCTCAGACATGAGAACTGTGGTTTGCGTCCCGAAAACCCCAAACTGATGTTGTGCGACAATTCCTTGATGCAGGTGAACAAATTATGAAGATAGGCACATGATTTGATAGGAAGTAATTACCAAAACCCTGGAAAGATGTTGCATTTCTTGTCCATAGAATTTTCACGTGCGGAGGAAGGTATGTTGTTATTTATTACCAGCACCTCTGGTTGTTAGACCATTTACGTCATGGTAGGTTAGTTACCATTCCTTAATTTCTTGCAAAAAACATATACCAAATGGACCGTGTGTGCAGAAATCAAAGTGGTTTCTCGAAATCATGTCCCATCGTTATCTCATTAAAATTTTGGTGGTTGTTGTGCTACAAAGGGAAGGGATAACTTGGGATGAACTAGTTGAAAGGCCATTCCATGTTTAAGTTGCTACATCACCACAGGATGCCATGGAAGTTGAAACTGCACCCCATGACCCCCCAACTGCAAATTCGTGCCATGACCTCTCAGCTACAAACATTCCCACAGAACCTTTCCATATGGAAACTGAGCCACCCAATGTTCAAACTATGAGGTTTTCTAAGGTTTTTGACGATAAATCCCCATAGAAAGGAGACAGACAAGATGATGATGATGAAGTATAAACATTGAAGAGTAAACCTGGCACTAGAAGATTGAGAGGATACCAGGCAGTAGTGCCAAAAGCCAAGGTGAACAGGAGAAGGCGAGGTTATCTTGCTCCAGTTCTTGAAACCCTCCCCATTGCTATAGAAGAAATCCTAGAAGAAATAGTAGAAAAACAAGAGAAAGAGAAAGAGAAAAAACATCCACATGATGTATTTATTGAAGAAGGAGACATGGATCAAGGATACATGTAGAAAGGATTCATGGAAAAATGATTAGGCCACCTTTTTGACACAAAAGAACAAGTTTATAAGGTTCCCTCTCATGATTTTGACTATGATTACATATAAGGAGTAGCCAAATGGTATGGAACATATGGCCTTTCCTCAATTTCAATTTTGTATGGGGATGCTAAGGAGGACCAACCAACTGCACCGTTGAGAATTTGGAGGGCTTTAGGTTAATACAAATTCTCTTCTAGATAATTACTTGTGAACATTCTTATGTCTTCTCTTCTTATGTTAAACCTTCATCAAGTAAATTATCAAGACCCAAAACTGGTATTTAAATAACTTGAATTGTGAGAAGGTAAATCAATGATTTACCTTCCTCACTATTTCTCTTGCTTCTCTTTAAGGTCATTGTCTTTGATCCACACTTAGTATATATATTTTTGCACTGAATTTTTCTGCGGATTCTGCACTATCCTTTTGTAACACACTGTCTTTAATATGGTGTCCGCAATTCCCTTCTGCTGTGATGTCCGCAATTACTTAACACAATATTCAACTGTGGTGTCTGCATTGTATTCGTAAATATATACTTCATCTTCACTGTGATAAATGTGGATATTCATATACTTATCTTCCTTCTCTATTTTGTTAACCACAGATACTTCTTAAGTATATCCTTTTTCTTTACTGAGGAAACCGTAAGCATGTAGTCTTATATATGAGTTTGCATTAAATAGTGTTTTATTTGCATTTCTTGTGCATTCAAATGATCCACAGACTTGGCTAATATCTAGTGGTCAGTTCACACCTTTTAGGCCGACCACAAAATATGGTTTAGGTCGTCTTCATCATGAGGGCCGACCTTGTCTTGTAGTTACTTTCCAAGCGGTGTTACTTCAGCAGAATGTCTTTACTTGATTATAACATTATATGAGGGTTGTCAAGGTCAAACTGAATCCTTCATGAATATGACACCAGATTGTATTTATTCCTAGAAGAAATATTCTATACATAAATACATAATTACATAGCCAACACGAAGACCGAATTAGTTACACTTTTCAACACTCCCTCTTAATTAGGGAGTTATTCATACAGGTACAAGATCACTTACGAACTGAAGAATCTCATAAGAAGAATCGGATTGGTAATCACATCTGTATAGCATCGTATCAACCAGCATTGTCCTAGTGCAAGGCCTTGACTAACAACTCCATATCTCAACGAGACAATGGGCTACAATGATGGCGAGACACATGACTTATAGACACCTTCGTCATAGTCTCTCCAAGGTACATACTCCACCCCGGTGTTCACAAAGTATGAACATTTTGGACTATGCTTGTCTTTGGTAGCTAGCCCTCAAAGAATATCGGTCCCTGGCTACTCTTATCTTGAATTCCCTAACACATTCTCAAATAGTATTAAATGCCAGATGATTACCCAATCCTCCATTCTATCTTCCCAAGATCAAAATTTTATGTCTATCTCTCCCTCTCAATCAGGGAGGACCTTATTCCACAAGGAATTTACCTAAGCTCATTCTTAGGAATTACCAAGTTTCTTCCAAGTAATAAACTTATCATTAGGCTCCCTCTTATCCAGGGACCTCCAGCAGTAATGGTGAGACACCCAGCTACTAATGAAGAATTATTGTCCTCGATGTCATGGATTTTGATATTGAGGAATCTCCAACTTTTAGCTTCATAGGGCACAGATCATCCATCACTATCATCCTGAGTCATGTCAACTATCAAAAATTGATTCATTAGAATTCCTTATTTTTTCCACCATTGTGACATGCTGCTTTCTTTCAAATCATCTCCCAAGATCATACATCATTTCCCATGATTAGCAGCCCTGCACAAATTCATCCAGATAAATATATACATATGATATTTTTAAAACAAAAGTTACCTTAGTGATGATCTTTCACGATGACACCTTCTTGTAGGCATCAACATCCTTCATATAGATTGACACATCTCCTAATGATATTTTTTTCCAAGGGTATTCTTATTCACCATAATTTTGTCAGAGTCTACATATCTTTCCAGGGGATTTCCTAGTCACATATTCTAGGCCTCTCAATGATAACTTCCTCTTCACATGGTTACATTTTATGATCTCTTCTTCTCTGCACATTCTTGATTCCCAGGAGCATACAAATTTTCTAGTTTCTTGTTCATATACATCTACCTCATATTCCATGAGGACATATTATGTTGATTTCATCTATCCATGCATTGAGAGATACTCCTCCATAGATCATAATTCTATGTACAGAAGTCCATTACCTGAAACCATATGACATGACTTCACAACATCTAATGTCAGCATATAAATATATAGATAGCTCATACCCTTTTTTCCTTGAGTCATCCTGTAGCAATTTCTAAAGAATGAAGAGCTTCATTCTCTTGGCATGCTCCATCAATATCCCAGAAATCTGTTTCCATGATGACCTTTGCTATTTAATGAGTGCTTTCCATTAGTGATGTTATCAGAGAGGCTTTCCTAGATCTGATTCACTGAATGCTTCTATCGAGATGCTTCTTAAAGTACATAGAGAGACTATATTAATCATATTAGAGACCTCTTATTCCCTCTTTCCTTTATCTTCTTTTTTGCATCTTCAAAGAATATTTCTTTCAGCTTATCATATATTCCCTTGAGGTATCCAATCCAACTATACGATGGGATCTTTCATATGAATCCTCTTCATGTATTACTATTCATAGGAGACCCTTTTCCATGACTTCACTTTCTTCGAGGATTATGTGTATCCTTATTTTCATGCAAGAAGTTTTTATGACCTAACCAACTTATGGATCTTCTTGCAAACAAGAAGTCATTTTACCAAATTTGATTATAGAATTAAAGATAGTTACTTGACAAGTGAAGATGAAATCTTCAGCTTGATTACTTTGATGGTGGTTGAAGAAGATGTATTGATGCTTTCTCGGATGATCTTCTTCAAGGAAAAGGATGTTATCCTTGCTGCAATAATAGGGAACTTGCCTTATTGCCTTCAAGATACTTTTACTTATTTGAATGAATGTAGATAAAAAATTCTTCTCTATATTTTGGGATGCCTGGCCTTGTAGATCTCTTCTAGACTCGTAACTGAGATCGTATCATGATTCCATTTTATGATTATATCTCCTTTATTACTGCAAACCAAACTTTTAAAAAGGATCTGATTCCATTAGAGCTTTTTCATATATATATGGACCAGAATACAGTTATATATTTTTGAGAAGACCGAGATTGTATTCACTGTGATTCGCACTATTTGTGCCGATAATATCATTTACATTCTTCCGATATGATATTCTATGATTATCCTGAGACTACATATGGTGATCAAAATTGTGGTCTATGTCTTTGTTCTGTAATCTCTTCCGAAAAACTTAGAGAATTTGAACTCTATGAACTGTTCCAAAGATCCAACTTTAACATTGTTTTATCCATACAAAACAAATATCTCACTAAACTGTTATCTACACCTCACCATCGAAATTTCAGAGGAGATTCGAACTTTTGAATTTATGTGATCCAAGCTGCAGTGAGATCACCTAGATCGTGTGTTGTTTTTGACCGAGCTCCTTCAAGAGTGCCTCTTAGATGCCCTTCTTTGACTCACACCTTTGCTCTGATACCATGTTGAGAATTTGGAGGGCTTTAGGTTAATACAAATTCTCTTCTAGATAATTACTTGTGAACGTTATTATTCCTTCTCTTATTATTTTAAACTTTCATCAACTCAATTATCAGGAACAAAAAATGGTATTTAAATAACTTGAACAGTGAGAAGGTAAATCAATGATTTACCTTCCTCACTATTACTCTTGCTTCTCTTTAAGGTCACTGTCTTTGATCTGCACTTACTATATATATATATATATTTCTGCACTGAATTTTGTTGTGGATTCCACACTATCCTTTTGTAACACGTTGTCTTTAATATAGTGTCTGCAATTCCCTTCTGCTGTGATGTCCGCAATTAATTAACACAATATTCAATTGTGGTGTCCGCAGTGTATTCGTAAATATATACTTCGTCTTCGCTGTGATAACCATAGATCTTTGTATAATTATCCTCCTTCTCTATTGTGATAACCGCAGATACTTCATATACTTATCTTCCTTCTCTATTGTGTTAACCGCAGATACTTCTTAAGTATATCATCTGTCTTTACTGAGGTAACCGTAAGTCTATAGTCTTATGTAGGAGTTTACATTGAATAATGTGTTATCTACATTTCTTGTCCATTAAAATGATCCACATACCTGGATAATATATAGTGGTTAGTTCACACCTATTTAGGCCAACCATCAAATATGGTTTAGGCCATCTTCATCATGAGAGCCGACCATGACTTGTAGTTACTTTCCAAGCGGTGTTACTTCAGCAGAATGTCTTTAATTGATTATAACATTATATGAGGGTTGTCAAGGTCAAATTGAATCCTCCATGAATATGACACCAGATTGTATTTATTCCTAGAAGACATCTTCTATACATAAATACATAATTACATAGCCAATATGAAGACTGTCCTAGTTACACTTTTCAACATGCACCACTAGGATTATATAGGAAAAATGAGGAATACCAACCAACAACACCACCAGAATTGTATGGGGATGATGAGGAGGATCAACCAACTTCACCACTAGAATTGACAAAGAAGAAAATTGTAACAGTAAGTACCCCTATAAATCTTCCTTTGTATATTTCATTGTTAAGGAATAATAGGAATCTCCAGATGAAAAACAAAAAACTACAAATCAAAGTTAAAACTCTAATAGTTGAGCTCAGACAAAAATTAACTTTTGATAGATTAGATTGATTGGCCCAAGTTGAAGATTCCATACCCATTGGTTTCATAGATATACCTTCTCGAGGGGTCTAAAAAAATATACCCCTTGGAAAAAAACAGACTGATGACATTGTTGTGCAAACTAAGGATCATAAACGAGAGATGAAATTTACCAAAAGCATAGTCGTGCATACATAGGAACGAGAATCACAGATGAAACTAACAAAATAAATAGTTGTAAAAATAAAGGAACAGGAACTAGATATGAAACTAATAGAGGATCAGGAACCAGAGATCAAACTAACCAAAGACATTGTTGTGCAAAGAGAGGGTGAGGAAGCAAAGGATAAACTAGTCCTGTGTATACCCTCATATAAGGGAAAACAAATACCTTTCGATTTTCACGAAAATTTAATTCAAGAACTTTGCAAGACATGCAAAGAATATTAAACAACTTTTACGAAAACATAAAAACATGGTGGCTGAGCTGCAAAGGAAGGTGAGCAAGTTGGAGAGTGATACGAAACAACTAGGAGGGATAATGGATGTTGTGCTTAGTTGTAGTGCTCCTTCAACCAATTACAACGTATACTTGACAAAAATATTATTTATGTTTAAAAATAATGCTATCATCAACAATAAGCCTTTCCAGGGCGAATATAGACATGGTTTCATATAAGCATATATGACTTGCAAGAATCTAGAAAAATAATTTATCTATGACCTGTAACAATATAATTTTTTGGTATCTCTTAAAGATGGAATATCAACTCTGTTACAGGGGATGTCCAATTGAGAGCCTTTGTATTGTATTTGAGAAATAAGGGCAGTTGGATGGAAGCTCTTAAAATTTATATATGTAATTCCGAGAGCCTTCTGTGGGTTAGAGGAGAATATGAAATACCTATGCAGGTGATAAAAGAACAACAAAAGTTGGCCAATTTGTCATAGGTAGTAGAGTACATCACTAGGAAGAGGCAGGAGACCATTGCATATTATGCAACCCAATTTCAAATATTGGAAATTTTCGCACAAGAATAATGTAAAGCAATGTGGGATGCCTCAAGAAAACAAACTCGAAATAAAGATCAATTTAACTACTTAAAATTAAAGATAGCCTTAGAAAGGGTTGATTAGTATATTATTTCCATGGAACAGTCTGGGAATAGCTGGATAGGTCTTATATTTCTCTATCCAATGATTTAGAGCCAACAAGGATATATAAAAAGTCTTATACACTTAGGAAAAAAAGAGTTTGAATGTTGCAATGTAATTATAGAAACACAAGGGTATATTCATCCTAGTGAAGCAGGGAAAAGTGATAATTGTATCAGTAATATTCATGAAAATACCCCTTCATTCTCATATTCAAATTGACCCATGTATTTGTTAATATTCACTCCCTCACTGTTTCTCATATTCTCTCCCTCACCATTGCTAACACATTGGCTCACCATTGCTAACACACTGGCTCACCGTTGCTGACACACTCGATCACTGGTGAGACAGCTTATAGACAACAAACACATAATATATGATGTTTTAGTATATATTACTATGTAATAATATATCATGATTAGCATTGAGAAGTTATAAAAAACTGGTAAAATTTTGTTTTACATGTTTAATTACAATTTATTGTAGAAAATAAATGCATAATATTTAATGTTGTAATATATATTATTCTCCAATAATGTATCACCACTATCGTTGAGCAGTTATAAAAAAATGGTAAAATTGTGTTTTACATGTTTAGTTACAATTTCACTGCATTTCTTCTACAAATTTTGTTACATTTCCATTGTTTTTATTTGAATTTATATATTAGATTCATGCTTAGAAACCAATATATGCAAGCATAATGCAAGTATGTTAAATCACTTGAAATATATCTTCCATAACATACAAAATAATCGATGTATTGAAAGGCTAAGTGTAAATGCATGGATTTATTTACTCACCTTAAATGAGAATTCCGAAAAATTAGACAAATCAGCAAACATATCCTCACCACCTATCAAACAGACAGGAACATACTCAACAAAATAATAATACATCAAATAAATGTAATACATGAATCAATATTAAAATAAAATTGAAAACAAAATCGTGCATAAGAAACCTAGAAAAGCATTCATTGTTGGAGCGAGGGAGACCTCGTTTGTTGAGTTGTTCAAACTCAAATGGTTCATCTTCATCTGTCGCGATATTCAAGTCAATTTCCAATATTGCAATTTTTTTTCTTGTTTTTATACTCTTTTTGGGGCTTAGGAAACTCTTCTTCCTCTTAAAAGATGACTCAAAATAACCCAACCCACATGTGAATTCATAATCCATAATATGAATATTGTTTGCGTCATCCAACATTTTTTTAAACAAAGCAATCAATTGCTAAATCTTGTTTAAAGTAGCAGGAGGACTTTTTCGAACAAGTTCTATGTAGCCAAATTACTCCAATTTGGAAAACTCAATTCCTTCAACATTTACATCAACATTGTGCCATCCATGGCAAATGTGTTTTCATCTTCCCAAGATCTCATATTGCCTCTATATTTATCTCAGGAGTGTCATTGTATGAATCATTTTTTCTTTCATGATTTAGTAATTGGTTTCAATCCATTGTAGGAAAAGAAAACCAACCCACCTTTATGGAATGCTTGAAAATGTTTCCATGAATATAACATGGGAAACCACACGTTATGAAATTTGTGCGATGATAAGTGACAATATATTTCTTATTACGTTTAAATGACTCCTCCAAAAAGAATGATACATTTTATCATGAGTGTTGCACTCACTATCTCAAATTCTTTTATCTTTTTCCATTGAAAATTTAAGTTGTTTCTCTTTCCTATAGTTATTCAAAAATACTTCCTTTTTTAGAATTTTCTTAAATCGATAATAGGTTTCAACATTTGTTAGAAGAACATATATCAACCAATCCATCCTATGAGAACATTTCTTTCTTCTATCAGATAGAAATTTTGTCTTTACGTAACAGTGATATGACTTCACAACATTATTCGTCTCTTGATTTTCATGGGGAAAATACCGAAAAAATTTTATGCACATCCCTAATTGCATAAAATTTGTGTTAATGAATATATTTCATCCATATGAAAACCAAAAAGGGAAATTTAAGAAAGATTTTGTCAATGTACAAATCTTGTTAGCAACAACCCAATTCTTGTAGAAATGGTATAAGAACTTATACTCATTGGAAAATTTGTTGAATAAAGCATTAGTTGCATTGCTCACTTCAACCATGGAACAATAATTCATAATTAAACCCAAATCACTAAGCATTTATTTTTCTATTTCTAGACTACTCGCTAATTGATTCACATTTTTTAGCCATGCTCAACATATGTGCCAAACATACAAGATAATAATGCACCTTGTGATTTTCCTGCCACATTGAATTCATTTCAAGCATGATATTTTTGTAATAAATATAAGATATACTATTAAATAAGAATATTGAAGTTACCTTAAAGAATTGATTTTAAACAATGTGTCATCAACCATGAAATCATTCACTTTCCAACTATGATCAACTTGGTGACATTCCAACTATGATCAACTTGATGACACCTATAGGTGAGGTGCTCCAACCATAGTGAAATTTCATGTGATTTATTACGTGATGCCACCACCCATGCAACTAGCACCCCACTCTATTGCTCATAAAAGGCCACGAGTGTGTACAACTGATGTAACTATCATATTCAAAAAACATATGAAGTAAACTTTAGCTCATCAATCATTATTATTCAAATTATTGTACTAGATAAATAATTCTTAATACACTCACCCCATACTTATTAGCGTTGAATGTTGAATCCAGGGCTATTAGGTTATTATTTGATAGCTTCACCATGGTATCCAACATCCACTTCGTCTGAATTCCAACTATAAAAGGGATCTCTCCACCATAGGGCTTTTGATAAAAGAAAAAATCATTTGGTTGTTTCCTATACCAAAGGTTCACACTCATTTCATCCTTCTTATGCAATTGATAGTTTTCTTTCATTAGGCAATTATAAATTTTAAAAAAATATTTCTTGCATAAAAATAAATCCCTATCTGTAGTTGCAACATCCATCTCAATATATTTTTTAACATGCATTTCGCAAACCTAGTCATCTAGCACTTCCAAGAAGAAAAAAATCTCTACACAAGAAACCATGTCCCTTGATAACTTTGGTTGATGTGTCCCCTTAGAATTACCCAAAGTGTAATGTTGCCCATGAGAAGGGAATCCTTGGCTATCTACATGCTCATACATGTTATATGTTATTATTGCTATCTCAGGGATTTGAACAATATTTCATGTTTTCCTCTTTTTTCCTCAGGTTCATATGAAGAAGCATATCTGCAGAAATTATTTTGAAAAGTAAATACATATGAATCCATAAAAAATGATGGATCCCTCTTAATACAAAAATCTAAACAATGCATCTCTAAAAAAATTACACTTCATATAGCACAGAAGCGGTAGACCTTGATCTTGCGCGTTTATTTTATACCTAGGTGAAATAACATGGAGCATCTAGGTTCATTTCCTCTCCTCTAATAAAGTCTCCAATTCTAGTTGAAGGGATTTTTTCAATCTGATCAAACTCCATGTGTTTTCCTTGTACAAGATACCAATATAAATCTGTTCTATAAAAGATGAACTTTTCTTTAGGTTTTTGCACTGGAAGGGCAATGATTGTTTCCCATTTGACTTGCTTTACCATTTCCTGAACCCATGATTTTATGCAACAATTAAACAATGAGTTTCCAAAATGGTTGACCATCGAGTTTCCGCAATGGTTGTCGACAAAGTTGACATGTGCTCTCCTATTTTCTTACAACCCAGAACAACATTTCCTTTATAAAATAGTCTGAATAAATTTGGTTAATAGTTTGAATAAATTTGGTTCTAGTAAGGTTGAGGATTCCTCATCCATCAAATTTTGTTTTAGTACTATGGAGGATGAAGGGTATCAAAAATTTGGTTTCTTCCATCACCATGAAAAAAAATAAAAATAAAAATCCATATTCTTATTCTTACTGTCGTAGTCAAGGGAGAAAATAAGATTCTTTCCATTGAGTTACCAAACAGGTATGCTTTCTTTCTGAACCATTTGTGAAGTTAAATTGGGAATTATTACAATATGAGCAACGTCCGTGTATGAAAATTAACTTGACATGGGCTCTGCATAGGTTTTGAAATTTATCCACCGATTTACCACACATGATTCTTTCCGTCAAGTTACAAAACAGTTATACGTCATTTCCTAAGCATTTTCGAAGGTAAATTGGTGTGTAAGAAAATTTCAGCGACGCCTTGTGTATGCAAATTAACCAGGAAACGACTCGTTTATTTTCAAATTTCTTCGTCTAATGATGCAGGGGCTCTCAAATTTACATTAAAAAAAACATGAATGGAACTTTCGGTGCGTGGATACTGGTGTAGGTGAGCCATAATGTGACGTGCAAAAGGGAGTCAGGAAACGGATGATGCTAACACCAACTTTGGGGATAGAGATGTTAATGTTAACGTTAGGAGGAATGGGACACGTGCTCTCCGGAAGCGCCTTGCCGACGGCATGGGGGTGCGAATACCTAAAGGTATTTTTTCAATCTGTTAGCATACTCCTTTTGAATTATCTCTTAGGAAACAAGGCGTGTCTTTTCTTACACCTTTCAGAGTCTGCATGGATGGGAAAGAAGGCATGTCCCTGAAGTTTGAGTTGTCTCTATAACTATGACAGTAATGATGCTATGACAATTACTTAATGACACAACTTAAATATAAATTGATGATGACCCCACGATCACTTGCTGACACACCTTAAATAACACCATACTTTATTTTATACTATAACTGCAATTCCGTTACCTACGAAGAACTCCAAAACTAGAGATTTCTTGTATATTGAGTTATGGAGTTACCATTTTTTTTATCATTAACAGACGATCTATCTATGTGTATTATACTTTTGATCATGTAACATACGCTTTATTGTTTTTTTTCCATTACTTGACTTTCAAATTTGTACGCTTCTATTTCTGGTTAAAAAATTAAAATTAATGGCCGTTGTATTACATGACTATAGGAATGTTGTGTTTTTCATTTTTTGGATTATATATTATTATACTTTGTGGAAATATACATTGGAGTTATGTGGACAATGAGCAATGAAGAAGATAAGCCACAGGCCCCACCTCCATGAGATGCTTTCCATGATCATTACAACATAGAGTACATGGGGGCTTCATTGCAGGGGAAATACCATAACACGTGGGTTCACATTGTGGGATATATAATGAGGAAAAAATCACATAATATATTGGGGGATATATAGGGGGTAAAGGGGATTTTATATTGGCCGGTATAAAAAATGGAGCTGAAAGTTAATGAAAAAATACATACCTACAATATATAGTGAAAGTAGGGGTTTTTAAAATTGGGTAGGTGTATTGGGTTTATACTAGTAGGGGTTTAAATAATGTGATTTTTAGAGGTATTTTCAAATATGTGCTCAAAACAAGGGTATTGTTTAATATGCTATGATCGCATGTGATATGTTAGAGTTTCATTGAGCGAAACCCCCGTGATGGTGTAAAACGAATGGTTGGATAATTGCATGACACTTTAAAAATATTCCTCAAATAATCTCCACAAGTTCTCAATATCAGATAAAGTGTTTGGCACGTGTAAAGTTCTCAAATTGATTCAAGTAAGTTGAAACAATATCTTTTAGCATATTTTCCCATTTTATTATATGAAACAATCTTCACTTCATATTTATTTTTCCATAATTATGAATTATTTTAATCCACTATATATATGGTTTCCAAACTTATAGCTCTTTAAATATCGTGTCAAAAGAAAATATCCTTAACATAAACCTTAGAAGGATCCTATTTGAAATCTGATGAGTTTATGCTCATTTATTTTACTACAATTTCTTTTAATTTGGACAAAAGGACAAACAAATAGAGAGATAAAATGGATCTATGTTTTTTATTTGTCAAAATAACTCTTCTTTATATCTTCCACATGGGGCTGTAAAATAATTTAGATCTCTCTTTTTTAATGAAGATCTGCTCTGCTTCCAACTTCATCTTCTAATTTGTTGCACTGTGGGCACATGATCTTCCCACAAACCAGGGAGTTGTTGCAATAAATAATATAGTTTCAAAAGTAAGTGCAAGTCTACAAGATCTTGCATTGGGGTGTGCAGGCATAATACAACAACTTCAATTCCAAATATCAGACTTGGAATAACACATAACTATCACATAGGCAATGATTTATAAAATAATCTCCCAACAGGTGCAACTTCTAGCCTCTATCTTTGGATTTAATAATTGGTGTAGTCCAAAAATGAGAACGAATTTAACACTACTATATAAGGGGGGGTTTTAAGACAATATTTAAGAGAATTTTTAAGTAAATTTTCTTAACTTTAGAGAAAAATAAACATGTAAATTTTCTTAAATATTGTCTCTAAGTGGGTGTCGCAAATTATTGTCTTAAAAATTTGTCTTTATAAAGACAATATAAAATACATGTACTATTATCTGTTAAGAGACAGTTCATTTTGTCTTAACTAGAGTCAAAAAATAACTTGTAACTTGTCTTAAATATTATCTTAAAGTGAGTGTCTCAAATTATCGCCCTAAAATTTTGTCTTTATAAATACAATATAGAATACATGTATTATTGTCTCTTAAGAGACAATTCATTTTTGTCTCTCAAGAGACAATAGCTATGATTAAAGACGTATTGTATCTATAGAGACAATATGTCTTTAATCCCAATTATTGTCTCTCTAGAGGCAATAAAAATTTATCTTTAGAAAAAAATATGTAGAGTCAACTAAATCATGGTAGGGCATGATGGAATCGAACCACCAACCTCCTACTTTCTTGTAGGGCGGGCACTTTTCCAATGAGTTAGCACCCTTTAAAGAAATTTGTTATCTCGATAAGAAAATATAAAAATAAAAAAAATGAATGTCATAATGTGTTATCTAAGTAATGTTGCTCAAATAAAAAGTACCTCCCGTCAATATGGAAAAACCTTCCAAGTATTGGATTTTTCTCTCTTCAAATCCACGAGCTTTCAAAGCACCAACGTTCAATGCACCCCAGAGCTTGTCAAAAAAAAAAATAGATAAAGATTATTGTTCAGTGTCCTCCAGAATGATCAAAATGGGACACCTCCCATGGATGGCATCTTCAAATACTGTTATCATGTCTCTTACATTTTTGGTCTTCTTATCAACCAATAGAAGGTGCAATTTACAATAAATAATAATTCAATTCCAGTCCCTAATAAGTAGAATGAAAAAGAAAAGATAAAAAAATATATATTTAGCATAACCTATGCTTAACAATGTTAATCATTATTTTTAATCATTAAATCAACACTCACAATTTAATAAACAAAAAAAAAATTAGGGCACAAAATATAAAATTTCATACAAACCAACATAGCCCAAAATCAACCTAGTAAGATGATATGCATACTGGTAAGATGGAAGTGACAAGGAAATAATTTCAGAATTTCATGAGAGCAAGGGTTAAGAACCAAACAAAATTTCTTGGAACCTTGATATAACATGGTTTCTACCTAGATGGAACCTTGCAAAAATGAAAGTTCCACCTACTTTTATGGCATGTTCAAGAAAAACATCAAAGTTCAACCTAGATTTATGCCATGTTCCAACAAAACATCCGTTAGGGGAATTTTGAGGTCTAAAATGGGCCTCCTATGGAAATAGTTAAATAATAGCTAAACCAATAAAATAATATCAATGAATTTTCAATTCACATTTTGCACCACAATCCATGTAACCATAGTCAAATTCAACTCAAAAGTTGTACCAAAATAAAAATAATAAAAAAATTGTATTGATGTGACTATAAATAAGAATGAGATTTTCAAGAAAAAAACATTATCATTGAACAACTAATGCATTTGTCTTTTGTAATTAAATAACTTAAAATAAAATATAAATACAATTTATAAATTATAAATTATATTATATGCTATTAATTAAAATTTATATTATTTAAATTGTATAATAACATGTAATTAATATACTATATAAAAATAGAATAGAATAAAATAATATAATATAATAAATGTATAGGGATATGCATTGTTTCTTCCAAGAAATATGAAATGACAATAATATATTTTTATTCCAAAAGTGTGAAATGACATTTATTATGAGTACTTTATTTTGAGTTTAAAATTACTTAGACCACTACCATGGTTAACCATGAGTTTTTAACCACCATTAAGAATGTGACAGGTAGATACCTTTAACTCAAGCAATGCCACCTCAACCATTATGGATGATGTCATCCCATAAAATGTGATTGGCTCTCATAAAGTGAATTTTGGTTGTACATTTTCCTTAGGAGGCCCATTTTAGACCTCAAAATTCCCCTAATGAAATTCCACTTAAATTTATGCCAAGTGTGTATGGTGATGAAAGATTTAGGGTTTTATTTAAAAAGAGTGATTTTCAATTATTCTTTCTCACATTACGAGGAAAACAAATGAATAAAAAAACAAAAAACCATGAATAAACTTATTTTGTGTCAATTACCTTCCAATTATTATACTGCAGATGTTGAGATTTCTTATGTTAAATTTGCAGAAAATCTCATGAATATGACAACAATAGGATTTGTTGCTAAATTGACTCCATATAATTCTGATATGGAGTTATTGCATCCTATTTTGTTGTGATTGAATTTATGATTTAGTTTCTACTCCCGACTATAAAATGTAAGCCCGTAGAGGTTTTCTGAGCATGAGGGATGTGAGGTGAGTGGAAGAGAAGTGCAGATGAGAAACCCTATTGTTGTAATTCTTCTATTGATGAATAAGATTGTCGATGCCTATGTTTGGTGGACATAGCCCAGATTGGTTGGGTGAACCACATTAAATCTTCTTGTCTTCTCATTTTTTCTGATGTGTATGTTTGATTGTTTATTGTTTTTCCTCTGTTTAACATGTTTCATCTCATTTTACAAAGATCTTAGTTTGGGTTCAAAAAAATTTCTTCAAAGTTTGGATTTAAGAGCATTTCTTGGAAGCAAACTGATTTTACAAAGAATTGTTTTGGGTTTAAAGAATTTTTTTGGAAGACATTTCTTGGAGGCAACCTGATTTTGGCAAAAATTGTTTTGAACTTAAAAACATTTCTTGGACGTACATTCAAAAGACATTTCTTGGAGGTATGTACGTGTTTTGAGTTGAATTAAATATTTTGAGCTTCGTTTCATTTTTATAAGACATTTTTCTCTCAAATTTTTTAAAGTGTTTTGGATTGGAGAAAGTATTTTTTGCAAAAAATTTAAACTGATTTTTTTAAAATTAAATCTTTTGTGATATTTTTTGTAAATGAGTTATTGTATAATTTTTTGAAGGGAATTTTTTGAACTTCATACCCTATTATCATGGGAAATTGAAGAACTTGTGCGAGAAAATATGATCGAAAAAGAAACCCTGAAGAACGTAGAGAAGAGACGAGACAATCTCGCAAAAGAAAGTTAGAAGCCCTCTCAAATATTGAAGAGGAAAATCAAACTCAAGTAGAAATTGAAGCAGGTATGTAAATGTAAATATTATGATCTATTGATATATATTTAAAATTTTCCTAATGTAAAATGTGAAGCTTAATTTTTATTTGATGAACTAATTTGAAAAATATTTTGTTTAATGTAAACAGACAGAGATGTTCCTCAAAATATTGAAGAAGAAAATCAACCTCAAGCATAAATTGAAGCAGGTATGTAAATGTAAATATTATGATCTATTGATATATTTAAAATTTTCCTAATGTAAAATGTGAAGCTTAATTTTTATTTGATGAACTAATTTGAAAAATATTTTGTTTAATGTAAACAAACAGAGATATTCCTCAAAATATTGAAGAAGAAAATCAACCTCAAGCAGAAATTGAAATAGGTATGTAAATGTAAATATTATGATCTATTGATATATTTAAAATTTTCCTAATGTAAAATGTGAAGCTTAATTTTTATTTGATGAACTAGTTTGAAAAATATTTTATTTAATGTAAACAGACAGAGATATTCCTCAAAATATTGAAGAAGAAAATCAACCTCAAGCAGAAATTGAAGCAGGTATGTAAATGTAAATATTATGATCTATTGATATATTTTTAAAATTTTCCCAATGTAAAATGTGAAGCTTAATTTTTATTCGATGAACTAGTTTGAAAAATATTTTGTTTAATGTAAACAAACAAAGATATTCCTCAAAATATTGAAGAAGAAAATCAACCTCAAGCAGAAATTGAAGCAGTTATGTAAATGTAAATATTATGATCTATTGATATATTTAAAATTTTCCTAACGTAAAATGTGAAGCTTAATTTTTATTTGATGAACTAATTTGAGAAATATTTGAAATTTTATATATATTTATTAATTTAGTTATTTATTGAATATGTACTATTTTTTCGAATATGTACAGATGAAATCACTATTGATAATGAGATGTTAGAAAATGTTGACACTCACACATATGGAGATAAAAAACCTGACCATGTTATATGATATCGTGTTAACTGCATTTTTGAAATGTATTTCTTAAATGAGCGGGTGACAGTTCATGCTCAAATGGTGAAAGGTCTCCTATCATTAAGGAAATTAAAAGAAGCTACGACACTATTGGGTATTCGAAAATCAACCAAAGATAAAAAAAATGAAGGAAGAGGTGATAAAAAATATGAGTAGTGCTATAAAGTCAATAAAGAGATCTAGAGAGAAAGATGTTTGAATTGTACGTAGAGGAATACAGATGGTGATGGTTTCCTCAAGTACTCAAGAGAATCGTTTGGTAACATCTATGGCATGAGCACTGAGAACCTCACGAAAAAATTTGCACAAACATCGGAAATTTCGGTTGCAAATAGATGTAAATGATGAACTTGCTTGTTGGAGAGCTATTTGTAGGCAACCATACAAAGATAGACTTGGAGAAAATGTTAAAAAAATAATATATGAATATTGGAAGAACAATTCGCGTGTTTCACCAACTGCAAGGCATGTGATGTGAAGAAGAATAGCACGAAATCAGTATGAAGAACATGAAAAACATCTCTTGGAAACCACTCAGATAGAGTTATTCAACAATTTCAAAGAAGAGAATCGTCAAATTCATGTTTCACTCAGTGCTTTTGTTCAACAAAAACCATGGTATGTAAAACTTATCACCGTACGCGACACTTGTTGTTGTCGTTATCATGTGGAATTTGAGTTATATTATGACACATTCCTTGATTTCGGTAGAACATTATGGAAGGATTCACCTCCTCCTTCCACTATCCCTGATTTCATATCTCAAATTCTATGTGAAAGAGAAAGCGATGAACTATTTTACAAAAAGAAATGTGTTGGTGGTAAAAAATGCGATGATTGTGGAAATTTGACTAAATTTCAAAACGAATATCATATTGATATAAATTATCAATCATTTTCCAACATGAAAATGAAATGGAAGAGATATGAATATATCGATACATCGATTCAAGGTGCAATTAGTGTTAAAAGAATCGAATTACTAGAAGACAAAATTTTTCTGATAGACTTTTTGAGAAAGTTTGAGGCAGAAATTTACAAATACACCAAGCATTCCCATAGAGCTCGATGGCAAGACTTGCAATTCAAAAAATCTCGTGAAATTTTTCCACCAGGGACCATTTTGTCAGTGATTGATTTTGCAGAAAACTACACATTTGTTCCACAAAAAGAAATTCAGAGTGAATACTATCATTCTGACCAAGTCTCCATGCTCGTCCATATTCTATATAGACATGCTGAACAAAATTTCAATCATATAGAAAGCACGAGTGAAAATCGACATATCATTAAAGAATATCATTTTTATATCAGTGACGATCGTACACATGATACATGTTTTGTACAACATTGTTTTGGAAAAAATTATGATTCATTGAAAAATCATGGAATAACATTCAATGAACATTGGATATGGTCAGACGGATGCGCAGGTCAATTCAAATCTGCACGATCATTCTTTTGGTTGTGTTGTCTTCATAAGAAAACCTACATTAAACATTGTTGGAATTTATTTGAGACTGGCCATGGAAAAGGAGAACATGACGGTGCAGGAACATGCATAAAACGAGTACTTCGAAGATATCACATGAACCACTCTACAAACCGACTTGTGAACGCTGAAGAAGTTGTTCAATGGTGCATCGCTGCTCTAAGCCATGAGAGAAACCCATCAAGAGAAGTGCGAAGGTACATCCAATTTAATTTATATTGGAAATCTAATTTTAAAATTTGTACATTTATCATGCAATGATTATCTTTGATTTTATTTTGATATCATATTTACAAATTCTTCTTCTAATTTTTTCCATATAAAGGTTTTTCTGGCATATTTTAATAACTTAATAAAATTAGATTTAACATAAATTAGTTTAATGAAACATAAATTAGTTTAATGAATAATTTTTTTTGTAAAATACGTAGACATTATATTTTTGGGTACATAAACATAAAATTTATATTGATAATAAAATTTATATCATATAATTAAACTCCACAAAAACCAATTAATTTATATTATATGGATAAAAAGCAATATAAAAAAAGCTAAATGACAATTTATATATTTAAATATTACATTTTTGTGCTACTATGCTCTCCGACAAAGTTTGATAGAAATGTTGTAATGTCATGTTTAACATTTTGCGACAAAGTTTGATAGAAATGTTGTAATGTCATGTTTAACATTTTGCTTCTGTCAAATTACACAATATAAAAAATAAAAGTAAATTAAATAAAAAGATTGACATAATGTAATGAACATTCTAACTAAGTCAAAATACAATAAAAAATAAAAATAATAAAATAAAATACGATAAACTATAAATACAACCCATGGTATTGACCCATGGTATTCATATGGAATGTAGTTTCATTATAAAGAGAACTAAATTGGGCTAAATCAATCTTAACTCTGAATCTAAACTAATTATTTAATAATTTTTTTAAAAATATTTATAACCATTATTCTTTTAAAATTTTACTTAATAAAATGTATCTAAAATTTCATACATCCAAATACACATAGTTTTTTTGTTATGTATTATAAATTTTTTATTATAATAAAACTTATATCATAACATTAAACTCAAAAAAAACTAATTAATTTATATTACATAGATAAAAAAACAATATAAAAAAGGAAAATAATTATTTATATATTTAAATATTACATTTTTGTGCTACTATGCTCTCCAACAAAGTATGATAGAAAGATTGTAATCTCATGTTTAACTTTTTGATTATGTCAAATTACACAAAATTAAAAATAAAAGTAAAATAAGTAAAAAGATTGACATAATGTAATAAACATTTTATCTAGGTCAAAATACAATAAAAAATAAAAATAATAAAATAAAATAAAGACAAATTATATAAATACAGCCCACGGTATTGAGGCATGGTATTCATGTGGAATGTAGTTTCTTTAGAGGGGAACTAAGATAGCCTAAATAAATTTTAACTCTGGATCTAAACTAATTATTTAATAAAATTATTTTTAAATGTTTATAACCATTATTCTTTTAAAATTTTTACTTAATAAAATGTATCTAAAATTTTACACATCCAAATATACATAGTTTTTCTTGTTCTGTATTATTTTTGTTACAACTATTTTATTATTCAAAAAATACAAAAAGGTATCTCTAAAGGGTATTATTTAAAAGGTTTGGAAAATAATTTCATTTCAAAACAGGAATGTACTATCACTAGGGAAGGGAGTTATTACACTTAAAAAAAATTCTCATTCTTGTCACTACAAAATTTGGCTAGATTGCCTTATTATGAGTTTTTTTTTTACTTTTGGGTCTTCATGATGTTTGTTATTCTGACTAAGGTGAAAAGTTCCAAAGAAGTGGAATATTGGTTGTTCAAAGAGGAATTATGAAAATAGGAGCCCAAATGTCTCTTATCAATAAAATTGACGATTAAGATAACTCTATGCTCTATGTTCAAATGACGGGTGAAGGTGCATTTACCTTACTTAAGCTTCTTAGTAGTCTCTTATGAAATACAACATGTCATAGTTGTAAGACATTGGGAATGTGATGGAAGTAAATAATTTCGTGGAAGGGTGAAGTCTTCCCAACTTGGTCATAAAAGCCAAGTGCATCCTTCATGCGAAAAAAAAAAAAATCAACATGCAAATTTAGTCATATAGAGGTCTTGAGTACTTTGGCCAAAATGTCTCATCCATTATGAAAAAAACACATCTCACGTGCAATTAATAACAAAGAAGTTGTTCCACATCAATTACCCAATATGGATATTTTGATTTGAGTTCCAGTAAACATAATGCTCCACCCTTTATTATGATATTTGGAGCCTAGAAAGTTGCTATACCTCTTCTTTTTTATATGTTATTCTTTCCTATACCACAACCTTACTGCCTTTCCTTTGCAACATGTGGTGCAATTGCTAGTTATATTTATTTAAATATATTTTATATTATATTTATTAATCCATACTATTAAAATTTAGTAATATAGGAAATTAATATAGTATAAATTTATTTTTATTTTGAATTTCCTCCATGTAGATAAAGATCAAATTTTGATGATGTAAATATTATTTTAATGCAAAATTTGAGCTAAATTTTCGATTTCATTTTTTTAATTACTCTCATAGTTTGATAGATTAAAAATGAGATTCATCCTTAAGATGGATATTATTTATTGTTTCATAATAATATTATTTATATTATTTAAATTTCACACTTATATATATATATATATATATATATATATATATATATAATTTTATATTTAATTTAATTAAAATCTAGATTTGATAATATTTTTATATTTAATTTTATGAATGTAACATTCATAGTTTTATGCTTTTCAAGTTAGACATTTGAACTTAAGTCCCAAGGAGAGTGGACTCCAATGGATAATTATTGTGTGGATGTAGTTAATTATTTATTTATGAAAAATAAATAAAATGTTTTGTGTGCACTATGACCAAATGAGAATTTTGAGATCACTTACCTAATCCATGAGGTTATGGAAAGAGGTTAAGAATTTCCCCAAAATCTTTTAACAGGCCTTGAAAGAGTTTATTTCTAATTTAGATTTTTGAGGAAAAATCTAAATTTCCCCAATAATGAGGAAAGTAGTTGGGATGAGATAAAAAAATGGAAAAGAAAAAAGCAACTTTAAAGTCCCTAAATAAGGGAAGCCTAGGCAAACAGGAATAAGAACATCCTGGAATTCTGGACTCAGAATTAGAAACAAGCTTTGGAGGAGAGCATAGCTTAAATAAACTAATCCAGAACAGATTGAGGTTGGTCTGTTCTGGAGAGGGATCTCAGCTTGAGGGTGAGCTCTGGAGACAGAAGAACTCTAAGGTTAGGAGGACTAGTCGTCAGAAGAAGTGGTATGCACACTAATTTTATGAATGGTTAAAATAGATGCTGTTGTACAATATTGATAAATGTTGTAGCTGTTATTTTGAATTAAGTTTTCTGAGATTTGTTATTCTTTACATTTAATAGAATTGTTTAGAAGAAACTAATCCTCTAAATTCTGTATAGTTGTAGGAATAGAATTCATGGCAAATATCAGCTAGAATCTTTAAACCAATTGTTGGTTTAAGTCTGGAGATATATAATACTCCCATAAATAATTTCTATGTTTGACGACGAACAATTAGATTTGTATAATGATAAATCAACTATGAATTTAAAAATAAATAAAATATACTGGTTGCAAAGTTCTCTCCTTAGGTGGAAAGATGTCTAAGTGTGAATTCAGGTTAAATTCCACCATGATTAAAACTTAATTAATATTACATCTAGGCTTATCAGAAAAATAAACAGAATTGAAATATCTTCATAAATTCTACTGCTGTTAGAAAATATATATTTACTGAAGCATGCAATAGTGCTTAAACTATCAGAGTAGAAAGATAGATTTCATTTGAATAATATAGTTGGACATCAGTTATACCAAGAATCTGAGTAATACAAAAATTTATATCTGTAACTGATTTATCTTCTACTGTAAACTCAAGGAAACAAAATGTTAAATATCTAGGTGGTAACGTAGAATAATACCCTTCTGAAACATAGCTATTACTGCAAGGATTTAACTGTCATTATTATCTAGATAAATTTAGTGAGTATGCATCAGTATTTAACTTCAATTCTCGTGGTAATCGACATATTGAAAGCAAAACTGATATTATATTCATAAATAAAATGGTGACAAAAATGGCATATTCTAATATCTATCATGAAAAGTTGACAAAAGAGTACTATTATTAAATTAATGGTGATCTGTTAACATCCTGTGAGATAGCTATTTAATTTAGAGAGTTAGCCCGAATAAATTGAGGAGTTATAACAATGAGTAATATATACAAAAAGGAACCTAACTGAAGAATAGGGTATATCTGTAATACTACATAAAAAGGGACAAACTTTACATCCTTCAATAAATTAATTTACATAGAAATATTCGATGTGTAAATGTGAATAATATGGAATGAAAATAAACGAAGGTAGCTCAACCAGATATATAAACTTCTATTAGTGGAATGTATTTCATTTCACAACATTTGGCAACAAATTAATTATTAAGCCCTAAGGAAAAATAGTTAAATGTTAAATTTAAAAGGGTGTTATCAAACAAAAATACACCTTATTGTAAGTTCAAAATAAACCACAGTCCAGTCTAAGAGTAAGTAAAATTATTACAGAAGGAAGTGGGTGACAAACATTCACACCACTGTAACCTAGAAAAAAAAATGAAACAAACTGAGGTCCGTATCATCATTCGGGGAAGGAATATTATCCTAAGACCATAGTCAGTTAAGAACACGTAAAAATTTGGGGAAACGTTAAATATAAATGCAGGGATGCTCCTCGAAATTTAGTGACCAACCTCGAGTACAATGCCGAGAGTTATGGTAAGAATAACTTAAAATTTTTTGCAATAAATCGACAACGAGTTAGGCCAAAAATTCGTCATACCTTCCCTACATACAACGAATACTGTAAGATTAGAGTCGAGTTGTATAAACAAAATAAAAACATTCAACGAAAATTTACAATTCCCTAAATGGAATTACATGTAGAGAAGGAATTCGAGTAAACCCTTCCTTTCCAAATCAAAATCTATGTAGAGATGCGTATGAAGCTATTACTCTCATTATGCACATTAAATATAAAAACACAAAGGTAAGTAAACGATAATTTTATAACAAAAATTCTTACCACATAAGTAAATAAAGCCGAGAGTTCATAGTAGCTCGTCGAACTCGTAAGCAAATAACTTGACAATACTCTGATTGAATTCTATAAAACGACATACAGTAAGAAAGATGATAAGCTACGGCTAAACAGAAAAACAGAAAACAAATTTGGGGGATATATCTATAGTAAACATGAAATGTCTCTTTATAAACTCTGGAACAAAATAATGCAACATAGAACAAATTTAGGTTACCTGCAATGAAAGAGGGCCGAAGCATTTTATAAAAGTCTCGTCCCTCATAGTGAATCGAATGGGTAGACGTTTCCCTTCGGCGCTGAGAGGAGGCGGACCAATGCACTTGAGGAATGAAGGAAATGGCTTCTGAAGCTTGGGAAATTAAACAAGATATACCCCGGGATATACAAACCCCACAGAAATCGAAAACCTTACAAATGGCTTTGTCTAAGGAAGGTGTACCATGAACAGAAAGGATTAAGGAGAGGGAACAGAGGTTTCCCGAGTTCATAGAGAAACGATTTAACACGCCAACTGTGCTATGAATGCCAAACCCTAGCAAGTACAATTCAAATCTCGAAACTTACCAATAAAATATTAAATGTAGGCTATATGGTGAAAGTCACATACATGGTTCATAAATAAACCCAATACGAATACCCATAACATTGATGAAATGAAATGGTAAAACGTACAGTTCAAGCCACGTATCGCCAAAGGTACACTGCGTCAAGATTTCCAATCCACAGAGTTACAAATGAAATAACGCATCAATGCAATCGAATCTTATGGCTTGATTTCGTTATACAGAGGTACCCTTGCAGTCATAAAATAGGTAAATATTTGGGTACCCTCTCAAAAAGGCGTAACACAGAAATCAAATTGAACAAATATCATTATCCATGGGCGGAAAAGAATTAGCAATTGGCAATCATATTATAAAGATAGCACAGGGAGAATACGTGGATCCATAAAGATTTCGATGTGTTAATTGTAAATGTGATGACATTACATTGGAAAAGTCATTATATATATATATATATATATATATGACGTTAGTAAAATTATATCAATAAATAAAATGGTATGGTAATATAGATATATATTACTATAGAAATGAAGAGGGATTATATTAAAGATTGTAACTTATTTAGTTATTATATGATTGAGGTAGGGTCGATGTACAACATCTTCCCCTATCGAAGTGGAAGAAAAATCATTAAGCAATGTTTAGAAAAAAAAAAAAAAAATTGTAGGAGAGATGTTACAATTAAAATCTAGATTTAATAATATTTATAGATTATTTTTAGTAGTAGGAAGGATGCAAGGTTTAGCTATATCTCTAAAGTAATTAATTTTTTTTCTTTTAGATTTAATAAAAAAAATGTTAAAAAATATTTATAAAATATATTGATTGTAAAATGAGTATAGTTTTCAACTATAATTTCCACTTTCGCTCAATGACGTGAACGTTAATTATTGGAAAGTCCTTTGAAAAACAATCCAACCATGTTAAGGACTAAGGACTGGTGTGGCTCAGGCTAGGTGTGATCTATAACATTTCTAAAATATGTTGATTGTAAAATGAGTTATAGCTTTAAATAATAGTTTCAACCTTCACTCAATGATGTGAAGGTTACTTATTGGAAACTACTTTGATAAAAAAATCCATAAATATTAAGGACTAAAGACTGGTGTGGCCCACACTAGGTGTGATCTTCAATTGATTTTGACAGCTTATATAACCTTGGAAGTGACAACGATTTTATGTGTTAACTAGTTGTTGACTAGTTGTTATGTTATTTTATCTTTGTTAAAAAGAAACTTAAAACATTTCATTTTTTGGAAGGATTTCTTGATATATATGGGTTAACTTTATTTTGTGAAAAATTAATTAATTATGGAAAAGAGGTTCCATAAAAGTTTAAAAAAAAGGAGCTGATGGTAAAAGTATTCCAAGAACTGAGAGGTGGTTGGACAATTCAGACATTTACCTTTTCCTCTAAGGATAGAGGCACATTCTAGAGATAAAAAGTTTCTTTGTTCTTGGAAGGAGAAAAAGAGCAGAGTGAGGAAATTTCCAGAGCTGGTAGTGACCAGTGGAATACTTTGTACTCCTAAGGGTTTCTGGAAAGGAAGACTGGACTTGGAGTCCCAAGGTATTTTTCGAAACCTCTTTAAACCTATACAACTCAAGAGTGGAGCACGAGGGAAGATAAGGATGTAATCACCTCTCTTAGGGTTGGGCGAACACCATCAGTAGCGATTCAGAGAAGATAAGTAAGAAAAATGATTTATTTCAGTTATTATTGACAGAACTGGTTGAAAAACAGGAATTCAATCTTACTGTGTAAAATCTAGTGACTGAAAATATGTATTGTAGGAAAAAATAATATCAATACCATTTTAATTCTGTTAACTAGAAAATATCTGTTGCGGAGAAGAAAGAACGCAAACATACTACTAAACTATAGCATCTGGAAAATATATATACATATGACCAAAGGAAAGAGTTTATTATATATATATATATATATATATATATATATTAGTAATTTTGGAAAAGAAATGATTACAATAAGAAAGAAATATATTTTATGACATATTCATGAATACATACTTCTGTAAAGCTTCAGGCCTACATGCAACCAATAAAACTGAACTAACTAAGTAAAAAGATTATGAATACACTGGTGAATTCATATGAGGCTAAAGAACGTAACCTGGAAGGGAACTATTAGACCAAGGTCCCGAAAATGTCTTGGACCCTAGGTTTGGTCGCTCTTCCTAGAGGCTCAATTATACACGAAAAGAAGAAGATGGTGTGGCCATCACCCACAATTGAAATTAAAGAAAGAATAAAGATCTGCTACTCTAGCACATGATATAAAATTCCGTAATCGCAGAACAAATTTGGATTACAAATTAACCGAGATAGGAAAACTTGGAAGATTAACATGCAACCATGTATAGTTGGAAACAGAGAAACACCGCAAGTACCATGGACGATATTCATAAAGCACTGACCTGCTAAGTACATGCATGGAAGCTATTAATATAACTCTTTAAGGGTCAAGATTGTGTATTCCATACCCATCTAAATGTTGGTACTAAGTACAAATTACTATACGCCAGACTCATTCTATGGAAACAGAGAGCATACAATAAATATAATTGTAAATATATAGTGGCAAGCACAAGTCTGTTGGGAAAGGAAATCTATATTCAAACTAATAGTATAAACAATAGTATTGCTTGGTTGAAATATGAACGATAGATATAATACCCAATAAGATTACATAGTACCCAAATCCAGAAAAAATTACATGAATATCTTTTTATGGAAAACGTGTCTCATGGGGTTACAAAATTATATCTGGAACCCAAATAAGCTATATTACAAAATGAAAGAACTTGCAGGGGTGCCATCTAGGCAACCTGGCCACCGAAAGCAGTGATTAAGAAAACCAAGCAAGTTACCACACATATGCTAAGATTTGGAGGCAGCGCTCAGCTTGCCTGAAATGCAAAGGAGTGCTCTTCGCACCCGAAAATGGAGAGAAGCAGGGTGTGGAATACCTATTGAAACAAGAACAAAATTAGGGTGGTGTATGTATCCAAAACCCAAAATGAAAGAATGAGATTCCTTGCACCACAAAGAAGATAAATACTTGCAAAAACAAAAAGACATACCATTAAAAATATGTATAGAGATTTAGTTGAAAAACAAATGTGAGAATTGTAAATAAAAGTATAAGGGTGGTAAGGAGTGAAAACGACCTGTATGCATCAGTATTTCTTGCTCAGACCTAACTGAATATGGATTCCAAGACAAGAAACCTTGGTTAGCAGACCTGGAGAACGACATTGCACACCAAAGCACGAAGAGACAAAACCACTAAAGGGATTGGTAATTACTTGTAGTCGTGGAGAGTAACTCTTCTGGAGGTTTGGGTAATGCTCCGTCGTGACCGAAACTCGGTAGCAGACCCTACAAGCACAAATGGAAAACCAAATTGGAACATTGAAGAACAACACATCTCAGAAAATAATGCAATACCAAATAAGCACTGTGATAAGAACAACGCCACCGGAAATTCATTAACCTTACTCACTATTTGTCGAGACCAGGAGGCATAGGAAGCATAACCATTATCATGGAGCTTGGAGAGCCTTCAAGCAAGCAAGGATGAGAAATGACCTGGATCAGTTAGGGTTTCATGGGGTATTACCCTAAGTGGTTACCCAACCAGTCGCTGCCATCGATCCTGGAGTTCAAGATAGTATGGTAGGTGTTAAGACATGTGGCCAAACCCAAAACCCAAAGTTATTCCTCAGTAAATATTAATTTAATACAAGGTTAGCGGTGGATGTAAGCCGCATGGAAACCAAATCGAAAAACCCAAGCTATCAAATTTTCAATTAATGATAGCATGATGTATAAGTACAAATCCCGATCGCTCACTGTGCGAGTTTCGAGGGTCATAAACCATTCAAACAAAACCATGGTATTAAAAATGTAAATGTAACAACAATCTCGCTTAAGCACATATAAATTTCATCCGACACTGATTAAGCGATGGTTAATAGAAAGGTAAGGTAGGTATAGTAAGAAATGTAAAGAATTAAAATATATATATATGATGAATGTTACAAGTGGTATCAGAGCAGCGTTCGCACGCTGGGACCCTAGGGGTCACCTAACTTGATAAAATTTTGTATATATGATGCACAGAAAAAGAAATAATAATGCAGAAGACAACATGAGGAGGGGATCGACACAACAACCACCTTGGAATACAGGGGAACCTACACCCCAACCCCAACTGGAAATGAATCCTGAAATGTGGATTCAGCTGAGTGTGGATCAGCACCAGTAGACCAATAGACTATTGGAGGAGTAGCAACATCATACCGTTATATTTCTGAGTACTATTCAAAATTTGCAGGAAGAAATGGTCTAAGTGAGGAGCGATAATGAACGCCTGATGCAAGAACATGAAAATATATTAAAGAGCCTTTTTGACAAAAAAAATCAACAGGTGTTGCAACCCAACCCTAATAGGGAAATGCAGGAAGAAAACGAATGACAGAACAAGGACCAAACCACTGAAATTATGGACAAAAGTCACTCACAACGAAGAAAAAGGAACAAAAACTACAATGAGGTTAAGTTTGGCAACTTATCAGATCAACGGGAAATTAAGAAACATAAGGTGGAACTGCAAGGTGAGTTCCGGAAGATAAAACCATCTACATTTGATGGAGAAGATGAGGAGGTGGCAGAAGCTTCGTTGATTAACATGAATAAGTAATTCCAAGTCTACGAGTATAGTAGCAATCTTAAAGCCATATTAACCATTTAATAGTTGAGAGAAAACACCTCTCTGTGGTGGGAGGAACTAAAGAATGTTCGCAGCATTGAGGATCAAGATGTAACATGGGATTCATTCCAGCAATATTTAAATACAAGTACTTAACAAAACGCTTCTATAAAAAAAAATCTAAAGAGTTCCACGATTTGAAGATGGGGCAAATGACAATGGATGAATACATAACCAAGTTCACTTCCCTATTAAGATGCGTTCCTTATTTAAGGGATGAAAAGGCTAAGGTTCAACGATTCTTAAGTAGTTTTCCAACCCACATGAAGGAACGAATTGAATTCGTAAACCCAAGGACCATGGATGAAGCAATTCGGAAGGAAAAAATGTGCTATCAGCAGTCCAAGGCAAAGGGAGAGTTGGGTAAAAATTGGCAGCCAAGAAAGGGACAGAAAAGTAGTTCCAACTTCAAAAGTGCTAGGAATAGAAACTTTAAGAATTTTGCATGAAATAATGTAAGCAAACAGTTTAGACGAAATCACCAAAGAACTCGAAGGCCTACAAAAGAGAGACCTGCAGAGGCTTCTAGCAAACCTGAACAAGGACAAGCCCAAAAAACATCGTTGTAGTGTTGGGGGTGTGGCGAAGCTCACTATTACAAAAATTGTCGACAACTGTCCACAACGAGGGAGAATCGAAACCGTTTCCAATATGCAGGAAGCTTCAACAGTGGGGGATGTAGCCCAGAACATACCCAGAATCAACGCAGCATTGGAGGATCATCAGGCAGATTATCAACCAACGATGATAGAGTTGGAAGGAAGGTAAGCTACTTTCACAGCCTATTTCCATTTTGGTAGACCCAGGTGAAAGTTTAAGTTACGTAAACCATAAAATAGTAGAATTATATAAATTAGAAAGTCAGAAATTCAAAAACCCTTGGTTAGTACAATTAGCCACTGGTGTGAAAAGAAAAGTAAGTGCCAAAATTCCAAACTGTACATTGGAAATAGGAAGACAACAGTTAAATCTGGACTTGAATATACTGCCATTAGGATCCTATGATGTTTTGTTGGGCATGGATTGGCTGGAAAAACATTGGACGTTAGTGGATTGTAAATAAAATATTATATATTATAGGATGCAAGATGGAACTCACAATGAAATCCAAGGAATCAAGAAGTTGTTACAGCTGCGTCTTATTACAACATCCCAAATGAATAAATGTATTAAGAATGGATGTTAGCTTTATGCCATCGAAGTGGGGTATACCAATTCCAAGGAGAAGGCTCCTATGATGTAAAACATACAGGTGGTACATGACTTCATGGATGTATTTCCAAAAGATGTACCAGGATTACCTCCAAGAAGAGATATTGATTTCACCATTGAGTTAATGCCAGGAGCGTCACCGGTTTCAAGGGCTCCATACAGAATGAGTATTCCAGAACTAAAATAATTAAAAATGAAATTACAGGAGCCATTGGAAAAAGGGTATATACGATCAAATGTGTCACCTTAGGGAGCACTGGTCCTGTTTGTGAAGAAGAAAGATGGAACTATGCGAATGTGCATGGATTATAGAAATCTCAATAAGCTCACCACAAAAAAAAAAAAATCCTTTACCACAGATTGATGCCCTGTTTAATCAAGTCAAGGGGGCCACAGTTTTTTCTAAAATAGACTTAATATCTAGGTACCACCAAATCAAGATAAAATATGAAGATATCTACAAGACTTCCTTCCATACCAGATACGGGCATTATGAATTTGTGGTATTACCCTTTGATCTAACCAATGCAAAATCAACATTTATGAGGTTGATGCACATAATATTTCACTCCCTCCTAGATAGTTTTGTGCTGATATTTATCGACGATATTTTAATTTATTCGAAGAATCAGGAAGAGCACAAAGAGCATTTAAGAATAGTGTTGGAAATGTTAAGGAAACATCAGGTTACGTCAAGTTCAGCAGATGTGATTTATTCAAGAAAGAAATCCAGTATCTATGCCATGTTATCTTAGCTGAGGGGATAACAGTAGATCGAGAGAAAATTAAGACAATTATGGAATGGCAAGTTCCCAAAAGTGTAGTAGAAATATGATCCTTGATGGGATTGACTGGGTACTACCAATGGTTCATTTAGGGGTTCTCCAAAATTTCTTTTCCAATTACTTCCTTACAGAGGAAGGGAAAAATATTTAAGTGGACTCCTCAATGCCAAAATATTTTTGAGAGGTTAAAACATTTGTTAACCACCGCCCCAATGCTGAGAGTAGCTGAATCCAATAAATAATTTTAGGTATGTACTAACACTTGCAAATAAGGTGTTGGGGCAGTTTTATCGCAAGAAGGAAAATTAGTTTCCTACGAATTAAGAAAGGTAAAAGAGCATGAACAATGATACTCATCCTACGACTTAGAGCTGACAGTGGTAGTGCATGTACTCCGGATATGGAGGCACTACTTACTAGGGAAAAATTTTGTGATGAAAATTGACCATAGCAGCCTAACCAGCTACTTCAAACAAGCTGATCTAAAACCTCGTTAGGCAAGATGGAATGCCTTCTTAAGCAAGTTTGACATGGAAATTCAACATGTAAAAGGTAAAGAAAACCATGTGGCCAATGCCTTGCTCAAAAAATTGTACTGTGTCTATGAGCTTTGTTATAACCAACTTGAATGTAAATGTTTTGATCAAATAAAAGAGGAATCCAGGAAGGATCCTGAATATTAGTGTTTATGGTAGCAAATGGAGGAGGACAAAAGGCAAGGAAAAACTGGTGATTACGGAATTAGCAAAGAACAAGTAGTAACATTTAAGGGAAAAATATGTATTCCAAATAGAATGGAATTGAAGGAGTTGATTATGAACGAATATCATCGAAGAAATTATTTAGGGCACCCAAGATACCAGAAAATGCTGACAGTAATTAGAAAAATTTGTTTTTGGCCTGGCATGCATAAAAACATTGCGGAATATTTAATCAAATTTTTGGAGTGTCAATGGGTTAAGGTGGAGCATCAACATCCAACCGGATTTTTACAGCCCATACCGGTGCCTAAATGGAAATGGGAAGTTATATCCCTAAACCTCATTACTGGTTTACCAAGATCTAAAAAGCACAATGATTCCATTATCGTGATAGTTGATAGGCTAAGGAAGGAAACACATTTTATACCAGTACAGTATACGTAAAAAACAGCGCAAATAGCCGATATATTTATGAGAGAAATATTTAGACTACATGGCATACCTAAAATAGTCATATCAGATAGGGATGTGAAGTTTACTTCTGCATTCTGGAAGACTTTATTCACAGCATTGGGAACCCAAATTAATTTCAGCACAACTTATCATCCTTAGATGGATGGATAAACTAAGCGGGTGAACCAAATATTGGAGGTCATGTTGCGCATGTACATGATGCAACAACCAACAAGATGGGAGGACTATTTGCACCTAGTAGAATTTTCATACAACAATGGGTACCAGGAGTCGCTTCAGATGAGTCCCTTCGAAGCTTTATATGGACGATAATTTCGTACCCCCATCAATTGGAGCACCCCGGAAATGAAGTTGATGCTTGGACTAGAAATGCTCTTCGAGATTGAATCAGAGGTAAGAAATATCAGACAAAATTTAAGAGTTGCTCAAGACCTGAAAAGGTTATAAGCAGATAAGAAGAGGAATTATCAATAATTCGAAGTGGGTGAACATATGTATGTGAGAATCGAACCAAAAAGGAGCACACTAAGGTGGGCCTCCTGTGCCAATTTGGCTCCCCAATTATGTAGAACTTTTCAGGTACTGGAAAGGGTGGGGCCTGTGGCATATCGGTTGGACTTACCTAGCCATATCAGGGTGCACAATGTGTTCCACATATCTTTACTGAAGATATATGTGCATGACCCAAAGCATGTTATTCACTGGCAAAGCATCCAGGTAGGTAATATTAAAAGATCTTAACTGGAAGTAGAAAAAATTTATGAGAATCTAATTGGAGTTCTGCTGATTGCAGGTCGAACCGGATGCAGAATTTTTGGTCGAACCTCAGTGTATACTCGACTGAGAGAAATCATGCTCCGGAGGCGAGCCATCACCCAGGTTAAAGTGCATTGGAAGCACTTCAGCTCGGAAGAGGCTACTTGGGAGGATGAGGGATTTGTACATGAGGCTTATTCGAAATTATTTTCTAAGTTGGAGTGAAACATTGAGGATGGTGTTTACTTCCAAGGGGGAAGTTGCAACAGCCAGTTTATGTGTTAGCTAGTTGTTGACTAGTTGTTATGTTATTTTATCTTTTTAAAAATAAAATTAAAACATTTCATTTTTTGGAAGGATTTCTTGATGAATATGGGTTAAATTTATTTTGTGAAAAGTGAATTAATTATGGAAAATAGGTTCCATAAAAGTTAAAAAAAAAAATTGATGGTAAAATTATTCCAAGAACTGAGAGGTGGTTGGACAGTTCAGAGAATTACCTTTTCCTTTAAGGATAAAGGCACATCCCAGAGAGGAAAATGGGTTCTGTTCTGGGAAGGCAAAAAAGAGCAGGGTGAGGAAATTTATAGAGCTAGTAGTGACCAGTGGAATACTCTGTACTCCTAAGGGTTTCTAGAAAGGAAGACTAGATTTCAAGTCTCGAGGTCTCTTTCGAAACTTCTGTCAACCTACCCAACTTAGGAGTCCAGCACAGGGGAAGAGAAAGATGTAATCACCTCTGTTATGGTTGGGCAGACACCATCAATAGTGACCCAGATAAGATAAGTAAGAATAATTATTTATTTCGATTATTATTGACAGAACTGGTTGAAAAACAGGAATTCAATCTTACTATGCAAACTCTAGTGACTGAAAATATGTATTGTAGGCAAAAATAATATCAATACCATTTTAATTCTATTAACTAGAAAATATTTTTTGCCGAGAAGAAATAACGCAAACATATTGTTTAACTGTAGCATCTAGAAAATATATATACACATATGATAAAAGGAAAGAGTCTATTGTACAATATTTATATATATACAAATATTAGTAATTTTGGAAAAGAAATGATTATAGTAAGAAAGAAATATATTTTATGCTGTGTAAATTTAGAATGACATATTCATCAATTCATGCTTTTGTAAAGCTTTAGGCCTACATGAAACTAGTAAAACCGAACTAAGTAAGTAAAAAGATTAGGAATACACTGTTGAATTAATATGAGGCGAAAGAACATAACCTGGAAGAAAATTGTTAGACCATGGTCCCATAAAGGTCTTGGACCCCAGGTCTAGTCACTTTTCCTGGAGGCTAAATTATGCATGGACAAAAGAAGATGCTCCGTCCATCACCCAAAACTGAAATTAAAGAAAGAATAAAGATCTACTACTCTATCACATGATATAAAATTCTGCAATCGCAAAGAAAATTTATATTACAAATTAACCAAGAAAGGAAAGCTTGAAAGATTAACATGCAACCATGTATAGTTGGAAATAGAGAAATGCCACAAGTACCATGGAAAATATTCCTAAAACACTGACCTGCTAAGTACATGCATGGAAGCTAGTAATGTAACTCTGTAAGGGTCAATATTGTGTTTTCCATACCCATATAAATGTTGGTATTGAGTAAAAAATTCTATACGCCAAACTCATTCTATGGAAATAGAGAGCGTACAATAAATAAAATTGTAAATACACAGTGGAAAGCATGACTCTGCTAGGAAAGGAAATCTATATTCAAAATAATAGCATAAACAATAATATTGCTTGGTATAAATGGGAACGACAGATATAATATCCAATAATATTACACAATACCCAAATCCCGAAAAATTTACATGAATATCTTTTTATGGAAAACGCGTCTCATGGGGTTAAAAAAATGTAACTGGAACCCATATAAACTACATTAGGAAATGAAAGAACTTTCAAGGGTTCCATCTGGGCAACCTCGTCGCTGAAAGCAATGACTAAGAAAACTAGGCTAGTTACCACATGTATGCTAAGCTTTGGAGGCAACGCTTAGCTTGCCTGAAGTGCAAGGGCCTGCTCTCGGCACCCAAAAATGGGGAGAAGAAGGGTGTGGAATACTTGTTGAAATAAGAACACAATTAGGTTGGCGTATGTAGCGAAAACTAGAAACAAAAGAATGAGAGTCCTTGCACCACAACTAAGAGAAATACCTCCAAAAAAAAATCGAAATAACATTAAAAATACGTATAGAGATTTAGTCGAAAAAAAAATGTAAGAACTTTAAACAAAAGCATAAGGTTGGTAAGGAGTTAAATGGACCTGTATGCATCAGTATTGCTTTCTAAGACCTAACTGAAGATGGATTCCAAGACAAGAAACCATGGTTAGCAAACCTAGAGAACGACATTGCACACCAAAGCACGAAGAGACAAAAGAACTAAAGTGATTGGTAATTACTTGCAGTCGTGGAGAGTAATTCTTCCGAAAGTTTGGGTAACACTCGACCGTGACCCAAACTTGGTAGCAGACCCTGCGAGCACAAATGGAAAATAGAATTGGAACATTGAAGAACAACACAACTCGGAAAAAAATTCCATACCAAATAACCACAGTGATAAGAACAACACCCGTGGAAATATGTTAACCTTACTCATTACCTGTCGAGACCAGGAGGCAAAGGAAGCATAACCATCATCGCAGAGCTTGCAGAGCCTTTGGGCAAGAAAAACAGATAAATGAGTCGGATTAGTTAGGGTTGCAAGGGCTAGTACCCTAAGCGGTTACCTAACCGGTCTTTGTTGTTGATCTTGGAGTTCCAAATCGTATGGTAGGTGTTAAGACAGGTGGCTAAAAACAAAACCCAAAGTTATGGCTCCGTACAGATTCATTTAATACAAGGTTGGCAGTGAATGTAAGCCATATGGAAACCAAATCGAAAAACCCAAGCTGTCAAATTTTCAATTAATGATAGCATGATGTATAAGTATAAATCCCAATCGCTTGTTGTGTGAGTTTCGAGGGTTATAAACCATTCAAAAAAAACCATGGTATTCAAAAGGGAAATGTAACAACAGTCTCGCATAAGCACATACAAATTTCATGCGACACCGATTAAGATATGGTTAATACAAAGGTAAGCTAGGTATAGTAAGAAGTGTAAAGAATTAATTTTTTTTTTAACAATGAATGTTATATTGGATCATGGTTTATCAAGCCAAAGATTAAGTCTGCAGTACTACTCATCCTGACACACACACATATTAATTACAATTTACAAAAATAATGTAAATACTATAAATAAAAAATTACATATTTTATGCGATATATTAACTACAATAACAATAACAAGAGAATAGTTTCACGAACTAAAATGTTCACATGCACAAATATGAAAAGAAGTAAAAGAGAAGAGAATAGTCTACAAGCTAAAATTCTCACACTCATAAACACAAAGCTACATGGGAAAGCAGCGAGTATTCAACAACTCAAACATAATAACGTAAATGTGTTATTGAAATTGGTTAAAAAATATATTTTGTTAAAAAATGAAGGTAGCATGAAATGTTAAAAATAAAACCTACTCAAACAAAATAATGTAAATGTGTTATCGCAATTGGTTAAAAATAACTATTTTGTTAAAAAATGACGGTAGCACACCATGTTAAAAAGAAAACCTTTAGCTTGAGACAATGGTTCTGCTTATAAATTTAAGTAATGAATCTTATCCTTCCAACTCAATGACTTTTCACCTACCACAGGCCACTAAGAATCTCTACTTGTATGTTATTACAAATGTTATCTTATAAGTGCAACTAATGACTCTTATCTTTCCAATTATAAGTGTAACTAATGACTCTTATCCTTCCAACTCAATGAATTTTCAGCTACCACAAGCCACTCCGAATCTCTATTTGTATTTGTATGTTATTATAAATATTATGTTACTCTCATTTTGACTATTTTAATTAGGTGAAGAATAATCATAAAACAAACAATTATTATCTCTCTAATCTGTTATTTATAATCTCTCTAATCGGTTATTAGACTCTTTCAATGTTAAACACTAATTCTTGAAATAATCACTCCAATATTTTGGATATCTATTTTTCCATTTTTTTCTCTCATAGATTATCAAACATTTCTGTAGTATTTATTCGAAGTGTTCACTTAATAGGAAGGAGATATAGTGAGTATGCATTGGAGATTCATTTCCTCTTTACCTAGAACATAAAACGACAAAACTTTTGGTATCCATTAATATGGAAGATATCCTTCAAATGTGTGTTGCAACTAAGTGGGTTTAAAAATTTAATATCAAGTTAAAGAGTGCTAATTAATAACAAAAACATTGAACACAACATTTTATAATTCAAATAAAAACTTTTTTTAAGAAAATAATTCATAAACTAATTTAAATAAATCCAAAATATTTAATGCTTTTCAAAGATATTAAATCTCACAACCTAAACGTAACCTTTAATATAAAAAATTGTGTCATATTTTTAAATGTTAAATGGAAAGTTAACCTTTCATAGTTATTTTTTAAAAAAGGAAATGTGTTGAACAATACTAGGATGAATCCAACCATTTAGCTAACAATGTAATCATAATATAATATTTCAAGTTATATTCAAGATAAATTAAAGAGGGAGAAAATTGACACCAAAAACACATAAGTTATAGAGTATACAAATCAACATAGAAATATAGCAAGCTACCTAAGTTATTAATATTGGAAGTATTTTCAAGTTATAGTTAAGATAAACTAAGGAGGGATCCACATCACAATGCACTTGGTGTGTTTTTTGCACAATCCCTTGTCATATTTCCTAATATTTAGGATAGATAATTCCACCTCTAGCTAGAGGTGATCTTATAGGTTTTTCCCACAACCATTACGAGCACTGAACCTCTACCCACATAGAGAACAATGGCACATATGCTAGGTGAAATAGAATTTAAAACTAACACATGTAACAAGGGAATTATGAAATTGACACAAGAGAAGACAAGAAAAGACAAAATATTTTCATTTTTTTTTTTTTTTGTAAATTCGGTGGGTCCACTCCATTTTCTATTTATATTTGAAAGCAGGTTACATAATATAAAAGTTAAACTATGGCCTCAACCTGCCCGCAGGAAACCAGGTCTGTTGGCCATCTAAATGCATGATAAGCAGTCCAAAACTGGAATTGTTTCATACGCCTAAACTTCTCCTGAGCTGTCTGTTCTATGATTCCTATATTTGCTTTCCTAGAGCATTTTGCAGATTGATTTCTAAACAGTAATATCATCAAAATTTAAAACAACACTAACTTCACTGTTTCTAAAAGACATAACTATTATGCTTCTGAAGAAGAGACTAGGGATGGGTCCTTGGCACTGGTGCCAGGCATGTCTGCTTGTTGTATCTGATGTAAGATCTGTTGAAGGATTTTTTCCATCCTTCCCACTTTATCATCCAGTCTACTTACTCTGTCAACAGTCTGATATTGAGTTATCTTTATGTGCTGAAGCTGGTCCTGGATTTCTAGAATTTGAGCCTGTAGACTTGTCCCCTGCTTTACTGTTTCTGCCTGGGTTTGCACTAGATGAAAGCTATGAATGGATTTTGCTATTAAGCATTTCACTATCCAATATGTGTGGACAGTCTGATTGAACAAGGTGAGGCGGCCCCTCGTGTTACCTGGATCTTGGATAAAATCCAAAATATCTGCTTCTGTCTCATTATCCTCAGGATCAGTTTGGATATCCCTCTCCCATCCTCGAATGACTTGCCTTGTGTTAGAAGAATTGCCTATAACATAGGTAGCAGCTAACGTTTCCAAATGTTCCTGGTTGGTCTTGCATCCTCTTTTCTTCGGGGCTGGTTAAGATTGCTCTGGCTGTTTTCCTTTAGTAGCCTCTGTTTTTACTCGGCGTTTTCCCATGTCTGCTGAGCACCTATATGCATGCATCGATACATCAACAGGAACAGCAACAAAATAAAGAGTTAGATGGATGTGGTCTGTGCGCCACCTTTGGGCTTTCAGCTCATGGTTGTCATACAAACTATGAGACTTAACCCGAAAGATTAAACTCTGTAATTTGTCTGACAGAACTTCAGTATGGGCCTTGGGACTCTGGGTCGGATAATAAAGGCTATTTCTCGGCTTAAGGTTCCAGAGAACATTAAAATAAGTTAACTAATTGACTCTGTGGGCAACATCATTGTATATATGGTTGTGGCCAATATGCTTAATAGGGTGCAGATGAGGGATAAAAAGTCTAGGATTCAGGTCTTGAAGGAGACAGGGCCTCAAGCGCTCATCGAAAGCAGGGCAGAGCTGAATAATATAGTCCCCATGCACTATGTATTTCCTAATATCTCACATACATAGAAATTGTTTTCTTGCATATCATAGTACAACCTTATTCTATGCTATGCCTTAACATTCACCATTTGAGTTAACATAAGGATCAAATAATTTATCTCTCTCCTCTATTAAAGCTTTTCAAAATTCATGAGATTTTTTTATTACAATATCTCGAGTTCCTCTAGTGTATTTTTTCCCTACCCTCTTCTTGTCTCTCTCCAATTTACATATATCAATTTTGTTCAAAGAAACTTGCGTAAAAAAAATAATCATTTTCTTGCTATCTCGCGGTCACCTCCTACACATATTATCTTATTGTAACACCCCTAGTTTTATGTTTTTTGAGTTAGACAGTTGAACCTAAATCCAAAGGGGAGTGGACCCCAATGGATAGCTATGGTGTGGATGTAATTAATTATTTAATTATGAAAAATAAATAAACTGTTTCTGTGCATATTGACCAAATGAGATTTTTGAGATCAATTTTCAAATCCATGAGGTATGGAAAGAGGCTAAGACTTTCCCCAAAAATCTTTCAAAAATCCTTGAAAGAAATTATTTCTAATTTAGATTTTCGAGGAAAAATCTAGATTTTCCCCAATGAGGTGGAGAGTAGTTGGGAAGAGGTAAAAAGATGGAAAATCAGAAAGAAGCTATAAAAGTCCCTAAATAAGGGAAGCCAAGGCAAACAGGAAGAAAAGCATACTGTAATTTTGGACGAAGAATTAGAAACAGGCTTTGGGGAGCATAAGCTTAAATAAACAACTCCAGAACAGATTGGGGTTGGTCTGTTCTAGGAGATGATCTCAGCTCGGGGGTGAGTTCTGGAGATAGATGAACTCTAAGGCTAGGAGGAATGGTCAATTGCAGAAGTGGTATGCCCATAATGTTATGAATGGTTGAATTACTTGTTACTGTGTAGTGTGATTAATGACTGTAGATGTTATTTTATTTTAAAATGCTGAAACTTGTATTCCATACATTTACAAAAAAATTTAGAAGAATTTAATACTCTTAATTCTGCATAGTTGTAGGAACAGGAATTATGGGGAAATTCACCCAGAAGCTCTAAACCTGCTATTGGTTTAAATCTGGAGATTTATACTACTCCCATAATTCATGAAAGTTGTAACTTTAATTTGCTTCTGTGAAAATATAAATCAAATTATGTATGAGCTAGGAAAACAGACTTAGAAGATGAAAAATCATCTATGAATTGGAGGAAGTTATAGACATTAGGTACTGTATAAATATTGCAGATATAAATTTTCTGAAGTTCATATCTATATATATTGTAACCTTTTGCAACAAGGAAAGATCTGAGCTGAAAAGGAAATAAGTTCAGTTACTAGAATTACATATATTCAAGCAGAAAAGTTGCATGGTATACTGGAAATTAATACCATAGTAATGAAATCATAAGGCTGGTAAAAATATAGTTTATAAGTAAATATAAAGTTGGAAGGTCAAACTCATTTCCTAGCACTTCAATTTATTTGACCCATTTCATGAGATATAAAATAGAAAATTTAAAATAAGAGGAAAACCAGTAAAAGCTATAGGGGAGTAATTGGGAGAGAAATAGATATACTGCATCGGAAAAATACTTTATTATGGTCTACAAGGAAAAGTATAATTATGAAAGACATTAACAAAAATCATTTGGACATATTCAAGTAGACCTATGTAATTCAGTAGGGAATTTCAGAGTTACACTAACATCTGTATACCACTAAATAGAGTTGAACTTAAACACATGAGTCACAGGAGTATATCTCCTTGATTTAATATTGATTTTTATACCAGAATAACAATGGTATAAAACTTCTAATGTACATATAGAAGAAGGACCTATGCAATTACTGGTAGAGAACCAAATTCTTTCACACACTGTCTAAATATTAATAGCAGACCCGAGATAGATATTATATAAGAGAAGACTAACTCCTATCATATCAAAATAAAATAAAATTATTCATTAACTGAAATTTTTTTCGGACAACTATAGCAAAAATAATCTGTCTCTCAAATTTCACAAGTATGAAATTAGAGAAAAATCATTTCTGAACAGTAGATCGATGAAAGATATTGTAGATGAGCCTCATTTCAGTGCTGAGAAAATTATAAATTAGCTACGAAGGACCTCGGGTAGAGAACCCCAAAAACTAATTCTTCAGTAACTATAAATAATCAAATTCGCATCCAATGAAAAATTATTATAATTAATATTGTGGTACAGTCCATGAGTAGTTGTTCTACGAATACAAATTTCATATTATTACAATAATCACAGATGCGAAAATTGACTGAGGCATGAGCCTTCTCCGAGAGGTATAAGAGGGAAACATGTCAAAACCCCCTACCAGGAAACCAAGCGAAGCTAGGACCTGATAAATCGAAGGTAAACATGCTTCAGATCACCTACCTGAAACCACGAATAGTTGCAATAAAACACCCAAGTTGGAGTCGAAAACAATGTGTACGTTACCTGGGCATTGCAAGAAAACGAGGAAACCATTATACCATTAATTGAGAAAAGGAACCGAGCAGATTAACTTAATAAGTTATCAAATAGCTTCCAACTATGGATTACCTGAGTCGTATAGGTGAAAATGTTGAATGATGAGTGATCCTGAGTAATAAAAACAAAAATCGATTGGTTATATAAGCTTAGACCTTAGGAATTTTAACTCAACAAAATGGAAAAAATCTCTGTGTATAACCAAAAGAGTTACCTCCATGGAAGCCATGAGTCTATAAGGACTGTTGGAAATATTTTCATTGATGGCAAAGGAATTGGCAAAGAAGGAGCATCTGCAACAAGCAAAATTGTCCAGAGACAGAGTCCATCGAATAGAAAAGAATAAGTGTATGTTCTAGTAAATGGTAACTCATGTGTGAACATATGCATCCTGATGGAGTCCATGATAATTAATGGTGCTTTGTATGTTCTTTGAGGAACCGATGTTAATACGGTCGACAGTGTATCCAAACTGGTAGACAATGGAGTTATATATTCGTGATAAACAAAGATATGGTTTTAAGCTCCACATGGAAGGGTCTACGCTATTAGTAAGGAGCTGACTGGTTTTCATGGAGAAAGGAACAAGGAGCGAGGGCATCGCGAAAGAACTAAAATAGAGTATTTGGCATTGAACTCTCGATGGAACATGGACTAACCCTTTGGAATCATGAACGGAACCTGGAAGGAAAGAGGTAGAACGTAACAAAAGGAAGCGCGACGGAACCCTGCGTGGAAGAGCAGAACGATGACCGAGTGAACAGTGAAGGCGGTATCCGGGTTTCATCGCACCACCTTTCAGTGATAGGTGGTATTCCCTGGTTGGGGAGTGATTCCATAGAAATTTTGACACATAGCAAAGGTGGACCCACAAAAACCGCTATCAAAGTGCGCCATCGCACGTTAACGTTCAACCAAAGAAGCCGAGCGATATTATTGAACGTCATTGATTTGGGAAGGGGTCATCGGACGGTGTTCATTGGCTATAGATGCGCGAAAGTTACCCAAGGTATGACACGCCATCGCACGTTATCATCCGTGCATCATCAATGAATGATATCCGTCGGATCATCTGAAGCTGAACGATGTGCTCTCCGCCGTCGGATGGAAACGATCGTTAGCGATGGGCCCCAGTTTTAAATTATATTGATTAGGACTTTTCAAATTAACGTTTTTCGGGCTTAACCAAGGTTTTTTATGATGAAAAGTGATTGGACCATCATCTTTGAATGTTATTCCAAAGTTGGTGGAATGAACAAACCTAGGGTCGACTTATAAAGGTCTATTTAAAAGCCATTTGATAAAAGCACTGGTTATTAATATAAAGTTCTATTATATATTTAATTGCAAAAGGTTGTGAATAATGTTTATTTATCAAATTCCACGAATTTGATAAATAAAATTCCAATAAAAGAAATAAAACCATCAGCGGTTGGTGGTTTTGACTCATGGTTTTAATAAAGGCAAAAACTATATAAGGAGAAGACGATTATAGTACAAGGGTGCATGCAGAGGAATTGATAACGAATAAATCTCTTTAAGAGATATCTGCATGATTGAACTCTGATAGATCTGAATCTACGATGCACCTGTGGATTTGACAAAGGTTCAATATCTCTAGATCTAGAAATAATGAATCTCTTGGAAGATCTGTAAAAGAAATGATGAAGACGTGCTGCCAGTTTGATGTACAAATTGAAGAAATTTGGTGAATCTGAGGGTTGAAGCCTTCAGTATGAGAGTGGATGTTTGCTTCCAGTAGAAGCTGGTGTTAAATCAGGGGGTTGGAGCTCCCTTCCAGCATTGACTGGAGAACAAGAGAAGGTTGTAGCCTTCTACAAGTTGGTGCCTGCATGCTGGTATAAGTCTGCGCCAGTACAAAATTGTAAGAAGTTTTCTTTATAATAAATATTGAAGACTGAGATAACAACAACAGTGGTTTTCTCCCGAATTGGGTTTCCACTTTAAACACTGGTGTTCATATGTGTTGCTTATGTTTGATGGGTTGTTCTGTTATTTTTGTTCATGCTGCTTACTAAACATCTAATGAATAAATGATGCAATGATCTAAGTAAAGACATAATAAGATCTCTGGATATACAAGTTGGATTCAGTAAAGTAGCATATGGTTTTAAGAAAGAAAAATTAAAAGTTCTCAGTCAGCTCTAAATACTAATTCACCCCCCCCTCTCAGTATTTATTCCAGCAATTGGTATCGGAGCTGGTCCTTCTGAAAAAGCTTAACCGCTAGAAGGAAGATCAAACAAGATGAGCAATCAAGATGGAACAGCTTCTATCAGGCCTCCGCTCTTCAACGGAAGTAATTTAATCTTCTGGAAAACAAGGATGAGATCTTATCTGTAGTCTTTGGGAGCAGATGTATGGGCTATTATTGAAACAAGATATCAATATCCAGCCACCGTACCAACAGATTCAACGGAAAGAAATAATTATGAAACAAATGCAAAGGCTGTCAATGCTTTATTGGGAAGTTTAATTGAATCAGAATTTGTCAAAATCATGCAGCTGGATACAACAAAGGCAATATGGGACAAAATCATTCTAAGTTATGAAGGTGATGCAAAGGTAAAAAGTGCTAAACTCCAAACTCTCAGAATTCAATATGAGAATCTAAAAATGCATAATGAGGAGAGCATTGCCGATTCCTTTTTACGTCTTGATGATATCGTAAATCGTATGAGAAATCTAGGAGAAACAATAGCTTAATCAACTTTGGTTGAGAAAGTTTTAAGATCACTAACGACAAAATTTGAGTCAAAAGTTTTTGCTCTCGAAGAAAAGCAGGATCTTCAAAATCTTACTGTGGTGCAACTTCATGGCATACTAACCGCATATGAAATGAGAAGAGGAGGACCATCTGAAGTCAAAGAAGCCGTCTTTAGAGCTTCTACAAAAGGGAAGGAAGTACAAGAGACAGAAGGATCAAGGTATATCTCAGAAGAAGATGAGGTAAATTTTGTAAAGAAACTCCAACTTGGTACAGGACGGTTCAAAGGTAAGCTTCCTTTCAAATGTTTTTCCTGTGGAAGAGTTGGTCATTATGCCGCTAAGTGTCCCCAAAAAGAAACACATGAAAAAGGAAAGAACGTAGCAAGAAGGAATAAGAATCGGTTTAGCACTAGAAAAAGTTACTATACTCATGAAGACAGTGATGGGTTATCAGATAGTGAGGAAGAATGTGAACAAGATCTTAGACTTCTCATGGAATTTGAAAAAGAGTCTAGAGAAGAAAAGGATACTTTTATGGATGCTTTAGAGGACAATGATTTTCTTGATGAAATAAATCAACTCAAAATATGCTTAGAAGAAAGTAAAATAACCATAGAGACTCTGAAAAACCAGCTTCAAGAAAAGGAGAAACATAATGAGAAATTAGAATGTGAAATAGTAAGTCTAAGAAAAGAAATTGAGAAAGTAAAGACTTTGAATCTTAGATTTGCTAAAGGATATGAAACCTTAGATGAGATTATCAAGATACAAAGTTCTCCTCTTATAAATACAGGTCTTGGATATATCAGAGAATCTTCTCAAGCTTCAGCACCAAATTATCTAAAAGTAGCTACAGCCAATACACAACATTCTGCCCCTCAGCAAGAGAGTAAAGAATCTCTACAGATAAGGCATGACCATCTCAATTCAAAGAACAATAACAGGAGTACCTTTCAAAGAAACACCAATCAACAAGTAAATTTAAGTAGAATATTTCATGATCGCAGAAATTTCTTCTTCAATGGACAATGTTTCTCATGTCACAATTTTGGTCATAAAGTTGTTCAATGTGTTGCATATAAAACCATCATGACAAGAGAAGAAAGAAAGAAAAGGATTGATATTGAAACAAAGAAGAATACTTATAACAACTTTTCTCCTCTTCAAAATGAAGTTGAATGTGCTTATTGCAATAACTTTGGCCATGAAGAATCTGAATGCAGGAGCAAAGTTCAGCCAAAAGAACATGTACCTTCAAGCTCCAAAGTATGGAAAAAGAAGGAATTACAAGTTGAAAATTTTGGCATAGCGTTATTTGCAGAAGATGAAGAAAACCAATGGTACATTGATAGTGGATGCTCAAGACACATGACAGGTGACAAAAACAAACTTCTTGCATATAGTGCTCTAGAAAAGGAAAAGAATGTTACATTTGGAAATGATATTTCTGCGGTCATTAAGGGAAAAGGGTCTGTTTTTCTAAAAGAAAAAGTGAAAGCTAATGAAGTCATGTATGTGGATGGATTAAAGCATAACTTGTTAAGTGTAAGTCAAATGTGTGATCAAGGAACTGAAGTTGTCTTTAGTTCAAAAGAATGTGTGGTACGTGATCTTGATACAGGAAAAAAAATTATAAAAGGAAACAGAACTCCAAGCAACCTGTATGTATTGAAGAACTGCAAAGAACAATTTCACTTGAGTAAATATTCAGAAAACTGGCTATGGCATAGAAGGTTGGGGCATCTGAGCTTCTCTCAAATCAACAAATCAAGCAGACTCAAAGAAGTTTGTGATCTTCCCACTATTTCTCTACCCGAAAGTATCATATGCAAATCTTGCCAATTCGGTAAGCAAACTAGAGTGCAATTTAATGCCAAGGAAGGATCATCAAGTAAGCCTCTTGAACTCATTCATACTGACATATGTGTACCTATGAGGAAAAAGTCACCACGTGGTGAACAATACTATATCTTATTTATTGATGATTTCTCTAGAATGTGTTGGATTGGGTTGATTAAACACAAAGATGAAGCATTTGAGAAATTTCATATCTTCAAAGAAATGGTTGAAAATGAATTAGATCTAAAAATCAAGTGTCTTAGATCTGATCGAGGAGGAGAATATACATCAGATGAATTCCTTGAATTTTGTGAACAACATGGCATAAAAAGACAGTTTTCTGTAGCTGGCACTCCACAACAAAATGGGGTACTAGAAAGAATGAATAGAACAGTTCAACAAATGGCTAGAGCTATGCTTGATGATTCTGGAACACCTGACACATTTTGGGGAGAAGCAGCACATACAACGGTAAATATTCTTAACAAGGCACATATTCCTGTAAACAGTGATAAAACTCCATATGAACTATGGTATGGCAATCCTCCCACTGTAAAGCACTTTAGATTTTTTGGGAGCAAATGCTTTATCAAAAATAATGATGAAAAACTTGGCAAGTTTGAACCCAGAGCAAATGAAGGAATATTTCTTGGCTACTCCTCTAGGAGTAGGGCATATAAATGTTACAATACAAGACTTCGGAAGATTGTTGAATGTATAGATGTTGTTATTGATGAGTTTCTTGTAGCTCCAAAAGAAGAAAAACAAACAACAGATGAAGACGATGATGACATATATCCTTCTACATCAAATAGGAATGATATAAACAGTGAACCCAATGAAGAACCCGAAGATGATTTATCTGAAAAAGCTCCATCCAGATATGTTCAAAAGAATCATCCAGAATCTCAAATTTTGGGAGAAAAGGGAGCAGGTGTACAAACAAGGACTCTTGTGGGATCTTCTAGTTACCTGGCATTTCTATCCACTACTGAACCACAAAATGTCAATCAAGCAAGGAAGATGAATGTTGGATTCAAGCCATGAATGAAGAACTTGATCAAATTGAAAAGAATCACACTTGGGAATTAGTACCAAGACCTCATGACAAAAATGTCATTGGAACTAAATGGATATTCAAAAATAAGTTAAATGAGAATGGGTATGTTATAAGAAATAAAGCTAGACTTGTTTGCAAGGGGTATGCTCAACAATAAGGTATAGACTTTGAAGAAAATTTTGCCCCTGTAGCTAGACTTGAAGCCATAAGAATGTTTCTTTCTTTTTCAAGCTTCAAACAATTGGTATCAAAGTTTATCAAATGGATGTTAAATCTGCTTTTCTCAATGGTGATGTAGAAGAATTTTATATAGAACAACCTGAAGGATTCATTTTGGGAAATGATGAAAATCTTGTTTGTATACTTAAAAAGGCTCTATGTGGTCTCAAACAAGCTCCAAGGGCATGGTACTATCGTCTTGACAAATATCTTCATCAACAAGGATTTTCTAAGGGGTCTCCTAACAACAACTTATACATAAAAACTGAAAATGATAAACTACTGATTGTGGTTGTATATGTTGATGATATCATTTTTGGAAGTAATGAAGAGTCTTTGAGTCAGAAATTTTCTTATGATATGCAGCAAGAATTTGAAATGTCTTTACTTGGGGAACTAACATTCTTTCTTGGCTTGCAAGTGCAACAGACAACTGATGGCATATTCTTATCACAAACAAAATATCTTAAAAAAATTCTGAAGAAGTATGGTATGGAAGAATGCAAACCTGTAAGTACACCAATGGTAACCGGATGTAATCTCAGTTCTCATGATGATTCTCCTACAGTGAATCAACTAGAATACAGATCTATGATAGGAGGTCTACTTTATCTCACTGGGACTAGACCAGACATTATGCATTCCAAGACCAAGCACATTCCCATCAAGTATCACTTCTTACATGAACAAGTGCTTGAACAAAAGGTGAAGTTGGAGTATGTTCCCTCCAAAGAACAAGTCGCTGATATCTTTACCAAACCTCTACCCAGAGAAGTGTTTGAATAGCTTAGACAAAAGCTGGGAGTAGTCTCTGCCATGCAAAAGATCAGATCTGCTTAAATTTATAAGATTAAATTGGATATGCTCCAATTGAAAGTGTTCAGGATGCACAGGCTAAGGGGGAGCATTGGTCATGTGGAAAGGATGCATTATTGGCACTCTAATTGGTTGTTGTGCTTGAAAATTTCTGATCTTGATTGTATAAGTCATTTATGTTCTTTCATTAATTATTATGTTGTTTAAAGATGTAGCATGATCTCAGGGGGAGCATGGTATTATCGGTATGAAGGATATTGATCAACCCTTTGCCATTGATGTCAAAGGGGGAGAAAAAAAAAAAAAAACACAAAGGGGTTTCTACAAGACAAACAAAGGAAGAGTATTGCCATCAATGCCAAAGGGGGAGATTGTTGGAAATATTGTCATTGATGGCAAAGGAATTGGCAAAGAAGGAGCATCTGCAACAAGCAGAATTGTCCAGAGACACAGTCCATCGAATAGAAAAGAATAAGTGTATGTTCTAGTAAATGGTAATTCATGTGTGAATATATGCATCCTGATGGAATCCATGATAATTAATGGTGCTCTGTATGTTGTTCGAGGAACCGATGTTAATACGATCGACAGTGCATCCAAACTGGTAGACAGTTGAGTTATATATTCATGATAAACAAAGATATGGTTTTAAGCTCCACATGAAAGGGTCTACGCTATTAGTAAGGAGCTGACTGGCTTTCATGGAGAAAGGAACGAGGAGCGAGGGCATCGCGGAAGAACTAAAACAAAGTATTTGGCATTGAACTCTCGATGGAACACGGACTAACCCTTTGGAATCATGAACGGACCTGGAAAGAAAGAGGTAGAACGTAACAAAAGGAAGCACGACGGAACCCTGCGTAGAAGAGCGGAACCATGACCGAGTGAATAGTGAAGGCGGTATTCGGGTTTCATCGCACCACCTTTCGGTGTTAGGAGGTATTACCTGGTTGGGGAGCGATTCCATAGAAACGTTGACACGTAGCAAAGGTGGACCCACGAAAACCGCTATCAAAGTGCGCCATCGCACGTTAACGTTCGACCAAAGAAGCCGAGCGATATTATTGAATGCCATTGATTTGGGAAGGGGTCATCGGACGGTGTTCATTTGCTATAGATGCATGAAAGTTACCCAAGGTACGGCACGCCATCGCGCGTTATCATCCATGCATCATCAACAAACGATATCCGTCGGATCATCTGAAGCCGAGCGATGTGCTCTCCGCCGTCGGATGGAAACAATCGTTAGCGATGGGCCCCAGTTTTAAATTATGTTGATTGGGACTTTTCAAATTAACGTTTTGCGGGCTTAAACAAGGTTTTTTATGACGAAAAGTGATTGGACCATCATCTTTGAATGTTATTCCAAAGTTGGTGGAATGAATAAACCTGGGGTCGACTTATAAAGGTCTATTTAAAAGCCATTTGATAAAAGCATTGGTTATTAATATAAAGTTCTATTATATATTTAATTTCCAAAGGTTGTCAATAATGTTTATTTATCAAATTCCACGAATTTGATAAATAAAATTCCAATAAAAGAAAGAAAACCATCAGCGGTTGGTGGTTTTGACTCATGGTTTTAATAAAGGCAAAAACAATATAAGTAGAAGACGATTATAGTACAAGGGTGCATGCAGAGGAATTGATAACGAATAAATCTGTTTAAGAGATATCTGCATGATTGAACTCTGATAGATCTGAATCTACGATGCACCTGTGGATTTGACGAAGGTTCAAGATCTCTAGATCTAGAAATAATGAATCTCTTGGAAGATCTGTAAAAGATATGATGAAGACGTGCTACCAGTCTGATGTACAAATTGAAGAAATTTGGTGAATCTCAGGGTTGAAGCCTTCAGTATGAGAGTGGATGTTTGCTGCCAGTAGAAGCTGGTGTTAAATCAGGGGGTTGGAGATCCCTTCCAGCATTGACTGGAGAACGAGCGAAGGTTATAGCCTTCTACAGGTTGGTGCCTGCGTGCTGGTATAAGCCTGCGACAATACAAAATTGTAAGAAGTTTTCTTTATAATAAATATTGAAGACTGAGATAACAGCAGCGGTGGTTTTCTCCCAAATTGGGTTTCCACCTTAAACACTGGTGTTCATATGTGTTGCTTATGTTTGATGGTTTGTTCTGTTATTTTTGTTCAGGCTGCTTACTAAACATCTGATGAATAAATGATGCAATGATCTAAGTAAAGGCATAATAAGATCTCTAGATATACAAGTTGGATTCAGTAAAGTAGCATATGGTTTTAAGAAAGAAAAATGAAAAGTTCTCAGTCAGCTCTATATACTGATTCACCCCCCCCCCCTCTCAGTATTTATTCCAACAAGGACGAGGGCTCCGTGTAGCAATGGCGATGCAAGATGGGCCAAAACGTATGCACTTGACTTATATAAAATTCATTTTGAAGGCAGAGCTTGAATGTTCTACGCCATCTCTATCATAGAAATTTAATGAAATTACCCTCAGACTCTAAACGCCAACTCCTAATAAAATATATGCGCTTGGTATGCATCAAGAATGATGACCCATACTATCTATGGTGACTCTCATGAAACCGACAAAAGGAAATAGCTCATAATAATGAAAACTAGAGCACTCAGCAAATAGAACGAAACTTGGAAAACAAAACGTATTGTAAGAGAGTCAAATAAGCCATATTCAAAATGATTTTAACATTTTATTGCCACACAACGACAATATAGAGGTTACCTGGAGCAATGAGCATTCAACATGATATTGTGTATACGAGATTGGGCAATCATGCTCCTGGTCGACAAAGAACAACGCAGAAGAACATATAAAGTCTATGTCTTATGGAGAAAAAAATTTCAATTGACAAATGAAACTGTAGAGTGGATAAATGGCATGATATATCGAGCAAAAAATCCCTAGCTAGTCGCTTCTCTCCACTGCCCACGTGGAGAGCGATGCCCAAACCTATTTGATTTCAATTGAAAAGTGCATCGAAAGACATAAAAATATCCATAGTACAAGACCGAGATTTACAAATTAAACTCATGGTACGCATTACACCAACCGCCATACGACTCTCATTACATAGTGTCACTTAAGTTGATTCTATTAAATGACAACGGGCCGAGACACATAGCCACAACAAACGAGGAATGGTGAGGTACCAATGAACGACATAATTTTTAAAAGGTGAGTAAATGATAGACAGATACATACTAGCCTCGGGATTTTGGAAATCCCTAAACCCTAAATACAATACGAATGAATAAATAAGTCTTCGTTCGATGGTAACGATAGGAAATGATAACAAGTCTATCATATTTGTGATGCAAAAAGGTATTAGACCATCATTTTGTTATATACAACCCAATCCTAAATCAAAGTTGAATTCGATGATATATGTATACTCTCATGCCTACGGTAGTAAGGTCTTAAAACAAGGAAATTCGAAATATGGTGAAGGTGTATCTAATAATACACAACAAAAACAATCATATATCAGTTAAGGGAATCAAATACATCATGATTATAAACTATTGTGAATGAGGTTATCAAGGAGTTGAATATTGGAACAGAGGTGTCATAAGAATATAAACTATACTATTAATAGTACATGGAAAATAAATATGGACACAATATTAAAGGCTAGATATATTGAAAAAAAAAAAAATTGTGGTTAGGTTGGGAGACATTAGAAATGGTTTCAGGGCCCATGTTAGAAAAACTAGGCTGTTGTTGTACTCACTGTATAAATTATTTCTTGTTGAATTTTATTTTATTTTTTATTTTTATTTTTTATTTTTTTATTTTTTATTTTTTTCTGTTACTGATATGTGTTGTTTAGTGTACAGTGGTACTAAAACGGAAAATTCAATGGCTGAAGGTGATGAAATTTATGTTGATCTGTGTGATGAGGATAACACGCCAAATCCAAACGCTCCTTTGATGGCTATGTTGCACAGGTTGCAACAGGAGATGGCTGAGATAAGAAGCCAGAATGATAGGCTGTCATTAGCCAGTGAGGAGAAGGAAAAGCTCATTAGAGAATTGACTTCGCGGAATAGTGAAGAAGGTGAAGGTTTCGGAAAGAGGAAGAAAGGCAAGTTCTCTGATGATTCTGAGGAAGATGACATTACTAGACATCAGTTTAAATAGAGAAAGGAATTACAGGGGGGAATTCCGAAAGATCAAACCTCCCTCCTATGATGCGGAGAAGGAGGAAGATGCTGAGGCTTGGTTGCTGAATATGATTAAGTATTTCCAGGTCTATGAATATGAAAGCAATCTGAAGGCTAGATTAGATGTTTACCAGCTATAGGGTAAGGCTACCTTCTGGTGGGAGGAGATGAAAATGGTCCATGCCATTGATGAAAATACCGTGACTTGGGAAGATTTCCAAGTCAAGTTTAAAAACCGTTATTTGAACAAACGTTATTATGATGATAAAGCAAAGGAGTTTCACGAACTGATATTGGGACAGCTCACCATAGATGAGTTTGTCACCAATTTTACAAATCTGTTAAGGTATGTTCCTTATATTTGTGAAGAGAAGGCAAAGGTGCAAAGGTTTTTGAACTGTTTGCCTGCTGTGTACAAGGAGAAAATAGTGTTCGATAATCCAAAAACTATGAACGAAAAGGTGAGAAAAGCTAGATTATGCTACCAGCAATTTAAAGGAAAGAGTGAGCATGGGAAAAGCTGGGTAAACAAGGTTGAATTCAAAGGAAAGAAATCGAAACCAGCTTACTTGAAGAAATTTGGTAGGGATCATCAGTGGAAAAAATTTAATAAACCAAAGGAAAGTCAAACTGCGCAGTCCCATGTTGGTTCAAAACAAATAGATGGAGATAATAAAAATGAAGGAACAGTTAAAATGCGGAAGCCTTTGAACTGTTGGGGCTACAGAGAACCTTATCTGATGAGGGACTGTCCACACCGAAATATTCAGATGATTATGAGGGATCGAGAAGCTACCACAGTGAATGATATAGCAAGGAATATACCCACTATCAGTGCAGCCTTGGAGAACCGACAAGTAGAACGCCAAGCTACTATGGTCAAGATGGAAGGTAAGATTGTTGACCAATCTATTACCGTTTTGATTGATCCGGGTGCTTCTTTGAGTTACATTAGTCCACAAGTAGTAGAGAAATGTAAACTCAAGATTGAAAAATTTTAGCAGTCTTGGTTAGTCTAGTTAGCCACTGGCACCAAGAGAAAAGTAACTCATAAGTTACCTCAAAAAATAATTAAATTAAATGATTTTCAGACATAAGTAAAATTAACCATTCTCCCCTAGGCTCATATGACTTGCTGATAGGAATGGACTAGTTAGAAAAGAGAAAGGTTATGATGAACTGTTGGGATAAAACTCTACATTGCATAGATGAGGAGGGGAGAGACCCTTTATACTCAAAGGAAAACCAAAACCAATCTCTGTAAGACAAATATCAGCTTTGCAATTAAAAATAACAGCTAGGAAAGGGTATCAAGTATATGTTGTACATGTTGAAGAACTAGGACAGCCACCTGAAGAAAACCCGCTAGATAATTTACCAGTGGTAAGGGAGTTTAAAGAAGTTTTTCCAGATGAGATTCCTCATCTTCCCCCCAAAAGAGAGATTGACTTTTCAATCGATTTGGTGCCTGGAGCAACACCTGTTTCCAGAGCCCCTTATCAAATGAGCCCTCTCGAACTCAGGGAGTTGAAAATGCAATTGCAAGAATGGTTGGATAAAGGTTATATCAGACCGAGTGTGTCTCGTTGGGGAGAATTGGTGCTGTACGTGAAGAAGAAGGATGGAACCTTTAGAATGTGCATTGATACCGTCAACTGAATAAGTTGACAATAAAAAATAGATACGCATTGCCCAAAATTGGTGACCTTTTTGATCAGGTAAGAGGGGCTTCTGTATTTTCCAAGATTAATCTAGGGACTGGTTATCACCAACTCAGAATTAAGGAGGAAGACATTAGTAAAACAACTTTTCGAACCAGGTATGGTCACTACGAATTTGTAGTCCTACCTTTTGGTTTGACAAATGCCCCTGCCACTTTTATGTGCTTGATGAACAACGTTTTGAACAAGTACTCGGATAAATTTGTACTAGTGTTCATAGACGATATTCTGGTTTATTTGGAAAGTGAGGAAGAGAACAAAGAACACTTAAGGATAGTTTTGCAAACTTTGAAAGAAAACCAGTTATATGCCAAATTCAGTAAATGTGAATTTTATAAAGACAAGATTCAATACTTTGGGCATATTATTTCTGAACAAGGGTTGGCTATTGACCCTGAGAAAATAAAGGCTATTAGAGAATGGTCGGTGCCGACTGATGTTTCAGCAGTGAGATCATTTATGGGAATTGCAGGCTATTATTGAAGATTTGTGGAAATATTTTCTGCAATAGCACATCCCATAACTTCACTAGAGAAAAAAGGCACAAAATTTGAGTGGACTGAAAAATGCCAAAACAATTTTGAACAACTAAAATTAAGACTCACGACAGCCCCTATACTGAAGATTGTAGATCTTGACAAAGAGTTTGTTGTGTGTACTGATGCATGTAGAGAGGGGTTTGGAGGAGTTCTGTTGCAATAAAATTCTGTGATTTTATATGAGTCTAGGAAACTTAAGAAACATGAACAGAACTACAGTGTATATGATCTGGAATTGGCTGCTGTAATTCATGCCGTGAAGATGTGGCGACACTATCTTCTTGGAAAAAAATTTACATTGATGACTAATCATATTAGTCTCAAATATTTCTTTTCCCAAACTGATTTGAATGCTCGACAAGCCAAATGGCTGTCTTTTCTGAGTGAATTTGATATGGACATAAAACATATCAAAGGGAAAGAAAACAAAATTGCTGATGCGCAAAGCACAAATGCTCGCCAAAACATAAGCAACATTGGGAGTAGTGCTAGTTTGGATTTAGAAGAACTAGTTAAAAAGGTGACAGATCAAGATCCAAATTATGAGAATTCACAAGTGAGAATATTGAAAAAATAAATGGCTGAATACACTCAAAACCAAAAAGGGTTGATCTGTTACAAAAACAAATTGTACATCCCTAATGTGGATTCGTTGAAAAAAGAGATCCTAGATGATTACCATAAACAACCATATGCAGGACATCCTGGATATCAGAAAATGCTTACAACCTTGAAAAGGACATTGTTTTCGCTAGGAATGAAAAAGGATGTGGCAGATTATTTAGCTCGGTGCATGGAATGTCAACTAGTCAAAGTTGAACATCAGCATCCAGCTGGTCTTTTAAATCCCTTGCCAATTGTAGAATGGAAATGGGACACTGTTTCTATAAATTTCATAACCGGGTTACCCAGAAAAAAGTACCAGCATGACTTAGTAATGGTAGTGGTAGACACCATAACAAAAGCTGCACACTTCGTACCTGTAAAATATACTTTTGGGATAGCCCAAGTAGCAGATGCGTTCCTAAAAGTGATAGTAAGACTACACAGGGTTCCAAAGATGATTATTTCAGATAGAGATGCTAAGTTCACAGCCGCCTTTTGGAAAGGTCTGTTTGGGGGCATGGGCACTAAATTGAATTTTAGTACTTCCTATCACCCTCAAACGGATGGTCAAATGGAGAGAAAAAATCAAATCTTGGAGGATATGCTGAGAATGTACGTGATGGATAGGCCATAAAAATGGGAAGATTACTTGCATTTAGCTGAATTTTCTTATAACAACAACTATCAATCTTCCATCAAAATGAGTCTATTTGAAGCACTCTATGGAAGGAAATGTCATACTCCGTTAAGCTGGAGCCAACCAGAAGATAAGCTAGTATTGGGACCAGATACTTTACAAGAGATGGAAAGGATTGTCAAACAAATACAAAGAAACATCATGACAGCACAAGACCGACAGAAAAGCTATGCTGATAAAAAGAGGGTGCATCGGGAGTTGAAAGTGGGTGATCATGTGTACCTGTGTATTAAACCCAAAAAGAGCACACTTTATGCTAGAATTTGTGAAAAATTGGCTCCTAGATATTGTGGGCCTTTTGAAGTGTTAGAAAGGGTGGGACCAGTGGCTTATAAGCTGGCCCTACTGCCCCATGTTAAATTTCATGATGTGTTTCATGTTTCGTTATTAAAAATATATGTACATGACGCTTCTCACATTGTTGATTGGAATGTGATACAGGTGGAACCAGAAAGGGAGTTCCTTCTAGAGCCGCTTCAAATATTGGAGCGGGAAGAAACTAAATTGAGAAACCGAACAGTAGCAAGAGTAAAGGTGCAGTGGAAGCACTTTACTGCTGAAGAAGCTACATGGGAAAGAGAAGTTGAGATGATGGAAAAATATCCATATCTATTTTCAAAATGAACTCTGGTACTTAGTTTTCAACACCGAGGATGGTGTTTGTTTTCAGAGGGGGAATATGTAACACCCCTAGTTTTATGTTTTTCAAGTTAGACAGTTGAACCTAAATCCAAAGGGGAGTGGACCCCAATGGATAGCTATGGTGTGGATTTAATTAATTATTTAATTATGAAAAATAAATAAACTATTTCTGTGCATATTGACCAAATGAGATTTTTGAGATCAATTTCCAAATCCATGAGGTATGGAAAGAGGCTAAGACTTTCCCCAAAAATCTTTCAAAAATCCTTGAAAGAAATTATTTCTAATTTAGATTTTTGAGGAAAAATCTAGATTTTCCCCAATGAGGTGGAGATTAGTTGGGAAGAGATAAAAAGCTGGAAAAGCATAAAGTAGCTTTAAAAATCCCTAAATAAGGGAAGCCTAGGCAAATAGGAAGAAAAGCATCCTGTAATTCTGGACGCAAAATTAGAAATAGGCTTTGGGGAGCATAAGCTTAAATAAGCTACTCCAGAACAGATTGGGGTTGGTCTGTTCTAGGAGATGATCTCAGCTCGGGGGTGAGTTTTGGAGATAGAGGAACTCTAAGGTTGGGAGGACTGGTCAATTGCAGAAGTGGTATGCCCATAATGTTATGAATGGTTGAATTACTTGTTACTGTGTAGTGTGATTAATGACTGTAGATGTTATTTTATTTTAAAATGCTGAAACTTGTATTCCATACATTTACAGAATTGTTTAGAAGAATTTAATCCTCTTAATTCTGCATAGTTGTAGGAACAAGAATTATGGGGAAAATCATCCAGAAGCTCTAAACCTGCTATTGGTTTAAATCTGGATATTTATACTACTGCCATAATTCATGAAAGTTGTAACTTTAATCTGCTTCTGTGAAAATATAAATCAAATTATGTATGAGCTAGGAAAACAGACTTAGAAGATGAAAAATCATCTATGAATTGGAGGAATTTATAGACATTAGGTATTGTATAAATATTGCAGATATAAATTTTCTGAAGTGAATATCTATATATATATTGTAACCTTCTGCAACAAGGAAAGATCTGAGCTGAAAAGGAAATACGTTCAGTTACTAGAATTACGTATATTCAAGCAGAAAAGTTGCATGTTATACCAAAAATTAATACCATCGTAATGAGATCATAAGGCTGGTAAAAATATATTTGTTAAGTAAATATAAAGTTGGAAGGTCAAACTCCGTTCCTAGCACTTCAATTTATTTGACCCATTTCATGAGATATAAAATAGAAAATTTAAAATAAGAGGAAAACCAGTAAAAGCTATAGGGGAGTAATTGGGAGAGAAATAGATATACTGCATAAGAAAAGTACTTTATTATGGTCTACAAGGAAAAGTATAATTATGAAAGACATTAACAAAAACCATTTGGACATCTTTAAGTAGACCTCTGTAATTTAGTAGGGAATTTCAAAGTTACAATAACATCTGTATACCACTAAATAGAGTTGACCTTAAACACATGAGTCACAAGATTATATCTCCTTGATTTTATATTGATTTTTATACCAGAATAGCAATGGGATTCCATAAAGAAATTTTATCTATGAATATGAGTAAAGGAGAAATAACCTCTAATGTACATATAGAAGAAGGACCTATGCAATTACTGGTAGAGAACCAAATTCTTTCACACACTGTCTAAATATTAACAAAAGACTTGAGATAGATATTATATAAGAGAAGAATAACTCCTATCATATCAAAATAAAATAAAATTGTTCATTAACTGAAAAAATTTTCGGACAACTATAGCAAAAAGAATTTGTCTGTCAAATTTCACAAGTACGAAATTAGAGAAAAATCATTTTTGAACAGTAGATTGATGAAAGATATTGTAGATGAGCCTCATTTAAGTGCTGAGAAAATTATAAATTAGCTACGAAGGACCTCAGGTAGAGAACCCCAGAAACTAATTCGTCAGTAACTATAAATAATCCAATTCGCATCCAATGAGAAATTATTATAATTAATACTGTGGTAGAGTCCATGAGTAGTTGTTCTATGAATACAAATGTCATATTATTAAAATAATCACATATGCGAAAATTGACTGAGGCATGAGCCTGCTCTGAGAGGTATACGAGGGCAACATGTCAAAACCCCCTACCAGGAAACCAAGCGAAGCTAGGACCTGATAAATCGAAGGTAAACATGCATTAGATAACCTACCTGAAATCACGAATAGTTGCAATAAAACACCCAATTTGGAGTCGAAAACAATGTGTACGTTACCTAGGCATTGCGAGAAAACAAGGAAACCATTACACCATGAATTGAGAAAAGGAACCGAGCAGATTAACTTAATAAGTTATCAAATATCTACCAACTGTGGATTACCTAAGTCATATAGGTGAAATGTTGAATGATGAGTGATCCTGAGCAATAAAAACGAAAATCAATTGGTTATATAAGCTTAGAACTTAGGAATTTTAACTCAACAAAATGGAAAAAATCTCTGTGTATAACCAGAAGAGTTACCTCCACGAAAGCCATGAGTCTGTAAAGACAAGGGCTCCGTGTAGCAATGGCGATGCAAGACAGGCCAAAACGTATGCACTTGACTTATATAAAATTCATTTTGAAGGCAGAGCTTGAATGTTCTACGCCATCTCTATCATAGAAATTAAACGAAATTACCCTCAGACTCTAAACGCCAACTCCTAATAAAATCTATGCACTTGGTATTCATCGAGAATGAGGACCCATACTATCTATGGTGACTCTCATGAAACCGACGAAAGGAAATAGCTCGTAATAATGAAAAGTGGAGCACTCAGCAAATAGAACGAAACTTGTAAAACAAAACATATTGTAAGAGAGTCGAATAAGCCATATTCAAAACGATTTTAACATTCTATTGCCACACAATGATAGTATAGTGGTTACTTGGAGTGATCAGCGTTCAACATGATATTGTGTATACGAGATTGGGCAATCATACTCCTGGTCGACAAAGAACAATGCAGAAGAATAGATAAAAGTCTACGTCTTCTGCAGAAAAAAATTTCAATTGACAAATGAAACTATAGAGTGGAGAAATGACATGATATATCGAGCCAAAAAGCCCTATCTTGTCCTTTCTCTCCACCGTCCACGTGGAGAGCGATGCCGAAACCTATATGATTTCAATTGAAAAGTGCATCGAAAGACATAAAAATCTACATAGTACAAGACTGAGATTTACAAATTAAACTCATGGTATGCATTACACCAACTTCCATACGACTCTCATTACATAGTGTCACTTAAGTCGATTCTATTAAATGACAATGGGCCGAGACACATAGCCACAACAAATTAATAATGGTGAGGTACCAATGAATGGCATGATATTTAAAAGGTGAGTAAATGATAGATAGATACGTACTAGCCTCGGGATTTTGGAAATTCCTAAACCCTAAATACAATACGAATGAATAAATAAGTCTTCGTTCGATGGTAACGATAGGCAATGATAACAAGTCTATCAGATTTGCGATTCAAAAAGGTATTAGACCATCATTTTATTATATACAACCCAATCCTAAATCAAAGTTGAATTCGATGATATATGTATACTCTCATGCCTACGGTAGTAAGGTGTTAAAATAGGGCAATTCGAAATATGGTGAAGGTGTATCTAATAATACACAACAAAAACAATCATATATCAGTTAAGGGAATCAAATACATCATGATTATAAACTATTGCAAATGAGGTTATCAAGGAGTTGAATATTGGAACGGAGGTGTCATAAGAATATAAACTATACTATTAATAGTATATGGAAAATAAATATGGACACAATATTAAAGGCTAGATATATTGAAAAAAAAAAAAAATTGTGGTTAAGTTGGGAGACATTACATATTTTATGGTTGGAAGGCTAAACTATCACAAAATTTCAGTTTCTTTATATATTTCCTACTCCTAGCATTATTTATTTGAGTGTTGGATACTCACAGTGGTTGAACTTTTATGTCAACCTTCACTTCTTCTTTTAGTTCCGGGTAAATCATTATTTCTTTATCTATTTCCATAGAATATTTTTCCCCTTTAGAATGGTGGTTCCGATACGGATTTATTCAGGAACACAATAAAACAAAGAAATGAACATAAAAGTAGAGATGCATCGGAAATATAAATTCATTTAATTAATATCAAATGACTGAAATATGCTTACAGACAGAATGAAAAAAACTAGCTAGGGCGCTGGTAGTTTATCTCTGAGAAGAGATGTAGTGGCTACATGCCTATGAACTATATTACAATGAGGCTCGAGGGCCTATTTATTATTTAGAAACAATTAAAAACCATAAACATCCAAAAACCGAACCCTAGGAGATGAAGCGCCAAAACTATGGGCCCCATTTGCATAAATTGGTACATCAACTTCCCACGGACGTAGCTTTGGCATACAATCTCCGTTTGAGGCGCATAATACTTTGTTAGAAATAAATGTTTGAGGAATAAAACTTTTGAGTGATAAACATAGGTTTACAACCAATGTTGCTCCCGTTTTTCCCAAAAAACATCATTTGGGGCCTCAAAATGGTTCCAGAAGTTCAAGACCCGAAAAAACTGGTAAAAATAGTAAATTGTGATACAATTAAGGAAACTAAAATATTGAAAGAAACAATGGTGGGGGTTCAAGTGGAATAGGTAGGTGGTCACCAATATCCACATATATCATTCCCACACACTTAGGAAGCAATGGACCCCATTGTGTTGAGTTCCTCCATGAGATGAAGAAACTTCTGCTGAACTTGGTCCCTGATGAGCCACTTGCCTTGGTGAAGTAGTTAGACAACTTGATATAGTTGGATTCTCTATTGGCAGGTGTTCTTGATCTGTGTGTCCATGATTCGATCAGTTGTATCTTGTTCCATGTAGTCTGGGTTTAACTCAGTTGGTGTGAGTTGTTCTGCCATGTCTGATGTGTCCAGTAGAGGTGGAAAGTAGGGCCAAAGGCAGTCCACATTTAACACTGGGTGCAAACCAAGGAATGATGGAATACTGGGCTCGAAGGAATTATCCCATATAGCCTTGGTGATGGTGTACGTCCCATATGGGAATGGGCGAATCTTGTGGTGGGGTCTAACAAGTCGCTCCTTATGCAAATGTAGCCCCACTTTGTCACCCACCTGGAAGTTGTGTGGCACCCGATGTTGATCATGTCATTGTTTGTACTTGGCATTGGATTTTTGCAAGATGTCGTGCAACTGCTATATGTGTTCAATAAATCTGGTTTCTTTATTAGCCCCAGATAGTACATGTCTGGATTACGTCTGTGTAGTCACATGACATATGGCAACATTAGGCAGTGGCGTGCCTGGGGTTAGATCAATGGAGTGCTTGACCTAACAGTGTAGAGGAACCTCTGTGGATGGGGAGAAAATATCCTTGTATTCCTCCACATCTTTGTCCATCTACTGTTGCTGCGTAGGGGAGCCCTGTTTGGAGGTTGCATCCACAATCTTCTTCTTGTCCTATGGGAAAATCATAATGAGAACAAATTTCCTCGTTTGGGAACTAATGTTATTGCATTGGTTTGGAAAACTCAAACATATGGCGGAAGGTGGTACTACCTCCAGTATCATGGATAAATTATTTCTAAAAGTAATAATAACTGAATGAGGCCTAAAATCATATAGATCTGTCGATTCCACAAGTATGGTCGGCCTAATAATACACCAGACACATCAAGAGGACCAAAATATCAAAATACCTCATCTGTGAATGACTTGATGCTGTATGGAAGGTGGCATTGTTGGCGGACGCAGAGATCTATTCCTTGGTGAAGCCAACCAATGGTATACGACTGCAGGTGTGCTGTGTTCTGTAGGCCAAGCTGCTTCATGACCTTTGCTGAAATGAGGTTCTTCTGGCTTCCGCTATCGATAAGGAATTGCAGTGGACAACCCTTCACCTACATCTGGGAATGGAAGGGGTGCTCCCCCTCCTATAGATCCTCGGGCTTCTCCCTCTATAGCTTGGTGGTGGCAACGATGGAACTCGGTTATGCATCAATGATTTTCTTTCCTTTATCATTTCCCTTTTTTTATTTTGACTTAGAATCAGAGAATGCATCTTATTTAGATGCCTTCAGTTTGGCCAGCAACATCTGTTTGGACTGACACTCGCTTGTGTTGTGAGTGGGGCTATTATGAAATTAACACAACTTCCCTGTTTCCTTATTTTTATTTTCCCCTCTTTGGCTTTGCCCCTTGTTCATCAGTTCGAGGGTGCTTTTCCCTGGCTTCAGATTCGTGGATCCAAAGTCTCGCTTCTTCTTCTTAAATTTCTACTCAATCTTGGTTACATATCGATATGTCGTGCCAAGCGAGGTAATGTCGAGGAACTCCATTTACTCCTGAATGTATCTATGCAAATAACTATGGTACCTGAGCATCAAATGTTTCTCTGAATCTCTAATACCCAACTTTGTGCGCAACATATGAAATAAATTCGTCAGCTCGTGCACATCTTGACCCCTTTATTGCCACAGCGTGGTACATTGGATGTACTTTTCCTCATATCTCCCCACAGTGTGATATTGTTCCTTGATGCCATCTCGGAATGAGTTCCAAGTGGGTGTGGCTGAGAACAGAGAGGATTCCCTCCTGTCCTTTTTCTCACATTAGGTTTTCCACTAGTCTTTGACACAGAGGGGCGTATTTTAGGAGTGTAAAAGTAATATTTTCTCGGTCGGAGAAATCATGGACCAAGATATACCCTTCCAAAAAATTAAACAATCTATTTATGGCATCTGCATCTATTTGGCCTTCAAATACAAGAATATCAAAGTTGACATGTACCTTGAAAGGAATGGCGCCTCCATAGTGGCTAGTGGATGTAGATGCGCCACCAGTGGGCAACCTTCAAAATATCTAGGAAAATTTATCCACAATTGCATTCCTTTGTTTCTCAACGCCCTCCTCGAGAAATAATTTGATAGGATCTCCTGCTCCCTCATCCTTATTTTCTTCTGTAGTGGGAGGTTGTCGGGGTTTGTGAGGTTGATCTTGTAAGGGTTCAACCAGATTGAGCCTTAACTCCTTATACCTTGACCTCGTTGGGGACATGCAAAGAAAACTAAAGAAATAGTAGACCGCTCTAATACCGTTGATCCGGATTTATGTAGGAATGCAATAGAATAAAGAAATGAACATAAACGTAGAGATTCAGTGGAAATAAAGCTTCATTACATTAATATCAAATGACTGAAATATGCTTACAGATAGAATGGAAATAAAATAGCTAGGGCATTGGTAACTTATCTCTGAGAAGAGATGTGGCGGCTACATGCCTATGAACTATGTTAAAATGAGGCTCGAAGGCCTATTTATTATTGAGAAACAATGGAAAACCATCAACATCCAAAAACGTAATCCTAGGAGATGAAGTACCAACTCTATGGGCCTTGTTTTGGTAAATTGGTAAATCAATTTCCCCGGGATGTAACTTTGGCATATGATCTCTGTTTGATGCACATAATACCTCATTAGAAATATCTATCCGAGAACTACAACTTTTGAGTCAAAAAAATCAAATGAAAACCCATGTAATAATGTTGCTTCTGGTTTCCCAAAAAACACCTTTTAGGGCCTTAAAATGGCTCCGGAAGTTCAGGAAGTAAAGAATTGCTAAAAATAGTAAATTGTGCTACAATTAAGGAAACTAAAAAACTAAAAGAAACAATGGTGGGGGTCCAAATGGAAAATTTTGGTGGCCACCAATATCCACCTGGATCAAGTCCATCATTTTATCCTTAGCCCCTTGAAACATATGTCATTTCTAGAATTCATGCTCCATAGTAATTCAATATAAATGCAACAAGAAAAAAAAAATTCAAAATAACATAACCACAAAAAAGGTTTTATAGCAATCCTATTATTAACCCAAATGACATGAACAACAATTTAAATAATCCCTCTTTGGTATTGAATGTTTTTTTCATTCATCACCATCCCTTATATGAATTTGATGACATCTACTGTTCAAATCAATCCTTGAAAAGTAATTTTCCCAATTCAAAAAATCCATGAGCTCATCCATACTAGGTAAGGGAAACCTATATTTGATAGTGATTTTGTTAATATCCCATGAATATATATAGACATTTACCATTCATCTCATTCCTTGGGTACTAACATTGTTAGTATAACACAATGACTTAAATTCTCTTTAATCAACCATGTGTCAAGAAACTATTCGACTTGCCTATTCACTTATACACCTTCTTGGAGTCATATAATAAAGGGACTTTTTACGTATACTTCAACTTGGTATCAATTAAAACTGATGTGACATACTACTTATGGGAAGTAATCCTCCTATTAAATAAATGAAATAATATGCTCATATTTCTTCAACGAAATTTGAACTTCATGTGGCATGTCGTCCCATTTCCTACTTTCATGGTCTTATTTTTCCATTCTCACCAAAAAAAATGAGCCTTCTTCTATTTTTTTAAAATTTCTTTAGATAAAAACAAGTTAATCCAATTGCTACTACTACCCATGCGTTGATTCCTACTACTTCATGTTGTTATCATTGCACATTCCAACATTGGATCCAACTCGTATTGATATCAATTTTTTTTGAATTCAGAAGTATTCTTACCTCCATTATGGAAAACATTTTTATCAAACAAATCTAGTCTCCAAAGTAATACATGGCATGAAACTATCTCTTCTACATCACATGTGACTTGTTCCATCACGGTCACTTGATGTCCTAGTTGTAACCATGAACCTTATTATGGATTAGGATAGAGAATAAATTTTAAATTATACTTATCTATGACTTCTATTAATACCAAATTTCCTGTACATCTACCATCTATGAAAATATTACAACATTTTCCCTAAATGATTTAGTTAGTCTAGAAAACCTTCCTTCTTTGTTCTTGTTCTTCTATTGTCTTCTTTTCAGGTTTTAGAAAAATCCTTCAGAAAAAAAAATTATCACCTTATTCTTTCTAAATGATAATTACATTTTCTCCAATAATGGTTTCATCTCTTCCTATCTAACCCATGTTTGAGCTTCTTGTACTCTTCCAACATTTTTCCTCTTCAAACATTTGAATTCCTTATAACCCTATACTCTAGACCTATATCAAGTAATTATGTACTTATTTTTTTATCTTTTGAATCTTCAATAAATCACAAGACAATTTTGAACTCAAAATATATAAAATATAATTAATGAACGATTTAAAGAGATTTTCATTGTTGATACTTTTTCAATCGAGTATAAAATCTTAATGAGAGGAATCCCTTAGGGTTAATTTCATTGAGAATTCAGTCACAATCCCTTAATGTACTATATGTATGTATGTATTTGTGTTCCTATTATTTTATTATATATCCTCATGTCCCTAAAAATCTTACAAAAATATATAGATAATATCATATTCACTAGTTAAGATATGTAGTGTAGTGATGCAATCTGCATATAAGTTAAAAATTCAATGAATTTTTCATTCAACCATTCATTTCATATTTTAACAGTAATGGTTGTAGGGCTAAAATCTAGGTGGTTTCCATATTACCAAAAAGGTAAATTATAACTTGTAATTTCGGCCAAGGAAAGTCCATGTTGTTGAGTAGGTAACTTTTACCATGGAAATAGAAATCTCTTAGAGAAGAAGGCCTCAAATTGGATGATTTCTAGACATAATATCTCATATATGCTCAAAATTTATAACCTTCAAATCATGAACCCTATCCCAAACATATTTCTGCCCAGGTTAATAATTTAACGCAAAATGATATTCAAGGGTAATGAAACGATTTTTTAAAATTCCAAATCACCTCCTGAACAATTTTTTGTGGTTCCTCGTCCATATTTGAGCACTCTACATTATCTAACCCAACCATATTATTAGGAACTTGAATATTTACCTATTCCACCTTAGTTTCACATAGGAAATGATCTTCATTGACTTCATGGATAATTTACTAAAGATTTCTTTATAAGAGATTCTTAAGTCTATAAAATAAATGGCACCATTAGCCCCATCTTCACCTTTCCCCACATATTTGCCAACCTTGGAACTTGAGCTTAATAAGAAAACTTACAACAATTATGATTTCACAAAATGTTCCAATGTAGCCTTGCATTCCTCCATGGATTTCCCAATATTTTCTCCACCTATGGGGGACTCTTCATGATTTACGTAGGAAACTTGAAATAATTATATTCTTAAATTTCACCTTGGAAAATCGTGTGTCCTAGTGGATTGCACAGAAATATATATTTGGTTGTATGATTAATGAAAGAAAAACATGAGGATGAGGTTTATATATTTCTTTGATATTCTTTTGAAAATATTTCATCCATTTGGTACTATAGTCTATGCATATTTTTTCATAGAATTTGGGATGATTTTGGAAAGGAAATCGTTAATAAGATTAGTGAAGAGAATACCTGACAATATATCTGTTGTGTTGCTTGCACAATAAATTATAATTTTGTGTAATATTTATGGCAAATAATTCCATCTTTGGCTCAAATGTGGCCCTATAGGTTTTCTCACAACCATTGAAAGCACCAAACCTATACCCACATAGAGAACACATACTTATATTAAAAAAATAATTTGAAACTAACAAATATTATGAGGGAATTAAGAAATATGTAAGAGTGAAGACAAGACAAGACAATATTTCACTCTTATTCAAATATGTAGAAAATTTCCTCTTACATATCATAGTACAATCATATTTTAAGCTATGCCTTAACATGCACCCTATAATTTCACATCAGACTCAAATAATTGTTCTCTCTCCCCTATTAAATCCTTTCCATCTTCATGATCTATTTTTGTTATAGTCCCTTTAGCTCCTTTAGCTTTTTGGTGATATGCCTCTTCTTGTCTCTCTCTGATTCACATATGTCTCTCTTGTTAAAATTTTCTTTCCTAATATTGTTTTCATTTTCTACCTATCATGTGCCCACCTCCTTCATGATTTCTCTTATTTGATGGCAGGAATTTTTGAACATTAGAAAATTTTGGTTTCTTTATATATTTCACACTCCCATCACTATTTCGTTGAATGTTGGATAGTCACAGTCATTCAAAATCTCAGTCAATAGTCACTTCTTTATTTAGTACCCAATCAATCATTACTGCTTTATCTATTTCTATAATCTATTTTTCTCGTTCACATAGCTAGTCCATCATTTCATCACTATCCCCTTTAAGAATATGAAATTTCTACAAGTCATGCTCCATAATAATTGAGTAGACATGCAATAGAAAAAAACATAAATTCACAAAATCATAACCACAAAAAAGGTGTTATAGAAATTCCATTGTTAACCAAAATGGATTGGCCAACCATTGAAGTAATCGATATTTTTCCTTGAATGTTGCATTCCATTCATCACCATCCCTTATTTGAAAATGATGGCATCAACTCTTTAAATCAATTCGTGAAAAGTACTTGGCCCCACTCAAAAAATCCATGATTCATCCAATATAACTAAGGGAAACCAATGCATGATAGTAATTTTCTTAATATCGCATGAATCTATACAAATTCACCACTCATCCCATTCCTTGGGTGCTAACATTTCTTGTATAACACAAGGACTTAAATTCTCTTTGATCAATCATTACCAATGAACTCTTTAACCTGCCTATTCAATTTTTCAGTTTGTTGGCATCATCTAATAAAGTTATTTGTTATGAAGAAATGACCTTGGTATCAAGTAAAATTGATGCAGTATACTTCTTATGAGTGGTAATCCTGATGATAAATCAATGATAATAATATGCTCAAAATCCTTGAATGGATGTTGAAATTTCAGTGGTATATTATTCCTCTTCATGCCTTCCCAAAATTATTTCATCATTATCACCAAATTGAAACAAACCTTCTTCTCCTCTTTTAAAATCTCTTTATATAAACACAACCTAATCTAATAACTAATACTACCCATTTGTTGGTTACAACGTTTGGACCGAGGATCACACTAAGAGGGGGTGAAATATCATGATATCAATTTTAACCCTTTATAACTTTTCATAATCAAACAATCATATTTCAAGGAACCATAAAATGTTAGAATATATAACAATTCACTATATGTTGGAATTTGGGAGCTGGGAAGTTATTTCCGAGATGATTAAACCCACCAAAACTGAGTTGGTTGGGAAACTCACCGAAGTGGGTGGGGTTTTGACCAAAGGTTGTGGGTTTGGATACAAGTTAATTAATTTTTTATTCTAATTTATGGTTAAAGGGATGAGTGGGAAAAAACATAAAGGAAAATTTTTTCCCAAAATAATCTAAAGGAAAACTATAAATAAGAGTCCAAAGGAAAGGTATAAACATATGTGGAGAAGGACTTTCACTTTTGGAGAGAGGGAGGCTAAACAACCTAGTCACATATTTTCCTTAGAGGAGCCACAATAGCAAGGAGGTCGATTTTTTGTAAGATATTGCTAGCTAATGTTGACACAAACAAAAGGGAGAAGGAGGTTGAGTAGCATAATCTAGCCACAATGTTGGAAGGCCATACTTGCAACACAAAAGTTAGATCTGTATGCGAAAGGGTAAGATCTACAAGATGAAATTTATATCTATGATATGGAGAAGAAGATATAGTAGATAGAGAAGTTTTAGCATGGTCACAAAAGGACTGGTTACAAATAATAGCAGCAATCCCAAGGTCCTTGACGTGAAGGTACTAGCTCAGGAATGCATTTTATTTTTTGGGAAGATTTAAGATGTGATAGAATATATCTCAAACCCTAAGTTTTATATGCTAGGTATACTAGTTTTATTAGAGATATAAATGGTCATGATCCCTAGTATGGGATCCCTAATGATTTTTTTATTAATGGAAAAACAAAGGTCGAGATTTGAAACATATAAATCTACGTACTTAATTTATTTCATTGTTGTTATATCTTCAGTGTTCAAAGTGCCTTTAGTTGAGTACCTTCAATGTGTTTATGATCAAGTATATACATTGAAAAACCCTGAGGTATAAGGAAAATTCAACATTATAAAGCTCCTATCACATCAATAACACATCAATAAGCCAGCACATCAAAGATACATACGCTTTTATCTAGAAACCCATACGAGAGAAACCGATAAATTATCCTTCTTTATATGCTTCAATTCATTACATAGATTTGTAGGCTTCGACTTGTCCTACCCTTAAAACATGGAAGTTGCTACTTGTGGTAAGTTACAACCTAAATGACACACCGACCTCGATGGTGGTAAGAATTAACTCACTAAAGACTACAACCTGATTGAGGAATGAACCTCAATGATGAGAAAGCTATGACCTTCTCTAGGCTATAACCTAATTAAGGAACCAATCTAATTGATCAGAAATTTACATCCTTCTCTACGATCTATCCTGTTTGAGGCACCAACATCAATGGAGGCACCCACTTTCTTATTCAAGTATTTATGGACCTCTTTTAAAAATATTTCAAACATGATCTACCTATACTTCAAACTCTACTTCAATTATACTCAACAAGTTGGTTAAATATGACTCATATCACACACTGCTTCTCCCATATACTCAATCACTACAACCTTCCATTGTTGAAAATACTGAGAGCAAGGCGGGGGGGGGGGGGGGGGGTGAATCAATATTTCTATTACAATTCTTACTTTACCATATTATATCACTTGTAAACAAAACATAAAATGGACATTAAAAAAAATATACTTTTATTAATCAGAAATCACCAAGACTCCTATCCTCTTCTTTAAATCAATCAAGTACAATAATGTTCAAGGCTCTAACCCTAGATGAATACTCCCATGTTCATACCACTAGGATCCAACCTGTAGTTTTCCAATCACAACTTGGTCTGCTATGGAATCCAAACTTCTAGCAATCCAACCCTCTCAGTAGGTTTAGGCTTCAACCTAGTCTTATTAAGAAAACCAATCCTCTAGGGCTTCTATCCTTTGGCTCAAATATTCAATTTGTATTCAAAGGTTCTTCAAGGCTCCAAGTTTCTTATGCAATAAGCCGTGAAAATATCTTCATGATCACCTTCAATGTTCTCAATTAATATTCAAAACACTTTAGCTCATAAATGATAACTTTATTAGTCAAAAAATGTGTCTCCACAACTCTTCATGAAACCCAAGAATATTCCTTCAAATTTACTCTATGAGGGCTTTAGTCATGCTTCTAGGTCTCCACTAATGCCTCTAAGTCGACTTATAAAAAGGTATTCAACAATGGTTGCCCCAACAATATGTTCTCAACACCGTTTCCTTTGCAATTCTTTAATATTGCTGCTAAACAGGTTCTTCAATGAGGATGCTTCCAGGTGTGGCCTATAATAATTTATTCAAACAAAGATTCTAGAAGGTAATTTAATTAAGTATCAAAGATATTCTCCAATATTGTTTCAAAAATATCTATCCCTTCCAAAAATATTCAAAAATATTTCATTGTTACCAATTTCAAAAGTTGTCACTACAGGCCCTCTTTTTACTTAGTTTGCAAAAAGACTTCACAACCCAACAAGTCCAATCCTAATTATCCCAAAGTTATAGGACTGCAAAAAAATACTAATAATGCTTCTAAGGCCTCCAATATAATGTCAGTTTTCTTCTTCCAAGGTCTACTATACAATGTCAATGCAGGTCTAATTTGTAGAAAATTTCCATAGTTCATTAAGAGGAACTATCACCACATTTGATATTTACCACATATATGATTTGTAGGTAGTATTTAGAGGTCAAAAATATTTTCAATCTCCATAGGTCCAAGAAAAATATCTCTGTCACAGGACCGCAAGTCCTAAATAAGTACTCTTCAAATGCTCAGGTTAGGACAAATACTCTTTTGTCACAAGTTCGCAGGTCCAAGAAGTGTCTCTATTTTATGTCACAAGTTCATTGGTCAAATGAGTATCTCTGTCACAAATCAATTGGTATAAAATAGGTGCAAAATTCCCAAAATTATTATAGGTCTGCAACTCTATCTCAAGTATGCTATTCCCAGGTAAATGACATGTCAAAGTGCTAGATGAAATTCATTTCATTTAGAGTCTCGTGAGTTTAAAACTTAGGAACAAAATTCAATTATTCTTTTTCTAACCACAATTCCACAAGCATATTTCTTCACAAGAATTGTATAGGGACTTGAAATATATATTTGTATGTCTTCAAGAGTTCACGAAGTGTGAACTATATAATATTTATGTGATCCTCTCTTGTCTGCACTTGTATTTTTTCTCTACAACCATACCTTCAATGAATCCATGTGACACACAGACATATATACCAATATGAATTAAGAGGATGTAGCAGATGGCTTGTAAGGGAACTGACCTAAAGGAGGAGTTGACCTATGTTAGAAAACATTTTTTTTAAAAAATTTTAATTGTGTTTGAGGAATGAATTCATATGTGTGTTGAGGGATTTAAAGGCATATTAATATAGACTATTGTTTGGAAAATTAGGATTTATAAGATAGGGCATGAATAGGACAAAGAGTAAATTTTATAGTGATTAGTATTAGGGATTAGGAATTTTATGAGACTACTGTAGGGTCTAAATTTGAGATATCATTTATTAGGAATTAGGGAAAGAATTATGGTTTTATGTGCATGGAATTACATGTATGAGATAAGGCTAGGGTATCAACTAGGAGTAATTCTAACAAGGCTACTATATCATGGATTTCATTTTTGCCTTAGAAAGGGCTTAACAATAGGAATAGGGTTTTAAGGAATAGGGATCCAATAGGGCTAGGGTGTTATGGCTAGTCTACAATATAGCTAGTCATGTCAACATCATGTCAACATATTGACATCAATGAAAACCTCATCCAACAATCTACTCCTTTGTAATTTATGGAAATACATCTGTTCGTTCTACATTCTCTCCCCATTTGAAATCAATGGAAACCTCATCAAATGATGCTCCTCTTATCATGATGTTGCTCCTTCTTATCATCATGTTTCTCTGCATATATTCATCAAGGATATATCCCCCTGACAATATGTTGGTCTTCATGTCATAAAGATGCTTCCACTATCGTAGTGTTTGACCTACGCTTCCCATGACAATATGCATAATCTACCCTTAAATTGATCAAATATTCTGTCCACAATATCTATGTCAACTACTTCACCTAGAAATGATGTTTTATCACAATTTTGGATATATTAGATGTGGCGACTACTTTTTACTGGAAATTGCAACAATGTGTTTGTGACATCCATTTCATTTTAAATAATTGTAACAAACCACAACAGATGAATATTATGATTTATTTCATATCCAATTGTGGCATTAAATTGTAGCAATCATTTATTCCTTTCAAACTTGGAATCCAAACTTTTGTCTATATAGTACAACCTTAGATAATAAAACCCTTCACGAGAACACATGATTCTTGTAGACTAGTCATTTCAAACATTATATATTCACCAAGATCCATTGATTCTCAAGAATAATGATTTTTGTAATATTTTTGAGATGATCTTCTTCATAAATGCCAATACCATCCAAAATTTAAACCTCGTTTCATTCAGATGAAACTATGAAAGTTTTTGCCTCACTTTTTCTATTTTCAAAGTGACCAACGTCAACCTAAGCTATATTTGATTCTAATTACACAACAATATACTTTCTATATTCATTTTGACAAGACATATTTTCCTTGTGTTATTTAAAAGTATTTGAAAGTTATCTCCACTAGAATATTTTGATATCGAATTTGTGAATATCTTTCAAATTATTTCTGATGATTGACAACATTTTTTAATTCTTTGATTATGTTAGATGCTGCTAACTAATCTTGATTTTCTAGTGAATAAAAGCATTCAAGAATTTTTCCGAGATGTACTTGATTTTTTGAAGGATGCCTCTATTTGTGTCCACAATTTAGCTGTTCTCATATTATATCCTTGAGTCAAGGCTTTCAAACTTTGCTCTAAAGAAATAACAACACTATATTTATTTTCCCTATTTCTCTCGCATTAGAGGCCTTCTCTGCTACTCCAAAAGGTAGGAATTCTAGAGGCAACTCCCTCTGATCAGTTGATATTTTATTAACAATAAAGATTAATTCTTTGAGTATTCCACACATATTCAATGTGTTCTTCATGTGAAAACTATTCCCTTATCCAACTCTATGTGAATTTTAAAACCCAACTGTGGTGACACTTCTTCTTTTTGACTTATGGAGATTCTCTACAAATCATACCTACATTATTAACATTGTATTTTAGACCTTGGAAGCAGAATACTGAAATTATATTGGATACCTTGGAAGAAGAATTAGTATTGTTTTGTAGTCCTATAATTTTGGGATTATTAGGCTTGGAATTTTTTGGTTGTGAAGTATTTTTTTATACTAAGTAAAAAGAGGACTTGTAGTGGCAACTTTTGAAATTGGGAATAGTGAAGTATTTTTTCATATTTTTGAAAGGGTATTAATATTGTTGAAATAATATTGGAGAAGCTCTTGGATTCCTAATTAAAATACCTTCTCGAATATTTGTTGCAAGTCATTATTATAGTCCATACCTGGAAGTAGCCTCATTGAAGAATGTGTGTAGTAGCAATATTAAAGCACTATGAAGGTAGCTGTGTTGACAATATCTTGTTGGGGGAAGCATTGTTGTAGACATTTTTAGAACCTGAATTGGAGGCATTAGTGGAGACCTTGATCCGTGGTTAAATCCCTCATGGAGTAACTTTGAAAGAATATTCTTAGGTGTCATGAAGAGTTGTGGAGACACCATATGTAACTAATAATGTTTTCATTGATGAGATAAAGTGTTGTGAATATTAATTGAGGACATTGAAGGCATTCTTGAAGATCTTATCAGGACTTGCTGCAGAATATATTCAGACCCTTGAAGAACCATTGAATTCGTATTGAAGATATGAAGTAGAGGGTTGGAGCACTAGAGGATTGGTGTCCTCAATAATACCAGGTTGGAGGCTAAACTAGTTGTGGGGTTTGGAGCTCTAGAGGATTGGATTCCTCATTAGACCAGGTTGGTGTTTGGAAAAGTATAGGTTAGAGCCTAGTGGTATGAATATTAGATTATTCATATAGTTTTGTATCCTTGAACATTATTGTACGCGAGTCATTATAAATAAGAGGATTTGAGACCTTGTTATTTCTGATTAATAAATTTTTTTTTTTTTTCATTGTCTATTTTGTGTTATGTTTACAATTTATATATGCTAGTAAAGTAACAATTGTAAAAGAAATATTGATTCACCTCCCCTCTTAGTATTTCCAACAATTGGTATCAGAGCTAGTACCTTCACTCATATCCTAATAGATGGAAGGTAGATCCTTAGAAAAAAAATGGAAAATCCCAGTAAGAAAGAATCAAATCCTTCTAAATATTTCTATTCTTCAACTATGAAAACATAAGAAAAGAAAGTTGGAAAATATTGTTTGTTCAATGGGACAAGCTATGAGCCATGGAGACAAAGAATGAAATTCAATTTGATGGCTCACGAACCTAAAATTCGGGAATATGTGGTTAACGAGAGCATAATGGAAGAGGAGTCTAAGGAATATAATGCAAGAGAAAAAAAAGGAAATCTTGAGTGGGCTACCAAATCCTATAAATGTATAAAGTGGAGAAATTTTCATCAGCAAAAGAGCTTAGGGAAAATCTTCAAGACATTCATTCAAAAGGATTATTAGTGATGACCCTTGAACAAGAATATGATGAGAAAGAACACAAACAAGAACCAGATAAGATAATTGAAAATAAAGATGAGGGCACCAATTTTGATATAGGAATAATATGAACTATAGTTAATATTCATAATTATGAATTATAGTCAATATCCATAGGTCCAAGGAAAATATATTTGTCACAATACCACATGTCCTAAATAAGTACTCTTCAAATCATAAATTCAATACAAATACTCTTATGTCATAGGTCTGCGGACCTAAGAAGTATCTCAATTTTCCATCACATTTTCACTCGTCAAAGAAAATATCTATCACAAATGTGCAACTCCAAGAAGTATTATAAGTCTGCAAGTTTGTCACAAATCTGCGATTACTCCTATGGTAACCACAATTCCACAAGTAGATACATTCAAAAGACTTGTAAAAGGACATAAAATATATATCCACATGTCGTTAAGAGTTCACTAGGTGTGAGCTAATATTTAAGTGATCCTCTCTTTTCTACACTTGTATTTATGCTCTAAAGTAATACCTTCAATGAATCCATGTGAAAAACACACACACACACACACACACACACATATATATATATATAAATTAAGGGGATGTGAGAGATGGCCTACAAGAGAGCTGGCCTAAAGGAGGAGTTGATCTATGTTAGAAAATATTTTTTTTTACAATTTTTAATTGAGTTTGGGGAATGAATTAATATGTGTTTTGAGGTATTTAATGGCATATTAATATATACTATTGTTTGTAAATTTGGATTTATAAGATAGGGAATGGCTATGATAGAGAGGTAAATATTATAGTGACTAGGATTAGGGTCTTATGAATTTTATGAGACTACTGTAGGGTCTAAAATTGGGATATCATTTATTAGGAATTAGGGCTAGTATTAGGGTTCTATGTGCATGGAATTCTGTGTATGATAAAAGTCTAGCTTATCAATTAGGAGTAAATTTAACAAGGCTACGATATCTTGTATTGAATTTTTTCATTAATAAGGGATTAGCAATAGAAATAGGGTTTCAAGGAATAAGGATCCAATAGGGCTAGGGTTCTAGGGCTAGTATATAATAGAGATAGTCATGTCATCATATTGAAATCAATGAAAACCTCATCGAACAATCTCTCACTTTTTCATTGATGCCAATATTTTCCTTTGTTCTAAATTCTCTCCCCCTTTGACATCAATCGAAACCTCTTCAATAGATGCTCCCCCTATCATCATGTTGCTTCTTCTTCTCATCATGTTGCTCTCCCTATATTAATCAGGGATATCTACCCATGACAATATGTTGGTCTTCATGTCATAGAGCTACTTCCACTATCATAGTGTTTGGCATGTGTTTTCGCTAACACTATGCATGATCTACAAATAAGTTGATCAAAAAAAATTTACACAAGATCTCTGTCAGGTAATCCCCCTGATAATGATTTTTTATCTCGATTTTGGATACATTAGATGTGGCGACTATTTTTTCTTGGAAATTGCAACAATGTTTTTATGACATCCATGTCATTTGAATGCATTGTAATGAACCACAGTAGATGAAGATTATGATCTATTTCATATCCGTTTGTGCCCATACTTTGCAATAACCATTTATTCCTTTAACACCTGAAATCTCAACTTATCTCTACATAGTGCTACCTCAGATAATAAATCTCTTTAGGAGAACACAATGCCCTTGTAGACTGTACATTTCAAAAATTATATCTTTGCCAAGACCCATTTATGCTCAAGCATAATTATATTTGTAATATTTCTAAAATGATATTCTTCAGTAATGCCATTGTCATCCAATTTAGCATCATTACATTCAGATGAAATGGTGAAAGGTTTTGCATCATTGTTTCTATTTTCTAAGTGACCAGGATCAACATGAGCTATATTTTACTCTGATTGCAAAAAATTCTCCTTTCTATGGTCCTTTTGAGGATCCATCTTTTCCTTGTGTTCTTGTAAAAGTCTTTGCAAGTTATCTCCACAAATAAATTTTGATATTGAGTTTGTGACTATATTTCAAATTCTTTGTAATGATTTACAACTTTTTATAATGCTTCAATTATGTTAGATGTTGCTAACTGCTCTTATTTCTGCAATGAATAAAAAAATTCAAGATTGATTCCCATATGTATCTTCTTGTTTAAAGTAGGCCTCTATTTGTGTCCACCATTTACCTATTTGCATATTATATGCTTGATTGAATACTTTCAACAACTTCTTTGAAGAAATAACAACGACATAATTATTTTCCCTATTTCTCTAGCATTAGAGGCCTTCTCTGCTACTCCAAAATGTAGGAATTCTAGAGCCATCTCGCTCTGATCAGCTAATGTTTTATCAGAAACAAAGATTAATTCTTTGAGTATTCAATTTTGTACATGAATAAGGAAGCATGGGTTTTGTTGATAAATGCATTAGAGTTTATCCCTGCAATATCACTTCTGGGGAATTCATTGGATTCCTCTTTATTAAGCCCTGCAATCCTTTACCATATGCCCAAAATTTGTACAAGAATAAAAATAGCCAAAAATATATATATTTATAGAATGAAGATTTCCTTAGCACACTTTTGAAATTGTTATGCCTTGATATAATATGTTGATGTTCAATTGTATTTTTTCTTGCATGAAAATATCTTCATGGACATTCTGACTCCTTGTATTACTTCTATTAGATGGTGGGGCATTTACACAATTTTCAATCTTCTCTACATCCTTGTTCTTTGAAGTTTTGTGGTTTGCAAAACTTTTACTAGAAGAATAACCTACATATCCAAGACCTGGTTTTTCAAATGGAGATATTTGATGGCCGAGCATGTCATCCAAGGCTTGAGAACTTTTCAAATTATTGTTTCGCAAATAATTTTTTTTTCCTTAGAGAGAATCTATTCTTTAATATTCTCACAATCTTCATTTTTCTCTACCAATTGAATCTCTATTTCTTCCTTAATCCTTTTTGATTCATTTGCTTTAATTTTAAGAGAGATGACTTCTGATTTTAGTAGGAAAATATCTTCATCCTTTTCTTTTAGTTGACATGTCATTTTTTTCTTTTCCTTTTCTGCTCTAACAACTTGTCCTTTGAGGACGACCAATTATTCCTTCGAATCCTGGACTTCATCTCCTTGAATTGTTTTAATTGCATCTTCTAGATGATATTTTACAGAGGTAAAGTATGTATGCTAGCCAATTTCTACTTAAGTTTTGCTCAATTATTTAGCTCTTAGTTTAAGAAAAAATTTCAAATTGTCTTACATTCTTTTCTTTTTTCTAATTGACTTGTCATGGATATGATTTATTCATGATGCCCCTTATTTTTCTGGTGCAATTCTCTCTGAAGATTGTTAAGATACTCATCCCTTTCTTGTAATTGAAGCTTGAATAGGTCAAATTCCACTTTTATTTTGTCGATATCATGATCAACATCTTGCACGTTTTTTTTAGTTCCTCATTTTCCCTTTTCAAACTGCAAATTTCTTCTAGGGTAGCTATAATATTTTACTTGAGATGTATTTCAACTTCAACTTCAGAAATTTATTCATCATATTTCTTTATGAAATTGTCGCCCTCATATTTATTTTCAATTATCTTCTTTAGCTCAATATTGTGTCATGTGTCATCATCTTCTTGATCAGGGGTCATGAATAATAATACTTTTGAATGAACATCTTGAATATTTTCCCAAGATCTTTTGTTTATGAACGTTTCTCCACTTTGACCTTTATCAGATTTGGTAGCCCACTCAATATTTCATTTATTAATATTGAATTATATTCCTTGTACTCCTCTTCCATTGTGCTTCTGCTAACCATTGATTCCCATATTTCAAGGCCTTAATCCATCAATTATAATTTCATTATTTATCCCCATGACTCATAGTTTTCCCCAATGAAAAATAGATCTTTCCCAGCTTGATTTGCATATTTTTTCACGGTTGAAGAGGAGACATATTTAGAAGGATTGGAGGCTTTATTCCTTGGCTTTTCCATTTGTGTTTTAAGGACCTACATTTCAGATGTTAGGGTATGAGTGAAGGTAATCACTCTGATGCTAATTGTTGAAAATATTAAGAGGGGGAATGAATAAGTATTTATTTTACAATGGTTATTTTACCAGTTTAGATCACCTATAACATAAACAAAAAATGAAAAATGGAAAAAATAAATACTTTTATTAATTAGAAATAGTGAGGACTCCAATCCTATTCTTTACAATGAACCAAGTAAAATAATGTTCATGGCTTTAAACCTAGATGAAGACTCAAATATTCATACCACTAGGCTTTAAAATCTACCTTTCCAAGAAAAGAGTTGGTCTACTAAGTATTCCAATCCTTTAAGGCTCCAACCCTCTCAACTAGTTTAGGCTCCAAAGTGGTCTTCTTGAGGACACCAATACTTCAGGGCTCCAACCCTCTTCTTCAAATCTTCAATATGTATTATATGGTTCTTCAAGGCTCCCAGTGTCTTCTGCTACAAGCCCTGACATCATCTTCAAGATCGCCTTCAATGTCAATTAATCTTCAAAATGATTTAGCTCATCAATGAAAACTATGTTATTCAGAGAAGGTGTCCCCAGAACTCTTCATGATACCCAAGTAATTTACTTCAAACTTACTCCATGAGGGCTTCGATCACACATCAAGGTCTCCAACTAGGTTGGCTTATAAAAAGGTCTTCAACAATGCTTTCCCCAACAAGATGTTCTCAACACAATTTCCTTGGTAATGATTTAATTATGTTGCTACAAAGGTTCCTCAATGAGGCTACTTCCAGGTGTGGCCTATAATAATGTCATCCAAAAAAGCTTCGAGAACTTATTTTAATTAGGCATCCAAGAGCTTCTCCCAAAAATGTGCAAAAATAATTCAGTGTTCCTAATTTCAAAATCTGCTACTGCTCCTCTTTTTAAATGATTTGCAAAAAGATTTCACAACCCAACAAGTCCAAGCCTAATAATATCGAAGTCCTAGGACTACGAAAAAATACTAATATTTTTTCCAAGGTCTCCAATATAATTTCAATATTATGTTTCTAAGGTCTAAAATACTATGTTAATGCAGGTTCGATTTGTAGACAATTCCCATAGGTCAAAAAGAGGAAGTCTCACCATAATTGAGTTTTACCATAGGTACAAATTGTAGTTAATCTTCGTAGGTTTGAACTGTAGTAAATATCTACATGTCCAAGAAAAATATCTGTATTACAAGATTGAAATTCCTAAATAAGTACTCTTCAAATCCTTAGGTCAAGAAAAATAATATTCTATCACAAGTCCATAGGTCCAAGGAGTATCTCTATTTTCTATCGCAAGTTCGCTACTGAAATGAGTATTTATGTCACAAATCCATTGGTCTAAAAGAGGTGTGAAATTACAATAAGTATTATAGGTCTACACATATGTTACATATCTATTTAATTCCCACATCTATAACATGCCACAATGTTAGATGAACATATTTACATTTAGAATATGGTGTGTTTATAACTTAGTAACATACTTCAATTATTCCTTCGCTAACCACAATTATGCAAGTAGATATCCTCACAAGACTTGTACGATGACTTAAAATGTATATTTTCATGTATTCAAGAGTTCACAATGTGTGAACTAATATTTAAGTGACCCTCATTTGTATAAACTTGTATTTCTTCCTCTAAAGTCATACCTTTAACGAATCCATGTAACACACACACACACACATATACCAATATTAAGTAAGGGGATGTAATAAATGGCCTACGAGGAAGCCAACCTAAAGGAGGAGTTGACCTATGTTAGAAAAAAATATTTTTATAGTTTTTAATTGAGTTTGGGGAATGAATTTGTTGAAATGTTAACAAGAAATGTGTGTCTAATTTAATTTTCCCTTAATTAAATTGGACAATAAAATGTAATCTTATCTCATAATCACTTGTAATAGTTAATTGAGTGTGATAAACTAGTTAGCTCATGAATTTCGATTTGAGGGTGGTTGGTGAGGCATCCAAAGTGATTCTATTAGTTATTGATTCCATGTTGCAGTTAGTGCACTATTTTAATGCATGAGAAATCAGTTAACTCAATTAATTGAGTTAAAATAATTTTAATTAGTCGTAATTGTTTGTTGCACTAGTGAGAGGTCAAGTGAATTAAATATGATTTAATTCGCATGCAGTGATCTGTCATGTAACTGATGATTTACTATTAATAGCTTCATGCATATCAGTTCCATTGGAGACCCAGTTGAGACAAAGGTTAAAGGGATGTTAACTATCAGTCGTATTATTAGTAGGTTTCCCGCATGCAGTAAAACAACCATAGGATTTCCCAGGAGCATTGCGCAGTTTTGTAAGGATGAATTTCCTAAACAATAGGAATTTCATTCCACATGAATTGCACAAGACAGGAAGGGTAAGAAGAGGCTTAAAATTGGCCAAGTGTTGGTCAATTTTGTCCAGATCAATGCAAGACAGTTGTGAGAGTGCATGAGACTCTTGTGAGAAGAATGCATTGTAATTGTTTCATGATTCCATGGTGAATATACAATAGAATATAGAGGGGTTTTGAGTAGTAACATTTCCCTGGGAAAATTTCTGCATTGTGGTTTGATTTTCTTCTTTCCTTACTTGTGATTAGCGATCGTATTAATTTTTTGCAATTAATTTGTAGAAGGAATCAATATCTTGCTTTGTCATATCACATGATCATATTTAATCCATTGGTATACATATTGTTTGTATAATTTCTACATGGTATTGGAGCATAGGAAATCACTATAGTGGAGAAGAAATTGAGTTTTTGATGAATAGAATTCGAATTTGCAAAAATATTCTTCGGTGCAACAAGCAGATCAATATCAAGATGGATTTCAATGGCTTAAGATTGGAATATGCACTCGAGGGCAGTTCTAACTATATTGCGTGGAAAGAAAAGATGGAGGAATTTCTAGAGGACAATGGGTTGAAATAATTCATTGACAATGACATTCCCAAATCCGCAGTAGTAGGTGTCTCTCTTCTTGATGATTGGAAAAATAAGGTTGCAAAAGTGAGGATGATCTTATTGGAGAGAGTACGATACAACATTGTCTCAAGTCTCCATGGAAAAGTGACTCCATATGCAATGTGGAAGACTTTGACAGATCTATTTTAGAGTAGCAGTGACCATAGAAATTTGGCATTGAAGGAAAAGCTCAGGAAAATCAAAATGGAGAAATGAGACATTATTCTGAAATATTTAATCAAGTTTTTCCAATGTCTAGATGAGCTTGGGAGTGTCAGAATTACTGTAGCGGATGATGACTTGGTGAGCTTAGCTCTTATAGGACTTCCCAAGAGTTAGCATAGTTATCACGACTCTGTCAATGGGAAGGAAAAGTTGCCATATTGGGAGCGAATTTGGTCGAATTTGGTGCAAGAAGAATTCAGGCAGAATACCAGGGATGGATCCCCATCCAAGATAGATGATGAGGAAAATTGTGCCTTGGCTGGTAAGGAAAACAAGGGGAACGGAAAGAAATCCTATTCCAAATTTGAGATCCAAAAAGAAGGAAAGAAGCGTGACATTTCCAGAGTGAATTTTTTCACTGTCACAAGCATGGAAATTATACCACTAATTTTCCACAGAAGAATAAGAACAAGAAGGCTTTAGGATCTACAACTAGTGAGGCTTTGGCCTCAAAATCTGAGTTGGACTTCTCTCTCATCGCATGCATGGTGTCCAGTACGATGGGATCAGTGTGGTACTTGGATAGTGGTGCATCTTTCCACATGACAGGAGAAAAATATCTTTTCAGTAGCTTGGAGGAGAAGGATCTCTAGATGCATATCAAAATGGGTGATGATGGGAGGTACAGTGCTACTGATTGGTACATTTTCTTTCTAGAGACAGTCCGGTAAACCCTTCTTATTAAAATTTGCAATGCATGTACCAGGATTGAAAAATAATTTAGTTTTAGTTGCTATGTTTGAGGATAGAGGTTATGATGTGGTTTTCCTTTGTCACAAAGCCTTGATGTAGATGGTTGTGTATCATTGAAGGGTAAATTAGACAAAGTGGTGAGCTGGGATGAGGGTGAGTTATGGCATAGGAGATTGGGCCATCTACACCATGAAACTTTGAAGGTTATGGAAAATATTTCTATGGGGATTCCAAAGGGTACTCTTGCGCAAATATACACATGCAAGGGGTGTAGCATGGGGAACTATGCAAAGGCCACTTTTCACGAGAAGGAGAACCGAGCAGTGATAATCCTTGAGAGAGTTCACTCAGACATGTGTGGACCATTCTCTATAGCTTCGACAATAAAGCACATGTATTATGTGATCTTTGTTGATGATTTTTATAGAAAGTGTTGGATCTACTTCATGCAGAAGAAAAATCAGACATTCTCAAATTTTTTTGAGTTCAAAGCATTGGTGGAGAAAGATACGGGGAATCATGTGAAGGATCTGAGGAGCAAAAATGGTGGTGAGTACATCTCCATTGAATTCAAGAACTTCTGTAGCAAAGAAGGAATTCAGAAAGAGTTGATTGCGCCTCATAACCCACAACAGAATGGGGTCGCCGAAAGAAAGAACATAATAATTGTGGGTGTGGCACGCATGATGTTGCATAATCAGGGCCTAATATTGCATGTGTGGGTAGAGGCATGCAACATAGTGGTATTTTTGAAAAATCGTAGTCCTCATTGGATATTTGGCATGAGTACTAAAGGAGGCTTTTTTTCGTAAGAAACCTAATGTTTCATATTTTAAAATTTTTGGCTCATGTGTCTATTGCCATGTGACCAAATATTCCAGGAAGAAACTAGAACCAAAAACAAAGATTGGGATATTTGTGGGGTACACTGATACTCCCCACAACTATCAGGTGTATTTTCCAAACAACAGGATGACTATTGTGAGATGGGGTATAAAATTTTCTGAGGAGAAAGCCATGTGATTGTACCTTGCGAGTGAGCTTGATTTGCATGTAGAGGAGGAACTCTTGGTTCCAAAGGATGAACCTCAAGAGGTGGAGTAGCCACATGCAGAGGATCATGGAGTGGCATAAAATACTCATGCAGAGCCATCCACCAGACATGGTAGAAGGTGCACCACAGAAATTGATAGATTGAGACGATGCGACAGAACATGTAGGAGAACCTACTTCACTACGCAGATAGAGACAATCTCCAGATAGGTTTACTAGATAAATGCCTCTTATGACCAAGTGTATTGTGACAGAACCATCCTCCTTTGAGGATGTAGTGCAAAAACCATTTTTTTTAGACACCATGGTTGAGGAGTATGACGCCATCATCAAGAACAGTGCATGGGAATTTGTCCCAAGACCAGTCGGAAAATTAGTGGTTGGATCTAGATGGATCTATAAGGTGAAGCATGCATCAGGTGGGAGTGTGGAGAAGTATAAGGCTAGATTTGTAGCCTATGGATTCTCACAAGTTGAGGGGATTTACTATGAGGATATTTTTGCACTAGTTGCGAGATACTCATCAATTAGATCCATCCTTGTACTCTCAGCGCAGATGGGGTGGAAGATACATCAGATGGATGTAAAAAATTTGTTTCTTAACGGATTTATTGAGGAAGAAGTGTACATAGAGCAGCCATAAGGTTTTGATATCTTTGACAGTGAGTCGCATGAGTACAAAATCAAGAGAACACTGTATTGGCTGAAGGAAGCACCTCATGCTTGGTACACTAGAATTGACAGCTATTTCACTGGGTTGGGCTTCAAAAAGAGTGAAGCGGATATGAACTTATACCAGATTTTGGTTGATGGTAAGTTTTTTATTATCATACTTTATGTTGATGATATTATTTTGACAAGTGATGAGTAGCTCATAATTTCTTTCAAATAGGATCTTGCAAGAGAGTTTCAGAAGAAGGACATGGTATACCTTCAGTATTTCCTTGGTTTGGAGATAGGAAACATGATGGCAAACTATTTTTTTCTCAAGGCAAGTATGCCAAAGAGATTCTGAGAAAGTTTCACATGGATAGTTGTAAACCCATGGAGACTCCTCTTCTAGGAAACTAGGGGAAGGAGGATGCTACTTCAGGTGAGGTAGTGGGCACTACTATTTATAGGAATCTTATGGGTTCACTATTGTAGCTCGTGAACACCAGACCAAACATTTTCTACGCAGTTAAACAGATGGGTCAAGATATGGTTAAGCCGACCAAGATATTTTGGAAGGCGAGGAAGCATGTATTGAGATATATTAGGGGCACTGGAGAGTATGGATTATGGTACAAATGGACAGAGGGATTGAAGCTTCAAGGATTCACCAATGCAGATTGGGAGGGTAGTCCATCAGACAGAAAAAGCACATCAGGAGGGGTCTTTAGCATAGGATTGAAAATAGTTTCTTGGTACAACAGGAAGCAGAGATCTGTGGCACTCAGTTCAACCGAGGCAAAGTACATGGCAGCGAGTCAAGCTACATGTGAGGCCATCTAGATGAGGAAGATTTTGGTTTTTTTGTTTCGTCATCAAATGGATCCGGTAGTGATACATTGTGATAATCAGAATTGCATAAAACTGTTGGTTAATCTAGTATTCCATGATAGGTCCAACCATATAGACATCTAGCGCTAGCATATCAGAGATTGTATTCAGAGGTGCATTATGTTGCTTTAGTACATTCCCAAAAAAGGTCAGGATGTAGATATTTTGACGAAGGCACTCGCCAGGAGCAAATTTGAAGATCATAGAGGCAGGATTGGGGTAGCTAATAATCCCTTTCTTGTTGAGAGGGAGTGTTGAAAATTCAATGAGATATGTGTGTCTAATTTAATTTTACCTTAACTAAATTGGACAATAAAATGTAATCTTATCTCATAATCACTTGTAATAGTTAACTGAGTGTGATAAACTCAGTTAGCTCATGAATTTCAAGTTGAGGGTGGTTGGTGAGTCATACAGAGAGATTCTATTAGTTATTGTGTCGAATTTGTATTTAGTGCATTAGTTTAATGCATGACAAATCAGTTAACTCAATTAATTGAGTTAAAATCAATTTAACTAGTTGTAACTGTTTGTTGCCCTAGTGAGAACTTAAGTGAATTAAATTAGATTTAATTCACATGCAGTGATCTATCCTGTAACTGATGATTTACTATTAATAGTTGCATATGTCAGTTCTAGTGGAGACCTAGTTGAGAACAAAGGTTAAAGGGATGTTAACTATCAGTTTTATTATTAGTAGGTTGCCCGCATGCAGTAAAAAAACCATAGGATTTCCTATGATCATTCCGCAGTTTTGGAAGGCTGAATTTCCTAAAGAATAGGGATTGCATTCCACTTGAATTTTACAAGCAAGGCAGGCTAAGAAGAGGCTAAAAATTGTCGAAGTGTTGGTCGATTTTGTTTGGATCAGTGTGAGAGAGTTGTGAGAGTGTAGGAGACTCTTGTGATAAGAGTTAATTGTAATTGTTTCATTGTCTCTGGTGAATATACAATAGAAGATAAAGGGGTTTGAAAAGTAAGATTTCCTCGGGAGAATATTTGTGTTGTGGTTTGATTTTCTTCTTTCTTTACTTGTTGTGATTGGCGATTGTGTTTATTTTCCGAAATTAATTTTCAAAAGGATTCAATATATTGCTTTAGCATATCGCATGATCGGATTAAATCCATTGGTATACATATTGTTTGTATAATTTCTACTAAATGATATCCCAACTTTAGACCCTAAAGTAGTCTCATAAAATTCCTAAAACCTAATCCTAATCACTACAATATTTACTCTATATCATATTCATACCATACCTTATAAATCCTCACTCTCCAAATAAGAGCCTATAATAAAATTTCCTTAAATTCCTTAAAAAAAATATTAATTCATTCCCCAAACTTAATTAAAAATTGCAAAAATCGACCAACACATAGCCAATTTTTAGCCTTTCCTCATTCTGCCTGCCTTGCGCAAATCATATGGAATTAAATGCCTATTAATTAGGAAATTCAGCCTTCCAATACTCCGTAATGCTCATGGGAAGTCCTATGGTTGTTTTACTACATGCGGGAAACCTACTAATAATACAGCTGATAGTTAACATCCCTTTAACCTTTGTCTCAACTAGGTCTCCACTAGAACTGACATGCATGCATCTATTAATAGTAAATCATTTTAATTGTTAAATTTACCATTCAAATCTTTATTAAATTTTGAACAAAATTTATTCAAAAACACTTTATAAAAATTTCATAGAAGACCTTTCTAACCCAATATGGTAGAGACATGGTAATGTAATGTTTAAAATTTGACTGAATCAAATAACATAAAATAAAATAAAATTTTAAAAATCAGATTAAATAAAATAATTAAATTACTATAATGCAAAAATTTTAACTTAGTAAACACTACAAGAAAAAAGGACATTGGTGACGGGCGAAAATGGTCACCATAAGCTCATTGGTGAGGGTCAAAATAGCTTTCGTCACCAAAAATTGAACGTCACCAAAGGTGGCGTCGCCGAAAGTATAGGTGTTGTGGTGACATTCAAGGTCCGTCGCCAATAATGATTTATAGTGACGGATGTGTCACCGAAAGTATGTGTTGTGGTGACATTCAAGGTCCGTCACGAATATTGATTATAATGATAGATAGTGACCGTCACCATTTCATATGAACAACAACGATTTTTTGTGATGGACCTTTCATGGCCGTCACTACTAGTGCATATATATGGTGACGTTCATTGACTGTCACCATAAAATCATTTGTGACATCAAGGTCCATCACAAATAATGACTATAATGACAAACACTGACCCTCACCATTTCATATCAACAACAAAGATTTATGGTGACGAACCTTTAATGGTCGTCACTATTGATGCATATATATGGTGGCGTTCATTGATCGTCACCATTTCATATTTTGGTGAGGGTCGAAAAATGTGACCATAAGCTCATTGGTGATGGTCAAAAGAGAATTTGTCACCAAAAATTGATGGTCGTCATTCCCTATGAATATCAGGGCATGATATAATTGAACCACCAACCTCCTACTTGTAAATCAGGTGATCTTCCATTGAGCTAGCACCCTTTAAAGAATTAGCATAAACTAGAAATTTCCCCTAAAGGTGCAAAGATACACCAAAGGAATAGAAAATCTAGGAAAATCAAAAGTTGCTAGAAATAACATGTTCAATATACATAATAAAAAGACAATAAGAATAAATTTGATATAATCTAACAAAGCATGTCCTACGTAGGAGAATAACTGAAAAGCACAACTAGAAATTTGAATCATAACATAACATTATAAAACAACATGCAATAGGAAAGGAACAACTCCATAGTTTGAGAAATATGAACAATCCATGGGCTTGTTCTTATATATTGATATAGATAATGAAATAGAAATATAGATTTACGAAATTTAAGTATCACACAAGAATGTCTTGAACAAATATCAATATGTAAAATAGTAATTTTTTCCATCTGGATTTACCTTGCAAAACCTCAGGAAACAATTTCCACAGAAACGTCCAATAAACATAACAACATGGACCTTAGGAGAAACTGTGCAGGGGGTAAAATATGAAGGTAAAGCACTAGAGAAATATTCAAAGCAAATGATGAAAAGCATATCTAGAAAGAACTAGGAACCCTCTGAAGTAAACCACGCATTTATCATCGTGATTAGTACACTTGAAAAAAAAGATCAGAATAAATTATGATCTGTTCCACCAAAAAACAGTGAATTTTTCCATTAAAATACAGTTTCAAATTAATCACTAGCATGAAGCTAACTTCTCTACAAAAATAGGGAAGTTTGAAGACAATGTATAATAGCTTGCATGGCAATCGTGTTCATAAAACCTTCCAAGGAATAAGACCACAACAGTCAACAAGAGTGACATCATACTTAATACTATCAAAGAGTGGTCAATAGAAAAAGTGAATTGACAGACCTTCATAACTTGCACTGGTTCCTTATCCTTCATCCAACCCTAAAATTTTAGACCAAGGTTAACATTTTGAAGGGAAATTAAGAAAAGTCACATGATCTTCTGAAATAATATTTTTATCACTACCATTAACTATAATGCAATAGTTTTGCACTAACAAAGAATCCTTGTCTAAAGTGAAGTAGTCAATGATGATTAAGACTAATTGTGGGCTTAGAATTATTTTTCCATTTTTTTTTGAATTGTTAGAATTATCGTACTTAGTAGCAGAGGAATTTCCACCATGGATTGGGAAGTCCACAACAACCACTTATGTAAGTGGGATTGTTGGCTATAATCATTTTAACCTTCTCCTTCCTTTTACTCAGCCACTGAAATATGTGTTGAGAACTCTTTGCTTAAGACATTCCTCATTAGAATGGGCAGAACATTAGTGATAATCACAATATTCTCGTAACATTTCCACTATCATTACAATTGATTTTGGGATAAAATTTAGACTCATGGGTATCTTTTTCATGCCTTGTAAAAAAATGAAGATGACAAGGGGAAGGAGCAGAAGAAGAGGGATTAGAAAAAATCCACTAAGAGGAGCTTGAATTTTTTTCAATGATGCCCCATCTTTAGGGATCGCTTCTGTAACTTGCTTTCAATATTCAAGGCAAGCCAGAAAGCCTTGCTCCAATGAACTGAGTGCATGCAAATTCCATCTTATGTTGAATATGAAACAGGAGACACTTGACAAAATTGAAACATTAATCCCCGACGATGAATTTTTCAATATACTAATGAACAATCAATACCAACAATTTTTAGAGAGGCAGCCACCGCTAAGTAGCTCCTTCCTAAGAGGTTAGAAACATTGTCTAATAACTAGTTTGTAGAAGCCATTGAAATCACCCAACAGGCACCACAATGCACACAACATGTTGGGTTGTGGGAGAAAGAATCTTAAATTATAGTGCACCCTTCTGTGAGAGTAACGAAATTTTGGAGAAACAAAAATGCCTTTGATAAGTGATATACCTGTTGGAGGTATAGAAATGCCACCAGCCGATCAAGAGGTTGGTCTAGACCCCAAGAGATATCTATGGAACAACCCCAAACCCAAGTAGTTCTGAGGTTATGGCAGAAACATTGAGAAGGAATGTTAAGGAAAAAGTCTTGCAATCAGACTAAACTCACAGGATAACTACGAACAAAGAGTGACAAAGTTCTAGACAGTTCCTTAGTCTAAAGAGGCTAGAAGCTCATGCAACACTAGAAGGTTATTTTATTTGGCAAAGAGAATGCTATGTGCATCTTGCAGATGCAAACTGCTCTTGCACATGATGGGAAAAAAGGCTTGCAAAAAGATGCCCTATGTGCAGCATCAACACACACAACATTATTTTTTTTCCAATGCACTAACCTTTTAGTTGTGGCCAGATAGCACTTGGGTCATAGTGGCAAGGATTTCAGTAGCAGGCACTTACCAAATCTTTCATAATTTGCGCTATTGTACTAGAACTAGATCTTGGACCTATGCAAAGATGTGAGGTGTTTCCACTACAAGACATCAAGCAACGTGTTAAGCATTGAGAGATGACAAAATTGAGAAACACCTTGACCAGGGAAAAACAACCAGAAAGAAACAAACAAATAATAATAATAATAACTCTAGACGATTATAAATAGGAAACCCTACTATCACTGCACTGGAGGTGTAGGCCTTCATTTTTTTATTTTTCATGATAATTTGCACAAAATCCCTCCAATCCTAGCATGTCACATTTTTTCATTTAGCAACAGTTAAATACTTGTTCATTTGGTCATGTATGAACCCCAATGGAAAACTGGTATTATATATGCCATACATAACAATTAGTAAGCCAAAACAAGTGAATGCAATGTTTCAACTGTAAATTCTTATCATGAAATGTTAGTTATAGTAACAGCAATGGTATGCCAATTGCATAAGCCATATGCATCTTCTATGAAAAGGCTGATTGTAATCCCTGTGTGAGCCAAAATCTCAATAAATAGCAACATAAAGAACTAATATGCAGCATAATTGTTGTGGAAACTATTTAATAAATGGGAAAGATAGTGAATTATGGAATAGAATATCATGCATACTACCTATTTAGTTTCTTAAGCTGCAATATCTACTATCATTTTCAGTTTCTTTATTATTTTGGCACACTGCTCATTTTATCTAGAATTACAGTGAGATAGTTGTCTGATAGTTGGTCATATTATAGTTGGAATGTCATCAATATAGGAAATCTAGTTTTTGACTGAAAATGAGAGCAGGACATAAGGAAAATCATTGCAACAAAGTAAAACTATGATTGACAACTTCTTATTGGAATGTATATTATTTGGAGTTAAATACAAACTATGATTATTTGTGGTAATGCTATGGATGTTGGAGAATAGACATTCAAGAAAGTATTGTCACTGTAACACGTCTACAATGTAGTTGTAGATCCTTTTTCACCTTGGTTTCTATTTTCTACAATGGCTTGTAGTGGTAGCATGATGCATGCATTAGATATTTTCTTCCAATGTTCTAGTGAACCTGGTATTTTCAAGAGGGTCATAACCTATTAGGAAAGAAATTATTTTTTCATAAGAGGCATTCCTAGAAAAAATTGGTCAAGAGGCCAATCTACAAGACAAAATTATAATATATATTGTGACTTCTCCAAATCTTGAAACTTATTCAATGGTTTATACTTCACTAGTTAGTCAATAATGTAACAACGTTCAGAAACTAAAACACAATGGTGACTTGTAGGTCATGTTTGCATTATGCTAGTACAAGCTTAGTCTATTCAAAGGCCTACCATATGCAACAAAAGAGATTTGCAGAGAAGCTTTCCATGTGCACTATTGGAATTGTAGGACAAATGAAATAGTTAGTTTATATATCTTCAGCGATTTTGAATTAGGAAAGAAGCCCTTAAAATGTACATCCATCATAAGACTAGGCCGATTTCAATCTAGTCAAGTGTGTTGCTGCTTGCACACACTTGTTATTTATTTTGCCCATTTTAGGCCTTAGCAAACTGACATAGTAAATGTATAAGAGTTCCCAAAATAAGTGTCTAGGTGAGATGGAATACATGTGAGAAAATTCAAGCTAGCCTATCCATGTTCACCCATTATTGGACTTCTTTAGGATTAATAGTTGAGGAAATTTTTTTAGCATTGTGGGACTAAGAGAGTATGCCAACTTGTAAGATTAAATAACATTGCAACACCATGAGAGTCATCTAGAATTTTTGAACTAACGCTCAATAATTTAGCATAATAATAAGAGACAACTTAGCAACTTCTTAGTATCATGTTGCATGAAGAATTGACTCAAACCTAAGATTTTGAGGCAACTGATATACTGCCCAAATCATGTCCTTTAGGAGAAAAAGTTTGCACATTGAGTGTGTGAGAGGGAAAATGGGTATCATGTTCACATGTATTGATACATTAGTCCAAATTATATTTTCTTATCTTTTCCTAAAGGCTAATATCAGTAAATGTGAACATGAGAGTGGGTGCCCTCACATTTGAAGAGACAAATCTAGAGGGATTCTGTTAAAGACCATTTAAGTTAACCATTCTACCCTCATGCTTAATTGAAATAAACATTTGATATGATTCATTTCATATGTGTCCAAATTTTGAAAACACTAAATTTTAAACTCCCAACGTGTCCTTTATGAGAGTGGATGCCCTCACATTTGAAGAGACAAATCTAGAGGGATTGTGTTAAAGACCATTTAAGTTAATAATTCTACCCTCATGCTTAATGGAAATAAACATTTCATATGATTCATGTCATATGTTCCCAACATTTGAAAACACTAAAGTTTAAACTCCTAGGATCTCATCACTTTATTTATTTGTGATTTTTACAAAAATTCGAGGTCATTGGTGAGAAAAAATCTCAAAAACCCTAAAAAAATTATCAAAATGATTAGAAAAAGGGGTGTTTCTTGTAGAGGTAATGGGGTCTCTGCAAGAGGCAGCCAAGGGGAAGGTGACTTGTTGAAAAAAAGAGGCTATAAATCCTCTTGTATCCAAGCACTAATGATCATTGATGAAAAATACGAGTCTAAGTTTGAAGATGAATATGATGAATTTGATTCATTGAAGCTTGTCGGGAACAAGCAACCAATGTTGAGTCCTATTGAAAAAGAAGATACAAAAAAGCATTTAACCAACCGGGTAACCATATGCTCTTACCTGCATTGAATGCTGGACAACTTGTTGAAGATAGGAGTATATCGAAACCATATAACGTCTTACCATGAGCAAATTGTATCCACTGAGAAAATATGGGATCAGTGTGAAGGTTACTAGGGATGTTAACTATTTGAGCTAATCAATATTTCACTAGCACAATATCTCACCATTGACACTCAAGGAAACCAACACAGTGGGATATGAGCATATGACCATTGTGCAAGAAGCAACTCTTCCATCTATTCTCAAAGGCAAGGGTGTAGGCCAAGGTTAAAACTTGTACCGGCAAGACAATATCATTTATATTTTATGCTGTTGATGTGATAGTGGAGTCACAATTCCTCCAAGGTCATAAAAGGTCGCCTATTCTTGTTCTTGTCATTTGTCCCACTATGGAACTTGTGATTCAAGTTGTTGTCCAGGCCAATGTTTTGTTTAAATACCATGAAAATATTGTTGTACAAGTAGTTAGTGAGGGCACTAAATTACCAAGAGAACATAAATGGTTACAAACAAATCCTTGCCAAATATTATTGGCCACTCCTGGAAGGCTTTGGTACCATATAGAGAATACCACATTCATCTCAAATCGTTTAATGGGTGTGAAAATGCTCGTACTTTGATGAAGTCGGCCATTTGCTAGATATGGGGTTCCATAGGGATATTGATATAGGGACATCCCTAGTTCCTTATTACAACCATGCCGACCCAAGTAACAAATCCTTGATATAGGGCTATCAACCCCTATAATGAATCTTGATTATGGGGATTTCACCACTTGTGACAAATCCTTGTCACAAGATTTTAAGCCCCCCATAATAGGAAAATCCCTCTTACAAGGCATCATCAACACTCATAACATTGATACAATGTTGAGTACAACCCAATGTTACATAGTGAAACACTCACCAAGGTTTGGGGTACGATCCCCACGCTTCCATGACAATGAAACTTTAAGTGAAACAATTGCAATGTCCCCAAAATAGTGAAATGTGATGCAAAACATTTAAATTTTAATGAGGGATGTTTCAAATATGTAAATTGGGTATCCAAGGTTATGGAGATGAAAATCCATGAGGCCAACCAAGGTTATGGAGTAAATTGCAAGGCATGAGCAACAAATAATGAAGCAAATGTATAATTCAATGTTTGTTAAGAGTTCTAAAACTCTAATGCACAAGGAAGATATGCATCAACAAGAAAGACATGAAAGTAAATCTCAGTAGTCAAGGACAAAGTTAGATGAATAAATTGACAAGTTGTGGATGTTGATGAAGAGAATGAACAGAAGAAGGTACAACAAGAGGAAAAGGACAACCAACAACAAAGTACAATTGACTAAGGACCTTTGCATTAGCAAGGCAAGTGGAAAAGAGCAACATAGGATTTGGAAGACTAGATAAGTGAATATAATATCAACACTAGGAAAACAAAATGTAGGGAAGAATGGACAACTACAACACAAGCTTGGGATCCTATAGGATTCAAGAACTAATGACACATGAACAGGAGTTCATGAAATTTTTCTACCATGGGAGTCTGATGCAAGAGCACTAAAACTTCCAAAAGCCATCAAGAATTCTGAAGAAAAGCTTCAAAAGGGTTTTGATCGAAAAGTAATTTCAATTCCTTATTTGTAAATATTGTTTGTTTCTTTTAATTATTATACAATATTTTTAGAAAACGTATGGGTAGGAACGATTTTTTCCTTAAGGAAAAATAAATTCTACCTTGAAAAGCATAAGAGATTTAGGGAATAAATCATGGAGCTACTTTTCTTTTAAAGTTGTATTTGATCAATTTAAAATTAAGAGAAAATAAAATGACATTCAAATAAATGGGAAATTGGGCCATAGAGAGAATGAATGCCTCTCACCATGTGTATGCACAAAACTAGTTAAATGAATAAGAGTTCATGCATTTACTATAACAGACTGTGTTGGATATATGTTGTTATAAATTAATTTATAATGAAGACCATGCATTTATTCTATATTCAATTTAATTGAGTCAAAGTTTAATTATCTATTCATTTCCGGTTGAAGAATCTCTTTTTTGTGCACACTAGAGGGTTTTGGGAAAATTAAGCTATTGTCATTTTTTTAGGAGTATAATTGACTAAGAGAAGGCACCGAATTGTCAGTAAATCGTTGGAGGCGTAAGGTTAACATGAAATTATGGGATGCACTATTTTGATCCAACTAATCAACTCTTGCATCAGTTTGTTTGGACCATGAATATTAATTTGTAAAAGAATTGGAAGGAGAGTCCAATCCCTATGATATGGAATCGCCTTGGAAGTGGTCAGGAGGAACAGATAGAGAATTGAAGCCAACTAAGTTTCTCTATCTTGTGAGGGTTGAGTTCCAACTTAAATAAGATTTTAGAGTCCAAATTTGCGTTGAGCTATATAGAAGCATGACCATATTAAGATGAGACAATCACCATGAATATTAAGTTGAAGTGAATGTTTTCGATACAATTTTTGGCATAAATATTGGAAAATATATTTTTAACCTTGCATTGGCAATTTAATTTGAATTATGGAAACATGTCGTTTTCTGTTTTGCTATATATTTCAATTAATGATCAAAATTGTAAATGTGAGAAACATTTCCAAAGAGCTCTGCTATAGAATTTCACTCCACAATGTCATGCAGAGTGTGTAATGGGCATATGAATGGCCTATATTGCAGGTTTTCTACTGTGGTTGAAATGGTACCCATTGCCGGTGAAGTTTGCCTCCTGCAAGGTTCCATGGTCAAACCCACGAGGAGAAAGGGGTGCGTGCGCATATAACCACGGAAGACCCTATAAATGCCAAATGAGCCTCTGTCATGGCTATATAATTAAGAATACCATCTATGCTGAATGGGTGTTTGCATCAGCAACTACTTTGTGAATTTTAGGATTCTTTTGCTAATCTCCTTCCGGGAAGCAACTACTTTGTGAATTTCTGGATTCTTTTGCTAATATCCTTCCGAGAAGAAAAGTTTGTGCTATGGAATATGCTATGCTCCTGCCTACTCCACATGAAGATTCCTTTCATGGTTTCTCCGATATCCATCTTCTTATAGTCGCATTCCATATCAGTGGAAAAATCAAATAAATATTCCAGTCATTGAGTTTCTATATTGAGTTCTAAGTGTCTTTGAAAACAATTTATTGATCGGAATGGCGGAGGGTTTGGTGATCCAATCACTTGTGGGCGTTGTACCATCTGAGCTACTGGGGATCATTAAAGATGTGTTGAAGAATATTTTTGCATGCAAGGAGAATTGAAAATGCCTCCAAAAAACCCTGGAAGGAATCACACCTGTATTACTTGACAAATTTAGGAGTAGTGTAGAGTTGTCTCAACCTAGCCAGAAGCTACTCAGCGAACTCTATCAGCAGCTGCAAGAGGGTAAGAGGTTGGCTAAGGCCTGTTCTAAGGTAAGCTGCTTGAATATCTTCAGGAGCTATAAGTATGCAAATAAAATTGCAGGCTTGGATTTGTATATTGTCAATTTCAGTTAGACGAAAGGTTGGGCACATATCTTTTTTGAATTAAACAGCCTGAGAGTACAGTAGGATCAACTTGTGACTATTGGGCACAGAATAGAGCATAAACTTGAGAATATTGACCTCAAAATGGAGGATAAACTTGAAGGGATTGGGGACAAAATTGACAAAATAAGGGAAGAATCTGACCTTAAGTTTATCGTAGATCAGATGTATCAATTGGAAATTGGTCAAAGGGCTTCCCAATCGAGCGTCCCAGAATTGCTAGATTTTAGAGTTGGTTTGAAGGGTTTGGTGTATGAGCTGAAAAAACGTCTCTTGTGCAATGATGCTCCATTGCTCAGAGTAATAGGCATGGGGGGCAATGGAAAGACTACTGTGGCATTAGCCCTCTGCAATGATAATGAAGTCAAAGGTCATTTTAAGGAGATGATAGTTTTTGAAAGAGTTTCGCAATCATTGAACCTTAAGGGACTTCTTGAGGGAATGTGGGACAATATTGTTTGCCAGAAAAGACCTAAATTTCATGACGTCGAAGATGCACATCAACGGCTATGACAAAGGCTTCGCCAAATGGAAACTCAACCAACTTTGGTGGTGCTGGATGATGTTTGGGAAATTGATCATCTTGAAAAGCTTTTGTTTGAAGGAAAAGGGTTTAAAACTCTTGTTACAACTAGAAACAACAATGTTGTTAAATATGATTACCAGTATGATTTGCCGTTTTTGAGAGAGCAAGATGTCATGTCCCTTTTCTGATTTTTGGCATTTGATCGAAATTCCATTCCAGAAACAGCAGATTACAACCTAGTCAAAGAGGTAATAGAAGAATGCAAAGGATTTTCGCTTGCTCTTAAGGTGATTGGAAGGTCTTTCCATGGTCAGCCACCTGCAGCATGGATATATGCCAAAGACAAACTTTCTAATGGACAAACAATATCTGAATATCACGGAACAGAAGTTCTGAAATGAATGGAAACAAGAATAGATATCTTGGAAGAAGAAGTCCGAGAATGCTTTCTGGACATGGGAATATTTCCAGAGGCTAGAAAAATATCTGCTGATCCATTTTTAGATTTGGGTGTTTATGTCCACGAGTTGAAATGGATAGCTGCTTAGACAATCTTAATAGAACTTGCGAGTCAAAATCTTGTGACTTTGGTGAAAAATCAAAAAGGTACCCTAGGAATCCTTATGGCTGTACTGGTGAGCTTTCCTTAATTCAACATGATGCATTGCGAGACCTGGCTATCTATTGGACTGAGCAAGAGCCTATAATTGAAAGACACAAAAGGTTTATCATGCCTCAGAAATCTGATTCTATTCAAAAAATGTGGAAGAAGCATGCAAGGCGTGATTTCAATGTTGAGATTGTTTCCTTCCACACAGGTTCGATGGAGGAGAAGGATTGGTGTCAGATGAACTTCCCTAATGCCAAGGCGCTTTTCTTGAAGTTTTCTGCAAGTGAATACTTTCAGTGGTTATCTATCAAGGCCTTTATCATTCCCAACCTCCGCGTGGAAGTTGCAGAAGAACACTTCCATCTGGATTGGCTTGAATATTGATTGATTCATAATATATAGGATGACACTTGTAGGGATTCTCTCTCTAAGCAGATCTCCTGAGCCAAGGTGAAAATTTGGGTGTCTAATAAACAGAGTTACATTGGAGCCCTGACCATTGCTGGTTGAAATTTGGAAAATAACAAAACCTCAGCATAATGGGGCTATGAGGTTTACTCAACAAGGAGCTCCAGGAGATCAACCCTACACAATTGTTCGCAGTGATAGAAACAATTTATTGTGTGCCTGGAAGACACTATCCTGAGGCATTGAGACTTTGTCAATTGGTACAAAGTATAAATTACTTTTATACATTATATTTTTCTGTCTAATCATGTTTGCAGTGCATAATATGATCAATTTTGTCCAGCATCCGTGAACCTAGTAAACTTCCTGCAATTACTGAACTTTTGATGGCTCGGGCAATAATAAACAGCATGGCAACGCCATGCAAAGTGTGGCTCATGGCATAATGTGTCAGATGGGAGAAATAGGCACAATCGTTTAATTGGTACAATACCTACAAGTTGTAAGGGCATACAGAGTTTGCACTTGTTATCATTGTAACATAACCAGTTGACAGGGTTTCTTCCATAATGGATCTGGAAATTCAAGGATTTTCAAGTACTCAGTTTCTCCAATAATTTGTTTTATGTATAAATTCCCACCCATCTGAATTGAAATTTCTTTGTACTACACCAGATCCATCAGAGGCAGGCTCTAAGGATGAAACTTTGTGGGGGTGCGTTGCCTGCTAATGGTTTCACTAGATCGGACAAAACTGATGTCATGTTCTATGTTCAATTTCAAGGGCCAAGAACAAAATTTTCAACTTCAACTTCTTTATTCTTCTAAGGGTTTCATCAACTTGTCAAACAATAGGTTACCTGGTAGAATTCCTTCACATTTTGGGTTGGTCAAAGGCCGAGTTTAAATATCTCCATCAATAAATTGACAGGACACAGACACATCAAATATGGGGTCTAGAACAAAAAAATAAGTCAGAGACTACTGCAAATGCAACATGCAACTCAGATTCAAGACATCGAAATAAAAAAAATTCAATAAATTCGCTTGCAAAGCATTAAAATAGGGGTTTTCAGAAAATAGAAAAAGATTCAACTTGGTTATTTCCAGAGGTACATTTTATAAATACCTTGGGCAGGCTGTCGACGAAGGTGGGCAGCATCTTGAATTTACTTCCTCCTCATAGGACAATCCGGCGTGCATCTCAACAGCTATGGCATCAACCAGCAGCCTCAAACGATACAAGGAGTAGAGAATCCCTGCAAAATGCCCTCCAGAAAGTTCCACTTGCAGGTGGGAATAAAAATCTATCAAAAAATAAAAAATAGAATCGTTCGCTTTCTTTAAAGTATTCAAATTGAATTTTCAACCAATGCGACAGCGAGGGCGGAATTTTTTGGAGGGGAATTGAAATTAATTTAAAATTAAAAATTAAAACAAAATTAAATAAAAATTAAATTGCAATAATAATATTTTAAAAAATAATTATATATAATATTAAATTAAAAATTCAATATAAATAAATAAGATATTAAAATGCATATGAATTATTTAATATGTAAAACTTATAAACATAATTAATTAGTAGTTGTAGTTATTTATGTGGTCATCTTTAAATTAAAAGACTCAAAATTAAATTTATCTCGTTTTTCCTTGCTTTAATATAGACATAAAAAGGTATGATAAAATGCCCTCTTTTAAGGTTTGATAGTTATTATTTTTTTTACTAAGCTTTCATCTAACATAATGAGGCCAATTGCCCAGATTTAGCATTATGAGAGTTGTTATAGTTGCTACAACACCACCCAAAATTTTGGGAATTTTTCAAACTCTGATGTTTTCCCCATTCGCACTTTACATGTTTCCCCCACACATCATGTGTTGCCTCAGATGTTGAAATTATGATGACATTACAGTTTCGAAGGTTTGTCGCTTCGGTGATGTGCCAAGAGACTCCCTTCACTTCAAAACATATCTTTCCCTAGTATGTATCGGAACCAACAGAAGTACTGAATGTGGACAAGCAGCATTTCATTTTGGATCCCCTTATGTTGACTATACTAGGGTTAGGGAGAAACCATAATTTGGAAAGAAAGTGACCCCCTTTCTGTGTTTAACCTATGCCTCTAAGGGCATAGTCTCATTGACATCGCACACCATGGTGAGATTTATTGCATAGCATGTCACCCTAGGCCCTTGACTGGTCCTATGCCTCAGCATGTGCAATAGGGTTTGAGAGAATTATATATTTTTATCGGCATCCTTGAAACCTTAGGCATCGGTGATTGAAGGTCCAACCCTGCCATGAATTAATACTTAATCTCGAGGGTGATTATCATCTTCACCTTCTCATCTTATCTCGAAACTCGATCACTCATATGCATCAGGATTTACAAGGTACCTCGTATAGCATTAGTCCTCATTCCCTCTCATTTCATTAGGTTTTGGGTAGGTAGTTGTTGTCGGGAGTTATCTTGTCATCAACCTACATTTTCAAGGGTGTTTTCCCATTGGTCATATTGTGCATGTGCCCTTATTCTCTCCATTAATTTAGGGTTTGGTTTATTATGGTCTTGTTCATATGTTATAAAATCCTAAGTTATCATAGCCATGAATCAAAGGTTAAAACCTTTTCCTCTTGAATTTCACTTTGGCACGTATTACTCAGGTTTCTCTCCACCAAGTTTTAAGGAATCATATCCATCATATCCATGTGCATAAGCATTATTTTCCCAAAATAAGGTTTGTTTATGTGTGAGAGAGTAAGCCTCCAAAGCTTGGCATTTCGCTTCATATGTTAATATTAGAAGGAATTTTTTAACATTAAAGTCATAATCGTTTACAAAACCACCTGAAAGTCTCTAGTGTAATTATCACAAGATATACTTAAGTTGACGATAACCTAATCATGATCGTTGAAGTCCTTACTTAATGCATGCCTGAAATTTTGCTATTTGGTTGATCACCAAATCTTTATATTGCGAATATGAAACAAATTTGGATAGTGATACCCTAGAGCCATAAAGAGACTTACTATTTGTATTGGTATTCATATTGTTTTATGTTGTGGCTCATGCCTTCTTGTAATGCGGCATCGCAGGTCTTTTCTTAAACCACTAAGTGGGGAACACCAATTCAAAAGGAATAAAGACATAGTGGTCTACATACAAGAGGGCACATGACCATATGTGTATTTTGTCATTTCTTCTCATGAGGTTGGTGTGTGTGCACATGGATAAACCAATCCAGGTTTTCGTTGAAAGCACCGCCCCAAACAATGAAAGGAGCACCGCCTAACTGGGCCTCACATGAAAATTTGGAAAACACCAAGACATTGGTCACTGAGAAAGCATTGGGTAAGGGTGAACATGCGAGACTATGAGAAACAAAACACTTAGTCTTCTATCCTTTTAATACGGTTGCATAAGTAAAGGCTAAAGTAGAGGAAAATGCATCAGTCATTTATGTACCAATGCCATTTATTTTTGCAACTATTTTGGAAGCAATGAATGCCAAACTATACTTTTTTTTTCTGCATTAAGGAGGGTGTTACCCCACATGGTATGGTATGTGTAAAGAAAAATTTAAACGAGCAATCGAAGACTCGACTTATCAGGTCAAATTTTCAAGCCTAGTGAGTGCAAAATTGATCTTTATACGGAGTCGCCTTGGCTACATATTAAGATGAAGCACGAAATCCAACGATATGGTGAGAAGGAACCACTTAGGAAGAAGACTTATTTAAATAATAAATATTGGCTTCAGGGCTTGGCAGGTGTTTAATTAAAGTGGCTCATGCTTGGATTTTTGGCTTTATTGGCCGAACATGTGAGGATCATCACAATTGCATCCAAAGGTCACATTTAAAGAACTATTGGTCAAAATATCGGTGGTCACCACAACATGAATGTGCACTCCAAAGTAGAGCATAAAAATCAAATGGTAAATGGAGTTAACGAGTTCTAATCATTATGAGAGAGAGAGAGGACGATTTGTGCTTTTCTTTTGGGTGATATGAACATTTATATACAATTCAGATGCCATGGGAATATTTCATGTATTTATGTATATTATTAACATCCCATAACAAGGACCTTTTAATGATGGAAATGCGTTATTAGGGTGCAAGCAAAGCCACAGATCAATGAAGACGTTAATAAAAATGATCCTCTGGGAGTGGACGTTAGCTTCTAAAATACAATGATAACGCTCCAAAAGGATTGCAAAGGTGTTAGCACTAACGTCCACCAACCCGACCATAGTGATACCACATGTAGCTAAACATACATAGTTAAGTAGCATGGATTTACATTTGAGCCCTTATCTTTTCCTGCTAAATGTCTAAAAAACATGGTCATGGAAATCTTCTTTGTTGTTTGCAAACTCCTTATAACACAAATAGTTGAATTTTAGGCCTGTCTTTAGTGAAACGGCTATAGCTTAATGTTAGACATGACTATATAATCTTCAAGGGAGAGTTCAACCCATTATTGGTATAGATTAACTTCTTGAGATTGAAGTCAGCAGGATAGGCTGGCAATTGATAGTAGAAAAGCATTAGAGCAGAAGCCACTGGTTGGAGGGATCTATAAGCTATTTTCTGGGATTGTTTGTTGGGCACGTGTTGTGATGTGTTCGCTTGGGGTATTGATTTTGAGATTGACCTGTGAATAGTATTCATGGAATTAAATTTTTTTTATTTGCTAAAATGGAACTCTTGGAAAAGATAGTAGTCAAGAACTTGAACAAATCCATCTTTGAATGCAAACCTAGCCATGAATTTTTTCATTCTAACAATCTTAAATATCCACAAGAGACTTTTTGATGCTAGCAGTGCAATGTATTTTCTTCACTAACCATCCAGTAATTTGTCTCCTACAAAATTCTTTATGTGCCTATATCCATGACAATATTTCAATCCATCAAAAAAGACATTTCAACTGCCTAGAAGAATATAAAAGGGATTAGAACTTGTAGTAAAAAATGTTACCATGCTATCTTAAATATTTAACTTATTGTTTAATCAGTTTCTTCATTCATCATGGCCCTCTCAATCCCATGCAAATAGAATGGGGTACCTCGTATGATATATCAAGCCTTGCAAATGTGGGAAAATAGTAAATCTTTCCACTGAAAGTGGTTTAGCAATCAAAATTCTTCAAGCTTATTTCTGGTCAAGGGTTTTCACTCTAATATTCAATGGGGAGGAAGAAATATGTGCCTACTCCTTATGAAATTTTCTCCATCCCAAGAAATCCTTTTTAGAGTTTCAATTCCATTAAAAGTTGAAGTGAATATCTCCATAAGTGATTTCTATTTTTATTTTATTTTTAATTGTGACGAATAAATGATTGACTATGTTCATTCTTGGTAGTTCTAAATGTTGTTTCTTGTGAAACACAGATTGCATTAACCCTGCTCAGTGCGGAGTCTTCATTATTATCAGGAACAGATAGCTTTTTTGATTTTAGACATAAACATAATTACTTCAGGATGAATATTAGCTAGTTTCTCTTTCACATCACCAATCTTCTCAGTCCATAGCACAATTGCGATCTGATTGATTGTCTCTTGCTCCATTATTTTTGCAGCTTAATGTCACTGTCAATGTTGCTGGGACTTTACCTCTGTGAATTTACTCCAAATTTGACATGCTAATCTGTTGATCATCTCTAGTCGCCCTTAGTGATTCGATCACCTGCATTGAAATAAACTAGAAAGAATGCATAAAAAATCAAGAAAAACCTATTCCACTGCAGAAATGAGACATCTTACAAGAAAATCAAAACTGATGAATATGACATCTAGTCCACCTTGTAACAAAACGTCTCTGCACCTAGTGAAAATAAGGATGGCTTTACATATGTTTAAGGTTAACCTGCCTGCTGCTCCTTCCTTTGACTGTTTTTCATGAGAATCATGGATCTTACGCTTATAATGGTGGGTGCGAGTGTCCTGTCCTCCTATTAAACAATGATATATCATTCAACAACTAAATCCATGCATTTTCACCATTGTATCAGCGTATGAATTTGCATCATTGTACTGAATTAATATGACTTCAAATTTTGAAATTTTCCTGCAAGATAACAATTATGATTAAAAAAATTTGATCAAACATGAAGTAATCTCATGAATCCTTCAAATTTATATTGCAATATCCATCTCAGATCGATAGATCCAGAATCTTAAATATTCTTATAAAAATGAATCTAGTTTCTCAAAAATATTAAAGAAGCTCAAACCACATAACAGAATAAAAAACAAGTAATTCGGATGCAATAAAATAGTACTTTGCCAATACTTCAACAAAAATGGTTCAACACTAACATAACTTCAAGAATTATTGAAATCTAACACGGAGCTACAAGAAAATATCTTTATTCAAATCGAAATAAGGCAACAAAAATTAGAGAACCTTTGAAAAAACCATTAAAAAGTACATGCATCTCCAGTCAGAATTTGCAGTGCTCCTCAGGTTTTCACATTTGCAAATATCAAATTTGGATACCTAAATTATTCGAACAAAAATATGCAGTTAGGAAGATTCACCTATTGTTGGTCACCTGTTTGAATGGGAAATTGTGCTAAGATGAGATTTTAGTAAGAGGAGATTTAAAGGTGCGATTCCACATTTGTAGCTGAAACCATTGGCGTCTGATTGATCGTTTTAAGCCCAATATTTTTATTGTTGTTGATGATCATGCGCTCTTTCCAAAAACTAGAGCACAATGCATCATTCGATGAAGGAATTTTATCTGCCCATGTGTGCCATTCATTTTGATTTGGATCATATTGGGGGGGAATTCTACTAGCATCAATATTCTCAAGGGTTTGGCTACATTCTAAACCATTCTGATAAAAGACAAGAAAATCATCAATAGATCCCCCAATCCTGCATCTTGACTATTGGACTTAGTAGAATACCTGAAGAATGCAATTTCGAAAACCGCAGATTGTTGAGACTTGAATTGCACTCGAAAGAAATTGCAATAGGTCCCCCAATCCTACATCTTGACTATTGAACTTAATAGAATCCATAAAGAATGCAACTTCGAAAACCACAGATAGTTGAGACTGAAATTGCACCCAGAAGAAATTGCATTAGATCCCCCAATCCTGCATCTTAACTATTGAACTTCGTAGAATCCTTGAAGAATGCAACTTCGAAACTGCAGATTGTTGAGACTGAACTGGCACCCGGAAGAAATCGCAGTAAGGCAGTTGCAAGAACAAGACCCACAACAAAAACCATAATCACTAAGCTAGCAGGAGATAACATAAAACATGTTTTGGGTGGGAGAAATGTTATTTTAACTGGAGGTCTAAAATTTAAAAGAAAAATGAATACTCTCGCCCTCCATTTTTCAAACATCATTTTTAATATTATGCCTTCAAATATCATTTTAATATCATACCCATTGTTTTTCTTATGGATGTTGAGCGCACTTCGTGATTCTTTGTAATGCCAATAATTGATTTAAAAGGAAGCTTCAAAAATCAATTCAATTTCATTCTAATAAATTTATTTTAAAAACATTGATGGCGAACCACACAATGAGTGGTTCAAAAGGTGTGTACCTTAAAAATTTTATGTGATTTATCCAGAAGAGTTTTTAAAGAAATTAATTAATTAATTATTAAAATAAAATTGAGATAAAATAGTAAATTTAGGAGAGGTTTTTGCAACCCATGGTTTTTCTCATGGTATTCCACCTTGCCAACAAGGGGGAATTAACCCGATCGTAGGTCCCAACTAGACCTGCTCTCGTTTGGAATGGCTAATCCCAACCAGTTTTAAGGATTATTATAAGGGTTAGGGGAATAATTAGTTAGTGGTTAAGGGATTAAGGATTAGGGGCTTAGGGCTTAGGGAATAGTGGCTTAGGGGTTAGAGGTTTAGGGTTTAGAGGTTAGGGGAATAATGAGATAGTGGTTATGGAGTTACAGATTGGGGGCTTAGGGGTTAAGGGGTTAAGGATTGAGGGCTTAGGGGTTAGGGGATTTAGGAGCATTTATGGGTTAGGGGAATAATGAGTTAGTTGTTAAATGAGTTAGGGTTTAAGGGAATATTATGCATTTAGAAGTTAAGGGGTTAATATTATGCATTTAGAGGTTTATGGTTTAGGGGGTTAAATGGGTTAGGGGTTGGGAATTAGGATTTAATGGGTTAGGGGTTAAGGGGTTATAGGTTTAGGGTCTATGGGGTTAAATGGGTTAGGGGTTTAGGGGGTTAGGGGATTTAGCAATTAAGGATTTTAGAGGTTAGAAGTTAGGGGCTAATGGGGTTAGGTTTTAGGGGGTTAGATGGGTTAGGGGTCGGGAATTAGGGTTTAATGGGTTAGTGTTAAGGGTTTAAAGGTTTAGGGTTCAAGGGGTTAGGGGTTAAGGGTTTATAGGTTTAGGGTTTAGGGGGTTAAATGGGTTAGGGGTTTACTAGGGGTTAAGGGGGTTAAATGGGTTAGGGGTTAAGGGTTTAGGGTTTAGGGGTTAAGGGTTTAGAGGTTTATGGTTTAGGGGTTAAATGGGTTAGGGGTTTAGAGGTTTAGGTGGTTAAATGGGTTAGGGGTTCAGAATTAGTTTTTAAGGGTTTAGGGGTTAAGATGATAGTTTCATTTGTCTCTGTTTGTGCACAATAGTTGCTTATTCCTTGCGTCTCAATGTAACAATTTTGTAAATATTGTTGCTTGTTGCCATGTCTTCTTTATTTATTAATTTATAGCATTTGTTAGCCATTTATTTACATTTATTAATGAAAATGTCTATTGCAATCAAACCAAATGTATGTTCAATCTCCAGTTTCAAACTTAGCCATAGTGTTGTCACACAATTTAAGTCTGGAGAATGGCCATCTGATGAAGTCTTAGTAACCAGACTGCACCTCATGACTACTCCAGAAAATATTAAGTTCGAGTGTCCCACATTCATGAAAAATTTGGCTCTTATACTCTTTCTCCACCTGACTATGTCTTGGAAATACCCTTGTTTATTGCAAAACATCCTAATGTTGTCGACCTTGTCCCTTAACAGACCAAGGAAACATATGTGACTGAGAGGAATGGAAAGCACTACAAATTTGAAGAGAGTACAAAAGACTAAGATGGTTTAAATGATAAGATTGAAGAATGTAGCAGTGTTGAAACAAATAAAAGTTGTCCCAAACAAATAGTTGATAATGTGAAACCTTCTTTTGTACCAGTAAAGCAAGACTACATTCATGTGAGAGCAAGAAGAGGCCAAGCGACTGATAGGCATAGCCTGGAAGATAAGGTATGGTTCCCTCTTTTTGATGAAATATTTGATCTACATTTTGTCTATCGAAGATTAACCATTTTAACCTTGCCAACAAGGCGGAATTAACCCAATCGTAGGACCCAATATGCCATGATATATATTAACTCTAGATATATATGAGAAGGAATAATAAAGACATATATTGATAGAGGTGGCGAGATAAGGGGAGTCACAAGGGAGAGATGGAGATAAACTGAAGGAAAGGGGAGATAAGGAATGGAGAGAGAGAGAGGGAGAGGAGTGAGAGAGGTAGAGAAGGGTAAGAGAGAGATAGTGACAAACATATGGAAGGAGGGAAGAAAGAAGGATAGAGGGAGGGATATAGTGAGAGGATTGGAGGGTAGAGAGAGAGAGAGAGAGAGAGAGAGAGAGAGAGAGAGAGAGGAGAGAAAGGGAGAAGAAGAAGGACAAGAGATAGGACTTAAGAGAGAGGAACCAGTATCATAGAAGAAATAATATGTGACCAAATTACTCTATATGGAGATGGGAGATAGGGGCACCCTACCTACCTACTAAATGTCTAAACCAAATGTGGTGTAAACATCTGTAATGGTGTTCAATTATACGAGGAGAGGATTTTATGAGGAGGCACTGGATTTTTAATGTGATATCCAAAAAAAAAGTACCAAACCTTACCATTTCCAATGACCACACATATACAACAGTGTGAATACAAAAGGAGTGTGAATTGAGATTGCTTTAAGTATTGCTCCTATAAAATAAAATAAAAGATCAATTAAGTAAAAAGCAGATATAAACTAAACTATACTAGAAATGATTTTTGTATTATAGTAGAATGAAATGGAAGAGATGTGCTGTGATGCAGAAATATGCAAATACTATTGAAAACAAGAGAATACCCTCAGAGAATTAAAAAATCCTAATAGTAGGACTGAACTTTAGTATCTGCCTATCAAAATTTCATTTTTGTTTGAGTAGAAATTGAAGGATGTAAATTCAAGACTGCAAACACAACATGTATAATGGATTAAAACAACAAATATATTAGGCCCACTCTACACAAATATGCAATCTGAGAATTCAGGGTAAAAAGAAGAGGCTCCAACAATAATTGCATAGAAGTCTTTATTTCTCAAATAGAATAATTTCACAGCAAGTTGTCATCTCACAAAAGCTCCTACTACAACCTACAAGTTAACAGTACTCACTCTTATTATATATTTCTACAAATGTCTAACTAGTGTGCCCATCCTTTTCAGTTATAAGTTAAGAGAAGGTGTTGTTAGAAAACAGGCTAATGATAGCGTTAGTGGTGCATCTCCCTTGAGCATGAGCAACTCCCTCATAACTTTGCCTTGTATGCAAAGCTTTTCTTTTAGAGTAGTGAATTATCATAGTAGATATAACTCCTCTCCTGAAGGTGCCTCACTCCATGACTGTGCACTCATGAATGCACCTAAGATGATGGTGTTAATCTCCTCAACTAGTGTGCCATACTTGGTGGGTGTGACCCAATAATTAGTTCGTCTATCCTCGAAGGTGTCGTTATAAGCTTCTAGCTGTATTTAAGAATATTTCTGACTGGTGTACCACAATCTAGCTCTGCAATCCTAGTGTTGCTCAACTTCTTAAGGCTGAGGTGAGACCAACTCGGACTAGCCAGGTAATCTAACACACTTGAGAATTATTTTTTTTCCAATAACCCAAGATTTTCCCCCAACTTTTCAAACTTCCCCTTTGTTAGGAGCTTTGTCAAACTATTAACCATATGCAGCTTTGTCAGAATGTGGTTGTTGTGTAACCAACTCCAAAAATAGAAGAAAAGAGATATCGACCATAGTACTTTGGTGATAATTTATTATCCTTCTTAGCTTGCTTGAGGGAAATTTGTTTGTATGGTTGTTGCCATAAAAATACCCAATCTCCTACATCAAAACTTCTCTCACTGCGATGTTGATCTGCCTGTTGTTTCATTCGATTTTGTGCCAAATTCATGTTATCCTTTAAGAGTTGGAGAACTTCTTGCTGATGCTCGATGTGATCTTCCACTGCTTGAACCTTCGAATTTTCCCTTAAATATGATGTGATGGATGGTGGATGATATCCATAAAGTGCCATAAATGGGGTCATTTTTGCTGCGGTATGGAAGGAAGTGTTATACCACCATTCAGCAAGAGGTAACCACTTGACCCATTGTGTTTGTTTATCAGATACAAAACAAAAAAGATATCCTTCCAAACATTTATTTACGATCTCAGTTTGACCATCAGATTGAGGATGATAAGATGAGCTATGAGCTAATTGAGTACCCCAAACAAGAAAATAACTCCGTCCAAAAATTTCCAGTAAAAATGGGATCTCTGTCGCTCACAATAACCCTTGGGCTTCCATGTAGCTTTTGAATTCTATCCATAAATGTAGTAGCAACTGTGCTTGCTTTAAATGGATGAGATAATGCACAAAAGTGTGCATACTTGGTAAGTCTATCAACTACCACCATGATGACACTCTTTCCTTCGGACTTAGGTAAACCTGTGATAAAATCCATTGAAATCTCCTCCAACGCTGACTTGGAATGGATAAAGGTTGTAAAAGTCCCGTGGTCTTAATTGTTTCCACTTTATTCTACTGGCAAACCAAACATTCCACCACAAACTTTTGAATATCAGATTTAAGGCCATCCAAAAATTCTTTCTTCACCCTGTGGTAATTTTTTAAAAATCTCGAGTGTCCTCCTAAAGGAGAAGTGTGTAATTCCAGAAGAATATTTTGTTTTGTTTTTGGAATTCTTACAAAGATATAAGCGATCTTTGTACCATAAGGAATCACTTTTCCAACTAAATGTATCATATGTACTAGGATCTTGATGCAATTTTTGAATGAGTGTCCATAAATCTTTGTCCTTCTTCCATTCATCTCTTGCTTCAGTTATCCAATCTGGTTGGATAATAGAAATGGCACAAAGCAATGCTTCCACCTCTTCATTCTTTCTTGAGAGTGCATTTGCAACAACATTAAACTTTCCTTTTTTGTAGATTATTTCAAAGTCATAACCCAACATCTTTGTGACCCATTTTTGCTGCTCTTCTGAAGATAGTCTTTGTTCCAAAAAGTGTTTAAGACTATCATGATCAGTTTTTACCTTGAAGTGTCTTCCCATTAGGTAAGTTCGCCATTTCTTTAGTGCATGCAGTATTGCTAACATTTCCTTTTCATAAATAGGTTTATGTAAATACTTTCCTTTGATTGGACGACTTTAAAAAGCAATGGGTCTTCCTTCCTGCATTAAAACTGCACCAATTCCATTTCCTGAGGCATCACATTCCACAATAAAGGTTTTTGTGAAGTCTGGCGTAGCTAAGACCGGTGCTAGGCACATGCCTCTTTAAGACGTTCAAAGGCCTTAGTTGCTTCAGGAGTCCATGAAAATGCATCTTTCTTCAATAATGTTGTTATAGGTGCTGCTATTCTCCCATAATTATTAACAAACTTGCGATAATACCCTGTTAACCCGAGAAATCCTCGCAACTTCTTTATGGTTGGGGGGACTTTCCATTCCTTAATGGCTTTAATTTTGTTAGGGTCTACTTTAACACCCTCGTGAGATACAATATGACCCAGATATTCCACCTCTTGTACTCCAAAGAAACATTTGGATTTTTTTGCATATAATTGTTTCTCCTGCAATAATTTGAGCACCCTATCAACATGTTCAACATGATCCTTCCAAGACCTGCTGTAGATTAGTATATCATCAAAAAATACTAGCACAAATTTTCTAAGGAAGGGTTTGAAAATGGAATTCATCAACCCTTGAAATGTAGAAGGTGCATTGGTAAGGCAAAAAGGCATGACCAAAAATTCATAATGACCCTCATGAGTTCGAAATGCTATTTTTGAAATATCTTCAGTCTTCATTCTAATTTGATGATATCCTGAACGAAGATCCAATTTGGTAAAATAAATTGCTCCATGTAATTCATCGAATAATTCATCGATCACAGGAATGGGAAATTTGTCTTTAATGGTGAGCTTATTGAGCTCCCTATAATCCAGACACATTCACCATGATCCATTCTTCTTGTGTACCAATACTACAGGAGCAGAGAAAGAACTTTAACTAGGTTGAATTATACTCGCCTCTAACATTTCTGCAATCATACATTCAATTTCACTCTTTTGGAAGTAAGGATATCTATAAGGCTTGATGTTTGGAGAAACACTTCCTGGAATCAAATGAATAGCATGATCATGATCATGAATAGGTGGGAGTCCTATGGGAGTTTCAAACACCTTGGAATGATTGTCCAAGACTTGTTTAAGATCTACTGAAATAGATGATTTTGATGTCGGAACTTCTAGTGAGCATAATTGTGCAATTAAGCCTCGTTGTTCTTTATTTATAAGCTTTGTCATGACATTAGAGCTTATTATCCTTCCCAGCTTCCCTTCAATACACCGTAATTCGACTTCCTTTCCTTCTGAAAAAAAATTCAAGAAAATTTCTTGAAAATTAAAAGCTACCATCCCCAAAGATTGTAACCATTGTACTCCTAGTCCAACATCAGCACCTCCCATAGGAATGGAAAGCATTGGACTAGTCAATACATATTCCCCCATGGTTAGCTTGATATTATGGCATTTTCGAGAGCAATTTATAGTTCCTCCATTTGCAACCATCACTTGACATTCTGGTGCTGGGTATAGGAAACAATTTAATTCCTTGGCTACCTTACAATGAATAAAATTATGGGTGCTACCTGAATCAATCAGCACTATTACCTTTTTCTTCTTGATCTGTCCTGCTATCTTGAGAGTTTGAGGAGTGGTAATTCCTGCCAGTGCATTGCATGATATGGTCGGATTCATTTCTTCCTCTTCTAGGGCCGGTTCCTGGTGTATATCCTCTTCTTGTTCATTTTCTTCGTCTTCTTCACAATCTATGTAAAATAATTTCTTTTCAGCACACTTATGACCTTTAGTGTATTTGCTATCACAACTGTAGCAAAGCCCTTTTGCTCTTTTTTCTTCCAATTGTTGTGGTGTCAACCTTGTAGGTTGTGAAAATCTAGGCGTAGCAACACTTCCTTCTTTATAGAATTGAGTGGTAGGCTTCCTTGTCGCCATAATTTTACATTCAACTTTTCTTGCCAACCTGAATGCCTTCTCCAATGAATCAGGTTCCAGAACGTGAACTTCATGTTGAATTTTATCCTTTAAAGTGCCTATGAAGAGATCAATCCTGTGTTCCTCTGGAATATTAGTTACCCTTATATTCAATTTTTGGAAGTCATCAATGTGCTGCCCTACTAAACCCTTTTGTTTGAGATTTATCAATTGGCTAAAGAAGGTGTTGCTCTTTGTATCCTCATAATGTGCTATCATTTCCTCCGTAAAAATTGACCAAGTGAAATTTTTTTTACGGGAGCAAAGCCACCGATACCATACAAATGTATTTTGTTCTAAATGTAAAGTTGCAATGCGTACCTTTTGTGCGTTTTGCACGTTATGGAGATCAAAATATTGCTCCATCTGTAGTATTCATGTTACAGGATCCTTTCCATCAAACTTCCTCATATCCATTTTTGGAATATGGTGGTTCTTCCCGCCAACATTAGAGTTTATGAAATCACGATTAACATTTATTTTGTTCTCATCATGAGGTTCTTCTACTATCTTTTCACCATTATGAAACATTTCTTGTATCAACTTTGTCAAACCTTCGATGTCTGCTTTTAGATCATTCTTCATGTTTTCCATGTTGTTTTCCATGTTGTCTTTCATGTCATCCATCTTAGCTTCCATGCCAGCTTCCATGCCATCCATCTTAGCTTCCATGCCTTTCTTCAAACCGTCCATCTTCACTTCCACGCCTTTCTTCAAAACTTCCATTTCATTTTTTGTTGTTCTTTGCGAGAGTGAAATTTGTTGCACTTGCTCTTGTAATTTTGATAGATCATGTTGCAATTCTTCATCTTCATGAGTCATAGTAGAGCCTTCTGAAGGCTTAATGGGTGTTGAATTATTTTTATGGGGCATCTTTTAGAACCCAATACTGATATCTATTCTACAATATGCCCTTCGAATCATTTCAAATTGATTCTTCAAACAAGACTTATGCAATTCGTAAAAATACACACCTTTTTCTTGCTTTTGAGGAGCTCGATATTGAAATTGGATTATCTCTATGATTGCAGCACTTCAATATTTTAATTTCGGTACCAACGTAGCCCTCTGAATTATCTTTCGAATGCCATAGGTTTGACCTAATTTGGATTCTCCAAGACAACGTTGTGTCCAATCTCCCAGAATGACCTAATTATGGACTGGTTCAGTACAGTGAAATTGTACGACTTGCCACGTGTCACTTTTTCATCCTTCAGCTTTGAAATTGATAGCCAAGAAACTAAAATATGTTTAATTGTGACCACTTTTTACGACACTCCAATCCGATGCTCAGAGAGAGAGTTATGAATATTTTCCCACGATCACCTCTTTGAGATGAAATTCTGGAGCCTCAAAAAGCACTACATTCCATAGATCATATCTTCGAAAATATTGCGAACCAAGATCTAAATTTTTTTGACAAGTTTCCTCAGGATTTCAGCTTCGTACCCTAAAAATTTCAGATTCTGAACCTTCGTAGAAAAAACGTTATAGCGCAAATGCCACGATGACCTGTTTAGGAGCCTGACAAAAGACCTAACTTCCACAGATTATATCTCTGGAAATATTACGAACCAAACTCTGAAATTTTGTGAAGATGTTCCTCAGGATTTCCGCTTCGCACCCTAAAAATTTCAGCTTCTGAAGCTTCGTAGAACAAAATTTATAGCGAAAATTCCACGATGACCTATTTGGAGTAGCGAAACCCTAGAATCCAAAGCTCTGATACCAAATGTTGTGTAACCAGCTCCAAAAATAGAAGAAAAGAGATATCAACGCCTTAGAAATAAACCACTTCAAGGGGGAAACCTCCAATACATTAGATGAATGAACAATTCTTGGATGATACAAATTAAAAAACCTCCTTCATATATATAAGAGTCCATGGGGCCACAATGTAATCCTAGCCGACCTAAGAATAATAATTTAAGGGCACAATAATAATTTAAGGGCACAATAATAACAAAATGGGGGTTACAAGGGTACAATAATAACAATAAAGGGGTTACACTAAGAACAATAAGGGACTGTGCTAGTAATATAGGGACCTAACAGTGGTCCAACACTACTAACTCCCTAATGAACTTGGAATCTTAGGAAATTGTATTGAATATCAATGTGTTTGAAATGGTCATGACACATTGGATTTTCATAGAGCTTGATGTAACTTTGATTCTCACAAGAGACAATATTAGGCTTCAACAACTGATTGGTTGACTCTACAATCAAGTTGCAAATCTAGATAGCTTCATAATAAGTATATGAAACTGCCATATACTTTGCTTCAGTGGAACTAAATGCAATTGTTGCTTTCTTCTTGTTGATTTAATAAAAATGATTTATAAAATGATAATAATGATGTTTAAAATGAGCTTTATGATGGTCTATTTATACACATTGATTGTTCATGAGGTGTAGGGGTATGTTTATAACATCATTGCCCTTGAAAGCTTTGTCTTGAAAGCACAGTAATTAGAATTTTCTTTAGTTAAGCACATTTTTTTGGTGGAATGAAGTTTATCAGATATCTATTTATACTTTGTATAGGTTTGACTTTGTTTGTCCCTTGAGTGTTGGTGAGGTTTATTTGTATTTTTTGCATCATAGTATAAAGTATTTTGACCTGATTGTTTAATATGAAAGCTTTATGCTTATTGGCAATATATTTTAATTACCTGCATTATCAAGAAACTGTTATGGTTAATTAAATTACTAATTAGGTACTACAGAAAGAGGATGATGTTGAGAGGGCTTTCCTGGGTGACTCTAGGAGAAACCCGGAGGTGGTTAGACAAAGCTCTTCTAAGTTACAAATCTGAAGAGAAAAAACTAGTGATGTATATGTGGTTGCTCCACCTAGGCTCTAGGGAAATCTTGGCAGAGAGTGTTTACCTTTCCGTGTGTTCACGAAAGTAGGTTTTCTGGTCATAGAATAAGATCACTACATGTAGATGATCGTTCGGTAGTAAGTTCTCAGCCTTATCTTCAAAATGGCTAATAAAGAGGATCAGGTTTGAATACAGGATATAATTTGATGAATTTGGAGATTTAGAGTTAAAGAAAAAATTGTGGTTATATTTGGATGGGTGCTAATTTGTAGGGTTTTCCATTTTTATATTTTTCTTTGTTGTGCTTTCTACCATGCTACCTACTTGCTTTCCTGTTTCCCTAGCATTTTAAATTTTTCGATGTCTATCTCTCTATTGTTTCTTGCCCCATTTGAAATGTAATCCTTATTTGGTAGGTGTTTTCTTCAATATAGTGTGAATATTTTTCCATCACACGGCTTCTGTGGGGTTTGTCTATGCAAATAGATTGTAAGGCCCATTCATCAGGGTATTTGATGAAATGAAATGATTATTGATGATCACCAACTAATGGTACCTGTAGATATTTACTCTAACAATTCTACAGTTTTCCTGTGCCAAAAATTATACAACATTTTAACCTCATGAATTATTCTCCTCTGTTCTCTTAGCTGATTCTATAAGCACTTATTACTGTTTTCAAAGATTTTACTCTCTAGTCCCATTGAGCTATTTCAGTTATTTGTGGACATTGATCTATTTTCATTTCATTTCTTCAATTTTTCTGACTGTTATGCGCTTCCTTTGACCAGTGCCTTCTTTCTTACCTATGCTTTTTTTGCTTAAGAATTCCAGCCAGCCAGAGCAACAGCGGCAGCAGAAGCCACGCAGTCTAGCCAAAGCCCAACAGGGGCAGCACAGAGGCAGCAGGAGCCACGCAAGGCTGATGCAGGCCCAGTAAGGGCAGTGCAGGGGCAGTGTAAGCCCTTCAGGTGTGACACAAGCCCTTACTAAGCAGCGTAGAGGCCGACACAGGCTAGTTAGGCTGACGTAGAGGGATTCAGAGCAGCGTTTTACTATCGTTTTTATTTCTCTGTTGGGTGAACCAATTTTGGTGCCCAGAATTGTTGTACTTAGATTCTGCATAATAATGAAAACTCTCCAGAGCTCGCTGCACTGGTTTTCCCACATTGGGTTTTTTCTGGGGATAGTTGTCCAAAAAATCCATGTGTCACTTTTTGTATGAGCATGTTATTTAGTTTTTGATCTGTATGTGTAGGTTGCTAGTTGTATTTACTATTTACTTCGCAAAGTTATTGAATATTTTAGAAATTAACTTGTAACTTGATTTAAGTAGGAGAAGTAAATCAAGATACTGCAATAGGGTTTCTTAGATTAATAAATTTTCACATTCCCTAGGTCTAGCCCCACTAGGTCACCTAGGGCAACAATTTCCCAGGAATATAGCTAGAGGAAAACTTCTATCTCCTAGAGGCAGCTGCATTGCTGGGTTCCCTCACTCTCCTCAGAACTTGGGCCAATTCCGACAGTGGAATATCCGGATACCTCAAGCCCTAGCTCTAGGATTAAGTTTTGTCTAGGTGTTCCCAAGGATAGAACCTAGTAGGATCAATTTGACCTATCGAAGTAAAAACACTTGTCTTATCCTTTCCCATCACCTTGTCCAGGATAGGAACATCATTGGTTGCTAAATTCCATCCCTGAACCTAGGCTGGGTCCACTTGGCCCCGTGTGGTCCCATTTGGTGTCAAAGGCCTTTCATCTAGCACCATTTGGGAATCCAAGTTCCCAAAGGATTTTAGGGATTGATAACTTCCTTCATAAGTCTTATTCTTCTCCCTCAACCCTTCAATCCCCCTCCTCTTTCCCTAGAAGATAATTCCCTTGCTTAAAAGGAAAGCAAGTCCCACTCTTTATTTTATCTTAGGGAAAGGGTTTCGAGGGTCACTTCCCACCTATTCATTGACATATACTCTACAAGTGACTTCCTAAAATACCTAGACTCCACCCATCAGTGAAATTTCGTGAAGAGCAAGGAGCCTTAGCTATGGTGACAATGGGCTAAGCCTCCATCATTTCCCTTGTCCTAGCAGTTTCCCTCTTAGGAACCCCTTTTAGATCCACTACTAGTTTGAGTGGTAAAAAGTTGTTCACAATTCCATTTGTGAACAACTCTTTGGTATGCCCACTTTTTCCATAATACAACTCAAAGATGAGAAGTCCAGGGCTATGGAGGCTGCCCTTCTTATCACTGAATCAATCCTCTACAATATAGTGAACTAGGGCTAGTTGGTTGGCCCACCTGACTGTTACTTTAGTCCTTCAACGTCTACACATCCTTAGGCCCTATACACCTGTCCTTCTACCAATTTTGTTGTCCTTCACCAGAACAAGAGTCAGGGCTCTTCTTTGACAGTAACCTAACAACCCTCCAACTATACTTGGCCTACCATCAATCTGCCCAACCACAATCAATTCTTTTTACTGATCTAGGGCCCACAATATTGTCTTCATCTAGGGCTCTTCAAATCTGCCACCTAACAATGGTTTGAGTCCTCTCAAGATCATTGTTCTTGTGTATCGATAATTTGATCTTTTTTGTCCAATCTATAAACAAATATGAACTACTAGTCCTCTTATCATACTTCTAACAATTTATAGATGACTGAACTAGGGTAAAAAATCAGCCACTAACAGTCCATTTACTAATTTTTTATAGGTTTCTTCAAATATTTGTCTAAAAATCTATGGAAAGTCCACCAAAATCAACTCCTATGCATGTAAATCCATTCTTCATATGGCACATTTCTTCTGCATGCTCAATCTTCTACTCAGGTTCCACCCTCCTTTGGATCTGTTGTCTCCACACATACTGAATCTGCAAACCATCTTCTAGATCTGCGATCTTTATTGCAGAAATAAACCTCGCTCTAAGGGTCACTACCCATCTTCTTCTACACAAATTTGTCACAGTATTAAGGTCGTACGGTATGAACTAAACATGCTAGGAAACTGTCCTAAATAGGGCATTATAGTTATGTACTTCTAATTGTTGTAGAACAAACCCTATCCACACATAGAGAAAACACAACTCTTGCCTCCATAAGAGACTCGACCTAGCTCATATGGATCCATAGATTCTAGGCATTTCTTTGACTGAATCTTTACATGAACTTCAGATCTCAATGTCGACCCTCAAACTACGGTTAACTCAGTCAATATTACGCCTGTGTCGACTTTTGTTATGGCTCTAAATTATAGTGCAAGCCCTCCTCCATTTATGTTGGTCTTTATCACAGACCTTGTGGCCTACTAACCACCACAAGGCAAGATGGTATCAACCCTCTCTTCTATTTCATGTAGAAAATCTAACCAACGGGATTCAATCTTATCTTGTAATCATGTACTAAAACAAGATATCGAATCCTTCCTACAAGTTGTCGAAACAAAACACAATCGCACATTCACATATAACTAAGAGAAACAAGTTATCAATCGCACAACACAAGATGTATCTGGGGAAGCAACTACTCAAAACCCTCTATCTCTATTTTGTATTAAGTCAAGGAATCATGAAATAACACAATGCTTAATCTCTCTTGAGATTCTCCAGCACTCTGCCAATTGTCTCCTGTTGATCTAGGAAAAATCGGTCTAGTACTTAGCCAATTCTCATCCTTCCTTCAACTTGCCTTGCTCACACAATTCCTATGGAATTATCTCCATATTAATTAGGAAAATCAACCTTCCTTGATTCAGAATCCATCATGGCATCCCAATGACTTTATAATTGCACATGGGAAATTTTCTATAAATACAACTCATAGTTATGTTCCTCTGAACTGTGTTACAATAAGGATCAAGGGTCTTTTTATTATTTAAAATAAGATAAAACCCTAAACAAAAAAAACCCTATCCTGAGGAGATGTAACACCAAGAGTTTATGGGCCCTGTTGGGGTTAGTTGGGAAACCAACTTCTCGGGGTCGTAACTTGGTCATATGATCTTCGTTTGACGAACACGATACCTCGTTAGAAAGATCTCTCCGAGGACTACAACTACTAACGTAATTTCCATGAAATTGCCAAACCTTTCATGTCCAAAAAACATTTTTTGGGGCCTCAAAATGGCTTCGAAAGTTTACGACCCAAAAACTTACAAAAATAGTAAATTATGCTATAATTAAGGAAACTGAAAAACTAAAAGAGACAATGGCAAGGGCCGAAGTGGAATAGGCAGGTGGCCACCAATATCCACCTCTATCACCTTAAATCAAATTTCTTAAGCTAAATCAATCATCATGACTTACTTAATTGACACAAGTTGTTATGAGACGAAATTACAATTTATTGTCCAATTTATTTAAGGGAAAAATAAATTAGACGCCTCACATTCCTCACTCCTGGTACATCAAAATTTCTCACCAGTGTGGGTGCATTTTTTTTTCCTTTCTAGTCACCAATTTCACTGTTTCTTGTTGCAAATTTCAACACTCCCCCTGAACAAGAAAGGAATTCAATCTATCCCCATCTGGTACCTTTGGAATGTTCTGCATGCTACACTTATCTAGTGTTGTTTTCACCTGCAAATCTTGAAATTGAATAGCCTCTGAAAAACTAAATCAGTATAATGCATCTATCATTAGAGTCTTTTGACTGCTACTAGCTACTACACCTGTCTAGTACTAGATTCTTTGCACTGCTGCTGACATCTGCATCTGTGCCCTTTGAACTATTGCTAACTCTATTTGTGCTCCAGTATTTGACATATGTCACTCTAATTTCTGTCTTGCTGACATTTGACTACATCAATCTAACTTATCCTTCCTACTATTGTTGTACTATGGGCTCCTCATAGCCAGGTTCGATCCATGAGACATGCCATTTCAATGGACCTTGCCCAAATTTCTTATCTTGGGATTATGTCTACACATAACCCCACCTTACACCTCGAGGTATGGTTGCTTCCTCTTCCAATCTGGCTCAAAATTTCCCCCTCATGGAGGTCTTTTCTTGAGTGGACGCTTCCACTCGGTCTTCTCTCTGCTTCTCCAGTTGTGGAAGCTACTCCACAACCTTTTGAGACTGCTTCTCGTGAGGATGCATGTTGAGAGGTAATCTATGCTCCCTCTAAACCACCAAGTCTCTAACTTCTTCATTTCTCCTCAAATATTTGCATGCATCTGGTACCTCAAGTGCATATAGGTTCTTGACTCACACACAGTGTAATTGTCCTGAAGTTAAATTTTTTTTCTAAAAAAGAGTTGATTTTAAATCGATGATATCTCCCTCATCCGAGCTCCGATTTGACCGAGACTTTTTTTCCATTTGGGTAAATTTTCGCAAGGAATCCAAATATTCTATTTGTTTTCAAAAAAATTGCACGAAAATCTTCAGATGTTCTCTACAAACTCACCGCCCAAAAAATTCCTACTCTGATACCATGTAGAAAATCTAACCAACGAGATTCAATCTGATCTTGTAATCTACTAAAACAAGATACTGAATCCTTCATAAAATTTACGGAAACAAAACACAATCGCATAATCACATATAATTAAGAGAAATAAATTAGCAATCGCACAACAACATGATATATTTGGGGAAAGCAACTAATAAAAACCCCTCATGAAACAATACAATGCTTAATCTCTCATGAGATTCTCCAGCACTCAGTCAATTGTCTGTCGTTGATCTAGGCAAACTCGGTCTAGTACTTAGCCAATTCTCATCCTTACTTCAGCCTACCTTGCTCATGTAATTCCTAGGGAATTAAATCCTTATTAATTAGGAAAATCAGTCTTCCTTGATTGCAAAATCCATCATGGCATCCCAATGAATTTATAATTGCACATGGGAAATTTTCTTTGAATAAAACTGATAGTTATGTTCCCTTTAACCTCTCTCTCAACTGGGTATTCCTCAAAAGTGACATGCATACACCTATTAATAGCGAATTATCAGTTATTTAATTGATCACTCATTATGAATTAAACCTAATTTAATTCACTGGATCGCTCACTAGCTCATCACTCAGTTAGAACTAGTTAAACTGATTTTAAATCATTTAATTGAGTTAATTACACTTGCACCCCACTAATGCATCAACTTCAACTGGACCCCAAAAATATTAGAATCCCTCTAAATTCCTCATATTAGACCCTCAACTCGAATTTCTTGAGCTAACTCGGTCATCATGACTTAATTAACTGACGCAAGTTGTTATGAACTGAAATTACAATTTATTGTCCAATTTATTTAAGGGAAAATTAAATTAGAGACCCCACATTCCTCACTCCTGGTGCATCAAAATTCCTCACCAGTGTGGGTGCATTTTTTTTTGTCCTTTTTGGTTTCCAATCTCACTGTTTTGTTGCAAATTTCAACATTTCAAAATTTGATGCGGCCTTCACACAAAGACACCATTGAAATCACATGCCTAGATTCTCATGAGAAACCTCTCTTAAGCTTGATATGCCAGAAGAGAACCAACAATATGCCATCCTACTTCCTTGCGCAAACTGACCATTAAGGTATTCAACATTCTTCTGAACCCTCACATGATGATCTTTCTTTTGGAGGATGATCATGACCTCCCTTTAGAAACCCTTAATCAGCATTCGTACTCGACCTACTTTAGGAATACATCTCTCTTCACCCCGTTGATGTGCCAGATAGTGGGAATACATGTCAAACATGCTAAGATGTGCCAGGTGATAAGGCATGCCAAGATGTGCAAGGGTGTGTCAATGCATGTCAGGGACTGTCAAGACAACAAAAGGGAGAAAAAAGTTAAACTACAAGGAAATGAACACATAAGAGGGTTAATAAGTCATAAATTTCCCTTTTCCAAGAGGGGCATGCTAGGCACACTAACACTAGGCGGAAATAGGTGCCAAGTGCAAAGTCTTAGTGCATTCTATGTTCCAAGTATTCCTTTGTTGCTTCTCATCTACTTTCCAACAATTGATCATCACAAATAAATTTAGTATTAAACCATGCTAAATCATACCAAGGCATCTCAACATATTCCATACATGATAAGACTTTCCAAACGCCAACACATGCCAAGCGCCAATATGTGTCAGGGACTAGTGTTATGCACATTATGAAGTGGAAGGGAATGTTGAAGAGTGCTAAGGTGTGCTAGAGAGTGATAATGAATGTTGATGAGTGTTAAGGAGTACTAGGAAAAAACATTAAGGGAGCACTAGGTAAAAATTCATGGAAGTTAATGAATACGAGGAAAGTGTACTACGAGAGACTAGTGTTAATGGTCAGTGTTAGTTGTCATGCCAAGGAGGGAGTGACAAGGTATGCTAAGCATTGGTAAGGCATGCTAGGGAATATCAAGGCATGTTAAGAATTACCAAAGTGTGCTTGGGTGTTCCAGGGTGTGCTAATTATATCATGTGCCAATTAATAGTGCCAAGATATGCCAATACATGCTAGGTGATAAGGATGTGGCGCAGGGTGCCAGGGTATGTCAATATGTGTCAAGGCAACAAAAGGAAGAACCAATAACAGGGTTAATAAGTCAGGACTTTATCTTTTTGAAAAGGGGCATGCTAGGCACACTAATACTATGTCCCAATACATGCCAAGTGGCATTGTGTGCCAAGTTCTAATGTATGTCAATGCATTGAACCAAGGTGTTCTAGGGCATGCTAGGGACTATATGCAGCATGCCAACACATGCTAGGAGAGTTCCATGTTGTGCTAGCACATGCCACCATGTGCTTGGGCGTCAGTGTCATCACAAGATGGTCTAGGTAGAAAGATATTCCAAGACATGTGGGGTGCTAAGAAATGTTAGTGTGTGCCAAAGCATTAATTTAAGGTGTGCCCAGATTGTTGAGGATTGTTAGGTCTTTCTCAATAATAGAATTGTCAGAGCTCGATTATGTATTAAATAATATATTTCCTACACACAATAGTGGAACTTTATCTAAATGGAATTTTCTAGATAATAAACTTAATAGACATGAATCATGTGTTGAATCATAGGAAATCTCTATTCGACTAGTCATTACTTGAGGGAAATGAAACACACTTATTACTTCTTAAAAAATTGACTGACCCTAACCACTATGGCCTTGGACATATTATAAAAAATGCTCCACAATAATGGTATTAAATCATTATATTTTGACAAAAAATATATTAACAGGCACATAGCTTCATCAAAAAATCATTGGAATGATCAATGATGACAAACATTTTTTGATCGTCACCAAAAGTAACAAAAAGAGCATTGGTGAGGGTCATTAAAAGTTCGTCACTAGAAGTGTCACCAAAGAGAGAATTAGTGATGGGCCTTTAACGACCCTCACCAAAAGTGAAATGTCTTTGGTGAACGACCATAAAGGACCATCACTATATACACTTACAGTGATAGTTTTTAGTGATCAATGATGACAGACATTTTTTGACTGTCACCAAAAGTAACAAAAAGAGCATTGGTGAGGGTCATTAAAAGTTCGTCACTAGAAGTGTCACAAAAGAGAGAATTAGTGATGGACCTTTAATGACCCTCACCAAAAGTGTCATTGAAAATGTCTTTGGTGATGGACCATAAAGGACCATCACTATATACACTTGTAGTGACGGTTTTTTAATGACCGTCACCATATGTGAAATTAGTGACAGACCTTAAAGGTCCGTCACAAGCATGACCCTCACTAATGTGCTTTTTTCTTGTAGTGAAAAATAAAAATAACCTATATAAAAAAAGATAATAATAAATATTTTTTTATGGTATTGAAAACTCATCGTATTAATCAATGTTATTCATGTGGAGTGTAGTTTATTTAATGGAAGAAATTAAACCAATTTTTTTCCAAAAAAAAATGAAAATTGGAGTGTTTTAATATTCTTTTTGATGGCAGAAATTGATTAGCACCATAAAAAAATACTTAGGGCACCAAAAATCATGAAGCTTGACAAAAAAAACATGTATTTCCAAACACTTCAGTTAAATTTTGTCAAAATTGTGTCCGAATTTCCATTGTTTTTGGACCAAAAACAACCCCTTGTCAAATTATTTCAATTAACTAAACATTACCCATAATTATATAATATAATATAATATAACATAAAATCATAACATAATAGTTAAAAGCATGTTTTTCCACCTAAAAAGGTCACAAGTTCAAAACTAAAGGGGGGTAGAGTATGTATGCCTTCGTAGGCTTACCAGTCAAATCGTTGCGCTGAAGTGAGTCCCTTGTCCCACAAAAAAGAGGGTCTCATACACCAATTTGGTGTGGCTTAGCCATGACCTTAAAATTGGATAATAATAATCATAATAATAATAATAACCTAAGTCTCAAAACTAAATTTTAAACCAAGTTCCACAAATGTAATATCATATAATATTTCGAAAAGGTCCAATAATTAAACTGAGCGATGCCCATAATTATAATTACACCATAAGGTGTTCCTCTTTGAAAACAAATCCCCCATCTACCACGGTGGACCTACTTACAACATCAGATCAAATGTTAGACGATTGAAATGTTTTAGGTCATTCATCTACAACCTCCTTCATTAAATCTAACTACCTAACCAACTCTCTAAACTCTATGAATCTCTCTTCACTTGGATATGATATACAACCTATAATACCATACTAGCAATAGAAAGCCTTCGATTCATCCCTTGAGTTGTTGCAGGTACCAAAAAATTGGTGATCCTCCTTGCGAGCCCAGTCATCTGCACCAAATATTCCTTAGATTCTACCTATATTTATTCATACAATTCTTTTGTTTTGGGCATAATTAAATAGTAAATTTGGGGATAGCTAAACGGTTTCAAATCTCTTTGATTTAGTTATTGGCATATTGGTTTTATAATTTGCAGGGTTCTTTGTTCGGATTAATGGATATTATTCCTAATATTCCAGATGAAATCAGTAGAAAGTGATTTCTCAGAGTGCCTTACAAGTCGCATGATAACCTCAAATTTGTGTGCAGAATCTAGGACGCTGAGTTGAGTAGCCCGTGAGTCTCTGGGGACAAAAATATTTGGAGGAATAGCGAGCAGTTGATATGTTTGATTCATACCCTTCCTCAAGGAGATTTTGTTGAGGATAAGTGGCAGGGCACCCTTGCTTATGGTTAGATCTATATGATCCTTTACATGGTAACTAGGATAGGCTCCCTTCGATTCCCCAATTTCCTAATGGGATTTCCCTCTTCTGTCACTATGTTTGGGTAACTCTTAAAATGTTGTAAGCAAATATTCTTCCCACCCGTCGATAGTATATACTTCATAATTCATACCCCATCTTCAGAACAATTCAAAAGTACTCTTCATGTGTAATAATTTTGTATGCCTTTTTGTCCCTAATATTATTCTCTCTTCTCGAAGAGCCCTCTGATTTTATTTTCTATTTTTTCTCTATTTTTTGTAAATTTAGAGGTGATGGTGTATTTTTTAGGACTAGGTTATGGGATAAGAAGCATTTGTGTAAGACCAAAATGATTGACTTGCTATGTACTCTGCAATTAGCAAGGAATGAAAGATGGCAGTTGATGAGTATATAATTAGGGGGATTTTGAGGTCTAAAATGGGCCTCCTAAGTAAATTATAAAATAATAGTGGAAATACTAAAATAAAACTTGATGACATCATCAAAGTTTAGTGGGAAAAAAGGAAAAACTACTTTTTCAACTCATATTTTCAACTTATCTGCCAAAGCTTTTACTCAAATTTCAAGCAGAAGTACTTGTTGGATGCAAAATTTAATTCTTCATCCAAGGAATACCCATGTTTCATACTTTCGATCAGCCTTGCTACACGAAAAATGAGAAATACATGAAAAACATGATTGCAATTACATGTTTTTCATGTATTTCTTATTTTTCACGTAGCAGTGTCCATCGAAAGAATGAAACATGGGTACTACTTGGATGAGGAATCAAATTTTTCATCCAATGAGTACTCCCGCTCGAAATTTGAGTAAAAACTTTGGGAGATAAGTTGAAAATAAGAGTTGAAAAAGTAGTTTTATTATTTTATTATTTTTTAATATTTTTACCCTTTTACTTAAACAATGGTGAATCATCCCTCATGGTTGACATAATCATATTGAATCCTATTGGTTCTTATAAAGTTTATTTTTGTTGTACATTTTTCTTAGGAGGCCCGTTTTAGACCCCAAAATTCCCCCAATGGTTATTAGATTCCAAAGTTTGCTGGCACCTTCAGTTGCTACATGATGTCCTTCTAGTTATTCCTTTGTAAATATGTCCAAGAGAACATAGATATTTATAATCGAAGGAATAAAAATAAACAATATGAACTCTCATCTAGACCATCAAAACAAGGCATACTGCGTTATTGACGAGAGGAATTACAAGTGGGAAAACAAACTCTTACATCTTATTAATACTAATGAGTTGATAATGAATTACATTAATAGTTTGTTTGTCACATTCATGTCACGCTCACATCAACTACAGTTGAGGCATGAGATTGCATCATCCACTTTAGTTAAAATGGTATTGAATAGTAGTTCTTGGATAGTTATTGATGTGCATTTGGAAATTGAAATGGTATAATTTTACTGAATAGTAGTTGTTGGATAGTTATTGATGTGCATTTGGAAATTGTAGCAAGATTCATCTTAGAGAGGGTACATTAGGATTGCATGTTGACCACCCTCAGTCTTGTTTCAAATGTAGATTCAAAACATTGTATTACGTCACTAGGCCTTGGGGGTAGTTCAATGTTATTCTTTTTTTTTTCTAAATTAATTTTTTTTGGGTCATTTTGAATTTTTCAAGTTATAGGTGGTTGGTGGTTTATTAGATTATGTGAATAGTCAATGTCTTCGACATGTGGAGGGTTTGTCACCATGCAAAATTTTACAACGGTTTGTTGCATTGTCAATAAAATCAATGATATATACAAGAAGTTATAATACATATTAAAATTATGGCCACCATGAGATGTAAACCCTATACTTTTGAGGGGGGAATTTAAAACACTAAAAGAGTATGTTGTTGTTAATGTCAGTGCAATTCAAAATGTTTCTTTAAAATTTCAGAGATAATGTTCTTTGAGGAAACATTGGAGATATTGAACATCATCGACTGAACTGCACTAGATTTTCCCATCAAAGTTGCATATTTTACACCGAAGTTATGAATAATTGGGAGCTTATGTCTTGTTCATTTTCATATAATATGTGATGATGCCAGAAATTTGTGAAGTTTTGATGTAAATTTATGTTTGGAAAAATAACCATCAAATTGTTCATGAATTAATATTATTTTATTTAGCCTATTTGATGTCATCTACTAGTATTCTTCCAAAATCTATCAAATATTTGCTATTGAAACTTGAAATACCATCTTTGAAGATTAAGAGATCTTAATTATTATTTAGTAATTTTTTTTACTTTTAATAACCATTTGATTTGTAGACATCCCAAACCATGAAATTTAGAAACACATTTAGCCACGAGAAGATTTCATTAGCTCTCTTCTTAAACTTAAGAAAAACCTTTAAATTAATAAAAATGTTAAACTATCTATGAATACTAAACACATATAAATTCAAAATAACCTTATCCGAAATAAATGCAAAGATAAATAACATTATATTTATATTATATCATGAAATTTTTTCTTTTATATTTTTTCATTATAATAAAAAAAAACAATTTCAAATTTATCAAAGTATTTTCATGGTAATGCAACACACAATCTCATACTTCACAGAAATACTTTCATTTTTAAAATTTTATATTGCTTTTTGCGCATATTTTTTTTTTTACTTTCAAATTTATCAAATATTTTCACTGCAATGCAACACAAAACACATTTATATCACTATTGTTAATTTTATGTTTAATTTTGGATTTTGGTCTTAGTAAATGTGACTTTAGTTATACAAATAAAATAGATAGTGAAATAGATAGAAATTAATTTATTATAAGTATCAAATTATTTATTTTAGTTTTGTGATATATTTCCAAAAGATTAAAAAAATAAAAATTAATTAAATTAAATTAAGTTTTAAATTGTTATTATTATTTGAACTATAAAATAAATAAATAAAAAATATTTGAAAATATTTTTAGCCATGAAAATTATTAATTTGTAAATAGGTTTTATCACAATATAATTGTTATTATTATTTGAATTATAAAAAATAATTAAAAAAGAAATAAAAAACATGTGAAAATATTTTTAACTATAGAGATTATTAGTTTTTAAATAAGTTTTATTACAATGTAATAGTTTATCAATATTACATGACTAAAAAAAATAACTCATTAAAACACTTGTTTTTATCACATTTTTAATTAATTAACTTACCAAAAAACAAAAAGAACATAATAAAGGTATGATAGTTATTAAAAATGTTCTAAAATATTCTATGTAATTTTACTCCCTACTATCATGTCATAATTATTATTAATAATGAAATTAAATTTGTAAAAATTATATTAAAGATAAATAAAATATAAATATTGAAAAAAAAATTAACTATCCATATAAATTAAATAATGGAAAAAAAACTCAATCAACTTTAATTCACTAAATAGGTATAAATAACTCTTCTTTTGATACTATTTATTGTAAATAAAATAATGGATTGTAATACGGACTGACTTGATATTCAAAAAAAAATATCCGACTACGTAAAAATGTGATATGGAAAGTGGATAGTATCATGAAAGGAAGAGTAGGAAATGTGATCACTAAAAGGAAGATAGTTCAACACTATTATTAGAGACAGATTTGAGTTGAACAAACTCAAACTCCCTCATTTAAATGGTACAATGTAATTATTGAGCACATCATCATTTTATTATTAAGATTATTACATAATTAATTATTTCAAGATTTGAAAATTAGTTCACTGACAAAATTGAAAGTAAAGAAGAATAAATATACCATAAATTCTTATTATCATTAAAAAAAAATTTGAGAAACCAATTGTACACTAAAATTTCTCATTTTACATTAATTAATGACATATAAAATATATAAATTTATTAATTATTGGTTGAAGATATAAATTCTATCTTAACAATCATTTAGTTGAGAAAATGTCTCAACCAAACACTAATCTAGAAACTATTTTAGTTGGACTAAATATATCACATCCAACTAATTAGCAAACAAATTTAATGATGAGGAACATCAGTTAATATGCACAAGACAAGTAGGATTTAAATCTATAATTTCCTCCCTTAATGAATACTCGTCCATTAGGGGAATTTTGAGGTCTAAAATGGGCCTCCTAAGGAAATTATAAAATAACAGTGCAAATAATAAAATAAGATTTGATTATATAATCAATTTTTATAGGGAAAAAGGAAAAAACTGTTTTTTCAATTCATATTTTCAACTTATCTCGTAAATGTTTTACTCAATTTTGAGCCGGAGTACTCATTGGATGCAAAATTTCATTCCTCATCCAAGGAGTACCCATGTTGCACACTTTTGATGGGTCCTGCTACACGAAAAATGAGAAATACATGAAAAACATGATTGTAACCATGTTTTTTTTATGTATTTCTCATTTTTCGTGTAGTAGGATCCATCGAAAGTATGCAACATGGGTACTCCTTGCATGAGGAATTAAATTTTTCATCCAATGAGTAATCTCATTCGAAATTTGAGTAAAAAATTTGGGTGTTAAGTTTAAAAAGTAGTTTTATGATTTTATTATTTTATAATATTTTTACCCTTTTACTTAAAAAATGGTGAATCATCCCCATGGTTGACATCATCATCTTGAATCCTATTGGTTCTTATAAAGTTTATTTTTGTTGTACATTTTTCTGAGGAGACCCATTTTAGACCTCAAAATTCCCTTAATGTTTGATCTTCATGTCTGCAAAGTCTTAGTTAGAATTTTTAAATATCTTTGAAATTTCCCAGAGCGAACTCCATCAAGTTGTCTCATAACCCTCGTAAAGTGTAGTCAGAAAACTACACTCCCAAACTTCCAAATCACGGATCTCTCGAAGTCAATTACTGAACAACATCCCAAGTGTCGCATAACCTCATGAGAAGACCACTCTGACATCTTCAACAAATGAGGGATCTTTCCCTAGATCCACAACTGCGAAACTTTTTGGACAACCATACATATTGAGTTTTATACCAATCTATCTTAAAATAGTTGCTTTAGACACAATCAATCACTTTTTTCAATAAATAAACTAATAGGAATTCTATGGAAGAGCTCCCATTGACCAAGATACATGGGTACCAACTGTTGTATTCGCCAGTTACCTAGGGTAGTTGTCCTAATAAAAAATGTATCTAGAGTTAGTTTTACAAAACTACCTCTTTATGTAATTATGAAGCTCATCATCACTTAATTTAGAAACAAAAATAATACTTATATACAACTTAAAGTGAAGCATATTCTGCATACTACTATCATTGAAAAAGATATTATGAATTTCTAATATGCCAAAACTAGGAGAACCATATTACGTGGATTTACTCGTGATTGAGTGTGCTCATATGCTCAGGTTAAAAATCCATTCAAATATGTGTAATGCATGCATATCACAATACCCACCAAAGATTATGGGATATACCTCTCCTTTAAATAATCTACTTCCTTGTCTCTCCAAACTTAAATAGTTGTATACGATTTTTTGTCACTTTTTTTAAGGAAATATCAAATGAGTGACGACCCACGAAGAAGAAGACTCAACCTGAATTTTCGTAGATATTTAGTTCAAGTCACGCCATCCCATGCCATGTAATTCAACTACAATCGAGCTCATCAAACCTACGGTACCACGATTCCATCTCTGAACTTCGTAGTTCATCATCTTCATAAAACTTTTAAAATTCAATCGTATTTCGTCCTGGTAGACAGCTCTAAATTTGGTGATGATTCAACATATAGTCCAATATTGGAATCAAAATAAGATCCTATGTTTTTCAGCCTTCTATTGATCGATATGGAATACTTCAAGAAATCAACATCTAAATCATGAAATTCTCATTCTGAATCTAGTCTTGAATTTATTTGGACTGAATTTATCACTTTTGCATCTCATGCACCTCCTCTTCCTGCAACTTCGTCGCACTGCTATCATTCACACCTTTGTTCTCCTGTTTGTTGCAAGTGGCACTAATTTTTCAAATGGGGCATAGGGAATGCTATGAGAGCCACACATCCTCATACTTCAAATAGAAAGGATGGTTGCATGTTGGTTTCACACCAGTCATTGAACTAGAAGGGATCTAGGATAAATTTCTCTAGGCTATGCCTTGGTCGATCAATAAAATTGATAAAGAAAAAACTCTACAAGAAATTGACAAAGTTACACTCCATCCCATTGGTATTTGCAGGAAGCGTAACCACCACTACAATAATAGATTGTGATCCATAGCGAGTGCAACATAAAGACATCTCAACAAAAAGGAGATGAAAATTTTATTTTCCCCTTTCTTCTTTAACATATTCCTCCACAAATTCCTCCAATATCTATATAATACAAATGCTAATAAATAAAAATACACAAGGCTGGTCCCACAAACTTTACAAACTCATTATGTAGAAATAAAAAACTCTTTATACACATCCATACTAATCTATTTTCATTCACAAATTAATCCCACATTTTTCACATATATTTGGGCCTTCCCTTAAGGGAGTTACCCATAGAGCCACTGGCTCTGATACCAAATTGAGAAACCAATTACACACCAAAACTACTCTTTTTACATTCTATTAATCACAAATATAAATACATCAGTCATTGTTTGAATATAAAAATTCTATCTTAAACATATAATCACTTAGTTGAGAAAATATCTCAAGAAAATACTAATCTAGAAAATATTTTAGTTTGACTAAATATTTCATATCCAATAAATCAAAAAATACATTTAATGATGAGGAATGTCAATTAATATGCACAAGACAAGTAGGAGTTAAATATCCAAATAAAAATAGTCCAAAAAGTTGATTAAGAGGAAATTTTAAATTTCATGTAAAAATATGTAAAAATCAATACAATAACAAGATTTCACAAGTCAAAATGTTCATATTCACAAGCATGGAAAATAATGAGAAAAAGGAGAATAATCCACAAATTAGGATGCTCACACTCACAAGAATGAAGAGAACCCTTCAAAACCAAAATAGTCAACAATCTAAATTTCTTTGGAAAAGTATGAACATAATTAGCTAAAAAAAAATCTTTAGTACCATATAAAGACAGCTCTAAAGATACTCCTATCCATTACACGTTGAATTCTTCAATTTTTAGGCCGAAGGTATTTTTCTAATAGCGAAAATTCTCTTCAAAGTTTCTTCATCAACCATTTGGAGCTCGCCACATATCTCACCATTTTCTATCAATTCAACAATTAATAATCTTACTCTCTTTTCAAAGTTTCATCCTATTGAGGCTTAATATTTGAGGAGGATTTTTAGGCACTTGGAAACCATTCTAAAAAACCATCCAGACATTAGTACCTAAAGGCATAATGTATGTTTGCATTCTTATTTCCTAGAAAGCATTATTTGTTCCATCAAAATAAGGATCCTTGATTGGAGATATGAGATTGTGCATGCTGCCCGTGATCAACCTTCTAGTGATTAACTATTCCTTTAGAAAATTACTCTAATTGCAATTGTTGGAATTATGAATACACTCAGAGGGAGGTTGAATCAGTGTAATAATTAACTTAATCAATTTATTAAACAATATAACAATTCATTGTAACTGAAACCATAATAGTGCATCAATAAAACCAATGATCATATAAATACACATGAACACAAGATATATGTGGAAATAGTTGTGGGATAGAACCACAAATCTCTTATTTTCTTCAGGTTTTAATTAAATCAATTTGCAGGGACCAACCTACTAGAGGCTATAAGCCCCAAAATCAATTTTCAGGCACCAATCTACTACAAACTCCAACCTTTTTGAGACACCAATGTTTGAAACCTTCAAGCACGAACTTGTTGTAGTATCCAAACTAATTGAGGCACCAAAATCTAAAATATGTGAGCACCAATTTGTTATAGGTTGACAATTGATTGACACACCAACCTTTGAAATCCGCAAAGCACAAAATTGTTATAGAATATAACCTTATTGAGGCACCTACCTCTAAAATTTTCAAGCAAAAATTTTTTGTAGGCTCCAACTTGATTGAGGCATCAACGTCCTTCACCAAAACATAGTGGACTACTTTTCACAATCTTTGAAATTGGAACCATCAACTCAAAAGTAATAAATTCCCCTGAAAAATCTAATCATATCAATGCAATCTCAACTTATTCTTTAATCATTAATAGTATAATCTTCATGAGTCCCATAAAATTTTGACATTAAAAAAAGGAAGACAACCTCTTTCACTAAAAAATCTATCTTAACATTAAGGGAATTTTGAGGTCTAAAATGGGTCTCCTAATAAAAAAGTACAACCAAAATAAACTTTATAAGAACCAATAGGATTCAAGATGATTATGTCAACCATGGGCAATGATTCACCATTTTTTACGTAAAAGGGTAAAAAGATTAAAAAATAATAAAATAATAAAACTACTTTTTCAACTCGTATTTTAAACTTATCTCCCAATTTTTTTACTCAAATTTCGAGTGCAAGTACTTGTTGGATGAAAAATTTAATTCCTCATCCAAGGAGTACCCAGGTTGCATACTTTCGATGGACCCTTCTATGTGAAAAATGAGAAATAGATGAAAAAACATGATTGCAATCACGTTTTTCATTTATTTCTCATTTTTCGTATAGCAGGATCCATCGAAAGTATGCAACATAGGTATTCCTTAGATGAGGAATTAAACTTTTCACCCAACGAGTACTCTCACTCGAACTTTGAGTAAAAACTTTGGGAGATAAGTGGAAAATACAAGTTGAAAAAGTAGTTTTTTCTTTTTTCCCTCTAAAATTTGATGATGACCTCAAATCTTACTTTACTATTACCACTATTGTTTTATAATTTCCATAGGATGCCCATTTTAGACCTCAAAATTCTCCTAATGTGTCTTTTCATGTACCCCTTTCTTATCACAAAAAATATATTTCCTTCTCCTTCTTTTAAGAATAAATTTGGGCCTCAAAATGACCCATAAAACATTATCAAAATTAACATTTCAACAAGATAACCCTAATGGGTTGACATAGTGTACCTTTTAGATCTTCCCTCTAAAAAATGCACTTTTAGTGTGCACTCAACAAAATTCCAAGAAGTATTCATGTTGGACAAAATTCCATTTTCCATGTACTAGTTCCAAATGGCAAGATATATTTTAAGCTATGACCTTTACAGAGAAAAAAAGGCCCAACACTAACTCATCCATGTGCCATGTTCACATAATGAGATATTAAAGGATGTATATATATATATATGTGTGTGTGTGTGTGTGTGTGTTTGTGTGTGAACATTCCATGAAAACACACATAAATATTGGTCACGATACCACAAAACTACCAATCAAACTCAAACCGATGACCATCGCAGAGCAAAATAAGCATGACACCAACTCAACTATGTGTTATATTTGCATAGCCAGGGCTTGCAATATGTGTGTGTGTGTGTGTGTGTGTCATGCCTATGAATGCATAGTCCATAAAACCACATCTCAAGCTTAATCACAATACCACGAAACTACCAACCAGACTCAAATTCCTAACCACTATAAGTGAAAACAAACTTTACAATATAAGCGTTATCAATCCATAAACCAAACATCCTCAAGCTTGACCATGAGAACATAAAGCTATAACACAATGTTCATACCACGAAGCCACCCATATATCAGTTGCCATGCGAGTGAAAAATCAATTGCTTTGAACATAATGGCCATATGTGCTATATCTAGGTTTGAACTGAAGCAACATTGGGTGACAGGTTGATGGTGATTATTTGAGCACAATTGTTGTGGAGTCAACCCATACGACCACAACATGACCAGGGAACACCCAGGGACTTTGGGATTATACTTTTATTTTCCATGTGACAAAACCATGTGATCGAGACCTTAACTATCAATGGGAAAATATATGTTGACGTAGGGATGCCACCATGCCCACTTGGAATTATTTTGGTGGTGCCAGATGTCACTAAAAGTTGGTCTTGTTGGCCACTCAAAAATTCATGTTTGACATGCCACGTGTCCACATCACTAAAGTTCCACGTGTAAAATTTTTGGCACATGAACCGTCACTTCTTAAGAATTGTGTCATGTCAATAATATCTGCTTATACGACATGTTTGGGTTTGTCAAGTCAACCATCTCCACTTATGCTATGTCGAGTAGGTCAACATATGCCATGCCAAAAGTGTATTTTATTGGGCCCACCATGTGTCTTGGTTTTTCCACCTCAACCATCTTTCCTTATGCCACATCAACTAGGTAATACATCAAACAAATCATACAGGTGTTACATCAGACCTGCCACATCCCATGGGTATTTGATCAAATAAACCACAGAGGTGTTACACCAGGTCAATATAAGTTACCCATTATATGATTATTATTCAATGTGGGATTGGGTAACACCCCTCTTTATTTCCATGTTGAACCACAACACAATCGAAATGCCCTCATATTAAAGGTTGTGCAACTTTGAAAATCTGCCATCGTTGATCAATTGAGCTAGGAAATAACCACCTAATCCATAGGAAAAGATGCGAATTGGTTAAAAAATTTGGGGTTTGACACATTTTACTTCGTTATAAGCATTCTTGAATTTAAGTCAATGTTTCTCCTTATCCGGTGGGGATTTGACCAAGTAACATATATCAAGAGAAAGGTCTGAGAGAGCACTATCCAATCGAACCATTTCCAATTTTTTTTTATCAACATAACTTTAACAAATGCTCAATAATATTGAGGCTATAGTGATTTTATTAATAAAATATTATTTAGTAGAATTTATTTAATGGGTGTTAAGTTACTTACAAATAGTAGAAGAATATGCATAGTTAGGCCTTCAAGGGGGGTTTCAATTTGGTGGGGGTTGAAGGGAGGGTTACAAACAATATTTAGTAATGTAGGTACCCACCGTCATCATTGAGTTAGGAGTATGGGGTCGACATGTGCACCTATCCTTTAAAGGAACGAAGATGTGCATTTGTGTGAAGGTAGGGAATGAGGGTGTGCACCCACCCTCAAAGAGTGAAAGTGCGTATTCATATGCATTCATTTAACTTCCATTAGATTATATATTCTTTAAAAATCAAATTAATATTGGTTTATTAGTTGAGTAACCTAATTTTGTAGTAAAAGTATTTTTCTAGCCATAAAAATATTTTGAATCTAATATAACTTTTAAGAATAATCATTGTGTTGCTATGATCTAAGTGCCACACATGGTGGAGTGATGTGTTTAAAGGTTTTCCTCATACATCATAAAAAAAAATTAATCAAAATTTTAATCCAATGATAAATCTAACTTCCTATATCACCAAATTTGTATATAAATAATAAACCTATATCATCAAAATATAAATAAAAATGGTGATCCAACAACAAAATCACCTTCTTATATTATTAATTTTTTATAATATATTCAAATACAAATAAATAATTATTTTTCAAATAAATAAATAAATAATTATGTTGCATATTATGCTAAATAAACTTAGAAAAATTAAAGTATTTACTTTAATGATTATATTTCTATCTCAATTATTACTCTCAAGTGAGATAGGATCTAATCTCGGCCATCCATCACTTTGGAGATTAGGGTTAGGGATTTAGCTCAACAAAAAATCATAAAAGAAAGGAAAGGGAAAAACAAACCATGCAATGACACAAGCCATTGAGAGAGGTTAACCCCCTGAGATTAAGTATCAACAACAACACTGCTTAGTAATGGAAAGAATACCATGAAAAATGCTTGATAGTTGAACGAACGCCACTCATACTATTTGCAGAAGGTTGCGAGTATTCTTATAGGTCAGGTTGAAGATGTAAAATGTGATTGTCCAACACGAGAACATCACCAACTTCCGAGGTGATGTCCAAACACTATTCTTAAGTTATATGAATGTATGGTTCAATTGCCTCTTAAAGAAAGAGGGAGTAGTATCTAAGTGTTGGGGTTGCTTTTCAAAGTGTTAAGGGTTGAACCATGCTTTAAATTATATGAATGTATGGTTCAATTGCCTCTTCAAGAAAGAGGGAGCAGTCTCTGAGTGTTGGGGTTGCTTTTCAAAGTGTTAAAGGTTGAACCATGCTTTCCTCTAGTCTGTGTCTCCATCAATATTTCTTATGGATTAGAGAATGAACATTTTCACAATCATAAACATAATGCTGAGATATTATGGAGAACTGTGTATTCCAGAAGCTCAATAGGCCCCCATTTGAAATAACCTTGTGCCATCATCTACCCAAGTTATTTTGGACACTGGAGCACCTCACGTTGGAAGCGTGAGGAAACAACCTCATCACATAAACATCAAATTTTTTTCCCTATACTCATTTTTTTTCAAAACAATTTGATTATTTAAAATGGTAAAGATGAGCTAAAGGACTAGAGTTCTATATAACTCCAAAAATATGAATTCATTTTGTCCCAACAACAACTTTTCTGATGTGTCTTAATTTTAAATAATTTTCATCATTAATCTATAAAAAAATTATTGTTTTAGTATATTGTTTTTGGATGTAAATTGTATTATTGTTGGTTGATTAAGTAGACATTTATTATTATTATTTGGATAATTCATACTTATTTTTCTTTCTATTTGTTGGTCATCTTTCTGAATATTTGCATTCCTTAAGGCTTTTTCTTTGCAACATGTGGAGCAATTGCTAGTATAACTTTTAAGAATAATCATTGTGTTATTATGATCCAAGTGTCACACATGGTGGAATGATGTATTTAGAGTTTTTTCCTAATAAATAATATAAAAAAAATTAATCAAAATTGTAATCTAATATAAATCTAACTTCCTATATCACCAAATTATTATATTAATAATAAGCCTATATCATCAAAACATAAATCAAAATTTTGATCAAACCACAAATTTGCCTTCTTATATTATTAAATTTTTATAATAATAATATTCTCACAAATAAATAATTTGTATTCCTATACAAATAAACAATTAATTTTCAAATATATAAACAATAAATAGATTACTATCTTCCTAACTTTTAATAACCGAAATCTATAAAAATTTGCCACAAATTAAATTATCATTATTAAATCGCAAACTCTTATTAAAGATCAAAGCTTTTTCGTTGCATCAAAAGCATTAGATGTCAAAGTGCTTTCATTACATAAAAAACACGAAAGTCCTTTACCATTTCCTGTCACATAATTGTTATCACATTATTAAAAAAAAAATTATTTAAATTTAAATTTAAAATAAAAATAAATAAATTTTTAAATTTTTATTTTTTATACCGTATATTGATATTCTCATTTAATTTTCATCCTTTTACATACTCGATAAACTTATGTTTAGAAATCATTGAAATTAATTTGATTTCAAATTAAATGATAATAATAAGTCAATTTTGGAATAAAAATAACGTTTTTGATAGATAAAATTAACACATTAGTAAACATCCCGGTGTCTACGACCAAGATAATAAAGCTCATTATGCTTCCAAGTTTAAGAATAAAAATAAAAACTTCAGGGTCCACAATATTCCTCTCTGTTTTATTTGATTTATTAGCAGAAAGGCTGACATATCTTTCCAATTCATTTAGATTTTAAGAGGAAGACACTAAATGTGTTCAATCATTGGAGTTGCTACGAAACCAAAAGTAAAGTGCTTCTGCGTGGGCCGTTGCCACAAAAGAGATGCCGTTGATGTAATATATAATATAAAGTGCGAAGAATTTGTCTACAGCTCCCTCTACTAAAAATTAGAGACCATAGAGATGGCTATTAACATACATATTACTGAATAGTCATTGTAACCATGCTTCACGTATAATGCAATATGTAGGATTATCAGCGTTTCTTCCGCACATAGAAATATCACTGTAAACTTGTGGTTAAAGAGTCTCCATCTGCACGTCATCTAAGTTTACGTCATTCAAAAAACCTCATGGAGTGGATCATACCATATCAGTGAGTACTAACAATTTGTGTGACATTTAGATGTTGAAATCAGATTTTCGAGATATTACTCTTCAAATACAAATTCGCTTGGATAGCAAATGGAGAGAAAATGTTGTTGGAATTAATTTCCAACTGCATAGACGACATAGTATTTCCGCGGGGGTAAGGCAGGAAGAACCGGCGGTGTATTGAACCCCTTCGGAGCTGGGCCCACATCATACAATTGCAATGCCATTCCGCAGGGCTCTGGCAAGTCTTGTGGGCGGAGTTGTGAACCCCCACGGAACAGCTGATGTCATCAGCTGGGGGCCCACATATATCATACGACCCATATGTGTTATAATGATCGCCGGTTAAAATGTTTGTCACGGCATTTGTTTTAAAAAAAATGTTTTTTAAATGTTTTAAATTTTAATTGTTTGTTTTTAATATATGTGAATTATATATTAAAACGGCCCATGAGGCAAAGGGTTGTAATGTTATTACACAGGAATGTAATTTTTATTACACAGCAGAACCGTTAATATATGCACAGTAAATGTTTATGAAAGCACAGCAGTGCTGGAATAAAAATCAGCAGTGCCAGCAAACCAATTTGTGATCAATACGTTCCAAGCGGTGCCTGCAGAAATTTATGATACCATAAATGAAATCTGAAGCGATGAATTTAGTGGTTGTATGTCAGTTAATGGCATTAACTGAACCTGAGATATTTTGGGATATTTGTTTTGTAAAACACAGAACAGAGTCATATTGTTATGTAATGTTTTTGATGCACAGCAGCGTATTCCAAAAACAGAGACAAAGAATTGTAATGTTTTTTTTACACAACAGAGCATTGTTGTTAAAAAGACAGAGAGACAGAGAGTTGTAATTTTTAATTACACAGAACAACAGAGTATGCACAACAGTGTATTGTTGTTGATTTTTAGAGACAGAGTATTTTCTGTGTGAGACAGAGAAGAGTGATTTGGACATTGTGTGTGAAGCAGTTCCATATTTTTGTAATCTCCCAGCAGTGGAAAGTTATCAGATTGTAACAGCAGTTTTTTTTATGAATAGAAATTTTTTTTATGTGGAAACTCTGTCACTGTATGCAAATTTTATTTGTATTTCTCTGTGTTAAGGAAGGCAGTTTTTATTATTTTGGAATTCAGCAAAATTCCAACATGGTATCAAAGCCAATCCAGGCTATTTGAAGGTCAAATAAGCTGAAGGAAAGGAGTTCATTTTTGCAGAAGCCTCTCCAGCAGAGTGAAGGTTCAGACAAGAAGAATTCGATGGTATTTCTCTATATAAGTTTTGTGTTACTGTTGCAGAACAGTGAGTTATTTTAAACACACAGTCAAGTGTTTTTATCATAGTTAGAAGTGCAGAATGGCTGGCTCCAGCACAGGTATGAGTTTGGGAAATATCCATCTCCCACAATTCAATGGAAAAAATTATGACTACTGGTCAATAACTATGAAAGCTTTATTTACCTCACAAGAGTTATGGGAATTAGTTGAGGATGGCTTTGAAGAGCCAGCAAATGAAGTAGAGGTTCTTCTTTTAACTCAGGCAGAAAGGGAGTCATTGAAGAACAATAAGAAGAAAGATGCCAAGGCTCTTTTCTTCTTGTATCAAGCAGTGCATGAGAGTGTGTTTCCAAGGATAGCAGCAGCCAAGAAATCCAGTGAAGCATGGGAAACTCTCAAGACAACTTATCAGGGAATGGAAAGAGTGAAGACAACAAAACTTTAGTTGCTGAGGAGAGATTTTGAGACTCTCTGTATGAAAGAGTCAGATAATATTGACTCATTCTTCACTCATGTGATTGGAATGGTCACACAAATCAGATCTCATGGAGAGACTCTTGAAGACAAGAGGATTGTGGAAAAACTCTTGAGAAGTTTACCCTCAAGATTCGATGTGATTGTCACCACCATAGAAGAGACAAGAGATCTCACAAAGTTTTCAGTGGATGAACTTCATGCATCACTGATGACCCATGAACAGAGATTGGGTAGGAATGAAAACTCATCTCTTGAACATGCTTTTAAGTCCCAGATGTCTTTCGGAAGAGGAAGAGGGCAAGGCAAAGGAAGAGGAAGAGGCAGAAGCCAAAACAAAGGTGGAAGGAACAGTCCAGCAAATGCTCAAGGAAGAGGCAGCAATCAAAATCAGCATCAAGGCCAAGGCAGCAGCCAACAGAATGGTCAGCAGAATGCACAAGGACAAAGGTATGACAAATCCAATGTCCAATGTTACAATTGTAAGAAATATGGTCATTATGCTAATGAATGTAGAAAGAGGAAGCAGAATGATATGAGAAGTGAAACTAGTGCAAATTTCACAAAAGAAAATAGCAGCCAAAGTAATTTGTTTTTAGCTTGTAATATGGTTGAAGAAAAAAGTGAGGACTTATGGTTTCTAGACTCCGGTTGTAGTAACCATATGACAGGAAACTTAGCAATGTTTTCTATGTTAGATGAGAGTGTGCAGTCACAAGTCACACTAGGAACTGATAGCAAAGTTTCTGTTATGGGAAAAGGAGATGTAAATGTTTTAACAAGACTAGGTGCAAGGAAAACCATAGAAGATGTTTATTATGTTCCAGGAATGAAGTGTAACCTCTTAAGTGTGGGACAGCTTGTCCATAAGGGGTATAATGTTTTATTTGATAATGATGTTTGTACCATCATGGATAAACCACCCAGCAATCAGTGTATTGCTGAAGTGAAGATGACAAGGAACATGATGTTCCCTCTCAGAATGAGAGCAAACTTGAAGAATGGTGAAGAGAAAGCAGCAGTTGCACAGGAGACATTCCAAAGCGAACCAAAGGATGATAATTGGTTATGGCACTTGAGATTTGGACATCTCAACTTTGGAGGTCTTAATCTATTGAACAGAAAAGGGATGGTAAGTGGTTTACCATTGATAGAGAAACCGGACAGCCTTTGTGAAGGTTGTATTCTTGGGAAACAACACAGAGAAATTTTTCCTTCCGGGAAAAGCATAAGGGAAAAAGCACCCTTAAAGATCGTCCACTCAGATGTATGTGGACCGATGCAAACTCCATCACTTGCTAGCAGCCACTATATCTTAACATTCATAGATGATTTTACAAGAAAAACTTGGGTTTACTTTTTGAAAAACAAAAGTGAAGTGTTTGAAAAAATTTGCAATTTCAAAGCACTTGTTGAGAACCAGAGTGGGCTGCATATCAAAGTCTTAAGGACTGATAGAGGAGGTGAGTATATATCTAAAGATTTTCTACGGTTTTGTAGAGAAAATGGTATTCATAAGCAGTTTACAACTAGATATACTCCGCAGCAAAATGGAGTGGCCGAAAGGAAGAACCGAACCATAATGGACATGGCGAGGAGTATGCTTAAGGCAAAACATTTGCCGAATGATTATTGGGCTGAAGCTGTACATTGTGCAGCGTATATCTTGAACAGGTGTCCTACAAAAGCAGTCATGAACAAAGTGCCAGAAGAGGCATGGAGTGGCGCAAAGCAAAGTGTCACACATATGAAGGTTTTCGGATGTGTGGCTTATGCACACATTCCGGATCAGCTAAGGAAGAAGTTGGACAGCAAGGGGGAGAAATGTATTTTCATTGGATACAGTGAGGAATCCAAGGCATACAGGTTATATAACCCATCCAGCAAGAAGTTTCTTGTGAGCAGGGACGTTCAATTCATTGAAGAGGAAGCTTGGGATGGAAGCATAGAGAAAACAGTGAATGTTAAACACTGTTTATCTCATGATGAGAATGATGATGAGGTGGCTGAAATACATCCCCAAATAGCAGCATCAACACCGCAAAGTACACCCTTGAGGAGAAATGACAGTGCTTCTCCAAGCACACCACAAGGAGGAAATTCAAGTGCTTCTTCAAGCACTTGTACACCTACTGAAAGAGGTAAGAAATTCAGAAGTTTGAAAGATATTTATGAACAAGATATAGCTAATGAAGGTATCAATTCTTTGTTTGCTTTATATTGTCATGTTGATGATCCTATTCATTTCGAAGAAGCTATCAAGGATGAGAAATGGATAGAAGTTATGGATGAGGAACTTAATGCCATAGAAAGGAACAAAACTTGGGATTTGGTTGAACTCCCAAAAGGTAAAGATGTCATTGGTGTTAAATGGGTCTACAAGACCAAGAGTAATGCTGAAGGTAAGATAGAGAGACACAAGGCAAGGCTTGTTGTCAAAGGCTATAAGCAGAAGCATGGCATTGATTATGAGGAAACTTTCGCACCGGTTGCCAGAATGGAAACCGTGAGAGCAGTGTTGTCTATAGCAGCACAAAACAAGTGGAAAGTTTACCAAATGGACGTGAAGTCAGCATTCTTGAATGGAGTGTTAATGGAAGAGGTTTACATTGAACAACCTCTCGGCTATGAGAAGAAAGGCCAAGAGCACAAAGTATGCAAGTTGAAGAAAGCTCTATATGGGCTGAAGCAAGCACCAAGAGCGTGGTACAGTAGGATAGATTCCTATCTACTGGAAAATGGTTTTGAGAAGTGTGAGGGAGAACCCACCCTCTACATCAAAGAACAAGATGGTAAAATTTTGATTGTAGTCTTGTATGTTGATGATGTTATTTTTACAGGTAATGATGATTGCCTTATTGAACATTTTAAAACAGTCATGAAGGATGAATTTGAAATGACTGATATGGGTTTGTTGAGATACTTCTTGGGAATAGAAGTAGAACAAGATGAAAGTGGGATTTTCATCTCACAGGCAAAGTATGTTAATGAGGTACTTGAAAGATTTAACATGCAGGAATGCAAAGCAGCAATCACTCCCACAGTGATGGGATTAAAGCTCAGCAGAGAGGACAGCGGCAAGGATTTTGATCCTAGTTTGTACAAGAGCATAGTTGGCAGCCTCATGTATTTGACTGCAACTAGGCCGGACATAATGCATGCTGTTAGTTTGATTTCCAGGTTCATGGAAAAGCCAAAGGATACACATTGGCAAGCAACAAAAAGGATTTTGAGGTATGTTAAAGGTACTAAGAGGTTTGGTATTTTTTATACTACTTCAGAATGTTCAGATTTAGTTGGATACACGGACAGTGATTGGGCTGGAAGTGTAGATGATCGGAAGAGCACTTCCGGTTATGTTTTTCATATGGGTTCAGGAGCCATTTCATGGGCTTCTAAGAAACAGCCCGTTGTAGCGTTGTCTACAGCAGAAGCAGAATATGTGGCAGCTACAGCAGCAGCGTGTCAAGCAATTTGGATGAGAAAAATGTTGAGAAGCTTATGTCAAGAACAGGTAAAAGGGACAGTGATTTTTTGTGACAATAGCTCAGCTATTGCATTGTCTAAAAATTCTGTTTTTCATAAAAGGACAAAGCACATTGACACCAAGTTTCATTTCATACGGGAATTGGTTAGCAATGGCGAGATTGTTTTGCAACATTGCAGAACAGAGGATCAATTTGCAGATATCCTCACAAAGCCACTACAGCAGAAAAGCTTTGAACATTTCAGGAAATGCTTGGGTATGCAGGAAAACCCAGCAGTTGAAATTAAGGGGGAGTGTTGGAATTAATTTCCAACTGCATAGACGACATAGTATTTCCGCGGGGGTAAGGCAGGAAGAACCGGCGGTGTATTGAACCCCCTCGGAGCTGGGCCCACATCATACAATTGCAATGCCATTCCGCAGGGGTCTGGCAAGTCTTGTGGGCGGAGTTGTGAACCCCCACGGAACAGCTGACGTCATCAGCTGGGGGCCCACATATATCATACGACCCATATGTGTTATAATGATCGCCGGTTAAAATGTTTGTCATGGCATTTGTTTAAAAAAAAATGTTTTTAAATGTTTTAAATTTTAATTGTTTGTTTTTAATATATGTGAATTATATATTAAAAAGGCCCATGAGTCAAAGGGTTGTAATGTTATTACACAGGAATGTAATTTTTATTACACAGCAGAACCGTTAATATATGCACAGTAAATGTTTATGAAAGCACAGCAGTGCTGGAATAAAAATCAGCAGTGCCAGCAAACCAATTTGTGATCAATGCGTTCCAAGCGGTGCCTGCAGAAATTTATGATACCATAAATGAAATCTGAAGCGGTGAATTTAGTGGTTGTATGTCAGTTAATGGCATTAACTGAACCTGAGATATTTTGGGATATTTGTTTTGTAAAACACAGAACAGAGTCATATTGTTATGTAATGTTTTTGATGCACAGCAGCGTATTCCAAAAACAGAGACAAAGAATTGTAATGTTTTTTTTACACAACAGAGCATTGTTGTTAAAAAGACAGAGAGACAGAGAATTGTAATTTTTAATTACACAGAACAACAGAGTATGCACAACAGTGTATTGTTGTTGATTTTTAGAGACATAGTATTTTCTGTGTGAGACAGAGAAGAGTGATTTGGACACTGTGTGTGAAGCAGTTCCATATTTTTGTAATCTCCCAGCAGTGGAAAGTTATCAGATTGTAACAGCAGTTTTTTTTATGAATAGAAATTTTTTTTATGTGGAAACTCTGTCACTGTATGCAAATTTTATTTGTATTTCTCTGTGTTAAGGAAGGCAGTTTTTATTATTTTGGAATTCAGCAAAATTCCAACAAATGTATGGTTGGAATTCAGTAAAAAATTTTAAAATATTAGAATGTTAGAGTGTTTGAATCGTTTTTAATGGTAGAAATAGATTCAGCAATATAAAAAAAAAATTGAAATTCTTAAAGTTCGATAACTATAACCTAAATTTTCAAAAAAAATTATAAAATTTTGTGAAATTTTCAACTATTTTATATATTCTTTAAAAAATACCAAAAATTAAATATACCCATGTAAAATTAGAATTTGGATAAAATGTTGTTGTTAAAAAAAAATTCTTTATATTTACATAAAATGGTTAGAATAATAAGTTTTTTAGTTTTATTACGAGATTGAATTATTTTATCACTAAACAAACTATTGACTGCAGCTATAATTAAGCATCCATTAAATTTGAAGGTTTGGTAATTTTAATATCAGTTTGGATTATTTTATCATAAACTGTTGACGGCCACTTAAATTTTCAACTCTATTATGATAGGCAAATCACCCTGTGGCAGGTAATTCTACGATCAAATTCCATCCCAGAAAATAATAATTAACATTTACTCAGTTCCGAAAATAATTTATTGAATTTAAAAATGCAAAGATTTACTTTAATTTTTTTAAGTTAAAAAAAAAAAATGTTGTATTGGAGAAACATTTCAAAAGCTACCATAACTAGAATTATGTGCACCTAACACATTTCAAAATTACATGAACCATTGCCTCGTCGGTCCTCTCCAATTTCATATTCCATTTGGCGTACCTTTCCTGCCAGTGGCGTCTATGGATCAACCTTACATATCCATTTAAATTTAAAATAATATCCAAGTACAATAACTATAAATTATTATTTACAAATATTAGACAATAACTATGAAATGATTTGAAAGGCGTAAAGATCGGTATTATGAAAGTTGCGTTTGATGGCGGAGTTACGGCTAACACGTTTTGTGCCTTATATCTCGGCCACCGATGATGCTCTGACGATTACTTGATGACGCAACTTAATCACAAATTGATGGCGCCCCCACCATCACTTCGTGATACACCCTAAATGACACCATCCTTTCTATCCGCCTATAACTACAATTACGTTATGCGGGGAGAACTGCAAAACCAAAGATTTCTCGCACATATCGCTGCGGAGTTACCAATTTTGTGACCATCAGTAGACGATCTATCTATCTGCAGAGTACATTTGATCATGTAACATACGCTTTACAATTTTTTCTTCCGCATATGTATATGATAGCACTAAGTTTCTACAAAAGACTAAAAGTCAAAGTAACAACAGTAGATTAGTGACCATATAACCAGAAATCAGAAAATAAATAGCTGAAAGAGATAACCATCTTATGAGTTTGAAGATGTCACGACCAGGTTTCTCTCTCATAAGAGGAGGCACTAGGAGTTTGAATTCACCTTGAACATGTATTTCGATGTGAGTTAACAGGGTTTCCAATCTATCCGCATGTTTATTGGTTCTGATGAATGCCATTCAAAAAAGAAATGATTTCATTCTTGTCTTTATATTTCTTCTTTAAGGCTCTCGCAAGTAGAGTCATTAGCTACCAGTAGAGAATAATAATATACATGTATTTTTTTCTTCTTATCTACCAGTGGAGAATAATAGTATTGTTTTCTTTTTTCGTGTGGTATGAGCAGGGTTAGGAATCCAGTCCGCCACCACATCTAAGTGTTATAAATCTGAATAGGTTTTTCTATCTCGAAAAACATTTCTCTAGGTATTGAATCATTGCAGAATAGGTTTGTCTATCTCGAAAAACATCTCTTTAGCTATTGAATCGTTGCATATGTACTAAGGGAAGTTGCAGAATGGTATGCAGTCATAGCTTCCTAGCCTCCTATGTTTGCATCTCGACACATCACTGACTTTACTAGCCACATCCCTTAGCTTCACGATGACCGCATGCATATTGACGTGGTATACTGACTCAGCCAACAATATAAACCCCACAATACCAAAAGTGAAAGATCTCCCTACTCCACTGACACCCAACAGGTAACAACTCCACAAAAGCATAGAAAGAAATCCATGTCTCATGAATTCCACTCCCTACATGCCTTCTGCACAGGTGTGAAGAGGATGGAAACACAACTAACTATACCAAATTTGCTCAATAAACAAACAACTTTACTAAAAAACAAAGAAGCCTAAGTAGAGAGGAAAACCTCCAAAATAACAAGTTCTCGGCTTAGACGAGAGTCCATATTTCCCAACTTATTTTCTAATGCATATAATATGGAGCAAGTAATATGAGAGGTGAGAATTTGAATTACTTGTATTTCCATGAATTTTTTGAATTGCATGATCTTTTTATTCTATCAATGTATCATATCTTTTTCTTATCTTTTCTTTACCTTTTTCTCATATTTTTAATTTATGAATAACTATCTATTTCCTTTTCTAGATTCAAATATTCAATTTCCCATGATTGCTATTAATCCTTGTATAATAATATTTCTCTATGAATGAATGTTTTATTTATTTTTCCTACATTCTAATTTAGAGACTAATATTTTTTTTAGCATAGGCTCAATCGAGTCCATAAGCAATAACATTTTTCATAAATAATGTTAATAAAGATTTGATTACCTTTTTAATTGCTCAATAAAGTTCACGTTTAAAAATTCAGAGTTTCCAAACTTTTTCTCCAAATTTCTTTACAACCTCATTTTGTATATTAGTTTTTTTAGAGCAGAATTTGTCCTTATGTGACGGAGTTGATCATGTTGTATTTTGTATATTAGTTTTTTTATGGCAGAATTTGTCCTTATGTGGGGGAGTTGATCAAGTTGTAATTAAGAAAGAATCATCTATCCAATGACATATGAATTTGAAACTTTCTAACTCTTTGTTTTTCAAATTTTTTCAAGGGTTGAAAATTATCTTAAGAAAACACATGTGTCTCCAAAATGCAGTTGAAATATTACTTAGTCAACTTCTAAAATTAATAAAAAATATGATTTTGCATAAAAAATTTAATTTTTAATACCAAAAACTTAGTTCTCTCCATGCTCATACATATATATTTTTAAAATTACACATTTTAGACTATCTTATGGTATATGAAAACTCACATGCTTCTTAAGATGTGCTAAAAGTTGTACCCAATTCACAAAGATAAGTACTGGATTTAATTGAAATTTGAGAGATTATACAATATTAATTTATTTTTGCCAAAAATATCATTAGGACGATAATATAATTCTCCAGATATTATAATTTTGATTCAAAATTCACAATGTTTATATGAATTTTGAGATTTGTAAGTTCCATAAGAAAGGAAAAACTTGAAATTCCATTTTCACATTTGGCCCAAAAGTATAACACATCTTTATGCTTTCAGTCTAATACAAATTTTAGGGATAAAAAATGTGCTACTATAATCCAAGTTCCATACATATTAAAGATATGTCTCTAAAAATTTTATTCAATAACTAAATCATCAAAAATTTAATTAAAATTCTAATCCAATGAAAATTCTAGACTCCTATATAACCAAATCACAAATCTAGATTTTGGTGAAATTTTGAACAAATAAGAAATCTAGCTTCCTATATCTCTAATTTCCTATAATAATAATACTCTAAAGATAAATAAAATAAATAATTGATGTTCAAACGCAAATAAATAATTGATATATATATATATATATATATGTGTGTGTGTGTTTTTTTATGACACTTTTATTAACCAAAATCCATTAAAAAAAAAAATTGCTACAAAGGGTGTCAAATGTGAGCATTTTATCATGGTACCAAAAACACTAAAAGGATTTACAATTTGGTACCCTAGAAATGTTATCATAATATTAAAGCATAAATTACTATAAATATAATTTCAATCATTTTTTTTTCTATAATAGCTAATATTAATTCTGTCTTATTATAGGATTATTAGTGTTTCTTCCGCACATAAAAATATCACTGTACAATTATGGTTGAAGAGTCTCCAACTGCACGTCATCTAAGTTTACGTCAGGATCATATCATATCAGTGAGTACTAAGGAATTATGTGACATCTTGATCTTGAAATCAAATTTTGGAAAAGAAGTTGTCTACTCAGCATACAGAATAGGCTGGACGACAGTTTTTTGCCGGAATTCAGTAAAATAAAATTTAAAAATTCAGATAGTTGGAATGTTTGGAATCTATTTTTGATAGTGGAAATGGATTCAGCACTATCAAAAGCCTTTAGAGCACCCAAAATACTGAAGTTTAACCACTGTAAACAGATTTTTTCAATTTTTTTGCGGATTCTAAGCCATTCTATTGCATTTTTAAACTACGCATTTTGGAAAATATGGAGAATAAGTGTACCGGTGCTTTGCAGTAAATGATGTTTAAAAAAAGATCAATTTATATTAAGTTATAGTCAGATAAGATGATGATTAGCATTTACTAAATTTGGAAATAGTTTATAAAATTTAAAATGATAAGGATTTACATTGTGATTTTTTTTTTGTATGTTTTATATATATATATATATATATAAATATTGCACCAACATTTCAAAAATTACCATAATTTAAATTTATGCTCCAAACACATTTAAAAATTACTCGACTCATTGCCTCGTCCGTGGTGTCCAATGTACTGCTCCATGTCGCGTATCTTTCATGCCACTAGCCCATATAAAAGGAAACCCAAGTACAATAAATATACTATAATTTATAAATATTATACAAACATAACATCCAAATTAATGAAATGGTTTGAAAGCCGTAAAGATCGACATCATGAAAGTTCCATTTGATGATGTAATTAGGGCTATACGTTTTTTTTCTTTGGAGTGGTATAACAGGTCGAGGAAATACCTTTTGGGTTTCGCGCCCCCTCATTCCCGGTGAAGCTCTTTTGGCGAGTGGGTCCTCCCCTCCTCAATGTTAACGAAACAGAGCAAACTATCGTTACCTTGATTGCAAACGAAGCCCACGGGTCGTTAACCTCCATCTCGACACGAACTCCTTTTGACGCTCTCTTCTTGTAGGCATGAGTGGCTCACCTTAACTCACACGGCCAGAGGACCGCTGAAGTGACAAGAGCAGTCCAATTTGAAATTTGAACTTGAAAATCTGAATCTCATGGGATGGCGATTAAATGTTGCGTATCTGAGTGATCTGGAAATCTACTGAGTGTGGTGGGTTAGACAAGGGAATGTTCATTTTGAGATTTCATTTTATCGAGCATTTATGTAGAGGTTTGCAATTACACCAAAACTCACAAGTATTGGTAAAATTCCAAATCGGTAATTAGGATCCCCGGAGTGGAAATTATGGATTCCATAGAGGTGCGGTGATTACTCCAACATCCTCCCTCAAACGCAGCTCGGAGAATCAATACACCCCTCAAACGTAGCTCGAGGAAATCAACCAAAATCCATTAAAAAAAAAAAAAAATTGCTACAAGGGTGTCAAATGTGAGCCTTTTATGTTCATGGTACCAAAAACACTAAAAGGATTTACAATTCGGTACCATAAAAATGTTATCATAATATTAAAGCATAAATTACTATAAATATAATTTCAATCAATTTTTTTTTTTTTTTTCTATAATAGCTAATATTAATTTTGTCTTATTATAGGATTATCAGTGTTTCTTCCCCACATAAAAATATCATCGTACAATTGTGGTTGAAGAGTCTCCAACTGCACGTCATCTAAGTTTACGTCAGGATCATATCATGACACCCTAAATGACACCATCCTTTCTATCGGCCTATAACTACAATTACATTATCCGGGGAGAACCGCAAAACCAAAGATTTCTCGCACATATCGCTGCGGAGTTACCAATTTTGTGACCATCAATAGACAATCTATCTATCTGCAGAGTACAATTTTTTCTTCCGCATCTGTATATGATAGCACTAAGTTTCTACAAAAGACTAAAAGTTAAAGTAACAACAGTAGATTAGTGACCATATAACCAGAAATCACAAAATAAATAGCTGAAAGAGATAACCATCTTATGAGTTTGAAGATGTCACGACCAGGTTTCTCTCATAAGAGGAGGCACTAGGAGTTTGAATTCACCTTGAACATGTATTTCGAAGTGAGTTAAAAGGGTTTCCAATCTATCCGAATGTTTATTGGTTCTGATGAATGCCATTCAAAAAAAGAAATGATTTCATTTTTGTCTTCATATTTCTTCTTTAAGACTCTCGCAAGTCATTAGCTACCAGTAGAGAATAATAATATACATGTATTGTTTTCTTCTTATCTACCAGTGGAGAATAATAGCATACATGTATTGTTTTCTTTTCAGTGTGGTATGAGCAGGGTTAGGAATCCAGTCCACCACCACATCTAAGTGTTATAAATCTGAATAGGTTTTTCTATCTCGAAAAACATTTCTCTACGTATTGAATCATTGCAGAATAGGTTTGTCTATCTTGAAAAACATCTCTTCAGCTATTGAATCGTTGCATATGTACTAAGGGAAGTTGCAGAATGGTATGCAGTCATAGCCTCCTAGCCTCCTATCTTTGCATCTCAACACATCACTGACTTTACTAGCCACATCCCTTAGCTTCACGATGACTTCATGCATGTTGACGTGGTATACTGACTCAGCCAACAATATAAACCCCACAATACCAAAAGTGAAAGATCTCCCAACTCCACTGACACCCAACAGGTAACAACTCCTCAAAAGAATACAAAGAAATCCATGGCTCGTGAATTCCACTACCTACATGCCTTCTGCACAGGTGTGAAGAGGATGGAAACACAACTAACTATACCAAATTTGCTCAGTAAACAAACAACTTTACTAAAAAACCAAAGAAGCCTAAATAGAGAGGAAAACTCCCAAAATAACTAGTTCTCGGCTTAGACGAGAGTCCATATTTCTCAATTTATTTTCTAATGTATATAATATGGAGCAAGTAATATGAGAGGTGAGAGAATTTGAATTGAATTTTTTGAATTGCATGATCAATGTATCATATCTTTTTCTCATCTTTTCTTTACCTTTTTCTCATATCTTTTTTTGTGAATAACTATCTATTTCCTTTTCTAGATTCAAATATTCAATTTCCCATGTTTGCTATTAATCCTTGTATAATAATATTTCTCTATGAATGAATGTTTTATTTATTTTTCCTACATTCTAATTTAGAAACTATTTTTTTTTTTTTTAAGCATAGGCTCAATCGAGTCCATGACCAATAACATTTTTCATAAATAACGTTAAGAAAAATTTGGTTATCTTTTTAATTGCTCAATAAAGTTCGCATGTTTAAAAATTCAGAATTTCCAAACTTCTTTTCCAAATTTTTTTACAACCTTAGTTTGTATATTAGTTTTTTTAGGGCAGAATTTGTCCTTATGTGGCGGAGTTGATCAAGTTGTAATTATGAAAGAATCATCTATCCAATAACATATGAATTTGAAACTTTCTAACTCTTTGTTTTTCAAAATTTTTTAAGGGTTGAAAAGTATCTTAAGCAAACACAAGTGTGTCCAAAATGCAGTTGAAATATTACTTAGTCAACTTCTAAAATTAATAAAAAATATGATTTTACATTAAAAAAAAAATATTTTTTTAATACCAAAAACTTAGTTCTCTCCATGCTCATACATATATATTTTTAAAATTACACATTTTAGACTATCTTATGGTATATGAAAGCTCACATGCTTCTTAAGATGTGCTAAAAGTTGTACCCAATTCACAAAGATAAGTATTGGATTTAATGGAAATTTGAGAGATTATACAATATTTATTTTTTTTGCAAAAAATATCATTAGGACGATAATATAATTCTCCAGATATTATCATTTTGATTCAAAATTCACAATGTTTATATGAATTTTGAGATTTGTAAGTTCCATAAAAGAGGGAAAACTTGAAATTCCATTTTCACATTTGGCCCAAAAGTATAACACATCTTTATGCTTTCAGTCTAATACAAATTTTAGGGATAAACAATGTGCTACTATAATCCAAGTTCCATACATATTAAAAATATGTCTCTAAAATTTTTATTCAATAACTAAATCATCAAAAAATTAATTAAAATTCCAATCCAATGAAAATTCTAGACTCCTATATAACCAAATCACAAATCTAGATTTTGGTGAAATTTTGAACAAATAAGAAATCTAGCTTTCTATATCTCTAATTTCCTATAATAATAATACCCCAAAGATAAATAGAATAAATAATTGATATTCAAATGCAAATAAATAATTGGTATATATATATATATATATATATATATATTATAGAAACTTTTTTATTAACCAAAATCCATTTAAAAAAAAAAAAAATTGCTACAAAGGGTGTCAAATGTGAGCTTTTTATGTTCATGGTACCAAAAACACTAAAAGGATTTACAATTCGGTACCATAGAAATGTTATCATAATATTAAAGCATAAATTACTATAAATATAATTTCAATCATTTTTTTTTTTCTATAATAGCTAATATTAATTGTGTTTTATTATAGGATTATCAGTGTTTCTTCTGCACACAAAAATATCACTGTACAATTGTGGTTGAAGAGTCTCCAACTGCACGTCATCTAAGTTTACCTCAGGATCATATCATATCAGTGAGTACTAAGGAATTATGTCACATCTTGATCTTGAAATCAAATTTTGGAAAAGAAGTTGTCTACTCAGCATACAGAATAACTTTGACGACAGTTTTTTGTCGGAATCCAGTAAAATAAAATTTAAAAATTCAGGTAGTTGGAGTGTTTGGAATCCATTTTTGATAGTCGAAATGGATTCAGCACTATCAAAAACCTTTAGAGCACCCAAAATACTGAAGTTTAACAACTGTAAACAAAATTATGATAAAAATCTTTGAGAGATTTTTTCAAAATTTTTGTCGGATTCTAAGCCATTCTATTTCTTTTTTAAACTACGCATTTTGGAAAATATGGAGAATAAGTGTACTGGTGCTTTGCAGTAAATGATGTTTAAAAAAAATCACTTTATATTAAGTTATATTCACATAAGATGATGATTAGCATTTACTAAGTTTGGAAATAGTTTATTAAATGTAAAATGATAAGGATTTACATTGTGAGTTTTTTGTATGTTATATATATATATATATATATATATATATATATATATATATATATATATATATATATGTTGCACCAACATTTCAAAAATTACCATAATTTAAATTTATGCTCCAAACACATTTCAAAATTACTCGACTCATTGCCTCGTCCGTGGTGTCCAATTTACTGCTCCATGTTGTGTATCTTTCACGCCACTAGCCCATATAAAAGGAAACCCAAGTACAATAAATATACTATAATTTATAAATATTATACAAACATCCAAATTAATGGAATTCTTTGAAAGCCGTAAAGATTGACATCATGGAAGTTTCGTTTAATGATGTAATTAGGGCTATACATTTTTTTTCTTTGGAGTGGTATAACAGGTCGAGGAAATACCTTTTGGGTTTCATGCCCCCTCATTGTTGGTGAAGCTCTTTTGGCGAGTGGGTCCTTCCCTCCTCAATGTTAACGAAATAGAGGAAACTATCATTACCTTGATTGCAAACGAAGCCCACGGATCATTAACCTCCATCTCGATGCGAACTCCTTTTGACGCTCTCTTCTTGTAGGCATGAGTGGCTCACCTAACTCACGCGGCCAGAGGACCACTGAAGTGACAAGAGCAGTCCAATTTGAAATTTGAACTTGAAAATCTGAATCTCATGGGATGGCGATTAAATGTTGTGTATCTGAGTGATCTGGAAATCTACTGAGTGTAGTGGGTTAGACAAGGGACTATCCGTTTACTCCTTTACCACCGAAATCTCATTTGAAATTCATTCCGAGATTTCATTTCGTCGAGCATTCATGTAGAGGTTTTCGATTACAACAAAACTGACAAGTGTTGGTAGAATTCCAAACCAGTAACTAGGATCCCCGGGTTGGAAATTATGGATTCCATAGAGGTGTGCTGATTACTCCAACACCCCCCCTCAAACTCAGCTCGGGGAATCAATACACCCCTCAAATGCAGCTCGGGGGAATCGAACCTGGGTCCAGGTTTTAATACCATGTAGAGGTTTGTCGTTACACCAAAACTCACAAGTATTGGTAAACTTCCAAACTGGTAAGTAGGATCCCTAGGGTGGAAATTATGGATTCCATAGAGGTGCGGTGATTACTCTAAAAATTCATGTAGTCAAGTGAGGGGAGGAGCTGCAATGTAAACTGGCAGGTCAGCCAATTTCAACGACGCCATGTATGAAAATTAACAGGAGTTCTTCATGCACTCGTTAGCTTAATATTTTTCTCTATAAATTGGCAGTTCAAACAATTTCAACGATGCCCATGTGTGCAAATTAATAGGATCTCTTTGTGCACCCATTAGCTTACTCTGTTTCTCTCTAAATTGGTGGGTCAGACAATTTCAGCTACGCCGGTGTATGAAAATTAAAAACAACTCTTCGTGTACCCATTTTCTTACTTTGTTGGTGTGTAAATTGGCAGGTCAGGCAATTTGAGTGACACTCACGTATGCAAATTAACAAGAGCTCTTCATGCAAAGACGAAACATGAGGTTTATAATATTGAAAAAGGATTTCTCAATGCAAATAGGAAGCATGATCTCTCAATGCAAAGATGAAGCATAAACTCTCGATTTAAAGAGGAAAAAAGAGCTTAAAGTGCTTCCTTGCCATCCCTTTCTTTCCGAAGTGCTTGCAATGATAAATTCAAAGTTCTTTTACAAACTCACTATTTTGTTATTTCGCATATGCGTTTGCTAGCTCCTGCAATATATACTAACTAAAGTTGCCAAATCCATTTGTTGTTCATGGGATTTATCGAAATGGTGGCAAACGAGTTGCGACAATGGTGACTAGTGAGTTACCGCAATGATCCAGTGAGTTGCCGCAACTGGTTCATCATTGTGGTAACTCACTATTACCGTTGTGGAAAATCACAAGTTAACATTGTGGGAACTCAAACAGTGGAATAGTAGTGGCCTTTAGGCTATGATGGAAACAATAATGGGCCTTAGGCCAAAATACATTTTTATTTTTCCACACTGAATCATAATGAAAATATTGTTAAAGAAACATATAACCAAGATTCTGTGTCTCTTTCTTTTCTAAAACCACAAAAACACTATCCTTGCTTGCAAACTGATATATTTGATTATTTTTATTTGTAAAAAAAATATAATCGGCTTAATTCAACAAAGGGTACTATAATTACATGTCGAACAAGATCAAGGTTTATGAGAGTAGTATGAAACACTATAAAGAGGTGGATACTTATGATGCAAAATTTGGGCGCAACAAATATTCGCAAGAGACAATTCAAAGACAATAGGGAGAAATAGAGATGGTGGTCTATGAGGGGAAAATGGTGCAATTAACTAGAATACATGTTATGTTGTCTACCGTGCATTGACAAAAGATGTTCATGTCCCATTGATTTATTGACCTGGACATTACAAGGCATTTGTTTTCCCACCACACCTAAATGGATAGTTCCAATAGCATTTTGTAATATCGTGTCAATAAAATGTATTGATTAAGTTTAGGCGTATACTAAGGAAAAGGAAAAATAACCTATTAAAATGAACACCTAATAACAATCAACACATTAAGAACTTACGATGAAAAACTAGCGATAATGTCCCTTGAATTATAGTATGTAAAAACATACCTAACAATTAAATACACGTAAGTCTCCTAAAATTGAAAGCTTTAGAATGATAAGGAAGACCTGGGAGTAAAGACATTATTGTCCCTGATCCTTTCTGCAACATAAAAGATTGTCAACAAATAAAATTGTCTAAGAATGTAATGTTAATTGGGAGTACATTTTCTGTAATAATGAAGACAAATAAAACACTAATAATAAATCAACACTATCTAAAACCAATTTTCTATCCATATAAAACTAAAACCCATTAAAAGAAATATTATAAAAATGTTTAACATTGTTCCTAGGAAAATAAATAAAAGTAAGCACTACATCTTAATCAAAACAAAATTAAATTGATTTACAATAACTCCTCGAAAATAGTTAAAGTAAAAAGCACCCTAACTTTTAATCCACTGTTGCATAGGTGAAACTAGTTAAAGTGATCAAATCAACCTAACATTTAATCCACTATTGCATAGTGGTGGGTATGAAATGTGCACTTTTCATGAATTTTGAATTAGTATGATATATGAGACATCTTTCTCAAAAAATGTACATTTTCCACTGCCTTTCTTTGATGCATCAGATTTCCTTGTTTGTGACACAAACTACCAACTTTAATCCACCTCGAAATCATGGAACTAAGGTGCCAATCTTAATCCAACACATTCTTAAATTTATTTAAATTTAATCCAATATTTAAAGATGTTTATCATCTCTCTAGGGGTCCCAAATCCCAAGTCAACTTTAGGTGGGGTTTCAACTTCCAAATTTTCCTAAGGTTGTCTTCGATGTTTGGAAGCCATGATTATTTCTGAGGCTTTTAGATTGCAATTTTATTTCAATGTTTCACACTTGAACATCAATTCCACTACTTCAAATTAGGACCACTCCTCCCCTCTACCAAAAGGCTATATCATTAGAGCAAGTCGATTTAATAGAAATTTGACCTGTACCAAGTAGCTTCCAATAATTTGAATTAATGTGTACTATGTGGATGCTTACAAAGTATTTCAATCTTGACTAACTCTATATTATATAAAAAAATAAAGTAGAAAAGACATATATTAAATATGGATTTGAGTATATTATATTTGTGGTTATATGATTTTTTGTGGAGTTAAAAAAACAATTTTCACAACCAAGATGCTCATTACATTTTTGGTTCTATTACTCCTTGTTATAGTGGCATCAATTCACTGTCACAGTGAAGTTCCGCCACTGTAATAGGGAGTTGCTTAATCCAATTTATTGTTATACAATGTTATTTTCAGACCAAGCCAATACATTATGTGGGTATTCTAGTTAGTATATATATAACTATATATATTTGTTGTTATATGAGTTTTTTGTGGAGTTAAAAAAAAAAAAATGAGAACCAAGATGATCATTTTATTTATGGTTATATTCTCATTTTATTTAATTAAATCGTTTTTCATTTAATTTTTTCCCTCTTTTGCAGATGGCGAAAAAGTGGTTGGTGATCATCCAATTTTGGTGCCATACAAACCCAGGCCACAGAGGAACTAGATTTGTTCTTCATAATGAAGCAGTAAGCCAAGTATATGAAAATAGTAGAGAAATTCCAGGGACAAAAAAAAATAAAGAAGCCTATTATATTTCCTTGGTTGATGGGCTAAGAGCAGCGAGTTATGGTGAAAATGATATTGTCACTTACACCAATTTAGATTTGATAACCAATCAAATGATTGACATTTACCAAGTTAGAAAACTAAACTTGAAACCCCTTCACCAACAAGAAAAAAACATTTTTGCACAATTTAAAAGTTTTAACATCATTTACTGATCAAATGTCCAAATTATTTCTAATGATATACTCATTTAAGTAGCATCCAATGCACGCGAATGTGCAACAGTGTGGAGGAGCTAGGATGTGCTCCACTAATTTTCATTGAAAGACATCAATATATGTGGCATGTTAATGAAATGATTGTTCTTGTATTTTATATTGGGGGACTCCTATTATGGAGTTATTATTTATTGTGATAGATTGTAGCAACATAAACACCTATTATGTCCATTTTTGATGCATTTATATGAGATTTGTTTTTCTGGATGTGCTAACTTTATTTTTTGGTAATTTTTGGTAGGTGTATGTAAAAATGTAATTTTCAATCAATAATATTATAGTTTAGTTTTGTATATATGTCGCAAAATACTGAAAAGGGTAGGGGGAGAATCAAAAATTACTTTTGAAAATTCTATTTTATCAATTGAGGCCGCTTTAAACATAACCCAAAATTGAACAACAAAAAAATATTTAGCAAGTACAAGTCTCTAATAAAACTCTAATGAAATCGAATTGCTAAAGAATCCCATTCAATAACAATTAATTTAAGATACCCTTGGTTACAAGCCAGCCAAGATAACTTATAGATCAATCATTATTTTCCCTTTATACATCGTTAAATGTAAAATTAAATTGTGATATCTTGCATTTTTACAATCCATAGCTCTAACCAAATTTAAGGGGCATAATTCTGATCAGGTGATTTGAGAATAGTGGTTGTAAAAAATGTGTTTTTAACTCCATTATCAACATCTACAACCACAATATCAAGTGATTTGAACTAAAGCACGTTCTGACATACATGAAAACAACAACATTTAAGCTTGCAAAAAGTGAAAATAATATGAACAACCTGCAAATCAAGTAACTTAACTTGATAATCATGCAAAATTATAATATGCATTCAAGTATAACTAATAAACTGTAACCAATAATTCTTAAGGTAAGTAATTTAAGGATTCATTGTAATGGTGCATGGACCCACAAAGTTACATGTAATAAAACTTTAAATTATTATGATGGAAAATTAGGGCCCTCCCATGGAAACACACCCTCTCATTCCAATGGTCACCATTGCAGCAAATCCTAATTGGGTACAAGGAGAATCTCTGACTGCGTAAAACGGAAACAGAAATATCCCTGACCACGACTACAACAAATTCTCTGTGCCAAATGCGCGACAACCCTTGCAGAAACACCCAACTTCATACAATGGAAACATAAATCTACCATGACTACAACAACAATGTGAGTGTCAAATCAACGGAAACCGTTATGGAAACATCTAAATGTGTAATTTCTCCGCCATAAACGACATGACGTGATATTACTGGACTCATTACCCCATCTCTTCCATTGCATCGTTGTCCCACATTCAAACTATTGCAAAGAACAAACACAACCATAGCCACTCTAAACTTCGAGTAAAGATGGGAGGCCCAACAGTACGCAGAGAATGTGACGAAGAATGGATAGACGAATTTCCATGTGTTAAACCATTTTTTGAACAGGCTGACTTGATAGAGTATATTCACAGATTTCAGGGATATGATGATGGCATAGCCCTATTATTTTCCATGCATTACAGGGAGGGCAGATCTGAGGTAACAGGGATAGTGATTCATGTGACAAAAGAAGCGATTGCAGAAGTGACAGGGTTACCTCGGTCGGGAGAACTATGGTTTGCGTCTCGAAAACCCTAACTTGATGTTCTACAACAATTCCTTGAGGTAGGTGAACAATTTCTAAAGACAATCACATGATTTGATAGGAAGTCATTACCAAAACCCTGGAAAGATGTTGCATTCCTTGTCTAGATAATTTTCACGTGCGAAGAAAGGTATGTCGTTATTTATTACCAACACCTCTGATTATTAGACCACTTACGTCATGGAAGGTTGGTTATCATGTCTTTCTTTCTTGAAAAAACCATAGACCAAATGGCCCGAGGTTCACATGAATCAAATTTGTTGCTCGAAATCATGTCCCACCATTACCTCATTAAAATTTTGGTGGTTGTTGTGCTACAAAGGGAAGGGTTAACTTTGGATGAACTAGTTGGAAGGCCATTTCGTGTTGAAGCTGCTACCTCACTAGAGGATGCCATGGCTACTGCAACTTTGCCCCATGACCCCCGAATTGAAACTTCATGCCATGACCTCCTAGGTACAAAAATTCCTACAGAACCTTTTTCTATATGGAAATTGAGCCAGACAGTATTCAAACTACGATGGTTTCTAAGGTTTCTGATGCTAAATCCCCACAGGAAGCAGAAAAATAAGATGATGATGATGAAGTATAAACATTGAAGAGTAAACATGTCACTAGAAGATTGATATGATACAAGAAACGCCTGGAAGTAGTGCCAAAAGTGAAGCAGAGCATGAGAAGGTGAGGTTATCTTGCTTGAGTTCTTGAAACCCTCCCTGTTTCTATAGAAGAACTCCCAGAAGAAATTGCAGACGAACAAGAGAAAGAGAAAGAGAAGAAAATCCACATGATGTATTGATTGAAGAAGGAGTCATGGAGCAATGATCCATGTAGCAAGGATTCATGGAACAAGGATTAGGCCACCTTGTTGACACAAAAGAACAAGTTGATAAGGTTCCCTCTCATGATTCTGACTATGAATACATACAAGGAGTATCGAAATCATATGGAACATATCGCCTTTCCTCAATTTCAATTTTGTATGGGGATGCTGAGGAGGACCAACCGAATGCACCACCAAAATAATATAGCGAAAATGAGGAGGACCAACAAAAAACACCACTAGAATTGTATGGGGATGATGAGGAGGATCAACCAACTACACCACTAAAATTGACAAAGAAGCACATTGTAACATTAATTACCCCTACAAATATTCCGTTGTATATTTAATTGTTAAGGAATTATAGGATTCTCTAGATGAAAAACAAACAACTACAAATCAAAGTTAAAACCCCAACAGAGGAGGTCATAAAAAAAGGAACTTTTGATAAATTATATTGCTTGGTCCAAGTTGGAGATTCCATAACCATTGGTTTCATAGATTTACCTTCTCCAAGGGTCCAAAAAAATATACCCCTTGGAAAAAAGACAGAGTAATTAGATTATAGTGCAAACATAGCGCCATAAACGAGAGATGAAATTTACGAAAAGCACAGTCATGCATACAAAGGAACAAGAATAACAGATGAAACTAAAAAAAGAAACATTCATACAAAGAAAGGAATAGGAACCAGATATGAAACTAACAGAGGATCAGGAACCAGAGATCAAATTGACCAAAGACATTGTTGTGCAAACAGAGGATGAGGAAGAAAAGGATAAATTATTCCTGTGTATACCCACATATAAGGGAAAAAAATACCTTTCCATTTTCAAGAAAATTTAATTCGCGAACTTTGCAAGACATGCGAAGAATATATAAAAAAATAATTACGAAAACATAAAAACACAGTGGCTGAGCTCCAAAGGAAGGTAAGCAAATTGGACAATGATAATAAACAACTCATATGGATAATGGATGGTGTGCTTACTTTCAGGGCTCCTTAAACCAATTACAACATATACTTGACAAAAATATTCTTTATGTTTAAAAATAATTCTATCATCAAAAATAAGCCTTTCCAGGTTGAATATAGACATGGTTTCATATAAGAATATATGACCTGCACAAATCTAGAAAAATAATTTATCTCTGAGCTGTAATAATAATTTTTTTTTGGTATCTCTTAAAAAACAATGGAATCCCAACCTTGATATAGGGTATGTCCAATTGAGAGCCTTTGTATCATATTTGAGAAATCAGGTCAGTTGGATGGAAGCTCTTGAAATTTGGATATGTAATTCCGCGAGCCTTCTGTGGGTTAGAGGAAAATATGAAATACCTATGTAGCTGATAAAAGAACAACAAGATTTGGCTAATTTGTCATAGGTAGCAGAGTATACCATCTAGAAGAGGTAGGATAACATTGCATATTGCACAACCCAAATTCAAATATTGGAAATTGTCGCACAAGAAGAATGTAAAGAAAGGTGGGATGCCTTTGGAAAACAAACCCAAAATAAGATCCATTTAACTACCTAAACTTAAAGATAGCCTTAACAAGGGTTGATCAGTATATTATTTCCATGGAACAGTCTAGGAATAACTGGATAGGTCTTAGATTACACTATCCAATTATTTGGATGCCAACATGGATATATAAAAAGCCTTATACCCTTAGGAAAAAAAGAGAGAGTTTTAATGCAGGAATGTAATTATGGAAACATGAGGGTATATTCATCATGGTGAAGTAGGACAAAGTGATCATTGTATTAGTAAAATTCCTAAAAATCCCCCTTCATTCTCGGATTCAAAATGACCCATGTTCTTGTTGATATTCACTCCCTCACTGTTTCTCATATTCACTCCCTCACTGTTGTTGACACACTGGCTCACTGTTGCTGACATACTGGCTCACTATTGCTGACACACTGGATCACTGGTGAGACAACTCATAGACATAAAACACATAATCTTTGATGTTGTAATATATATTATTCGCCAATAATATATCATGATTAGCATTGTGAAGTTATAAAAAACCGGTAAAATTGTGTTTTACATGTTTGGTTACAATTTCATTGCAGGAAATAAACACATAATATTTGATGTTGTAATATATATTATTCTCCAATAATATATCACCATTATCATTGATCAATTATAAAAAAATGCCAAAATTGTATTTTACACGTTTAGTTATAATTTGGTTGCATTTCCTCTATAAATTTTATTACATTTGCATTGTTTTTATTCCAATTTACATATTATATTCATGTTTAGACACCAATATATGCAAGCATAATGCAAGTATGGAAATCCACTTGAAATATATATTCCATAATATACAAAATAATTGATGTATTGAAAGACTAAATGTAAATGCATGGAGTAATTTACTAACCTTAAATGAGAATTCTGATGAATTAGTCAAATCGGAAAACATATCCTCACCACCTATCAAACAGACAGGAACATACTCAACAAAACAATAACACATCAAATACATGTAATACACGAATAAATATTAAAATCAAATTGAAAAAAAATTTGTGCACCAGAAACCTGAAAAACCATTCATTGTTGGAGCGAGGGAAACCTCGTTTGTTGAGTTGTTCAAACTCAAATTGTTCTTCTTCATCTATCGCGATATTCAAGTCAATTTCCAATATTTCATTTTGTTTTCTTGTTTTTCTTCTCTTTTTGTGGCTTAGGAAACTCTTCTTCCTCTTCAAAGATGGCTCAAAATCACCCAACCCAAATGGGAATTCATAATCCATAATATGAATATTGTTGGCGTCATCTAACATTTTTTTAAACAGAGCAATCAAATGTTAAATCTTGGTCAAAGTAGCAGGAGGAATTTTTCGAACAATGTCTATGTACCCAAATTTCCGCTCTTTCGAAAACTCAGTTACTTAAACATTTACATCAACATTGTGACTATCCATGGAAATTGTGTTTGTATCTTCACCAAGATTTGATATTCCCTCTATATTTACCTCATGAGTTTCATTGTATGAATCATTTGTTCTTTTATGATTTAGTAATTGGTTTAAAGCCATTGAAAGTGAAGACAAACAACCCACCTTTATGGCATGCCTGCAAATGTTTCCATAAATAGAACATGGGAAATCAAAAGTTATGAAATTTGTGCGAAGATAAGTGAAAATATATTGCTTATTAGGTTTAGATGACTCCTGACCCAAAAATAATGAGACATTTTATCATGAGTGTTACTATCACTATCTGGAATTATATTTTCTTTTTCCATTAAAGATTTAAATTGTTTCACTTTCCTATAATTATTAAAAAATCCTTCATTTTTTAGAATTTCCTTAAACCAATAATAGGGTTCAAAATTTGTTAGAAGAACATTAATCAACCAATCCATCCTACAAGAACATTTCTTTCTTCTATCAGATAGAAATTTTGTCTTTAGGTAACACTGATATGACTCCACAACATTGTTTTCCTCCTCATTTTCATAGGGAAAAAAACAACCACCATTTATCCACATTCCTAATTTCATAAAATTTGGGTTAATGAAGATATTTCTATTGAGATTCAACAAGATGATGGAGCTTAGTGAAAATCAGTCGCCTTCACTAAGTGGGCCCGCAGGCTATTTTTAGGTGCAAGTCTATTTTAGACTATGTCTATTTTTAGACATGGTGATCATAATTTAGAAGTTGCAGGATGCTATTTGTGGATGGTTGGTCAAGTTGGAAAAATAGATGAAATTATATTTTTAGAATATTGGGCGAAGTCTGTTTATAGATCATCGATCTAAAAATAGATGCATGTCGATTATTAAAGCCCATAATAATAATCCGACAATAAACATCAACTTATTCTCTTGGAGAACTTTATTTCAGTGTACTGATTTGGAAAATAAGTGGGCTGAAGGAATTACGCAATTCCTAGGGTTTACTGGTGGTTCATGCATGGAGGACTTAGTTAGAACTGAAGTGGAAAAGTTATGACAAAGTTGGAAGAGTAGTTGAAGGAGTTGTTATTCAGTTTAACTCAGTTATTGGAGTTAAACTCAGTTGAGCTAGTTGTATCTAGTCTCACTGAATGATACACTAGTGAGAGCGGAGTGAATTAATTAGTTAATTAATTCAAAAATAATAACTCACTAATCAACTAAACAAATACAGTAGTTAACTATAGTTCATGTCAGTTCCAGTGGAGACTCAGTGGAGAGGTAGGTGAAAGGGTGAGATGGACTATCCATTGTGACTATAGTGATGCATTGATTGCATCACACACACATTGGAGTTGCCAATGAGGATTGCGCAGTCAAGGCAAGGTAGATTCGAATTCATTCAGGGGGCTCCTTCAGCAGGGATTGCGCAGTGGAGGTAGGCTATCAGGTGGCAAGAAATCAGTGCATGGATTTGTAGATTTATTCATGTTAGTTTGTGCGATTGATTTTACTGAGAGCTTGATGTACTAAGCATTGCATTAGATTGTTACATGATCTCCATGATACATAATATATGATAGTTGGGGTTTTTAGCTTGAGGCTTTCCCATTAAACATCGGTGTTATGTGCGATTTTTTTTATTACTTCATGTGTTCGCAATTGAGTTTATAATTTCCACAAAAGATTAACAATGGAAAGATTCTGTATTTAACAATAAGATAAATATTGTTAGATCAGGAGAATATGGATATATACATGCATATGTTATATAATTTCTACATGGTATCGGAGCAGTGTTAATTCTTGAAGATTACAATTGTGAAGAATTGCTAAGTTTGTACTGGTGGACAATTCAAATTTGCTGCAGAAGTTTCTTGGTGCGACAGTTGAGTATTCATTGAAATGTCTTTCAATGGGTTGCGATTGGAGTATGCCCTTGAGGGAAGCTCAAATTCAATAGCCTAAAAGGATAGGATGGACGCGGCGCTGGAAGATAATGGACTGAAGGAGTTCATCGATAGTGATGTTCCTAAGCCTGGTTCTAGCAATGCTGCAGGACTTGACGCATGGCAAAACAAGGTAGAAAAGACAAGAAGAATTCTATTGGAAAGTGTGAAGGAACATATTGTGTCTAGCCTTCATGGGAAATCCACTCCATTTTCAATGTGGAAGTCTTTGAAATATTTGTTCCAAAGGAGCAACAACCAAAGGAAGTTGGCGCTGAAAGATAAGCTCAGAAAAATAAAAATGGAGAAGGGTGACAGTATTCCAAAATATCTCATGAAGTTTGTCCACTGTAGGGATGAACTAGGAAGTGTGGGGATTAATGTTGATGATTATGACTTGGTGAGCTTAGCTCTCCTAGGGCTTCCGAAGGGTTGGCATAGCTACGAAGACTCTGTCAATGGACAGGAGAAACTGCAGGGTTGGGAGCGACTTTGGTCAGATCTTGTGCAGGAGGAGATAAGGTGAAATACCAGGGATGGCTCTTCATCGAATAATTATGATGAAGAGAATTGTGCTTTGGTTTCCAAATCAAGCAAAGGGAAGGGGAATAAATTCCCTTCAAAATCCAAGGCTAAAGGCAAGAAGCAGGATTTTTCCAAGGTGAAGTGTTTTCACTGTCACGAACATGGGCATTTCGCCACTAAATGCCCACAAAATAAGAAGAAAAAGAAGGCTGCTGGAGCTACAGTGGGTGAGGCCTTAGCCTCGCAATTTGAACTTTATTTATCTTTGATCGCATTCTTGGTTTCAAGCGCAGTGGGATCAGTGTGGTATCTTGATAGTGGTGCATCTTTCCATATGACGAGAGACAAGGAGTTGTTTAGTGATCTAGAGGAGAAGGATCTCCAAATGCATATAGAGATGGGAAACGATGGTTGATACAGTGAAACCGACATTGGGACCATTACCTTTGAAAGGGAGTTAGGTAATCCATTTCTATTGAAAGACGTTATGCATATTCCAGGTCTTAAGAAGAACTTGGTCTTGGTAACTATGTTGGAAGACAAAGGTTATGACGTTGTTTTCAATGAGGGAAAAGCCTTCCTTCGACATAAAACAATGGGTGAAACCAAGAAGATAGGGATTCGATTTAAGAATCTCTACAAGATGGAGGTAGATGGTTGCGCTGCAACGATGGGAAAAGCAGAAGAAGTGGTGAGCCGGGATGAGGTTGAATTATAGCACAGGATATTGGGCCATCTTCACCATGGTGCTTTGAAGATTTTGCAGCAGATTCCTACTATACTTCCCAAGGATACTCTTGCATAGTCAGATTAGTGCAAGGGATGTACTATGGGTAAGTTTGTGAAGACCACCTTTCATGAGAAGGAGAACCGTGCTTCGATGATCCTGGAGAGAATTCACACAGATGTGTGTGGACCTTTCTCGGTTGCTTCAAAAAAAAAAAATAGGTATTACGTTATTTTTGTTGATGAATATTCTCGTAGATGATAGATATTATTCATGCAGAAGAAGAGTGAAACATTCTCAAAGTTTTGTGAGTTTAAAGCATTGGTGGAGAAGGAGTTGGGGAAGCAAATGAAATCTCTACGAAGCGATATTGGTGGTGAATATATCTCGAGAAAATTCAAAGACTTCTATAGCAAAGAATGATTTCGAAGAGAACTCATACCGCCTCATAACCCACAGCAGAATGGGGTCACGGAGAGGAAGAATATAACGATTGTGGGTGTTGCACGAGCTATGCTGCATGACCACGGCCTACCGATGCAATTGTGGGCGGAAGCATGCAACACTGCATTTTATGTGGAAAACCATTGTCCTCATAGAGTACTTGGCATAAGTACACTTGAAGAAGATTTTGCTGGTAAGAAGCTTGAAATTTCTCATTTGAAGATTTTTGGCTCATCTGTTTACATTCATGTGACAAAGGACGCGAGGAAGAAGCTGGAGCCAACTGCAGAAGTTGGGATATTTGTGGGGTACATAGAAACATCCCATAATTATCGTGTGTATTTTCCAAACATTCGAATGACTGTGGTGTGACAGGATATAAAATTCAATGAGGTGAAAGCCATGAAGTTGTCACTTGAGAGGGAGCTACACTTGCATGGAGAGGAGGATCTTCTTGTTCCCAAAGATGAGCCTCTAGATGTGGATCAGCCAGAGGAAGAGATTCATGGAGTGGAGGAGTCCATTCATGCAAAACCAAACATCAGACAATTCAGAAAGTATACCACAGAAGCTGAGGGACTGAAGCTTGATGCGGCATAGAATGTTGGAGTCCCTACATCACAAAGCAGATAGAGATAGTCACCTGACTGTTTTACTAGATACATGGCTATTATGAGCAAGTGTATCATGACAGAGCCATCTTCTTTCAAAGAATCAGTGCAGGAGCCCACATGGGTAGATTCCATGGTGGAGCAGTATGACTCCATTATCATAAATAGTGCTTGGGAGATGGTTCCAGGGCCAGAGGGTAAATTAGTTGTAGGATCAAGATGGATCTACAAGGTAAAGCAAGCTGCTGATGGAAGCGTCGAGAAGTATAAGGCATTATTTGTTGCCTAGGGCTTCTCACGGATCGAGGCAATTGATTATGAAGAAACTTTTGCACCTGTCAAATGGTATTCTTCCATAAGGACCATCCTTGATCTCTCAGCGCAGATGGGTTGGCACATTCATCAGATGGATGTGAAGACTGCATTCCTTAATGGGATCATTAAGGAATAAGTGTACATTGAGCGGCCTGAAGGATTTGAGATCTTCAGCAATGAGTCCCATGTGTGTAGACTCAAAAGAGGGATGTATGGGTTGAAACAAGCACCTCGTGCTTGGTACACTCATATTGACATATATTTCACCGGACTTGGTTTTACCAAGAGTGAGGCAGATGCAAACCTGTACCAAATTGTGGTGCAAGGTAAGCTTTTAATCATTGTTCTTTATGTTGATCATTTAATACTAATGGGTGATGAGCATTTGATACACTCATGCAAGGAAGATCTTGCAAAGGAGTTTGAGATGAAGTATTTGGGCCTCCTTCATTATTTCCTTGGATTGGAAATATGGCAACGGGAAGGTGAACTGTTTGTGTCTCAAGGAAAGTATGCCCGAGAGATACTAGAGAAGTTTCACATGCAAGGCTGTAAGCCTATCAACACTCCTCTTCCAGGAAATTGGAGGAAAGAGGATGCTACATCAGCAGAGGTAGTTGATGCCGCTTTTTATCGACAGTTGGTGGGTTCGCTCATGTATTTAGTTAATACAAGACCGGACATATGTTATGTGGTGAACCATCTTTCACAACTGATGGTTAAGCCTACCAAGCTCTTTTGGAAGGCAAGAAAGCATGTCCTGAGGTATCTTAGGGGCACATATGAGTATGGATTATGGTACAGATAGACGTATGAGGTGAAGTTGCATGGCTTCACTGGGATATTGGGCAGGCAGCCCAAAAAACAGAAAGAGCACATCAGGAGGGGTTTTTAGTATCAGATCTATAGTAGTTTCTTGGTACAAAAGGAAACAAAGATCCATGGCACTCAGTTCAGCAGAAGAAAAATCCATGGCAGCAATTCAAGCTACATGTGAGACTATCTGGATGAGGAATATCCTGGTCAGTTTGTTCGATTCACTTATAGATCCTACAATGATACATTGTGATAATCAAAGTTGCATTAAACTCTCAATTAATATTGTGTTTCATGAGAGATATAAACATATTGATATCTGGTATCATCATATCAGATATTGTATGCAGCAGAAGATCATGTTGCTTCAGTACATTCCTACAGAAGATTAGGATGCAGATATTCTGACGAAGGCACTCACTAGGAGAAAATTCGAATACCATAGAGGCAGGAATGGGGTGAAGGATAATACCTATCTTGTTGATAGGGAGTGTTGATATTCAACAAGATGATGGAGCTTAGTGAAAATCAGTCATCTTCACTAAGTGGGCCCGCAGGCTACTTTTAGGTGTAATTCTATTTTTAGGCTGTCTATTTTAGATATGGTGATCATATTTCAGAAGTTGCAGGATGCTATTTTTGGATGGTTGGTCAAGTTGGAAAAATAGATGAAATTATATTTTTAGAATATTAGGTGAAGTCTATTTATAGATCGTCGATCTAAAAATAGATGCATGTCGATTATTATTAGCCCATAAAAATAATCCAATAATAAACATCAACTTATTCTCTTGGAGCAATTTATTTGAGTGTACAGATTTGGAAAATCAATGCGCTGAAGGAATTACGCAATTCCTAGGGTTTACTGGTGGTGCATGGAGGACGCAGTTAGAACTAAAGTGGAAAATTTATGACAGAGTTGGAAGAGTAGTTCATGGAGTTGTTATTCAGTTTAACTCAGTTGAGCTAGTTGTATCTAGCCTAACTGAATGATACACTAGTGAGAGCGGAGTGAATTAATTAGTTAATTAATTCACAAGTAATAACTCACTAATAGACTTAACAAATACAACAGTTAACTACAGTGCATTTCAATTCCAGTGGAGACTCAGTGGAGAGGTAGGTGAAAGGGTGAGATGGAATATCCACTGTGACTATAGTGATGCATTGATTTCATCACACACACATTGGAGTTGCCAATGAGGATTGCACAGTCAAGGCAAGGTAGGTTTGAATTCATTTAGGGGTCTTCTTTAGCAGGGATTGTGCAGTGGAGGCAGGTTATTAGGTGGCAAGAAATCAATGCATGGATTTGTAGATTTCTTCATGTAAGTGTGTGACGATTGATTGTATTGAGAGCTTGATGTACTGAGATTTGTATGAGATTATTATATGATCTCCATGATACATAATATATGATATTTGGGCTTTTTATCTTCAGGATTTCTCGTTAAACAACTGTGTTATGTGCGATTGTTTTTATTGCTTCATGTGTTTGCAATTGAGTTTATAATTTATGCAAAATATTAATAGTGGAAGGATTATGTATTTAGCAAGAAGATGAAAATTGTTAGATCAGGAGAATCTAGATATATACATGCATATGTTATTAAATTTCTACAATTTCATCCATATGAAAACCAAAAATATCAATGTAAGAAAGAGTTTGTCCACATACAAACCTTTTCACGAACAACCCAATTCTTGTAGAAATTGTCTAGGAACTTCTCCTCATTAGAAAATGTGTTGAAGAAATCATTAATTTCATTGATCATTTCAACAATGGAACAATAATTCATAATTAAACCCAAATCACTAAACATTTCTTCTAATATTTCTAAACTACTCGGAAATTGATTCACATTTTTTAGCCATGCTCGATGTATGTGCCAAATGCACAAGATAATAGTGCACCTTGTGATTCTCCTACCAGATTAAATTCATTTCAAGCATGAGATTCTTGTAATAAATAAAATTTCTACTATAAAATAAGAATATTGAAGCTACCTTAAAGCATCGATTTCAACCAATGCATCATCAACCATGAAAGAATTAACATTCAAACTATGATCCACTTGGTCACTTTGTAACTATGATCAACTTGACGACACCTGTGCATGAGGTGCTCCAACCATAGTGAAATGTCATGTGATGTATTACGTGATTCCACCACCCATGCATCTTGCACCCCAGTTTGTTGCTCCTCAAACACCACGAGTGTGTACAACTGATACTATCATATTAAAAAAACATATGAAGTAACCTTTAGGTCATCAATAATTATTAATCATATTATTGTATTAGATAAATCATTCCTAATAAACTCATCCCATACTTATTAGTGTTGAATTTTGAATCTAGGGCTATTATGTTATTATTTGATAGCTTCACCATGGTCTCCAACATCCACTTCGTCTCAATTCCAACTATAAAAGGGATCTCTCCACCATTGGGCTTTTGATAAAAGAAAAAATCATCCTGGTGTTTCCTATACCAAAGGTTCACACTCATTTCATCCTTCTTATGTAATTCATACTTTTATTTCATTAGACGATTATACATGCTAATAACATCTTTCCTACACGAACATAAATCCCTATCTCTAGTTGCAACATCCATGTCAACATATTTTTTAACATGAACACATATTTCACTAAATTTGGAAGTATTCCATTGATCTAGAATTTAAAAATTTAACTAGATTAAGGTTTTTCAAAATGTGGAATTATAAAAGCACTTAGTTTACTAATTTTAATGTAGATATTCACCATTTTTGGTGAAAAAACTATCATGGTAAACTATATAAAATAAATTTTTGTAAACTTGCAAAAGTAAATATTTCACATCTTAATTTTGGATTCCTTATATTATCTCTTTTAAATTTTTTTATGGTTTGGACGAAAATCTAAGTTTTTTAAGGTTATCTTATGAAAATAAAGTTGTGTATGTTACTATTATTAACTTTATGAAAAGAATGTTGTGTATGCTACTATTATTAACCCATTTAATTATAATATGATATAGTAAATATCATGTATGTAATGACATCTGAAAGATATCTGATAAATTTCTATGGATCAAAAAAGCTTGAATTCAATTATGAAAACCCTGCTCAGTAGGGCCTTGGTAACCAAAATTCATCATGTATGTGTTAAGTTACGATTATTACTAAGACAAGGTTGGCACAATTTAAAACTCTATCACCTTTGCAACACTAGTAATATGGTTGAAGATGAAAAAACCTCTTAGATCATCGAGTTTATACTCATATTGGATTTAAATTTCAAATTATTTGTGCCTCTACCAACCTTCTCGATCTTTTAACTAAACAAAATTATGATCGTCTTGAATCACTTTTTTTTAATGTTTTTTGAGCATAACAATAAAATTCTAAATAATTTTGAGTAATATCTTAATGGCTTCTTATATACCATATTTGGTCTTAGTGGATGATAATCATCATTATCACCATCATCATTACATACTATTGTAGGAATTTTAAACCATTTTAGAGTTAATAGGAATTATAGTAGTAGTATAATTTATAAATTATTTATTATTTGTATTTTGTGTTAAAAACTAAGTTAATTGAGACTTACTTGATGAATAATATATTAATATGCAAGATATATATTAAGTATAAAGTTATTTAATGACAAATTCTCATAGTAATGTGTCTAATATATACCAGCATAGATCCATCTTAAATATGGATTTAACATGAGCCTAGAGGATCAAATTATATAAGACCAAACAAAAATTTTAACCATAAAAACCTATTTTTTTTCTATATATAGTTATATATGAAATTTATATCGACATAAATTAGTTAACATAGATCTTAAAATAGTTTATTTGAATCTCTTGGTGAAATATTTTTTAAAACTAAAAGATTTAAACATATGATTCACACATTTTTTTGCTTCTAATTACATTACAACATATTAGTTTCTTTAATTATAGCCGATATTATTTTTCTATTTATAAGATATTTTTAAATTTTAAATTTTAATTTAAAAATCCACGAAAAGACAAACTCACACATCTCCTCATACTAAGATATATAATGAGGGTGGCCTCTCCATTCAATTACTAATCATTTTAATTATAAAAAAATTATGACAAAACTTTCCAAAATATTCCTCTTTGTTTTTATTTATATTATTAGAAAAAGGCTGACAAAACTTTCCACATCATTTAAATTTTAAGAGGAAGACACTAAAGGTGTTCAATCACTGCAATTGCTACAAAACTACGTGAGCCATTGCTACAAATGAGGGGTAGTTCATTTAATATATATAATATAGACTGTAAAGAATGTGTCTACATCCCCTCTCCTAAAAATTAGAGACCATAGAGAAGGCTATTAACGAACATTTTATTATTTAATGAATAGTCATTGTAACCAGGCCTCACGTATAATGTAGTATGTAGGATTATGAGTGTTTCTTCTGCACATAAAAATATGATTGTAAAATTGTGGTTGAAGTGTAAGCCTAAATAAATAACGATTCTTAATGTGGAATAAATGCTTTAAAATAATCAAAAAATAAAAATTAATGCCCAATAAATCATACCTCCAGCCATTGATGTTGCTCACAATGTATTTTGTATGCAAAATTAAATATATTCCATAATTGAAAATGCTCCTGAATATCCAAGCTCTATCCAAGGGATCGCATAACCAAATAACAATTGATTCGTCTGATGTTGTTTAAAAGAAGCGCAGAAAAAACCGCAATTATTTTCTGGTTGAAATCCCAAAAACGCATAGGCACCTCTGACGCTCTTACAGCGATTATTATAGTTCCTTGCATGTAAAGTCTCTTCTGCTATTGTGCGGCTAACACAGAGAGTTTTCTTCTTTTCCAGCCCAAAAAAATAATCGCGCTTTGAAAACCTACATCCAATTTAGGGAAATTTCTCACACAAGCAAAAATTAAAGGATACAGAAAAATATGAAGGCACTTCCAAGATCTAATCACTCTAGCTTGATGGTGTAAATCTGAAGGGGATTGAGTTAGTGAGCTTGGGGACCAAACATAAATATTTATAGCCAAGCTTCCATCAAGCTTTTGTTGGCTATGTGTCAAGTGTTCCACAAATTATGGTAGAGAACTGTAGTGGGAGTAATGGACCACTTCAGAAGCTCTCAACAAGAAATTAATTAACTGCAGTTGATTTCCGTAATTTGAGGAAATTACTGCAGTTGGTTTCCATAAATTAAGGAAATCACTGCAGTTGGTTTCCAGAAATAATTACTGCAGTTATTTTCAGAAATCGGCACGTTGGGAGCTTAAAATTCTCCCACTTGGTCCATACTTCCAATCTTAATGTATCATCTTAAAAACCATTGATAATTTGTATTAATTAATAGATACATGAATCATGGCAATAAGTCCTCTAATGACGAGTATTATCTTCCATGTATTACTATGTATTTATTTCTATTAAAATTTATGTCGCAACAATTTCTTAATGAATAAACCCTATGTTTATTCTTGGTCATACACAGATGAATTCTCTCAAATAAAATTAAGGTGCAAATAAATATGATAAAAACATCACAATAATTAAGAATTTCATTAAAAATAACATTGTTCATACAATGAGAGACTACATAATGGAACCAAGTCCCATATTCATTACATGATCCTTGAATTTAAATGGTGACATGCCCTTAGTCAAAGGATCAATGATCATCAACTCAGTGCTAACGTGCTCAATGACCACTTTATTTTCTTTAACATGTTCCCTTATAGCTAAATACTTAATGTCGATGTGTTTATTTTGACTCCCACTTTTGTTGTTCTTAGCCATAAAAACAGCAACCGAATTATTGCAATATATTCTCAATGGCTTAGAGATAGAATCCATAATTCTAAGCCCAGAAATGAAACTCTTAATCCATACACCATGTAAATTAGCCTCAAAACAGGAGAAAAACTTGGCTTCCATAGTGGAAGTGTAAATCAAGGTCTCCTTGGCACTCCTCCATGATACAGCTCCACCGGCCATCATAAAAATGTATCTTGATGTTGATTTGCATGAATCAACACATCCAACAAAGTCAGAATCTGATTAGCCAGTTACTTCCAAATTGTCCGTCCGTCTATACATAAGCATGTAGTTTTTGGTTCCTTGAAGGTACCTCATTACTTTATTTGTAGCTCTCTAGTGGTCTAAACCTCGATCACTCTGATATCGTCCCAACATTCCCACAACAAATGCAATGTCAGGTCTTGTTCAGACCTGAGCATACGTTAGGCTTCTGATAGCAGAAGAATATGGAATGTTCTTCATTTTTTCCCTTTCAAAGTCATTCTTCGGGCATTGGTTCAAACTGAACCTATCACCCTTCACAATGGGAGCGACACTTGGTGAACAATCCTTCATCCGAAATCTCTCTAAAATTTTATTAATATAGGTTTCCTGAGACAGACCCAAGATGCCTCGAAATCTATCTCTATGGATCTTAATGCCAATGACATAAGATGCCTCACCCATATTCTTCATATTGAAATTTTTATAGAGGAATTGTTTCACCTCATGCAGCAAACCCTTACCATTGGTTGCTAGCAAAATGTCATCTACATATAAAACAAGAAAAACTATTTTACTCCCACTGACATTCAGGTATATACATTCATCCATAATGTTTTCTACAAAATCAAAAGAAGAAATTACATTATGAAATTTCAAATACCATTGGCGGGATGCTTGTTTTAAACTGTATAATGATTTCTTGAGCTTGCAAACCAATTTCTCACATCACTAGAGGAGAATCCTTCAGGTTGTTTCATGTAAACCTCCTCCTCTAGATCTCCATTGAGAAATGTCGTGTTCACATCCATTTGGTGCAACTCCAAGTAAAAATGGGCTACTAATTCCATAATAATGCGCAAGGAATATTTCTTAGATACGGGAGAGAAAGTCTTCGTGTAATCAATTCCTTCTTTCTGAGTGAATCCCTTTGCAACAAGTCTTGCCTTGTACCTCTCAATGTTGCCCAGTGAGTCTTTCTTTGTCTTAAAGACCCATTTACATCCAATATCTTTTGCACCATTAGGAAAATCAACAAGATCCCAGACTTCATTACTCTTCATAGAATTCATCTCTTCCTTCATGGCATCGCACCATAATTATGATTCTTTGCAACTCATGGCTTGTGAAAAATACTTGGGATCATTTTCAACTCCAATGTTGTAGTTAGATTCTTGCAGATACACAACATAATCATCAGGAGTTGCTGATCTCTTTGGTCTAGTAGATATTGTTAATTTTGTACCACCATCTTCCTAAGAAGTATGTGGTTCAAATCGTTGTTCAAAAATTCTTGGCAATTCTTGAACTATCTGATCTACTGGAGTGTCATCACCAGCTTGTGTAACTTCAACGATTGGTTGTTCAACACTAGTTTGTACTTGAGGGGTGCTGTGAACAATAACAAATATATCACTTGAGGTGGAAGGCTGAGATTCTGAATGATCCTTCTCAGAAACTATGTTCTTGGTTTGATCGCTCCCACTGATCAAGTCATTTTCAAGAAACTTTGCATTTCTTGATTCCAAAATCCTAGTGTTATGAGATGGACAGTAAAATATGTAACCTTTAGACCTTTCAGAATATCCAATGAAATATCTACTAATGGTCCTTGGGTCCAACTTCTTCTCTTGTGGATTATATATTCTCACTTCAGACGGGCATCCCCAAACACGCATATGTCGCAAACTCGGTTTCCAACCTTTCCATAATTCAAATGGTGTTTTAGGAACAAACTTGGTTGGAACTCGGTTTAATATATACACTGTCATCTTAAGTGCTTCAGTCCACAAGGATTTAGGAATATTGGAGCTGCTAAGCATACTCCGCACCATGTCCAATAATGTTCGGTTTCTTCTTTCTGCTACACCATTCTGGTCGGGTGAACCAGACATGGTGTATTGGGAAAAAATCCCATGCTCTTGAAGAAATTTTTCGAATGGCCCAGACACTTGTCCATCTTCTGTGTATCTACCATAATATTCCCCACCTCTATCTGATCTCACGATTTTAATTTTCTTGCCGCATTGCTTCTCTACTTCAGCCTTAAATATCTTAAAGGCATCTAATGCTTCATTATTTTTATGAAGCATGTAGAGATACATATATCGTGAGTAATCATCTATAAAAGAGATGAAGTATCTCTAACCATGTGAGTCCATGTCTGGACTACATAAATCAGTATGTATGATCTCTAATATGTCCGAACTCCTATTGGCACCTTTCTTTGACTTTTTGGTCTGCTTTCCCTTTATGCATTCCACACAAGTCTCAAAATCAGTAAAATCCAGAGTATCAAGTACCGGTTCATTTACCAATATTTTAATTCTTTCTATGGAGACATGACCTAGTCTTTGGTGCCATAATTTAGAGTAATTTTCATTAATAACACATCTTTTAGTGCCAGTGTGAACATGCATTGAATCATAAGTGACATTGTCTTGTAAATTAATGCAGTAAAGACCATTAGACAAAATACCATTCCCAACACATTCAAATTTATAAAATAAACTGAAGGATGTTTCCGAAAAGTTAAAGGAATATCAAAAGGTACAAGCCTTGAAACTGAAATAAAGTTTCTAGAAAAACTTGGTACATAAAAGGTATTTTCTAATTCTAAAACAAAGCCACTACTTAAAGTTAAATAGCATGTTCCTATCGCTTCCACATGCGATCCCATCTTGTTTCCTGATAAGATGCTTTGCTCACTTCCCAATGGATTCCTTAGGTTTTGCAAACCCTGCATGGAATTCAAAATATGAATTGTTGATCCAGAATCAATCCACTACGTGTTAATATTGACATTAACCATATTAGATTCATAACAAACAAACGAGATTGGATTACCTTTGTCCGCAAGCCATTTCTGAAATTTGGCGCATTCCTTCTTCATGTGTCCCTTATTTTTACAGAAGAAACACTTGGAATCCTTCTTGATATTGGCTTGAGGAGGTATTTTAAATTTCCCTTTCTGATTGGCTTGAGATTTTCCCTTTCCTCGCGTTTCTAGCATTGCACTTTCTCCCATTTCCATCACCAGTCTCTCTTCCTCTTGAATACACATGGTCATGGGTTCATTAATTCACCATTTATCCTTATGTCTGTTGTATGAGATTTTGAAGGGTCTGTATTGGTGTGGAAGGGTGTTCAGGATATAGTGCACCAGGAAAGACTCTGATATTTCAACCTCGATTTTCTTCAATTGAGCCACAGTGTCCCTCATTTGCATGATGTGCTCGCGCAGACCTTTCATGCTTGTGAGCCTTAGGGATGAGAACTTCGTGATTAGGGTGCTTGGTAGTGCTTTATCTGAAGTGACAAATTGATCATCAATGGCTTTCAGCAAGTCTCAGACCTTTTCATGCTGTTCAACGGAACCACGAATACTAGCTAAAATTTTAGTCTGAATGAACATCATGCTTAGGTGATTAGATCGTGCCCATCGTTCATAAAGCGTGATGTTCGCTGCAGTGTTGGTATTATTGAGTGTCGGTGATTCATCTTTCCTAAAAGCATAGTCTATGTCCATCCACCCCAAATGAAGGATAACTCTCTCTTTCCAGACCTTATAGTTATCTCCCTTAATTTCAGGGATATCAGTATGAATTTCAGAAAAATTTGCAGGTTGTACAACTGCATAAAATTAAAGATCACATGCTTATGTTAAAATTGAGGCCTAGATAAAATTTCACGCTTTACCAATGTAAATCATGCTTAAAATTGAATCTAATGACATAAAAATTGTCTGTGGACTAAATTTTCAATTCAAGTGGATTCAATTATTCTTTATGATAGAATTTATCAAATTATTCACTTAATTCATAATTCTAAGGGTATATTATGATTATAATTTGATATAAATTCTATCTTAGTTTTGAACTTTATAATAAAACTATTAATTCATAACTCCTGTGGGTAAGTTATGAATATTTTATGCTAATTAATTATATAAATATAACAAAAATTCCTGTGGGATAAAATTTATTATATTTAGTATAATTAATTACAATTAATGTCTAAATATTCTTTATGTGATCCTAATCAATCATAATATATAATTTTATTTAACTAGAGATGTTGTGGCTATTCTCTAATCAATCAAAATTATATGGGTCTCTCGACAATATTACATAAAAATTAACATGATATGAGAATAATGATAATTTTCATAAATAAAACTATAAAATTTATGCATAACATTTAACGATTGGTCTCGTATACTCATCCAAAATAGCATGGTTTAATTAGAACAGAAATAATTAATTCATGCAAATTAAATACGAGTATATTTTCCAAATTGCATATAATTAAACTAAATTAATATTATAAGCATAAAAATTAAGCAGAAATCAGACATATTTCCAAATAAATGCTTTAATTTAGAAAATTCTCAAAATATGACATTTTAGCCAAAATATGTCTATAACCACCAAGGAAAAGATAAAAAATGCTTTGATACCAAATTTAAGCTTAAATAAATAACGATTCTTAATGCAGAATAAACACTTTAAAAGAATCGAAAAATAAAAATTAATGCCCAATAAATCATACCTCTAGCCATGGATGTTGCTCACAATGTATTTTGTATGAAAAATTAAATATATGCCACTATTGAAAATGCTCCTGAATATCCAATCTCTATCCGAGGGATCGCATAACCAAATAATAACTGATCCATCTGAAGTTGTTTAAAAGAAGCGCAGAAAAAACCAAAATTATTTCTGGTTGAAACCCCAAAAACGCACAGACACCTCTGACACTCTTACATCGATTATTATAGTTTCTTGCATGTAAAGTCTCTTCTGCTACCGTGCGGCTATCACAGAGAGTTTTCTTCTTTTCCAGACCAAAAAAATAATCACGCTTTGAAAACCTACATCCAATTTAGGGAAATTTCTCACACAAGAAAAAATTAAATGATACACAAAAATCTGAAGGCACTTCCAAGCTCTGCTCACTCTAGCTTGATGGTGTAAATCTGAAGGGGATTGAGTTAGTGAGCTTGGGGACCAAACATAAATATTTATAGCCACGCTTCCATCAATCTTTTGTTGGCTATGTGTCAAGTGTTCCACAAATTATGGTAGAGAACTGCAGTGGGAGTAATGGACCACTTCAGAAGCTCTCAACAAGAAATTAATTAAATGCAGTTGATTTCCATAATTTAAGGAAATTACTACAGTTGGTTTCCATAAATTAAGGAAATCACTGCAGTTGGTTTCCAGAAATAATTACTGTAGTTATTTCTAGAAATCGGCGTGTTGGGAGCTTAACATGAAGAGTCTCCGACTGCACTTCATCTAAGTTTACGTCATTCAAAAATCGTCATGTAGTGGATCATACCATAGCAGTGAGTCCTAAAAATTTGTGTGACATCTAGATCTTGAATTCGGATTTTGGGAGGTATTTTTGTGAGAAATGTTGTTAAATTAATATAAATGTTAATAATAAATATTAATTATTAATTAGAATATTAAATAATTAATAATAATTATAATTAACATTATAATTATAGTTATAATTAATATTTATTAATTATAATTATAAATGTGAGAAATTATAATTAGAAATTTTTTTCTTCACGTGACAGATTATATTGGTTTTAGTAGACGTTAATGATTATCAGCATCATCATCAATTATAATTGTAATTGTGATTATTAATTATAATTATAATTATAAATTCGTTAATTAATAATCATAATGATGATGGTGGTTATCATTCGTTAATACCAATGCGTTCTATCGAACCTTAAGCGAGGAGGAAAAATCAATGTTTGATTCTTCAAAATCTTGTTTCTATGGTCAAAGAGAAGGGAAACAAGTGCTCAAAGATTGCTATAGGTGAGTTGGCCTAATAGGTCAAAAATATTGGAAGTATGACAAATGGTAGAGAATTGAGAGTGAATGTGAGTAAGAGTGAGACAGTCTAAAAGGAACTGATTTTCATCTTCCACCTACTTAGAATCACAAATATGACACATTCTATCATTCGAAGGGGTCTTGGGAATAGACCATCGTCCGATCTCATTCCGAAGCTCTTGGGAATTAGTTTTTATCTTAGCGATGTTCATTTTTTTATTGTTGCTGAACAACACAGAGATATAATTCTGATTATCAAGGATGGTGTTGATCACTTCGTTATAGTATCTTAGCTTCCTTTTACCCTCCAGCTGCTGATCCTCCCACATATTTTCCTTAAACTTGGAGGTAATAATATTTTTGATATCATCTTTGCTTCCCATACCGAGCTCCTCCTTAACTCCCTAATGTTTGAGCCAGTATTGGGCATCCTTATGCCACCCATGCTTGAGGCAAAGGTGAGGGTTTTGACTATAGTTAGAAGCAATTTTAGGGAGCCTTTTTTATTCCATGTTGTCAAGATTTTTCTTATACATAATATATCTAAACATACTTGTACTTTCAATCGGGGGGAAACCAGATTCGATCAAGAGGATAATATAGGGAGTATTTCCCTTGATCTTAAGGTCATAGGTTATGAATTTATTTTGAATCATCTCAACCTTCCTCGATGACTCTCTGGATATACTGCAACCAAAAACCTCACATATGTATAAGACAACAAAGGTGACAAGGGTCTCAAAGAGGAACCTCTTTTTATTCCAAATGTAAATATCGACCGACTTACAATTTTTTTCAAGCTCATAATAAGCTTTCCAGCCCCGAATAATCATTTTCTCGGTGCTATAATTCTAGTTGAAATGATGAGGGATGTCAATGCCCAAATACTCATAAGAAGAAACCTACTCTAAGCACTGGTTATTATACACGAAACTACCATGGGTGAAATTTTTGGATTTAATGATCATGACTTTAGTCTTGTCGATATTAACTGTCATACCCATCTTGGAGTACTAGTCATGAAGAATCTGGAGCTATTTTTCAAGGTTATCATGGCTTCTTGCAAGAAAAATGATATCATCAGCATAGAGGAGAAGAGTAATGAGAACACTCGTAAGCTCGGTGCCCTTGCACCCCGCAAATTCGAGACACTCCTCTAGCTTATTGATATATATGCCAAAAAAGGGTAGGGGATAAGGGACACGCTTGCTTAACTCCAATTTTGCATTTAATGTCTCTAGAACACCCCTCATTGGTATTAAGCTTGGCAATGACGGTCTCGTAGAGACAGATCACAACAATCCTCAGCTCACGAGGGACCATGATCTCTTTCAGTGTCTCCCAAATTTTATCTCGAGGAACATTGTTATTTATCTTGAGGAAGAGATAAATATTATAAAAAAAATGAATTGATCTTATAAACCATAATGATATTAATAATAATCAATTAATCAATTATAATTAACCATTACAATTATTAAAAATAATTATTATAATTATTAATATAATTATTATTAAATAAATAATTATTATTAATTTATTCATTAATTAATTTATTATTCATTAAATGTGGTTGATATAATATATCATATTAATAAAAAATAATACAAATATTATTAAATATGAAAAATCCATATTAATATTATAAATTAAGAATAGAAATAATAATTAAATTAATAATAGATATTAATACTATTAAAAAATATATTATTAAAAATATTAATAATAACAAATATAAATATAAATATAAATATAAAGGTTATTAAATCTTTTTAATAAATAATAATATTTTTAAAAAATATTAATAATAACAAATATTTTAATAAATATAAATATAAACATTATTAAATATTTTTAATAAATATTAATAATTAGAAATATTATTAATAAATATTAATAAAATATTAATAAAGAAAAAAGCATTTTAATAAGTATTACTCTAATTATTTAAAAAAAAAAATTATTATTAATAATTATTTAATAACCATTATTATTAATAATTGCTATTAACACAAACTAATAATTCTATAATTAATAAATATTAATAAATTTAGATCTAAGACTTTTGTGATCCATAAAGTTTATAATTGTCTTTTGGATTAATCATATCATTAGGATTTGGTCAACTTAGCAAACCAGGTCATGTGGTCTATCCTCAGGACAAGGTGAAAAAGTCCAAGGATCTTCCTGAATAAATAGTGTGGATGCATCATTTCCTGGAATATGTCTGAGAAAATTAACTGTTTAAAAACTAGCCGTTAAACTCGCTGTTGAGTAAGAGTTGGACTCCTCTTCTTCTTCTTCTTCTTCTTACTCGCTGATGAGTAAGATTTGGATGATTCTTCTTCTTCTTCTTCTTCCTCCTCTTCCTCCTCTGTTATATTTTCTTATATTGATAATATAGTTTCTTATGTGTTATCTTAATTAAAATAATATTTATTAATTAATAATAATTATAAATTTTATTAATGTAGAATATATAACCATTTATAAAAAAATAATACTTTATTATTATATCCAATTAAAAGGTATAAAATCATATATATATATATATATATATATATATATATATATATATATATATATATATATATATATATATATATATAATTAGCTAATTCTTTAATGGAAAGTTTTTAAGGACCAGTTTTTAAACAACTAGTTTTCTAAGACAGATTTCGGGCAATGATACATCCACACTATTTATTCAGAAAGATCTTTGGACTTTTTCACCTTGTCCTGAGGATGAACCACATTAACTGGTTCGAAACGTCGACCAAATCCTAATGATGTGATTAATCTGAAAGACATTATTAAAAAAATTAGAAATTATAATAAAAGATAATATTATATTTATGATAATTATGTTATTAATAAGAAGATAATTCATATAATTTATTTAAATAAATCATTCATATAATTAAAAATTAATTAAAAACAAAATAAAAATTTATTAATACATTTATATTTTATAAACATATTTAATTAGTAAATATCATACATTACTATTTATTAAAAAATATTAATAGGAAATAATAAATGTAAGGGATTTATATTAAAAACTCAAGGGCTTATAAACCGAAGGAAATAATATTAAACCTAATGGATCAATAATATAAACTCAAGGTATATAAACTATAAGATAAATAATGGTAGATTATGGTTGATCATCATATTGAGACAATATTTGTCACAATGCGATATTGGATCATGTTTGACCATGATTGATTTTCATAGACAATCTTTGTAACAATGCAACGTTGGATAATGGTTTATTTTCATATTGAGAAAATATTTGTCACAATGTGATGTTGGACCATGGTTGACCATGAATATAAACCCAATGGATTTATGTTAAGGCCAAAGACTAACATTATAAACCCTATGAAAAATATCATACCCTAGGAATATGAACAATTTGATTAATAAACCCAAGTGATTGATATTATAAACCCAAGGGATAAATATTATAAACTGAAGGTATACAAACCTTAAAATAAATATGGCTGACCATGTTTTACCATGATTATAAACCCAATTGATTTATAGTAAACCCTAGGATTAATATTATAAACCTTATGTATAGTATTATACCTTACGAATATGAGCCCTTAGATTGATAAACCCAAAGGATTGATATTATTAAACCAAGGGACTAATTACAAAACCCAAGGAAATAATGAATCCAAGGGATTTAAATTATAAACCCAAAGTATATAAACCCTAAGATAAATATTATAAAACCTAAAATAGAATGGCTGACCATGGTTGATTTCCATATTGAGATAATCCTTGTAACAATGCGACACTGGACCATTGTTGACCATGATTTATTTTCATATTGAGACAATATTTGTCAGAATGTGACGTTGGACCATCATTGACCATGGTTTATTTTCATATTGAGAGAATATTTGTCACAATGTGAAATTTGACCATGTTTGACCGTCATTGATGATGGTTCATTTTCCTATTGACACAATCTTTCTCACAATGTGATGGTTCACCAAAGTTGACCATGATTGATTTTTATATTTGGACAATCTTTATAAAAATGCAATGTTGGACCCTGCTTGACGATTTTTTATTTTCATATTAAGACAATATTTGGCACAATGCAACGCTAGACCATGGTTGACCATGATTGTCATAATGTAACATTGGACGAAGACACAATCTTTTCCATAATGTGACCATTATTAGTTACCATGGTTGACCATGGTTGACCATGATTGGCCATGGTGACCATAATTTATATTCATATCAACATAATATTTGTCACAATCAGAAGTTTGACCATGGTTCACAATGTGACGTTGGACCATGATTTACCATGTTTGATTTTCATATTTAGATAATCTTTGTCACAATGAAACATTAGACCATGGTTGGCCATGATTACAAACCCAAAATATTTATATTAAACCTTAGGATTAATATTATACCCTATGAATAATATTATACCCTTGGATTAATAAACAAAAGAGTTTGATATTATAAACCCAAGGGACTAATAAATGCAATATATTAATAGTAAAAACCCAAGGGAAAAATATTAAACCGAACAATTCAATATTCTAAACCCTAAGATAAAAATTATAAACCCTAAAATAAACATGGTTGAAATTTTTTTACCATGGTTGATTTTGATATTGACATAATATTTGTCACAATGCGACTTTGGACCACAGTTGACCATGATTTATTTTCATATTGAAACAATCTTTGTCACAATTCAACGTCAAACCCTGTTTGACCATGGGTGATCATGGTTGATTTTCATATTGAAACAATCTTTGTCACATTGCGACGTTGGGCCATGGGTGACCATCGATGACCATTGTTGTCATTATGTGAAATTGGACCAACAAAAAATCTTCGTCACAATGTGACCATGATTATTGACCACGGTTGAGCTTTATTGACCATGCTTGACCATGGTTAATTTCCATATTGAGACAATATTTTTCACGATACGATGTTGGACCATGCTTGACCATGCTCGATTTTCATATTGAAACAATATTTGGCATAATGTGACGTTGGCCCATTTTTGGTCGTGGTTAACCATGATTGACCATAATTGATCATGGTTTACCATGTTTCACCAATGTTGACCATGATTGACCATGATTAACCATGGTTGACCATGATTGATTTTCAAATCGAGAAAATCCTACAACAAACCCTTAGCTAAATATTATAAAAATAGTGTATATAAACCATAATGTAAATAATATAAGAGGTAAAATAAACATGGTTTATCATGGTTTATTTTAAAACTCAGGCAATATTTCTCACAATACATCGTTGGATCATGGTTAACCATCATTGATTTTCATTTTCATAATATCCCTGTCAAATGTGATGTTGAAACATGGTTGACCATGGTTGATTTCCATATTGAGACAATCTTTGTCACAATGCGACATTGCACCATGATTTACCATGATTGGCATAAATCCATCTTAAATCTAGATCTACCGAGCATCAAGAGGGATCAAATCTCTTTTCATTGTAAAAAATTTTCAAGAAAATTTTGATCTTTCTCAGAACATGGTAGATCCATAATAAATATGGATCTAAAATGATAGTTAATTATAACTTCTCACATTATATAATAAAAAAATACAATAAATTATATTACATCTTAATGTTTTATATATTTTAAATCAAAAAAATATTATGGCTTTTGAAATTAAAAAAAAATATATTATGATATATGGTTTTGATGTTTCAGATAAACACATATATTTTAAAATACAATATATTATTAAATTGAAATTAAAAAAAATTCATGATTTAAAACAATAAATTTAAAGATATATTTTTTAATTAAAGATTATATATTTTGAGTAAATGCTAATTGTTAAAACGGATTTATTCTATATAACTAAAAAGAGACTAAAAGAACAACTTTGACAAAGGCACATTTTCCTTTTCTTAGGACAATAATTAAAATTTGAAAAAAATATATAAATTTTGATTTAGTAATAAAAATATAAAAATATGTTATTATAAAAATATTATTAACTTTAATAAAATTGTAAATTAAAAAAATGATAATTGTTATATAATTCTCTAACAAACGTGAGGTATAATAAAGAAATTAATATTACCTTAACAATGTTTATTAACATTATTTTATTTTATTTGATAATACTATATATTATTTAATCATGATTTTTCACTTGGAGGTGAATAAAGAAATTCATCCAAAATACTCAAAATTTAATAGTATTAGGGATACTAACTCATATGTCCATGTTGAAGAATATTAATAGTATTATCATAATTGATTTTAAAAAGAAATGAAGGGTTTCCTATGTGGGATGACGGGGAAGGGATAAATGAGAAAGAGACACATCCACCATGTTACTAAGTAATAGATGGTTGGGATGTGCCCGTGCCATTCCTCTTTTGAACTAGATATCTAGATTTATTGTGAATTTAAGTATGCAAAAATAGCATTATGCTCATTACCCACCTAGGAATAGTGGACGTTGAAATTTGGTTACAAATTGTTCCATGATGAAAGTGTGTTTATTTTCTATTACATTTTAGAAACTTGTTTACTCCATTTGATGCTATCTAGTGGGAAGGATTTCCTATAAGGTAAGTCCCCTCTTTATATTTTCTTGTTGTTTCTATTCTCCAAAATCTCTCAACTAAAAATATATTTTTTTATAAAATTATATTCTCAATACAAATATTTTCACTTACTATTAAATGATAATAATAACTCAATTTTGGAATAAAAATAATTTTTTTGAAAGATAAAATTATCATATAGGTTAACATCGCAGTGTCTACGAAAAAAGACAAGAATGTTCAATATAATTCGACGTTTAAAAATAAAAATAAAAATTTAAGGTTCCACAATATTCCTCTCTGTTTTATTTATATTATTATTATAAGAGGCTGACATATCTTTCCAGATCATTTATATTTTAAGAGGAAGGCACTAATTGTGTTCAATCACTGCACTTCCTACGAAACCAAAATGAAAGTGATTATGTGTGGGCTGTTGCCACAAATGAGAGGTCGTTCATGTAATATAATATAAATTGTGAAGAATGTGTCTACAACTCCCTTTCCTAAAAATTAGAGACCATAGAGAGGACTATTAACATACATATTAATGAATAGTCATTAAAACAACACTTCACGTATAATGCAATATGTAGGATTATCATTGTTTCTTCCATACATAAAAATATCACTGTAAACTTCTGGTTGAAGAGTCTCCAACTACACGTCATTCAAAAAGCCTCATATACTAGATCATACCATAGCAGTGAGTACTAAATTTTTTTGCAACATTTAGATCTTGAAATCAGATTTTGCAGATATTACGTGACAAATTTGCTAACAACAAATTTATATTTATTATTGGAATATAGTAAAAAAATTTAAAATACTAGAATGATAGGGGATAGGGGTCAGTTGTTGGACACCTCGACAGTGACTGGACCCCCACTCCACGTGGAGAGCCACGCGTGCATACGATAGCACACCACCTATTTTGAGCACGTGTCACAGGTGCGGGAAACCTCTCGATCTGGTCGACGACCACTCCAGCTGGTCCCTTCCCGCGTTTAATAGGAGGCTTCTCGTACAAGCTATAATTTTCACTCCGGGGTTGGTTATTGATTGTCCTCCTATCCACTTTTTGCGCAATTCTTTCACTGATGCCCGACGCCTCCACCTCCGCCCTCGGCGTGCTTCTTCCCAGGTTATGGAGGTTCGTTATACCTCAGCTCGGTGGTGGTTATACATCGACTCTGTGTTGTTTAAACCTCGGCCCTTTGGTGGTTATACTCGGCTTTTTGGTGGTTATACCTCGACTTTGTGTCGTTATACATTGGCTCATTGGTGGTTATACTCAGCTCTGTGGTGGTTATACCTTGGCTTTGTCGTGGTTATACTTCGCTTTGTGGTGGTTACACTAGGCTGTATGGTGGTTATAGTCAGCTTTGTGGTGGTCATACCTCGGCTCTGTGGTGGTTATACCTCAGCTCTATGGTGGTTATAACTCAGCTCTCTAGTGTTAATACCTTGGCTCTGTGGCAGTTTTACCTCGGCCTTATGGAGATTTTACGTCGGCTCTGTGGTGGTCATACCTCGGCTCTATTTTGGTCATATCTCTGGTCTGTATTGGTCATACCTTGGCTTTGTGGTGGCTATACTTCGACTTTGTGTGTTAAGAAACCAGCTCCAAAAATAGAAGAGAAAAGAGATCAACGCCTTAGAAATTAGCCACTTTGAGGGGGAAACCTCCAATACATTACATAAATGAACCATTCTTGGATGATACAAATGAAAAAAACCTCCTTATATATATAGGAGTCCATGGGGCCATAATATAATCCTAGCCGACCTAACAATAATAATGTAAGGGCACAATAATAAAAATATTGGGGTTACAGGGGTACAACAATAACAATAAGGGGGCTACACTAAAAAAAATAAGGGACTAAACTAGTAATATAGGGACCTAACATGCCCCTCTCCTTCAAAAAAATTTTGTCCTCAATGCCTGAGTAGCTCTGGGTGATTTTGTATAAAATTCTCATCCTCCGAGGTAGAATCTTCAGTGGGTAAGTTCTTCCACTTGATGAGATACTCTGAAATTGGTCGATTTCATAGCTGACGAGTTCTTGTTTCTGTGACCACCTTAGGTTCCAATATGATTTTTCCTTCCTCATAAAGTTTTGGAAATATTATTTGAACTAGAATACATTCACCTATAACCTTCTTTAAGAATGCAACATGGAAAACTGGATGCACTCGCGAAGAACCAGGAAGCTCCAATTCGTAGGCCATAGTACCAATCTTTTGCAACACCTTGTAAGCACCATAATACTTTGGCAATAATTTATTATCCTTCTTAGCTTGCTTGAGGGACATTTTTTTGTATGGTTGTAGCAATAAAAATACCCAGTCTCCTACATCAAAACTTCTCTCGTTGCGATGTTGATTTGTGTGTTGTTTCATTCAATTTTGTGCCCAATTTAGGTTATCCTTTAAGAGTTGGAGAACTTCTTGTTGATGTTAGATGTGATTTTCCACTTCTTGAACCTTAGAATTTTCTCTTAAATATGATGTGATGGACAGTGGATGATATCCACAAAGTGATATAAATGGGGTCATTTTTGCTGCAGTATGGAAGGAAGTGTTATACCACCATTCAGTGAGAGGTAACCACTTGACACATTTTGTTTGTTTATCAGATACAAAACAACGAAAATATCCTTCCAAACATTTATTCACTATCTCAGTTTGACCATCACATTGAGGATGATAAGAGAACTATGAGCTAATTGAGTACCCAAACAAGAAAATAACTCCGTCCAAAAATTTCCAGTAAAAATGGGATCTCTGTCGCTCACAATAATCTTTGGGTTTCCATGTAGCTTTTGAATTGTGTCCATAAATGTAGTAGCAACTTTACTTTCTTTAAATGGATGAGATAATGCACAAAAGTGTGCATATTTGGTAAGTCGATCAACTACCACCATGATGACACTCTTTCCTTCAAACTTAGGTAAACCTGTGATAAAATCCATTGAAATATCCTCCCAACATTGACTTGGAATGGATAAAGTTTGTATAAGACCCAAGGTCTTAATTGTCTCGACTTTATTTTGCTGGAAAGCAAGGCATTCCGCCACAAACTTTTGAATATCAGATTTAAGGCCATCCCAAAAAAATTCTTTCTTCACCCTCTGGTAAGTTTTTAAAAATCTTGAGTGTCCTCCTAAAGGAGGATTGTGCAATTCCAAAAGAATATTTTGTTTTAGTTGGGAATTCTTACAAGGATATAAGCGATCTTTGTACCATAAGGAATCATTTTTCCAACTAAATGTATCAGATGTACTAGGATCTTGCTGCAAGTTTTGACTGAGTTTCCACACTTCTTCTTCCTTCTTCGATTCATCCATTTCTTTGGTTATCCAATCTTGTTGGATAATAGAAATGGCACAAAGAAATTCTTTCACCTCTTGATTCTTTCTTGAGAGTGCATCTGCAACAACATTTAGCTTCCCCTTTTTTCAGATTATTTCAAAGTCATAACCCAACATCTTTGTGACCCATTTTTGTTGCTCTTCTGAATATAGTCTTTGTTCCAAAAAGTGTTTAAGACTATCATGATTAGTTTTTACCTTGAAGTGTCTTCCCATTAGGTAAGGTCGCCATATCTTTAGTGCATGTAGTATAGCTAACATTTCCTTCTCATAAATAGCTTTCTGTAAATACTTTCCTTGGATTGGATGACTTTCAAAATAAATGGGTCTTCTTTCTTGCATTAAAACAACACCAATTCCATTTCCTAAAGCATCACATTCCACAATAAAGGTTTTTGTGAAGTCTGGCGTAGCTAAGTCCGGTGTTAGGCACATTGCCTCTTTAAGATGTTAAAAGGCCTTAGTTGCTTCAGAAGTCCATGAAAATGCATCTTTCTTCAATAATTTTGTTGGAGGTGCTGCTATTCTCCCATAATTCTTAACAAACTTGCGATAATACCCTACTAACCTAAGAAATCCTCACAACTAATTAATGGTTATTGGGACTTTCCATTCCTTAATGGATTTAATTTTTTTAGGGTCTACCTTAACACCCTTGTGAGATACAATATCACCGAGATATTCCACCAATTGTACTCCAAAGAAACATTTAGATGTTTTTTCATATAATGGTTTCTACTGCAATAGTTTGAGCACCCTATGAAGATGTTGGACATGATCCTTCCAAGATCTGTTGTAGATTATATCATCAAAAAATACTAGCACAAATTTTCTAAGGAAGGGTTTGAAAATGGAATTCATCAACCCTTGAAATGTAGAAGGTGCATTGGTAAGGCCAAAAGGCATGACCAAAAATTCATAATGACCCTCATGAGTTAAAAATGTTGTTTTTGAAATATCTTCAGGTTTCATTTTAATTTGATGATATCCTGAACGAAGATCCAACTTGGTAAAATAAATTGCTCCATGTAATTCTTCAAAAATAGGAATGGGAAAGTTATCTTTAATGGTGAGATTATTGAGCTCCCTATAATCTGAAACATGCGCCATGATCCGTCCTTCTTGTGCACCAATAATACTAGAGCAGAGAAAGAACTTTGACTAGGTTGAATTATACCAGCCTCTAACATTTCTGCAATCATACGTTCAATTTTGCTTTTTTGGACATAAGGATATCTATAAGGCCTGATGTTGGAGGAACACTTCCTGGAATCAAATGAATAGCATGATCATGATCTCGAATAGGTGGGAGTCCTTTGGGAGTTTCAAACACCTTCGAATGATTGTCCAAGACTTTTTGGAGATCTACAAAAATAGATGATTTTGATGTTGGAACTTCTAGTGAGCATAATTGTGCAATTATGCCTCGTTACTTTGTCATGACATTAGAGCTTATTATCTTTCCCAGCTTCCCTGTGATACCCCTTAATTCAAATTCCTTTCCTTCCGATAAAAATTTCAAGAAAAGTTATTGAAAATTAAAAGATATCGTCCCGAAGGATTGTAACCATTCTACTCCTAGTACAACATCAAAACCTCCTATTGGAATGGAAATAATTGGACTATTCAATACATATTCCCCTATGGTTAGCTTAATATTATGACATTTTCCACATCAATTTATATTTTTTCCATTTGCAACCATCACTTGACATTCTGGTGCTGGTATAGGAAACAATTCAATTCCTTGGCTACTTTACAATGAATGAAATTATGGGTACTACCCGAATCAATCAACACTATTACCTTTTTCTTCTTGATATGTCCTTCTATATTGAGAGTTTGAGTGGTAATCCCTGCCAATGCATTACATGATATGGTCGGAACACTATTACCGATGAAATAGGTAACCGCACTGTTACCTACTTTTTTTTGGTAGCATAAAAAGCACCCGATTTTGAAAAGTGGTGATGCAGAATCACTTTTTTTTTTTTTAGCACATTTTTGACACTCTAATATTTTTATTTATGAAGTATGAATATTTGTTTTAAAATGTTAGTGATTTTCATGCTAATTTTGACACATATTGATGCAGTATCAACTTTTTTTTTTAGAGCGGTGATTTTCATGCTAATTTTGAAACGTATTGATGTAGCATCAACCTTTTTTTTTTAGAGTGGTGATTTTCATGTTGGTATTAAAACATAAAACTTAGATAAAAAAATATATATAAAAACAATTAAAAAAACCAATAAAAATGTTAAAAAAAAAAAAAAATTAACTCGTAAAAATAAAAAATTTAAAAAAAAAAAATATAAAAAAAACAAAAATATTCGAAAATTATATCAAAAGAAATGACAAAATTTGAAAAAAAAAACACATAATTTAAAGAAAAAAAACAAAAATTAACCCAAAAAAAAAAAAAAACAAACATTAAAAACATTTTTTCTAAGTTATTAAAAAAACCATATAATTAAAAAAAAAAATTAAATAGAAAATTTAAAAATAATTTAAATTACAAAATTAACATTTAGATAAAAAAAATAAAATACAAAAAAGAAAAAATTGAATTTAAAATTAAAAATTAAAAAACTAATAATAATAAGAAAAAAAATACAAATTTTAAAATTAACAAAAAAAAAAATTAAAAAAAAATTGAAAAATAAAATAAAAATAAAACAAACTATCATTAAAAAAAAAATAAAAAAAAAACCACGTGGAAATAATTAAAAAACAAATATTCATAAATTTACTGTTTTTTTTTAATGAAACAATTTATAAATTTTAAAAATGAAAAACTAAATAAACTAAAAGATTAAAAAAAAAAAAAAATTAAATTAAAATCTAATAAATTTAATAAATAAATTTTGAATTTAAAAAAATAATTAATCTAAAATATTAAATTTAAAAACAAAATTAAAAAAAAAACAAAAAAAATTAAAACAAATTAAATTTAAAATAAAAAATTTGAATTAAAAAAATAATAATTTTAAATTTTTTGAATTGAAAAATAAAAATAAAAATAAAAACAAATTAAAAAATAAAATTTTAAAAACTAAAAAATAGAAGAATCTTTTGATCGTGGTGGCACCGCCAATCGGCCTCCCGACCAGGTGGTGGCGGAGGCCGACCACTGGGCGGGCGGGGAGGCTGCATGCAGCCCCCTGCTCGCCCAGCGGCCAGCCTCCGCCGCGACCTGGGCGATAGGCTGATTCCGGGAATCGCCCTCCCGCGGCGGGATGTCGATTCCCGGAATCGCCCTACCGCGGCAGGAGGCCGATTCCCAGAATCGCCCTCCCGCCGCGGGAGGTCGATTCCTGGAATCGCCCTCCAGCGCCACGGGAGGCCGATTTCTGGAATCGACCTCCCGCAGCGGGAGGACGATTCCTAGAATCGCCCTCCAGCGCCACGGGAGGCCGATTCCTGGAATCGACCTCCCGCCGCGGGAGGCTGATTCTTGAAATCTGCCTCCCGCCCAGAGGTCGGCCTCCGCCGCCACCTGGGCGGGAGGCCGATTGGCGGCACCACCATGATAAAAAAAATTCTTTTATTTTTTATTTTTTTTATTTTTAATATTTTTATTTTTTAATTTGATTTTTATTTTTTATTTTTTATTTTTTTCTAAATTCAAAAAATATAAAATTATTATTTTTTTTAAATTTAATTTTTGTATTTGAAATTTAATTTGCTTTAATTTTTTTTGTTTTTAATTTTTTTTTCTAAATTTTGTTTTTAATTTTTATTAAATTTTGCATTATTTTTTCATATTTTTTTTTTTTTAATTATTAAATGTTATGTTTAGTTTTTTTCATTTAATTTTTTAAAATTTAGTAAATTTTGTATTTTTTTTTAAATTTCTTTCAATTTAATACTTTTTTTTTTTAATTTTATAATTTTTTATTATAATTTTTTTAATTACACATAATTTTTATATTTTTTTTATTTCTATTAAAATTGTGTATTTACAATTAGATTTTTTTTTTTTAATTAAACTTAATATTTTCAAATTAATTTGTCTTTTATTTTATTTTTTATTTAATATATTTTATTTAATTTATTTTTTTCAAATTTTCAATTTTAATTGATTTTTAAAGTTTTTTAACTTTTTATTTTAACAATGTTTTTTTTCTTTATATTTAAAATTAATTTTTATTTCAAAATTTATTTGTTTATTCATTTATTTATTAAAATTTAATATATATATTTTTTAAATTTAATAACATCTAATATATATAATTTTAATTTTAATTTTAATTTAAGTTCATATATATATATATTATTTTTTATAATTTAAATTTAATTTATTTTTTAAAATCTATTTGTTTTTTTAATATATATTTTTTTAAATTTAATATTTTTATTGTATTTTATTTTTCATTTTTTTTGTTTTTAATTAAATTTTCACTTTTTTACTTTTAATTTCAATAATGATTTTTTTTTAATTTTTATTTAAAGTTTTAAATTTATTAAAATTTAATATATTTCTTTAAATTTAAATTTTTATTTTAAAATTTAAATTTTTTTTTTAAATTTAATAAACATTTTCTTTTTCTTTTTTAAATTTAATTTCTATATTTTATTTTTTATAATTTCTTTCTTTTTTTAACTTGTTTTTTTTTTTAAATTTAATATTTTTATTTTTATTTTTTTATTTCTATATATTTTGAAATTTTAATCTTTAAATTTTTTTATTTTTGATTTTTTACTTTTTTTTCTTAAATTTTAGGTTTTTTTTAATGTTTGAATTACAAATTTTATTTTGTTTTTTTTTATTTTTTTATTCCTATATATTTTTAAATTTTAACCTTTAAAATGTTTTTATTTTTTTAATTTATTTATTTTCTTAAATTTTAGGTTTTTTTTAATGTTTGAATTTTAAAAATTAAAAAATGTTATTTCTATTTTTAAAAATGCCAAAAATATGACACAATTTTTTTTTTGGGTTATTCCAGCATCAACTGGTTTTGATTTGAGGGTGTTATTTCAATCCTTTTTTCAAGAAACAATTTTTTTTTAGCATAATTTTATAAAATGTTGAAATTTGACCTTAAAAAAAAACCAAGTGCATTCTGGAATACACTTTTTTTTGTTTTTGGGGTATTTTTTCATGTTTTTTGAGTCTTTTTGGGCTAGAGTTCTCTTTTTGAGGTCAGGTTACCTATTTCATCGGTAACAGTGTTTCGGACTCATTTCTTCTTCTTCCAGCATTGGTTCCTGGTGTATATCCTCTTCTTTCGAAGTTTCTTGTTCATAATCTTCCTCCTCTTCACAATCTATATAAAATAATTTCTTCTCAGCACACTTATGACCTTTAGTGTATTTGCTATCACAACTATAGCAAAGCCCTTTTGCTCTTTTTTCTTCCAATTGTTGTGGTTTCAACCTTTTAGGTTATGGAAGTCTAGGATTAGCAACACTTCCATCTTTATAGATGTGAGTGGTAGGCTTCCTTGTCACTATAATTTTACAGTCAATTTTTCTTGCCAATGTCAATGTGTAATGTCTCTCCGTCACAAAAAAAAAAAAAAATTGTTATGTCTCAGCTTAAGAATAATTGCGATCCATTATCTCTATATTCATTAACAAGATACATTGACCCTACTTTGTTTTATAATTTCATTGTTAACTCTGTCCTTGAAGGTTACACTTCTCTTAGGACGCCAATTAACAATTTGGGTTGTTACCTTTGTAACGAGATTTTGAACTTGTCTTTAGACTATTTTTATAATTTGAATTTGGAGTTTCTAACTCCCATTGTTTAACTTCTATTAAAATTTCTCTATGACTATTAACCTTATTAATATCTTTGAGCCCTTATTACGCTCTTACCCTACGCTCAACTTATCAAATTTTATTCGATCCCAAGACCATTTCATGAGTCTCTTTATGGTCCTTACGTATCTCACCATGCAACATTTCACCATGTAATAATTCGACTTATGTGTTATGTATTCCATATGCATCGATTTGCCATATAACAAGTTTTCGAGGCATTTATATATATCACTGGGTTCATCTCTTCGTATAGCTCCAAGCGTGATAACCCTATGTTTAAATTGTGGGTTCTTCCATGTACCGAATGGTCTATTCATAATTAACACTTATGTCATTTATATGAATTTATTATGGTTATGTGGCCACGGTTTCGAATGTATATTGCGTGTTCCCAGATCATCGATGATATCTCTCGTACATGTTATTTATGATGTGTTTTCTGTAGAGATAGGCACATTAAACTTCAAGGTACTCGTGCTGCGTCGTTGAAAAAGTCGGTTTAATGTATTTTGGAAATTAAAACTTGTGTCAAGTCTCCACATCACTATATTCGATGGCTCTCTGTTGATTTTCAATTTTGTTGGCTTTCATTTCATCCACGCTCAAAGTTTTAGGTACCTACGTTTGCATTATGAGATGCCACGCCAGACTGCTCTTGTAATTACGCAGAACTTATGACATGATCAGAGGTATTGTGAGATCGATTTCATAGATTTACAATTAAGTGTTGGATGGCTATGTCTTAAATGCCAATCCTGCCCAATCGATCCTTGTACCCGCCACCGATCCGAGGCCACATGGATGGTGGAGATTTCTCTTATTCATTAGGGTTTCATTGTTTTTGGATTTCGACATTTGCATAAATCTCTGTAAAATTATCGAAATGGTTCTTTCACTCCTCATTTGTTTTGATTGCCTCTCAGTGCCGAGCCTCTGCACGTTGGAGGAACGAAGTGTCGACTCTCTTAGGCTTTTGGCGTATCTATCTCCCCATCGTGTTGTATTTCAGGTATGAAAGTCTGAGCACTTCACTATCTTAACTGTGAGGCTTACGCTCTTGATATGTATTCTTCTCCATAGAAATACGCTCGGTTGACAGTGCGAGAGCTGAGTTTAAATGCAACAATTTCTTTTCTATAGTCTCGTTTACTGTCAAGAACTCGTTGTTTTTTTTTCTTGTTAGTTGGAAAAATCTCTCGTGTAGATTTTTCTGTCCTAGTATGTTGATTTTCGTTTCTTGTTAACGATGTGTAGCACTAATACCCCATCGTTTCTTGATAGGAGCTTACTCCTCTTCGTCCTTCATGACTTTGTTGAGGTCGTTCGTTTCATTCGCCGAGTTGCCCTGGCTCGAAGCGAGCAATCACTACCTCAGGTAAGCCGTCGATTCATTGGAACAAAATTATTCCTGTTTTTTACTTTCATTTTGGTGAAAATTTTTACAATACCCATGTATTCTTTCTACAGGTCGTGTTTGGTGACAACATCTTCCATTCCCAAGGTAACCCGAGTTTTTGTGTTCCATTCGTATATACTATGTTCCGAGTATCCTCATATCGTCTTGTTGTAACGATCTCTCACGTTGCCCTCATTTTATTGCAGGTAGGTTCGAATATCATCGAGGGTTTCCTTCAGTGGTATTTGGTGGATTTGTAATTCACTCGACTTGACGTTGTTATATCCTGGAATTTCAGGTCGGTATCGACGCGTCATTAGTCGGAGTGTGACCAGGCTCCATTCTTGTTATTACACAGAATTTGTTCAGACAATTCAAGTTCTTATTTTCATAAAAAGTTTCTACTGTAGTAATAACTTATGCTAGAGACTGGGACTATTAACAAAATTTCATTCGGATGATGAAATTCCCTGAATAATTAAATTCTGGAATGTTATTATGGAACCATGATAGCCTGTTTCCGTGAGTGGCTTCAGAATTTGATATATATATATATATATATATATATATAGAATGTGTCTATCCTTCGTCTTTGTTATTATTGACAAATCAATAATATTTTCCAATAGTTTCCAGATCATTATTTTTATGTTAATACTCATGTTAAATATTTTTCCTTTCAGTAATGGTCTTCCTAAATTTGATTGAAGAAAGTAATAAGTTCGCTAGCCTTATTTTTCCTTTCGGTTCCTCCTCATTATAATAGCACAATTGACTATAAGTGTCTTTGTTGCAAAAGTTTTCAAGCCTGCAATCTTTCAGTGCATGAGAAATTTCCATTTCCACAGAGTCTAAATTTCAGGTGTATTCTATGAATCCAACAGTGGACTCTCTTTATACTCCTTAGTTTGGGGTTCCATTGTAATAGTCACTCATAATGTTTTCTGCAACTATATACTTATAATTTTCTTAGCATAGAAGTTTCAGTATATCTAGTGTTTAAACTACACTCTTAACTGGCACATTATATAGATCTCATGGGGAAATTATTTGTTATCTTTCACAGCTTGTATAGTCTGCATGCATTTTATAGAGGTTCACATGCACAGCTTATAATTTCCAGTAATTGTTCAGTTTGGACCCTTTCTTTGTGAAAGATGTTAGTCATACACCAGTTATATATATATAATTATCAGACCAAAATTGTTTGCATGATTAGTAAACATGTTTAGCTCTGTTTCTTTACTATCTAAATATGTATATATAGATATAGCACTAAAATCTATACTCCTCCATTCTGTCCTTATTATAGAGGGTACTACATAGATAGACATGCACTGTTAATTTGGAAAGCTACAGTTCCGTAATTCACTTAGTGAATTAAGTCAATCTATAGATCTGCACTGCATGCACTTAACTTCTCCTACACATTTTTTTTTTGAGTTTTTATAGTGGTCACTGATTAACTTCTATTTTTAACAGAAACAGATTAAATTTAGACAATTATGAATTCTGAGGTAGCATAAGTCTCCAAATTTAAAACAGTCACTGGTTTAGAGTTTCTAGTTGATTTTTCCCAGAATTCTTGTTCCTACAACTATGCAGAACTAAGATGATTTAGTTCCTCTACAACTCTGTAAATGTATGGAACACAAGCCCAAAAAAATAACTCTTCAAGTAGTATGCAGCTACAGGCATTAACCTTAACACTTAACACAAATAAAATTGTTTTTATCATTCATACATACTGTGAGCATACTTCTTTGGTACTTGACCAATCCTCCCAACCTTAGAGTTCCTCTATCTCCAGAACTCACCCCCGAGCTAAGATCACCTTCATCATAGACCAACCTCTAATATGTTCAGGAATAGCTCATTTAAGCTTTTGCTCCCCAAAGCCTATTTCTAATTCTGTGTCCAGAATATCAGGATGCTTTTCTTCTTGTTTGGCTAGGCTTCCCTATTTAGGGATTTTTAAAGCTACTTTCTACCTTTCACAGCTTTTTACCTCTTCCCAACTACTCTCACCTCATTGGGGAAACTAGATTTTCCTCAAAATATAATTTGGAAATAAATTCTTTCAAGGATTTTTGAAAGATTTTTGGGGAAAGTATTTGCCTCTTTCCATCCTCATGGATTTAGCAAGTGATCTCATAATTCTCATTTGGTCAATCTGCACAGAATGATTGTATTTATTTTTCATAATTAAAAATTTAATTACATCTACAAAATACTTATCCATTGGGGTCCACTCCCCTTTGGATTAAAGTTCAAATGTCCAACTTTGAAAACAAAAACATAAACTAGGGGTGTTACATATTCCTCCTCTGAAAGCAAACATCGTCCTCGGTGTTGATATCTAACTAATAGAGTTAATTTTTCAAACAAAAATGGATATTTTTCCATCATTTAAGCTTATCTTTCCCAGGTAGCTTCTTCAGCAGTAAAGTGCTTCCACTGCACCTTTACTCTTGCTACCATTCAATTTCTCAATTCAATTTCTTCCCGCTCCAATATTTGAAGCGCTTCTGGAAGGAACTCCCCTTCTGGCTCCACCTGTATCACATTCCAATCAACAATGTGAGAAGCATCATGTACATATCTTTTTAATAATGAAACATGAAACACATCATGAACTTTTACATGGGGTGGTAAGGCCAGCTTATAAGCCATTGGTCCCACCCTTTCTAACACTTCAAAAGGCCCACAATATCTAGGAGCCAGTTTTGCACAACTTCTAGTATAGAGTGTGCTCTTTTTGGGCTTAATGCGTAAATATACATGAACGCCCACTCTGAATTCTCGATGTACCCTCTTCTTATCAGCATAGTTTTTTTGTCTATCTTGTGCTGTCTTGATGTTTCTTTGTATTTTTTTAACAATTCTTTCCATCTCTTGTAAAGCATCTGGTCTCAACATTAGTTTATCCTCAGGTTGACTCCAACTCAAAGGAGTACGACACTTCCTTCCATAGAGTGCCTCAAACGGACTCATTTTGATGGAGGATTGATAGCTATTATTATAGGAAAACTCAGCCAAATGCAAGTAGTATTCCCATTTTGATGGCCTATCCATCACATATATTCTCAGCATATCCTCCAAAATCTAATTAGTTCTCTCTGTCTGACCATCGGTCTGAGGGTGATAAGCAGTACTAAAATTCAACTTAGTGCCCATGCCCCCCAAACAGACCTTTCCAGAAGGCTGTGGTGAACTTAGCATCTATATCCGAAACAATCACCTTTGGGACCCCATGGAGCCTTACTACTTCCTTCAGGAACACATCCGCTACTTGGGCTGTCCCAAAAGTAAATTTCACAGGTATAAAGTGTGCAACTTTTGTTAAAGTGTCTACTACCACCATCATTGAATCGTGTTGGTATTTGGTTTTGGGTAGCCCTGTTATGAAATCTATAGAAATGGTATCCCATTTCCATTTTGCAATTGGAAACGGATTTAGAAGTCCCGCAGGATGCTGATGCTCAACTTTAACTAGTTGACACTCCATGCACCTAGCTAAATATTCTTCTACATCTCTTTTCATTCCTGGCCAAAACAACTTCTTTTTCAAAGCTGTTAGCATTTTCTGATATCCAGGATGTCCTGCATATGGTTGTTTGTGATATTCATCTAGGATTTCTTTTTTCAAAGTTTCCACTTTGGGGATATACAATCTAATTTTGTAGCGGATCAACCCTTTTTGGTTTTGAGTGTAGTCAGCCATCTACTTCTTTAGTAGTTTCACTTGTAGTGTTTCATAATTTGGATCCTGGTCTGCTGCCTTTTTCACTAGATCTTCTAAATCAAAATTAGCACTACTTCCAATACTGTTTATATTTTGACAAGCATTTTTTCTCAAGGCATCAGCAATTTTATTTTCTTTCCCTATGATATGTTTTATGTCCATATCAAATTCACTCAGAAAAGACAGCCATCTGGCTTGTCGAGCATTCAAATCAGTTTGGGAAAAGAAATACTTAAGACTAATATGATCTGTCATTAATGTAAATTTATTTCCAAGAAGATAGTGTCGCCACATCTTCAAGGCATGAATAACAGCAGCCAACTCCAAATCATATGCACTATAGTTCTGTTCATGTGTTTTCAATTTCCTAGACTCATATGCAATAACTGAATTTTCCTCCAATAGGACTCCTCCCAACCCCTCTCTACAGGCATCTGTACATACAACAAATTCTTTATCAGGATCTACAATTTTCAGTATAGGGGCTGTAGTGAGTTTTAATTTTAATTGTTCAAAACTGTTTTGGAATTTTTCAGTCCACTCGAATTTGACTACTTTTCTTTGTAGTGAAGTTATGGGATATGCTATTGCAGAAAATCTTTCCACAAATCTACGATAATAACCTGCAATCCCCATGAATGATCTCACTGCTGAAATATCAGTTGGCACCAGCCATTCTTTAATAGCCTTTATCTTTTCAGGGTCAACTTCCAACCCTTGTTCAGAAATAATATGTCCCAAGTATTGGATCTTGTCCTTATAGAATTCACATTTGCTGAATTTGGCATACAACTGGTTTTCTTTCAGAGTTTGCAACACTATCCTCAAGTGTTCTTTATGCTCCTCTTCACTTTTTGAGTAAACTAAAATATCGTCTATGAACACTAGTACAAATTTATCCAAGTAATTGTTTAACACACTATTCATTAGGCACATAAAGGTGGCAGGGGCATTTGTCAAACCAAAAGGTAGGACTACAAATTCGTAGTGACCATACCTGGTTCGAAAAGTTGTTTTTCTAAAGTCTTCTTCCTTAATTCGGAGCTGGTGATAACCAGTCCTTAGGTCAATCTTAGAAAATATTGAAGCTCCTCTCACTTGATCAAAACGATCATCAATTCGAGGTAAAGGGTATCTATTTTTAATTGTCAACTTAGTCAGCCGATGATAATCAATACACATTCTAAAAGTTCCATCCTTCTTTTTTACAAACAGCACCGGTGCTCCCCAAGGAGACACACTCAGTCTAATATAACCGGTCTCTAGCAATTCTTGCAATTGCATTTTCAGTTCCATGAGTTCAAGAGGACTCATTCGATAAGGGGCTCGGAAACCGGTGTTGCTCCCGGCACAAAATCGATTGAAAAGTAAATCTCTCTTTTGGGGGGAAGATGAGGAATCTCATCTGGAAAAACTTCCTTAAACTCTCTCACTACTGGAAAAGTATCCAACAGATTTTCTTCAGGTTGCTGCTCTGTTTCTTCTACATGTACTGCATATAATTGATATCCTTTCCTAGATGTTATTTTTAATTGTAGTGCTAATATTTGTCTTACAGAGATGGGTTTTGGTTTTCCCTTGAGAATAAAAGGTTTCCCTTTTTCATCTATGCAATGCAGAGTTTTATCCCAATAATTCATCATCACCTTTCTTTTTCCAGCCAGTCCATTCCTATCAGCAAGTCATACAAGCCTAATGGCAGAATATTTAAATTCACTTATGTATAAAAATCATTTAATTTAATTGTTGTTTGGGGTAATTTATGCGTTACCTTTCTTTTGGTACCTGTGGCCAACTGTACCAATCAAGACTGCTGAAATTTTTCAGTTTTGAGATTGCATTTTTCTACCACTTGTGGACTAATGTAACTCAAAGAAGCCCCTGGATCAATTAAAATAGTAACAGATTGGTGAGCAATCTTACCTTCCATTTCAACCATGGTAGCTTGGTGTTCTACTTGTTGATTCTCCAAGGCTGCAATGATAGTGGGTATATTTCTTGCTATATCATTTACTGTGGTAGCTTCTCGATCTCTCATAATCATCTGAATGTTTTGGTGGGGACAATCCCTCAAGAGATGGGGTTCTCCACATCCCCAGCATTTCAAAGGTTCCTGCATTTTAACTGTGCCTTCCTTCTTATTTCCTTCATCTAGTTGTTTGGAATCAACTTGAGACTGAGCAGTTTGACTTTCTTTTGGTTTATTAAACTTCTTCCGCTGATGATCCCTGCCAAAATTCTTTAAGTAAGCTAGTTTTTGTTTCTTTCCTTTGATTTCACCCTTGTTTATCCAGCCTTTTCCATGCTCACCCTTTCCTTTAAACTGCTGGTAGCATAATCTAGCTTTTCTCACTGCTTCGTCTATAGTTTTTGGGTTATCAAACTCGATCTTCTCTTTGTACACAGCAGGCAAAAAGTTCAAAAACCTTTGTACCTTGGCCTTCTCTTCCCTAATGTAAGGGACATATCTCAACATATTTGTAAACTTGGCGACAAACTCATCAATAGTAAGTTATCCCAGTCTAAGCTCATGGAATTCCTTTGCTTTATCATCATAATAACATTCGTTCAAATAGCGGTTTTTAAACTTGACTTGGAAATCTTCCCAAGTAACTGTCTTTTCATCAATGGCATGAACCATTTTCGTCTCCTCCCACCAAAAGGTAGCCTTACCTTGTAGCTGGTAGACAGCTAATATGGCCTTCAGATTGCTTTCATATTCATATACCTGGAAATACTTAATCATTTTCAACAACCAGGCTTCAGCATCTTCCTCCTTCTCCCCATCATAGGAGGGAGGTTTGATCTTTCGGAATTCCCCCTGTAATTCCTTTTTCTGCTTATACTGATGCCTAACAGCATCATCTTCCTCAGACTCATCATTCTTCCTCTTTTGGGAACCTTCACCCTCTTGGTTGTTCCGCGAAGTTAATTCTCTGATGAGCTTTTCTTGCTCCTTACTAGCTAATGACAATCTGTCATTCTAGCTTCTTAGCTCAGCCATTTCTCGTTGCAAACTGTGCAACATAGGCATCATCGGAGCGTTGGGATCTGGTGTATTATCTTCCTCACACAAATCAACATAAATTTCATCACTTCCAGCCATTGGAATTGTCTGTTTCAGCACCACACTGTACACTAAACAATACAGATCAGTAATAAATTTTTTTTGTTTTTCAACAATAATTTATACAGTGATCACACAAAAATAGTGAGCACAACAACAACAGCCCAGTTTTATGTAACATGAGCTCTGATACCATTTGTAATGTCTCTCCTTCACAATTTTTTTTTTTCTTATGTCTCAGCTTAAGAATAATTGTGATCCATTATCTCTATAGTCATTAACAAGATACGTTGACCCTACTTTGTTTTATAATTTCATTGTTAACTCTGTCCTTGAAGGTTACACTTCTCCTAGGATGCCAATTAACAATTTGGGTTGTTACCTTTGTAACGAGATTTTGAACTTGTCTTTAGACTACTTTTATAATTTGAATTTGGAGTTTCTAACTCCCATTGTTTAACTTATATTAAACTTTCTCTATGACTATTAACATTATTAATATCCTTGCGCCCTTATTACGCTCTTACCCTACGCTCAATTTATCGAATTTTATTCGATCCCAAGACCATTTCATGAGTCTCTTTATGTTCCTTACGTATCTCACCATGCAACATTTCACCATGTAATAATTCGACTTATGTGTTATGTATTCCATATGAATCGATTTTCCATATAACAATTTTTCGAGGCATTTATATATATCACTGGGTTCATCTCTTCGTATAGCTCCAAGCGTGATAACTCTATGTTTAAATTGCGGGTTCTTCCATGTACCGAATGGTCTATTAATAATTAACACTTATGTCATTTATATGAATTTATTATGGTTATGTGGCCATGGTTTCGAATGTATATTGCGTGTTCCCAGATCATCGATGATATCTCTCGTACATGTTATTTATTATGATTTTTCTGTAGAGATAGGCACATTAAACTTCAAGGTACTCATGCTGCGTCGTTGGAAAAGTCGGTTTAATGTATTTTGGAAATTAAAACTTGTGTCAAGTCTCCACGTCACTATATTCGATGGCTCTCTGTTGCTTTTCAATTTTGTTGGCTTTCATTTCGTCCACGCTCAAAGTTTTAGGTATCTACGTTTGCATTATGAGATGCCCGCTAGACTGCTCTTGTAATTACGCAGACCTTATGACATGATCGGAGGTACTGTGAGATCGATTTCATAGATTTACAATTTAAGTGTTGGACGGCTATGTCTTAAATGCCAATCCTGCCCAATTGATCCATGTACCCACCACCGATCTGAGGCCACATGGACAGTGGAGATTTCTCCTATTAATTAGGGTTTCTTTGTTTTTGGATTTCGACATTTTCATAAATCTCTGTAACATTATCGAAACGGTTCTTTCTCTCCTCATTTGTTTTGATCGCCTCTCAGTGCCAAGACTCTGCACATTGGAGGAACGAAGCGTCGGCTCTCCCAGGCTTCTGGCGTATCTATCTCCCCATCGTGTTGTATTTCAGGTATGAAAGTATGAGCACTTCACTATCTTAAAAGTGAGGCTTACGCTCTTGATATGTATTTTTCTCCATAGCAATATGCTTGGTTGACAGTGCGAGAGCTGAGTTTAAATGCAACAATTTATTTTCTATAGTCTCGTTTACTGTCAAGAACTCGTTGTGTTTTTTTCTTGTTAGTTGGACAAATCTCTCGTGGAGATTTTTCTGTCCTAGTATGTTGATTTTCGTTTCCTATTAACGATGTGTAGCACTAATACCCCATCGTTTCTTGATAGGAGCTTACTCCTCTTCGTCCTTCGTGACTTTGCTGAGGTCGTTCGTTTCATTCGCCGAGTTGCCCTGGCTCGAAGCGAGCAATCACTACCTCAGGTAAGCCGTCGATTCATTGGAACAAAATTATTCCTGTGTTTTATTTTCATTTTGGTGAACGTTTTTACAATACCCATGTATTCTTTCTGCAGGTCGTGTTTGGTGACAACGTCTTCCATTCCCAAGGTAACCCGAGTTTTTGTGTTCCATTCATATATACTATGTTTTCAGTATCCTCATGTCGTCTTGTTGTAACGATCTCTCACGTTGCCCTCATTTTATTGCAGGTAGGTTTGAATATCATCGAGGGTTTCCTTCAGTGGAATTTGGTGGATTTGTAATTCACTCGACTTGACGTTGTTATATCCTGGAATTTCAGGTCGGTATCGACGCGTCATTAGTCGGAGTGTGACCAGGATCCATTCTTGTTATTACACAAAAAAATTTCAGACAATTCAAGTTCTTATTATCATAAAAAGTTTCTACTGTAGTAATAACTTATGCTAGAGACTGGGACTGTTAACAAAATTTCATTCGGATGATGAAATTACCTGAATAATTAAATTCTGGAATGTTATTATGGAACCATGATAGCCTGTTTCCGTGAGTGGCTTCAAAATTTGATATATATATATATATATATATATATATAGAATGTGTCTATCCTTCGTCTTTGTTATTATTGACAAATCAATAATATTTTCTAATAGTTTCCACATCAGTATTTTTATGTTAATACTCATGTTAAACATTTTTCCTTTCAGTAATGGTCTTCCTAAATTTGATTGAAGAAATTAATAAGTTCGCTAGCCTTATTTTTTCCTCCTCATTATAATAGCACAATTGACTATAAGTGTCTTTGTTGAAAAAGTTTTCAAGCCTGCAATCTTTCAGTGCATGAGAAATTTCCATTTCCACAGAGTCTAAATTTCAGGTGTATTCTATGAATCCAACAGTGGACTCTCTTTATACTCCTTAGTTTGGGGTTCCATTGTAATAGTCACTCATAATGTTTTCTACAACTATATACTTATAATTTTCTTAGCATAGCAGTTTCAGTATATCTAGTGTTTAAACTACACTCTTAACTCGCACATTATATAGATCTCATGGGGAAATTATTTGTTATCTTTCACAGCTTGTATAGTCTGCATGCATTTTATAGAGGTTCACATGCACAGCTTATAATTTCTAGTAATTGTTCAGTTTGGACCCTTTCTTTGTGAAAGATGTTAATCATACACCAGTTTTATATCTATAATTCTCAGACCAAAATTGTTTGCATGATTAGTAAACATGTTTAGCTCTATTTCTTTACTATCTAAATATGTATATATAGATATAGCACTAAAATCTATACTCCTCCATTCTGTCCTTATTATAGAGGGTACTATATAGATAGACATGCACTGTTAATTTGGAAAGCTACAGTTCCGTACTTCACTTAGTGAATTCAGTCAATCTATAGATCTGCATTGCATGCACTTAACTTATCCTACACATTTTTTTTTTGAGCTTTTATAGTGGTCACTGATTAACTTCTATTTTTAACAGAAATAGATTAAAGTTACATAATTATGAATTCTAAGGTAGCAGAAATCTCCAGATTTAAACCAGTCACCGATTTAGAGTTTCTGGTTGATTTTTCCCAGAATTCTTGTTCCTACAACTATGCAGAACTAAGAGGATTTAGTTCCTCTACAACTTTTTATATGTATGGAACACCAGCCCAAAACAATAACTCTTCAAGTAGTATGCAGCTACAGGCATTAACCTTAACACTTAACACAAATAAAATTGTTTTTATCATTCATACATACTGTGAGCATACCTCTTAGGTACTTGACCAATCCTCCCAACCTTAGAGTTCCTCTATCTCCAGAACTCACCCCCGAGCTGAGATCACCTTCATCACAGACCAATATCTAATCCGTTCAGGAATAGCTCATTTAAGCTTTTGCTCCCCAAAGCTTGTTTCTAATTCTGCGTGCAGAATATCAGGATGCTTTTCTTCCTGTTTGCTTAGGCTTCCCTATTTATGGATTTTTAAAGCTGCTTTCTTCCTTTCACAGCTTTTTACCTCTTCCCAACTACTCTCCACCTCATTGGGGAAACTAGATTTTGCTCAAAATCTAATTTGGAAATAAATTCTTTCAGGGATTTTTGAAATATTTTTGGGGAAAGTATTTGCCTCTTTCCATCCTCATGGATTTAGCAAGTGATCTCATAATTCTCATTTGGTCAATCTGCACAGAATGATTTTATTTATTTTTCATAATTAAAAATTTAATTACATCTACAAAATACTTATCCATTGGGGTCCACTCCCCTTTGGATTAAAGTTCAAATATCCAACTTTGAAAACAAAAACATAAAATAGGGGTGTTACACAATTCCTTCTCTAATGAATCCGGTTCCCAAACGTGAACTTCATGTTGGATGTTATCCTTTAAAGTCCCTATGAAGACATCAATCTTGTGTTCCTATGTAATACCAATTACCTTATATTCAATTTTTGAAAGTCCTCAATGTGTTCCACCACTGAACCCTTTTGTTTGAGATTTATCAATTGGCTAAAGAAGGAGTTGCTCCTTGTATCCTCATAATGTTCTATCATTTCCTCCATAAAAATTGTCCAAGTAACAATTTTTTTACCGGAGCAAATCCGTCGATACCATACAAATGTATTTTGTTCTAAATGTAAAGTTGCAATGCATACCTTTTGTGTATTTTGTACATTATTGAGATCAAAATATTGCTCCATATGTAGTATCCATGTTACGGGGTCCTTACCATCAAACTTCCTCATATCCATATTTGGAATATGGTGGTTATTCCATTCGACATTAGAGTTTGTAAAATCACGATTAACATTTGTTTTGTTGTCATCATGACTTTCCTCTAATATATTTTACTATATTTTCGCCATTAGGAAACATTCCTCGTATCAACTTTGTCAAACCTTCCATGTCTGATTTTAGATCATTCTTCATGTTTTCCATGTTGTCTTTCATGTCATCCATCTTAGCTTCCATGTCGGCTTCCATGCCATCCATCTTAGCTTCCACATATTTCTTCAAACAATCCATATTATTCTTCAAACCATCCATCTTCGCTTCCACGCCTTTCTTCAAAACTTCCATTTCATTTTTTCTTTCTCTTTGCGAGATCGAAATTTGGTGCACTTGCTCTTGTAATTTTGATAGATCATGTTGCAATTCTTCATCTTCAAGTGTAATAGTAGAGTACTCTGAGGGATTAATAGGTGTTGAATTCTTTTTAGGAGGAAATTTAGAACCCAATACTGATATCTATGCTCAATAGGCCTCTGGAATCAGTTAAAATTAATTTTTCAAACAAGACTTATGTAATTTGAAAAACAAAATACACACCTTTTTCTTGATTTTGAGGAGCTCTATATTGAAATTGAATTATCTCTGTGATTTCAGATCTTCAATATCTGAAATTTGGCCCTAAAGTAACCCTCTGAAGCTTCTTTCGAATGCCATAGGACTTACCTAATTTGGATTCTTGAATACAAAGTTATGCCCAATCTCCTACGATGACCTAATTATGGATTGGTTCAGTAGAGAGAACTTGTACGACTTTCCATGTGTCACTATTTCCTCCTTTGGTGCTGAAATTGATGTACAAGAAACTACAGTTATTGTACTTGTAGACACTTTTTACAGAATTCCAATCCAATTCTCAGAGAGAGAGTTATGATGATTTTCCCATGGTCACCTCTTTAAGATGAAATTCGGGATCCTGAAAAATCCCTAAATTTCACATACCATATCTCCAAAAATATTTCGAATCAAGCTCTAAAAATTTTCCACGGCATTCCTCAAGATTGCGGCTTTGCTTTGTGAAAATTTCAGCTTCGGAAACCTCGTAGAAAAAAAGTTATAGCGAAAATTCCACGATGACTTGCTTAGGTTAAATTCAAGAGCTTGCAAAAATCCCTAACATTCATAGATCATATCTTCGAAAATATTGCAAAACAAGATCTGAAATGTTTCCATGACGTTCCTCAGGATTTCTTCTTCGCTGTATAAAAATTTCAGCTTCTGAACCTTCGTAGAAAAAAATCTATAGCAAAAATTCCACGATGAAATATTTGGAGCAGTGAAACCCTAGAATCCAAAGCTCTGAAACCAAATGTTAGGAAACTAGCTCCAAAAATAGAAGAGAAGAGAGATAAAAACCTCCTTCTATATATGGGAGTCCATGGGGCCACGATATAATCCTAGCCGAACTAACAATAATAATATAAGGGCATAATAATAACAATATTGGGGTTATAGGGGTACAAAAATAACAATAAGGTTGATACACTAATAACAATAAGGGACTAAGCTAGTAATATAGGGACCTAACACTGTGTTGATTTAACCTCGGCTCTGTGGTGGTTTTACTTGTCTTTGACTCTGCGTCATTTTCAAGACTGGATGCTCGAAATTTCGTTTTCAGGTGTGCTTTTTCAGGTCTGGATGCTCTGAATTGTGCTTTTAGGTGCGTTTTTCAGTGTGGGTTTTCCTTTTTTTAATGTTCATGCTAATTTTTGTGATTCCTCCTTTACGAATAGTTGTATTCTGATTGGGTTTTTGCATTGTTTGCAGGTCAATGCAATTGGCAAGAAGGAAGGCGATGAAGGAGAGGAAAGCGAGTAGATCAATCATAAGGTAGGACTATGCCCTACCAGTCATATGTATGTTTTTTTTAACAGATTTAACTTGAATGATATGTTTCTCTGTTGAGCTTATTTACTGTGTTTTTAAACATTTGTGTTTTTTGTAAATTGTTTGGTTTTTTAACACATTTAAATTGATGGATATGTTTCTGTTGAGGTTATTTCTTGTGTTTTTGTGTAAATTGACTAGTTTAGGGTAGGTTTTTTGTGTAAATTAAAAGGAATCTATTTTAGTGTAAATTTTCTCATATTGTGTTATTAATTTTTTCTAAATTCTCATACTGTGTTGTTAATAATGTTGAGAACTTATCATACTGTATTATTTACATTGATATATGCACATGTAACTTGACTCTATTCAATAACCTTAGTTGTACAGTCACTTTGATAGAGGTATTTTACCTTTGTTCCTGCTTTCTCTTAAGGGTTTTGAGGGTTTTGACTTGCATGTGAAGTCTTGGTTTTGCATTCTTGTTTCACTCCAACAAATTTAGGGTTTAGTGTTTTGTTTTTTAACGCATTTAGGGTTTAGGGTTTTTTGTAAATTGAGATTTTGATGTTTAAATATTTTTATCCACCATAGAGTCGAGATCTGAGGTATAACCACCACATACCTGAAGTATTTTAATAATGTTTTATATTCATTACATGTTTTCAATTAATTTGATGGCATTTTCTCATACTGTGTTAATAATGTTGTCTAAATTCTCATACTGTGTTGTTAATAATGTTGAAATTTTCTCATACTGTGTTATTTACATTGATATAATCACATGTAAAGAAAATGAATTTGTCTCTATTCAATAACCTTAATTTTAGAGTCACTTCCATAGAGGTATTTTACCTTTGTTCCTGGTTTCTCTTAAGGGTTTTGAGGGTTTTGACTTGCATGTGGAGTCTCCGTCTTGCATTCTTGTTTCACTCCAACACATTTAGGGTTTAGGGTTTTATTTTTTAACACACTTAGGGTTTAGGGTTTTCTGTAAATTGAGATTTTGATGTTTAAATAATTTTATCCACCACAGAGCCAAGGTATAACCACCACAGAGCCGAAGTATGTTAATAATGTTTTATATTTTGTACATGTTTTTGATTAATTTGATGACATTTTCTCATACTGTGTTAATAATGTTGTCTAAAGTCTCATACTGTGTTAATAATGTTGTTTGGATTCTCATACAGTGTTGTTATTAGTGTTGAAATTTTCTCATACTATGTTATTTACATTGATATATGAACATGTAAAGCGAATGAAGTTGTCTCTATTCAATAACCTTAATTTTACATTCACTTCCATAGAGTTATTTTACCTTTCTTACTAGTTTCTCTTAAGGGTTTTGAGGGCCTTGACTTGCATGTGAAGTCTTGGTCTTGCATTATTGTTTCAGTCCAACACATTTAGGGTTTAGAGTTTTATTTTTTAACACATTTAGGGTTTAGGGTTTTGTGCAAATTGAGATTTCGATTTTTAAATATTGTTATTCACCACAGGGTCGAAGTATAGCCACCACAAAGCTGAAGTATGTTAATAATGTTTTATATTATGTACATTTTTTCAATTAATTTAATGACATTTTCTCATGTTGTGTTAATAATATTGTCTAAATTTTCATACTTTGTTAATAATGTTGTCTAAATTCTCATAGCTTGTTATTAATAATGTTGACATTTTCTCATATTGTGTTATTTACATGGATATATTCACATGTTTTGACTTGCATGTGAAATCTCGGCCTTGCATTCTTGTTTCACTCCAACAAGGTATAACCACCTTTGTTCCTAGTTTCTCTTAAGGGTTTTGACTTGCATGTGAAGTCTCAGTCTTGCATTCATGTTTCATAGAGTCGAGGTATTAATTTTACAGTCACTTCCATAGAGGTATTTTACCTTATTTTTCTTTCACTTATGAATTCAATTTCTTTGTTCACACCCTTTGTTTTTAGTTACAAAAGCACTGAAATAGTTCCAAAATTTCTTCAAATGCTTTAGCGGATCTTCAGAAACAGGGAATCCCTTCTAGTCAGGCGATGAAAGGTTTTTAGGTATCATTAGTTTGCAGTTATGATTTTTATATTCCACTTCCTTTTAATCAATTAAGAGGTAGGATCATTCAATGAGGGTCATTCTCATTGCAAGACACAAATTTTTCAGAGTGGGGCAATGGGCCAAAATCGAAGTTGGAATTTGATGTCATAGACCTTTTTTGCTTATTAATTTAGTTTCTTTGTTCATAGTCTCCTCCATTATTGAGTGATTTTTATTGATGAATTTAGAAAGTGATTTTCATTCCACCAATATAATGATATAAGTTTGTTGGCCACTGATTTGATTAATTAGAATTTTTTAGCATTATTTGTTTTATCTGATTCCCTCACACAATTTCGTTATATAAGTGTGTCGATTTGCTCCCCGTGTTGATATCCTTATTATTTAACAGTATTATTAGTAGTTTTTTGTGTTCATTAAAGAGCATGTAATGTTCAAGAGATATTTTGTTTAGATGTAATAAAAATTGAAATTTTGATGTTTATATTCATATAATATTTTCAACAGAGAAAATGTTCATGGAGGGATTTTTGTTTCTTTTGTATTCTTGGAAAAATTTATCATAACTCTGTTATTAATCACTATTCAGAAAGATTATCACTGGCTTCTGTTGATGAATGTGGCTTTCCTTGTCACTTTAAGTAACAAAAATGATAGCACCAACTATCACTTGTTTTAATGGTGTCATTGATGATTGGGATTATACTTTGTAAGTGAGCAAGTTAGAAATGGCTTACACTGTCAATTTGCTAACTCCCAAGGAATACAAGATATATTTTAGTAGAAATTACAAATTTTTGGATACATACTAATAAAAAATTATGATATAGGCTACGGCAAGTGTTGTGTTATTTTAAATAATAAATTATAACTTCAACAGATTAACAAACTTGTAGCAATTAGAAATTGTTTGATACATACTAATTTGAAACTGTTTGTAGTTTCCCAAACGTCCATGGATGCTATCCTTAGTAAACCTATTTCATCCTTGCCAAAATCAAAGTGTGTTGTGGTTACAATAATTAAGTCATGCCACCCCTATGCTTTATGGCTTCCATTTCCTGCATTGCCCAAAATTGTTGAGTTGACTACCTGACCCAAGTACGGTGGACAGACAAAGATTGGATGATTAGGAGATGCCTGAATGTTTCCATATGATTGACTCCAATTTTCTCCATGTAGCCATGGTGGGACTGAATAGCCCAAGTCTCCACTTCTGTTACTAACCCCATCATTGACTTTAAGTGTCATATAAACACAAGGATTCAAACCTGCACTAGTAGGGGTATAAGAGGTGGGCCTAACCCCTTCCTGATATCTGGGGAATTGGATGTTAATTAGGTCTTGTAATGATGGTGTCTTCTTTTCAATGTGGTCCAGCGTGTTGGACATCAACCTATTTGCCTCAAACTGGCTTGAACCATGGTCTTCCCTACTTGTCACCCCTCCTCCTTTTTCCAACTCTTGCTAAACCTTTATTTCCTCTCTCTCTCTTGCCTTTCCAATTTATTTTGATGATCCTTTTATTCCCTCGATTTTTGTATTTCCAACCTTTCCTTTGCTCGAGAATATATTGTTGCAATCCCTGTAGCCCTCTTTTCATTGGCTAACTCCTTATTTCTATTTTTAACTTCCCGAATTTCATTATTTTTACATTCATACTCGAACATGAAATTCATATAATATTCATATGTGAGAAATTGTGAATTCCATAAAATACAATAATCTGGTGTTGAGTTCCTTCATGAGGCCTTCACTCTCTCTACTAGTAGCTTTAGGAATGCACCAAGTAATCTCTACTTTTTTTTTCCCCATGCTCCTCCAAACCTAACACTTGGATTTCATCCTCTGGAACAACTGATTGGCCCCTATTGTTGCCTTCTTCAGGTACTTCATGATGGATAGGCTCCTCTTCTAGTGATCTATTGTCCACAAAATAATGAACAAGTTCGATGTTCAACCCTGATGGTTCTGAAGGCATGTCCATGCTTTCCTCATTGGTGATAGATACATTATTTCCAGTGATATTCATCACAACCTTTGCCAACCATGATGGTGCACTTACTTCGGTTGGCATGGTCAATTTGTAATTGTCAGCTGCATCACATGGAATATCACATGCATAATTCATCAGTGGTTCTGTGGGTATGACAACCTCATTGATATTGTTAGTTGGTTCATGACTGAACTGTGTCTCACTAACATGCTCATCATTATCACCATAGAACAACCCTTCAGAAAGGGACATTATACCTTCAGCAATAGCTACATATTCTTGGGCACTGAAATGGTCTTGTCAGTTCTCTTCTTCTTAACCTTCCACTTCAAATTCTTTTCTACAACTGGTATAATGCATAAGAGCATAAAAATTAAGTGGCCATATACCAATCCTCCTAAATCCAGCCTTGATATTAGAAGGTTTGAGGGTCCTTTTAAATGCTTTACTTGCAAGCTCAGCTAGCTCAAACCTCTTTACTTCCACCCCTTGATTCTTCACCATCCATGAAGCTCGCTCGACCCTGAAATAGTACTTGAAACACCAAAAAACACTCACATCAAGGGGCTGCAATATGTGAGTGGTATGAGCCAACAATGTTAACAGGTCAATGCCCAATTTATTCACTTCCTCGATTTTCTGCGCATCCATGTGGCTTCCATGACCATCTAAAATCAGTAAGTACCTATTTTAAGGTGAGACACCACCCATTATAGAAGCAACAAAGTGGCAAAGCCAATTCAGGAACAGTTCCTTTGTCATCCATGCATGTGGATGTGCAGACATTCATGCACCTAGTTCACAATAATGCATATAATTTTTTAGTTGAGTTTTACCTTTAAATAGATAAAATCCTGGTATCGATGAACCAATTGCATTGACAGAGGCAATAATTATGATCCACTCACTACTCTTAGGCAATATGTTAGGCACATTTCTACTCCCTCTCTTGGTAATCACCCACATACCACAATTCCTTCCTTCTTGTAAGCCTATTTCATCACAGTTCCATATATGGTCTGGGGCATATGAGTGTTGGTCATATGTAGCAGAAAGAGTGTTATAGAACTTGGAAACAATTGAAAGGCGTAGATTTAAATCCATGTCTCTGTCAAGGCCCTCTGCTATATGTAACAAAAGGTCTTGATGCCTCTGTTTAAACCCACTCCACCATGACTTACCAGGAAAACCATCTTTAAAGGGGTTTGGCCTCCCTTGACAGATTTGAGCTATAGTGGATTTAAGTTGTATAAGATCTAACCCATGTCCCAATTGATCCATCTCCTTACACCACTCGACCACCTCATCCTCCTCCTCTTTAGTCATAACTGTAACAGACCCTCTACAATTTTTATTAGTCAACCCATTTATCCAATAATGTATGTTAGAGGCAGCAATACCATGTTTTTTTGCAAATTCACAGATTGAATATCCATTAAAATCAATGTCATCAATTTCATCGAGCATGCATTGCCTTGTCCAGCCTCTGATGGCACTAATTTTGTTTTTTGAACTTGCCCCTTGCACTGTGGTTGAAGGAGGCTCTGTGGCTGATGGTGGGCTAGATGATCTGCTACCACAAAGTCCTTTTCAACAACATTTGTTACACCAATTTTTGGACATCTAACCTGTTACTATTAGATGGACTAAAGTACACCATGTAAGACCAATTTTACCATAGTAAAATTGCTTTCACTATGAGAAATGACCTAATAACCCATAATTTATTTAGTTGTTTCTAGTCTAAACAGGAAACCCCATGAGGATTAATTAAATAAATCCTTATTTGTTTGTTTTTCCTCTAGGAATAATTAACTAAACCACTGTTTAATTAATACTCCTAGTGATATTTAACCCAAAATAGGAAAATTAATTAGATAAATAATTATTTATCTTATTATTTTCTAGGAATAATTATTTAAGTCATTATTTAATAATATTCCTTGTTAAAATTGACTAAATCATTTATAAATAATTTAATAAATCATTATTTGTTTAATTATTCCTTAATCACATTCTTAAAAATAAATAAATCATTTATTTATTTATTATTTCTAAATAAAATGATTTGACCAAATTTAAACTCATTTTCCTTCCAACAAAAATAATAAAATATTACATTAAACTTCGATCTAGATTTGGTTAGTAATATTTTAATTATGCACCAATATCTAGACTAACTCAATATTTTATAAATAGAAAGGTTTTACATGCATTCACTACCTTTTGTTACTTTTTTTATCACCTTTTGATCTATAGTTTTGGTCTAACTTTGATCCTACATCAATGTCATATTTTTTCTACTTTTGCTTGTGAGCTCCCTTTGAGTTCTATTTTGTCTGGATTTTTTGTACCATTAAGAGAGAGATATCTTGGATCTGAAGCGCTGAGGAAATACAAGAACCCATCCCATTGAGGGGGACTAGTAACATATTTTTGTGTTCCCTTCCCAGGTGTCATAATAAATATATATATATATATATATCTATATATATATATATATATATATATATATATATATATATATATTTGTGTCTTGTTTATTGGATGTATGCAGAAACTCTTGTTTACTTTCGTTGTTTAATGTCTTTAACTGCATAGATCTGGACTTTTGTAGAATTTATTCTAATCACCTACTGCAGATTTAAGGAAATTAACAACCACATTTGATGTTAGGGGTGTTTGTTATGCACAAATAAAGTGATTTTTTTTGTACGCTTGTGATTAGAATTCACACTAACAATTGGCAACTCCACAAGGGTTTTTAATTATGACCGCTGTCATTTTTCAGATCCCTGTATGACTAGATGCTTCAATCCCAAGGGTTTTTCTTAAGCTTCTTATTTTCAATTCCTTGATGTTGTTTTAAACCATTTTTACCCTAAAATAGTAAAGATTATAACTTTTGTGTGTTTTTGGGCCTTTTGCGTAGGTAACAAGTATCAGTTGCAACAAAGACGACACTTTTTTCTGAAACTTTCTCCCGAGATAATCGAAAGTGCATGTCGCACTTTTTGGCCCAAAACCTGTGACCTCAGCACTCAAGTAGCGGATAACTGCCCAAAAAATATGACCTTAGTGAAAACTACGTCAGAACCTGCAACCTGTACTTTTTTGTGGGATTTTTTCTGTGATTTTCAGGGTTTGTCTGGGTCATTGTTGAGGGTTGTCTGACCTCTGTCTTTACGCATCTTGGACCTGTACTTGCTTATTTTTACTCTTCGAAGTAGGAACCAAGCCCCTTAGGGCTTCAGTATGCTTCCACCTTTTTAGGAGGAGTTTAGCTGAAGGAGGTCTTCTGAGATTTCAATGTTTTTCAGCGTTTTTTAGATCTGGACCTGCACTTTTCAGATCCATTTTTGATCGGTTCATTGTCCATCCAAAACACCTCTTTTCATTTTTATTTGTTCCTCCCTTTATGGGTCCCATACATTTCCCTTTAGTTTGTATCCTTTCACCACCTCTTTTTCAGCATTTTTCCCTTTGGTTTCTTATTCTTTTCTACACCTCTTTTCAGCAGATCTGACCTTCAGATCGCTGTCCCTTTTGACCTTAGATCTATTGGCCATATTGTGTGTTTTGAGTAGATTTCTCCCACCCTTAGACTAGTTGTTAGGAAGACCTCCTTTTTGGGTTTAAATTTATGCATATTTAGCTGTTTATTTTACTGTCGCTTTCAGTTTTTTATTTACTGTAGCTTTCAATTTTATTTATAGTTATACAAAATATTTTTCCTTTTCTCTATACACATGTCTACCATTAATTAGAATTAACACACGTGTCACACACACACACACCTAAAGCGAAGAGAGCCTGGTTTGCCTCTCTTCCTTATTGGGTTCTGTGTATCTTTTCCATAATTGAGCCCCCAAGGCATTTATCCCGAAGACTCCGAGGCCTTCATCCTTAGTTTCCATTAGGAAGACTTACGCCACCGCGTAGGGTCCGAGTTAGTCCTCTGTAGAGCCCCCATTCCGACTCTAATTTTGGGTCATATGGTTCTCCATATGTTTCTATCCCCAGTTCTCCTCCACCTCACACCTTCATCATGTCTAGTGCAGGACCTACCACTAGTTGTGGCCCCGACTCTAATGCTGGATCCGCTACTAGTGGAGTCGAAGCAAGAATGGTCTCGGCTACTCCCTTGCTTCCTTATATGGAAAGCCTAAGACTTCCAAAGTTCAGCCAGTTGATTAATGACCCTATACACCATGATCCAGATTCGCCTTCTATGCCAACTAAGCTTCCTTCAAACATCCCTAAATTTGAAGTAAATGTTGGAGAGGATCCTACCAACCATGTTCGTTATTTCCATATGTGGTGTTCTTCCAACTCTATCATTGATTACTTTATGTGTCTTTGGTTATTCCAGCATACGCTTACTGGAGAAGCTTCCAAGTGGCATGTCGACCAAGTTTTTGCCTCTCATGCTACTTTTGCGACCCTTGAAAAGGCGTTTTTGTCCTACTTCCAACTTCCCCTTCGCTACGACATTGGTACCAAAATTTTGACCACTTTCCATCAAACTTCTGCCACCCACCTATCTGAACATGTTCAAGAATGGCACAGAAGTAAGAGCCTATGTCGAGCCCCTAGTTTCGAAAACCATGTCTACATGGACTGGTTTCTCAGATCCCTTTTCCCCTCTATTGGTAAATATGTCGCATCCCACTTGACTTAGACTGAGGAAGAAGCCCTTCAAATTGCATTGAAATATGACTTGATCAACGCACACTCTGGTTATGTTTATACCATCTTACCTGATCTCCCTAGATTTGATGGTGCCAATGCACTAGGGGCATTTCATGCCACCGATGGTATCATTGTATCCCTTTGACATCTGTACACTCATCCTCCTATGAGTTATTGTTAAGTCCCTATATTAATAGTATAGCCCTTTATTATGTTAGTGTAGCCCTCCTTATTGTTATTATTGTACCCCTGTAACCCCCATATTGTTATTATTGTGCCCTTACATTATTATTGTTAGGTCGGCTAGGATTATATTGTGGCCCCATGGACTCCTATATATAGAAGGAGGTTTTGTTCATTTGTATCATCCAAGAATTGTGCATTTATGTAATGCATTGGAGGTTTCCCCCTCGAAGTGGCTTATTTATAAGGCGTTGATATCTCTTTTCTTCTATTTTTGAAGCTGGTTACACAACATTTGGTATGAGAGCCTTTGGATTCTAGGGTTTCGCTGCTCCAAACAGGTCATCGTAGCATTTTCGCTATAACGTTTTTTATACGAAGTTTCAGAAGCTGAAATTTTTAAGGTGCAAAGCTGAAATCTCGAGGAAGCTTTTGTAAAAATTTCAGAGCTTGGTTCGCAATATTTTCGGAGATATGATCTGTGGAAGTCAGGTCTTTTTTCAGGCTCCTAAACAGGTCATCGTGGAATTTGCGCTATAAATTTGTTTCTACGAAGGTTCAGAATCGGAAATTCATATGGTGCGAAGCTGAAATCCTGAGGAAAGTCTTCAAAAAATTTCAGATCTTGGTTCGAAATTGTTTTGGAGATATGATCTATGGAAGGTAGTGCTTTTTCAGGGTCCTGAATTGCATCTCAAAGAGGTGATCGTGGGAAAAGTTCAATAACTCTCTCTCTGGGCATCGGATTGGAGTGCCGTAAAAAGTGGTCATAAGTACACAGACTGTAGTTTCGTGGCTATCAATTTTAGAGACAAAGGAAAAAACAGTGACACGTGGCAGGTCGTACAAGTTCGCTCTACTGAACCAGTCCATAATTAGGTCATTGTGGGAGATTGGACACAACTTTGTCTTGGAGAATCCAAATTAGATCAGACCTGTGGCATTTGAAAGAAGCTTCAAAGGGCTACTACAGATATGAATTCCAGATATTTAATATTTTCAATTACAGAGATAATTCAATTTTAATATCGAGCTCCTCAAAGCAAGAAAAAGGTGTGTATTGTTTTTTTCCGAATTGCATAAGTCTTGTTTGAAGAATCAAATTGAATTGATTCCAAGGGAATATTGGAGAATTTTTGTCAGTAATGGGTTCTATTGTGCCTCCAAAAAATAATTCCATACCCATTAAGCCCTCAGAAAGCTATACTATGACGCATGAGGAGGAAGAATTGCAATATGAGATATCAAAATTACGGTACCAAGTGCAACAAATTTCGTCCTTTTGAAGAGCAACCGAACACAAGAGCAACCGAACATGAAATAGATGGTTTAAAAGCGAGAAATGGAGAAAATTTGGATGGTTTGAAGGATCAAATAAAAGCAAATATGGAAGAATAATTAATGGAAGATCATGAACATCAACAACAAGTTATCCAACTCTCAAAGGATAACCTAACTTTGGTTCAAAATCTAATGAAACAACGGGAAGATCAACATCACATCAAAAGAAGTTCTGAAGTAGTCACAAAAAAGAACTCAACAAGTACAATCAATTTCAGAGTATCTCAGCAAGTGGAAGAACTTTCCTGTAGAAGATTCCACATGGGAGGATGAGAATTTTATACAGAAGCATCAAGAAATAATCAAGCGTTGAGGACAACACTTGTTTGAAGGAGAAGGGCATGTTAAGTCCCTATATTAATAGTGTAGTCCCTTATTATGTTAGTGTAACCCCCCTTATTTTTATTGTTGTACCCCTGTAACCCCCATATTGTTATTATTGTGCCCTTACATTATTATTGTTAGGTCGGCTAGGATTACATTGTGGCCCCATGGACTCCTATATATAGAAGGAGGTTTTGTTCATTTGTATCATCCAAGAATTGTGCATTTATGTAATGTATTGGAGGTTTCCCCCTCAAAGTGGCTTATTTCTAAGGCGTTGATATCTCTTTTCTTCTATTTTTGAAGCTGGTTACACAACAGTTATGGTTTCCCTTAGGCAGGGGCCAGCTCCTATAGCACTTTTTCCCCTCCCGGAAACATGTATCCAGGACAGGGCATGCCTCACACCCTTTCCCAACCGCATCCTCTAATGCCAAGGCCTGATTTTCCCAACCTATTTACCCCAATGTTTCTCAACCTCCGTACTATCCGTATCCGCAGCCTGATGCTCCAGCTCCTCCAGCACAAGCACCTCCACCTCCCATGCCTTCTTAAGATCTATAGCAGTAGCCAGCCCCCCTAGATTCAAGTGTATGTGTAGAAAAGTGCGACTAATCGTCCCAATTCCAAAAAGAAGAGGAAAGGCAACCATAACCAACCCACTCTAGGTAATCCAGGAAACAATCCCCAAGGGAATACCCCTAACACTAAAACCAAACAACAGGGGACTCAACCCAAGCAGGATGGGCCTCTTCGCATGAATAAGCCTTGTTCTGTTTGCAGTGTCCATGGTCATTATACCCATGATTGTCCCCTTTCACCTCAGATGCGTCAAATGTGGGAAGATCAAGCAGCATCTCGAGCACAACAAGCCTCTTCTTCGGTTCCTCCTAATGGTGCGCCCATCCAGCCGACTGTGTTTACCAATCCTTCCCCCTAACAAGGATATTTGGTTGCCCAACCCCTTGAAGGTCAAGTGGCCACTCAACCTCCTCCATTTGGTAACTCTAATTACTAGATCCTCATGATGAACTCTGACCAGGCTAATACCATCAATCTCAACCTTCAGAATCAGTCGCGCCAGTGCACCAAGCCTCCCGCTACATCCACAATTGAGCCCCAGCCTTCAGGTCCCACAGAGCCAATTTCGACAGCTAATGGTCCATTACAGATCCTTCAACCTAAGTCAGAGGTACATACCAATATCCCCAATGGACTATTATGTCGAAACGCTGCTTCCGATAAATCCGCCCACACTTACAGTATAGTAGATGACTTAGTGCATTCCCCTATCGACATGTCAACACTGGAAGTCCTCCAGTGATGCCCTTCACAGTGAAAAGCTCTACTAACTACAATGGGAGATATGGATCCTTCAGATGATCATTTGATTATCTTCGATGTTGACAAGTCAGAGCACCCACCCTTTCCTACATCTGTCATCTTCCAAATTCCTGTCAAGATTTGGAATGCCAACATCTCCTAGTGTATCATTGATGAGGGGGCATCGACCTACGTGATGTCCGCTTCTATTTGAAAACAGCTCGGATCAGCCGAGGTAGCCCCTTCCACTATCAACCTCTGTGCGTGGGATGGCCACTCTTCCCAGCCCCTTGGAATGTTCCACAATTTTCCTATTACTCTTGCGGGAAAAACTATTTGTGTTGACGTTGAAATCATTGATGCCCCCTTAGGCTACAACATTCTATTGGGTCGTAGCTACACTTATGCGATTTATGTTGTCCCATCGGCGATTCACTGTAAGATTTTTTTTCCTCACAATGGAAATATCGTTACTATCGATCAGCTGACATATTATGAATCGAAGTCCCATACCTCTCCAAAGTCCATTATTTCTTCGGTGGCCAATAAAAAATCAGTTGAACCTCCGACCAGTGCCTCACCCAGAGTCTATAAATATTCCTCTTTTCTTGGTTCATTCCCTGGACTCCCACCTCCTATCTCTGACCCTAGTACGTTGGATGTTTGCATGATTAAATCGTCTCGGTCTGACCTTAAAACGGTCTGCTTCCACTAGTCAGCAGCCTCACCCTTTGCAACCTGCTCCTCATACTTTGACTCAGCCTTTGGGACCTCCTCCCTAAGTCACTTCATCTATAGCTAGTGTCCATGATCCTATTTATCTTCCTGGAACAATTCCCCCTAACCTGAACCATATGGGAGTTGTTTTTCCTAGTCGTTACCCCTCCGGTCAGATACCATTTCTTGCTCCCCCTCATGGAGCATTTTCGGTACTTGTTATGGCTACCTTGACCCTTCCCAACATGACCCTCGGGATCCCAATCTGGTACATTCATCCCCTTGCCAATACCCCGCCTGGTCAGCTTAAACCTTACACTGCTTTGAACCCAGTCCAACTAGTCGCCATGACCCCTCCCTTTTCTTTTGTGCCTCATCCACCTCAACATGAACCTACTCCTGTTATGAAAGCCTCAAGTGAGGGGGGAAAAGCCCACAAAAAGGCACCTAAGGAAAACGCTTCCCAAAAAACACTTGCTCCTCCTAAGCCTCCAAAGCGTACACCTATGTGCACTTTGTGTGATGTTGACATTCATGCTACCCATCATTGTCTTGAACTTCCTCGTATCAAACCCATGGTCAGTGTCACATTTCCCGAGTTAGATGTCCCAGAATTTCATGTTACTTTATCGACTTTAGCCAAGAAAATCAAGACTGTGAACACAAACCACCCTTGTGTATTGTGTGATCTCCATGGCCACTATACTCACTTCTATCCCCACCTCATAGACTACCACACCTCCTTGGAAGTGGTTTGCCAATACAAGGCCGAGCGCAACGAGTTTTCCTCTCCCTTACTTGCGCATTATGCTTCAGAAAAACTAGAGGACAAATCCACTCCAATTGCAATTCCCCCTCCTGATGTTGAGATGACAGAGCGTTCGACTACTATCCTGTACCTGTCATCATCTATGAGATCCATGGTGGAAGACCCCTCTTGGGATGTTTCTCCTGACCTCCCTTCAATGATCACCTTGGGCTCAACATCAGTGGATCCTTCATCTACATTTTCTTCTATCACTCTCCGTGACAATGCACATGCGAACCTCATTTCTCATGAAGATGAATCAAGTAGCTTCGCTGCATCACGTGGTATTTCTTCCACTAGTCACCCCATCTTCTATTGTGATGACGACATTATGGAAGCATTTTCCACCCCTGTCTTTATCTATCCCCCTTTACATCTAACCCATACATTCGAACCATATACACCCAGTGTGGCCATTACATTGACACCTAATGTTTGGGTAAGAGGGCACCCATATTTGAGAGTCCAAGAGAAGCAATTCTCCACCACCCTCCTAGTGCATCTTATAGTGTCGACTCTAGTACCATTATTCTTCCCATTTAGAAGAACCTCTAGAGTTTCATATCACTTCAAATCACTCTAGGGATGATCAAATTCATCATTCCTTCATCTTACATCAACGACCCCGTCTCTTAGAAAATGCTTTTGACCAACCTCTATATTTTCTCAGAAAACACCAGTTCATTATTTCCAAATCCACTCTTTAGGATAGTGAAACCATGTATGAGAACCCAAAACCTTAGTCCATTTTCTTCTTATATTCCGTACCAAAAGAGATTGGCAATCCTCCATTCCCTTTCTCGAACTGCATCTATCCATTCTTCCTATAGAAGATAACCATAACATAAAAAAATGGTGAACCACATCATAAAAATGTGTTTAGATTCCACTTTTCTAAATACATTTGGCATGACCATAACATTCTTGGAGGCACCTAGGCCCCTATACCTTCTCCTCACCTTCTTGAGGATTTAGTGCCTATGATACTGACGGCTTGAATCCATTATTTCAGCAATTGGAACACCATGGCGCTCCACAAAATCCTCTAGCTTGGGGCATCATTAACACCTTTGAATACCAGATTACTCCCCTCAATCACATATGATTGGGGGCAATATCCAATGCTTGGGGGCATGATGACACCCCTGGGAATATTCTCATATGCTCACCATAAATCTCAGCCTAGACCCCATCAATCTCGGTATGGTCGATTGTCCTCCCATTCCTTTGATAGTTGGACCTACCATCCTCTCTGGCGAGCCATATATCATAGATATTTGATACCCTATCTTAAAATATTCTACTTTGTGTGATACCATACTTACCACTTGGTTCCTCTGTTTGACTTTGTGGGCGGGGATGATTCTAGAACTTCTCTAGAATTTCATTCTCGTATGCTTTTCTTACCTTGATTCTTCACCACGAACAACCTTCCAAGAAGCATTAAGGCCACCATTAGACAAGTAAGGTCACCGACCTGAAAATCGCAGATCTCAATTCCAACAGTTGATTTGTTTGCTATGATCACTGCGAGATTTATGTCCTTCTCCTTCTCTCCACATTCACCACAACTACACTTGCAAATGAATGAGGAAAATTTCCTTATTAAAAGAAAACCCCAATTTATATTTCTCAAATTGCGACCAAATAATAGATTAGTTTGACAAACCATCAACAACATTTTAAAGCTCTCACCGACCACTCAAATGGGTATCCTTTCATTTTTGGTGATTTGGTCCTTCACCAAGAATCATTTTTTCCAAGAAGGGTCACTTCACTACTTCTCAAAATCAAATTTGTTCACTTGTGACACTTGTACTTAGGGCACCACTTTGCCTTCATACATGTCGATGCCCACGACATTTTTCATCATGAGTAACCATCTTGTACTCATGTTTTTATGGTCCCCACCGGACCTCTTCTATGTGGCAGCATCATCGGTTCACCCTTGTTTAGAGCATCTGAGTTGAGTCATCATTGCATCCATGGAATCTGTCTTGAATTCCATTTGTTTCCCATCACAGTATTCCATACTTTATTGCTTTGTACCTCTCTAGTGTGGCACATTTTGGTCCTCAGTCATACTGTCCCCTATCCCCTCTAGAGTTGAGTCAGTAGCTGCCAGGTCATCCATGCCCTTTATGCTCTAACAAGGGAAGTCGTCAACCTGCTACTCAGTACCCCCCATTCCACCATCATCCCTAGTGTCAGTATATTAGTTGCTTTGCTATTATCCCTTGTGCCTTAGTTGAAGATTCCCTATTGCCTCCCCTATAGCGGACCTCCTTCTATCAACATCAACTTAATCATTCCAAACGATAGGTCTAGAGGGCAATGTACCTTGGTTCCAGCTTCCACTCTTGTTTAGTGCCTCAGATCGGGCCCTTTAACTTGATTTTTTATCAGTTCCAGCTCCTATGGCATGATTGAGATATGTATACTTGATGGTTCAGTGATGCAACAGATTGTACTAGCGATTCCAGGGTGCGTGTGAGATGTTTTCAGACCTCATGAGGGGGTGGCCCTCTAGATAGCCCCCCACATGCCTGGATGACCTCTTTCCTATAGCCATGGATGCAGCTCTACAGATTTGATGTTTCCGACCTCAGCCTCTTGCAGCGCCTTTTTAGTTTGCATGTATCATTCATATTTTTAGAGCCCATTCCTATTTTACAAGGCCTCTTTGGTTGTAATTATATCTCATGTACTCAGATATTATTGTATAAGTCCTGGATGTTTTCCCAGGCATATTATATATGCTAGATCCATTATGTTTTTTTTCTGGCCTATGTTTATGCCAACATGTACTATATAGGTCACTCTCATGTTTGTTGGGCGCACCATTATTATTTGTACTTCGTTATCTCGGTGGGCATAGGTGTGCCTCCCCCACCTCATTCAGATTAGGTACCCACTCATAAAAGGGAATTGTCACACCTGTAAGTCTCACCTCCTCAGGGTCTTGTCCTCTCTTTCTTTAGTCCATCTTATATTTATCTCCCTCTGCCTCCCCTTCGGTGTCTAGTGATAGAGTTCTTACAATGTACTTCGATCATACGATTAGCTCCTAATGCTCGCACGTTGGGGGGAAATATGTTACACTAATTTTTGGCCATCTAACCTTTTACTATTAGATGAACTAAAGTACACCATGTACGACCAATTTTACAATATTAAAATTGTTTTCACTGTAAGAAATAACTTAATAACCTATAGTTTATTAAGTTGTTTCTTGTCTAAACAAGAAAACCCATGAGGAATAATTAAATAAATCCTTATTTGTATTATTTTATTCTATGGATAATTAACTAAACCACTGTTTAATTAATACTCTTGGTCATATTTAACCCAAAACAGGAAAATTAATTAGACAAATCATTATTTATCTTATTATTTTCTAGGAATAATTATTTAAAGCATTATTTAATAATATTCCTTGTTAAATTTGAATAAATCATTTATAATAATTGAATAAATCGTTATTTATTTAATTATTCCTTAACCACATTCTCAAAAATAAATAAATCATTTATTTATTTATTATCTCTAAATAATGAGGTTTGACCAAATTTAAATCCCTTTTCCCTCCAAAAAAAATAATAAAATATTCCATAAAAGTTGGATCTAGATTTGGTTAATAATATTTTAATTCTACACCAATATCTAGACTAACTCAATATTTTGTTATAAATAGAAGAATTTTTCATTCATTCATTACCTTTTGTTACCTTTTTTATCAGATATCGATCTATACTTTTGGTCTGACTTTGATCCTCCATCGTTGTCATACTTTTTCTACTTTTTCTTGTGAACTCCCTTTGAGTTCTATTTTGTCTGGGTTTTTTGCACCATCAAGAGAGAGAGACCTTGGACCTGAAGCACTGAGGACATACAAGAATCCATCCCATTGAGGGGGACTGGTAACATATTTATGTATTCCCTTTCGAGGTGTCACCATACAAAAAATTCTTTATAAATTCTTGTCTTGTCTATTGGATGTATGGGGAAACTCTTGTTTATTTTCGTTGTCTAATGTCTTTAATTGCAGAGATCTAGATTTTTGTAGAATTTATTCCGATAACCTACTGCAGATATAAGGAAATGGACAACCACATTTGATGTTAGGATTGTTTGTCATTCATAGCTAAAGTAAGCTTTTTTTATATGCTTGCGACTATAATTCACTCTAACAACATTGTCGGGAGCATTGGGAGCATTGACATCTTCATCTGATGAACTGTTCCACAAATGGGCCCCCCTTGTCCCTCGCCTCCTATTACTTATCCAATATGCAATAGAAACTCTTGGCATGGCTCCAACAACCTGCAGATTTACCACAAAATTCTGATTTAAAATCGTATTCGAGTACAAGATGAGTAAGAAATTTGATAAGTATTACAACACAACTATATAGAGTAAACTATATTTATGTATGAATTCCAATATTAGTATGAGAAAGATAAATAATACCTATTGATTGTTAACAACATGAAATCTTTTATTTTTTTGTTGTGAACTCTTGCATTTGTGTAGGCAACTTGGTATTTTACTCAAAAGAGTTCAAGTTGGATCTAAGTGTATAATATGTTATTAAAAAGTATTTTATCTTAATGATAAAACCAAACTTAGTAATCCATTCATATCAATGAAGAATTTTGTGAATTAATTGACATTGAAGTGGAACAGGCCTGGTTTACCTAAACAGTTGAATTTGCATTACATTGTTACTTTGAATTATTGAATGATTTTCAGTATATTGTATTTCAATTATGTATGACTTCTAATATCAGCATGAGAAAGAAAAGTGATACCTATTGACTATTAACAACATCGCTGTAAGCTAACATGGCTGTAAGCAACATGGTTGTAAGCTAACATGGTTGTAAGCAACATGGATGTAAGTTAGCGTGGCATCTTCTATTGTTAACATGGCTCTAAGAAACATACTTTTTGGCTTCATTAAGACAAGTTTGGTGACTTTGTTAAATTCCATCTATTGGGGGCAAGGGTTGAATAGAGGTATTGACTTGGCAAGAAAAACTAGGACATTTTATAGGACATTCATAGTTTCTGGTTAAGTTCATATTGAAGCATTTTGTACTGGTGTAGAGGTATTGACAAACAAGATATTCATAGTTTCTGGTTAACTGTATGCAAGTTTCAAGATGAATTCCTTTCATGTCCAAACAGTCCCAAGCAAATTCACCATATTATTTTTGAATAATTTCTACCACCTATTGTTGTTGTTCTGTACTTAAGTATGTACCTATGTAGAGTATTTTTCCAGGGATAATTTCAACAATTTGAGCACACAGTTCCTTGTTTCCACCTATGGCTGCAATAGTGAATGATGCAAAAATAGCAAGATAGAAGGTTTCTTGAAAATTAGGACTAAACGCATAATTGTAACCACGAAAAGAAACATGGTATTCAATGAATCTTATGTTAGATAAAAAAATTTGCAAGACATGATATTTTGTTTGCTCTTGATATACCCTTCATTTTTCTAAGGTTAACAGAGGGAGCATACATTCGTCCTCTCCATAATGGTTCTCCAACCAAAGGGGGACTTCATTTACTAGTTGAGTCGGTGGAAAAATTTCTGATTTTTGGATATGAGATCCATTAGAGATGGTCATTTCTCCATTCTTGCAACCAATGACAACATGAACAGTAGCTAAACAGGGTCAACATAAAACTATTGGGTGCCTGAGTTTAGTGGTTTTTGGGGATATTACTATGATATCTAAATGGATTCCCTATTGACTGTTGGTGGTGCTTCTTAAACTCTTGGTGCTCGAACCATTGCTCTTGCATTTGTTATTGATTTAGGTTATACTGATGAAAGGTAAAGCTATGTTTGGCGGCCATGGTTTCCAATGATTGGCTATCAAATGCTCGTATGGAAATGAACACTGTATATCTTTGGCTATATGATTGGTTGGCAAAGTCCACCTCCAGTCAATGACACTGGCTATCGACCTTAGCCTTAGCTGATGTCAATAAGCTCTAGATACACTTTGGACATGGACTTACCTACCTAGTGTGTATATTCTTAGAAAATATGTGTTAATGTTTCCTGTTTGTTTAGAACAAAATAGATACAAAAATTTATTCTATATGGCTAAGCCTGTGATCCAACTAGTTGAGTTCAACTTGCTCTTAGCTTGAGCTAAGTAGCAATTCAAAAGCAGTAGTTAAGAAGGAAGTTATAGTGAAATTGAAATGAGACTTCTAATTAGTTGTATTTCCACTCTTGCAATCTCTCTAACTCCTATGTAGTTATTAGCTTTCCATTGTTATAACAAGGACTATGCTTTAATTAGAAAGCTATATCTATTTGAAGTTAAGAACTAAAGATAGACTCGAGAATGGAATAACTCTAGTCGTAGTCCCATGCCTTAAGGTAAGTAACATTTTGTCTTAGAGTTCAAGCTTTAGTTCAGAAATAACTACCTCAACAATAAGTACTATTAGCTTTCGAGTAGAACTACTAGCTTTAGTCTATAACTTAGAATATTAGACTATTAGCTCTAAGAACTACTAGCGAGTATTAATGGGTCTCTCCATAAGAGTGAGACCTTATAAGGATGTTACATAGTCAATCAAAGCTAATGAACATAGTAGTAAGCTTTCCAGATAACATAAACACTACTAACATCTGGTTTCTACACTATTCACATAAGAAAGGTGATAGAATATGATGATAAGTATAAGCATTTCCCTAATCAGGACATAGGTCGTGTCTTAGTAAGCTAATTTGAATACTTGTAGCTTCTTTAATCTACATGAATTTCTTATAAACATAACTTTCATTACTAGTGTTCACTATCATAACTCAAGCTTGTAAACAATAGAAAGCCCTATACTGTTTCTAGCTTTCTATTGTATGGTTGTGGGATTTCCTTGATTGATTTGTCTAGGCTGTGAGGATAGAAGCCATAAAGTTACTGAACTAAGCTCCAATAAGCAGGTACTAGCAAGTATATGATCTATAACTTATAAACTTAACACGGTTTCTCAAGTAAAATAATGATAAAGTATTCAATATAATAGCATTATTCAACAACAAAAAAAAACTTGTATGTCTCCAACAAACGATGAAGATAATGAATGCAACACCGTGCACACACTCTGTTTGGAATGTAACACTGAGCACACACATTGTCTGTATGTCTCCAGCAACTTATGAGTATAATGAATGTAACACTGTCTGAACACTTCGATTGTATGTCTGCAAAATGAATTGAACATTGTCTAAAAATGATTCTATGCCTACAAAATGAATGGAACACTGTCTAAAAACTTTGATTTTATGTGAAAACTCTGATTTTATGTTAGCAACAACTGATGAGTATAATGAATGCTTCAAATGCAGTAAGGGTTGATGTTTTATAGTTTTATGATCTAGAATTTAATTGTTAGGGAAGATTTGCATGGATTTCCATCTCCCAAATTCAAATTTGTGTTGTGGATTGATTTGCACATGATCCAATGGCTGATAAGCTTTCATGGTTGATCCTTGTGCTTTCTTGTGCTTTCATGAATTTAATTCCTGAAGTGAAATGCTTTCCTAAATTTAATTCCTGAATTGAAAGGGTTGTTGTGTTTAATTCTTGAATTGAAAGGTTGGGTGAACTATTTCTTGAATTGAATGGTATCATTTAATGTCTTCAATAGATTGAATGGTTAAACAAACATGTACATATGGCTGACAGAAATTTCACCTATTCTTGTGCAAGTGTTACCCAACAATGGGATGTGCTGCCACAATGAAAAATCAATGGGTGACTGTTTGATGGGATAGTTGTACTTTTGGATGGAGAGGATTGTAATGTTTTGTAGTGCATGTTGACTTAGTTGGTAATTCAGAACTAGAGGTACTTGAGACAATACATCTTGTCAACTTGTGATGTTAAGGCTTGGTGTATGAAAGTTGTTAGTCCCATCAAAATTTGGGCCCATTTTGAACAAATTTATATAACTTATATAAACTTAATATAAGGTATTTATGTGCATATTTTAGTGAGTTTATGATTTTTGTTTGATGGATGTGTGGGACTAGTACTATAACTACCACTGGTCCTTGTACAACAATAAAAGCCTCTCCCCTAGAGCGTGTTTGAATAGTTTTTTTGATGGCGGAAATAGATTCAAGACAATCAAAAATTTCTTGGGCTTCCAAAATCTAGAAATTTAACAATTATAAACGAGATTTTCAAAAACAATTGTGAGATTTTGTCATAATTTTACAAGAATTTTCATTATTTCCAAACTGTTTTGTAAATTATTTAAAAGGCTGGAGATTAAATGTACCCATGTAAAAATAGAGTTTGCATCAAATGTTGTTAAAATAAATTAATTTATATTTACATAAAATTATTAGAATAATAAGTATTTAATTTTATTATGTGATTGAATTATTTTATCACTAAACAAAATATTTAAATATGAACGTTTCGCAATTTTAAGATCAGTTTGCATTATTTTATCATAAACTGTTGACGGCCACTAACATTTTTAACTCTATTATGATAGGAAAATTACCTTGTGGCAGGTAATTCTATGATAAAATTCCATCCCAGAAAATAATGATTAACATTTACTCAGTTTGGAAAATAATTTATTGAATTTAAAAATGCAAAGATTTACTTTAATTTTTATGAAAGTATCGAAAATAAATGTTGTGTTTGAGAAACATTTCAAAAATTACCACCAAACACATCTCAAAAATACACGACCCATTGCCTCGTGGGTCCTCTGCAATTTCCAACTCCGTGTACACGTACCTTCGACGCCACTGGCGTGTATAAACGAACTTTACATATCCATATTCATTTAAAATGATATCCAAGTACAATAACTATAAATTATAATTTATAAATATTATACAATAACTATGAAATGATTTGAAAGCCGTAAAGATCGGGCATTATGAAAGCTGCGTTTGATGGCGGAGTTACGGCTAACACGTTTTCCGCCTTATATCTCGGCCAACAAAGCGTGTGTCTTGTTTCACCTTTCCGAGTCAGCACGGACGGGAAAGAAGGCATGTTCTTCAACTTTGAGTTGTCTCTGCAACAACGACACCGATGATCCTCTCACCATCACTTGGTGATGCAGCCTAAATGACACCATCTTTCCTATTTGCCTATAACTACAATTACATTATCCACTATCCACGGAGAACTTCAAAACCAAAGATTTCTCGTTCATCTCGCTGTGGAGTTACCAATTTTGTGATCATCAATAGACGATCTTTCTATCAGCAGCGTACATTTGATCATGTAACATTTGATTTTATTTTGGTTTGATCTTCACTCAATCCACACCATTCCGTATTCATAAACCAACACCTACCGCATTAAAACATACACCAACTAACCATTTTGATTTGAATTGAGTTTGCAGCCAGCAGCATCATTCCGGGGCAGCGAGCATGAGCTGCGAAGGGTGAAGGCAATCCACCAGAGGAATGTGATGTCACCTTCCTCCGGACCAATGAAAAGAGTTCCGTAGAGTAAAAGAAACCTGCGTTGGGAAAGTATTACAACCCCACATAATGTTTGTGAAATGTTTTGATTTAATTTTTGTTTTCCGCATTATGATTTTAAAGTTTTAAGTTTGGGGAAATGTTTTTTTTTTTTTTTTTTGTCAATTTGGTAGTACTTTGCTATTTTGTATTTATATTCTTAAAGAAGGTTACAATAGATAGTGCTTTGGTGACCTCAACTTGCCCTGAGGAAACTAGGTTTATTGGCCACTTTAATGCATTAAAAGTCATCGAAAATTGAAAATGTTTCATTCTTCTACTTGCCGCATTGGCTATTTCACTATTTAAACTATTTACGAAGTAACAACTTGAAACCAAAGCCCTATCCAAAAAAACACTATGCATATACAAAATTAAATTGGAATCCTATCCATTCGATGACTCTATTGGAGTAGGGTCCTTTGCTGTAGAACCTGACATCTCTGCTGGCTGTCGCTGTTAGATCTGCGTCTCAATTCGTCCAACACGGTCTTTAATTCTCCCCATACGGTCTGTTGCTTGGTACTGAGTCACCTTGATATGTTGAATCTGAATATCAATGTCCTGTAGTAATTCCAACATTTTTGGTTCTTGATTCTCGCTGTATGGATGAATACTCTGGATAGCCTTAGCTAAAAGACACTTCATAATCCAATAAGTATGGACTGTTTGATTGAACAATGAACGCTGACCTCTAGTGTTCCCAAGATCTGAAACGAAGTCCAGAATTTCTGCCTCTACTTCAGTGTCTTCCTCATTGCTCTAGGTTTCTCTTTCCCAACCATGAATTTCCTTCCTAACTTGAGACGAATTTCCAAGGGAATATATTGACGAGAGATTCAGTAGGACCTCTTGCTTTGTCTTCCTGCCTCTTTTCCTATTCTCAGCTTCAGGTCTTATCTTCTGCTTCCATTTTTCTTTAATTTGAGTCACTGTTTGTCTCGTTTTCCTCTTACCCATTGTGTTGAATTGATGAATTTTGAGACTTAACTCTGGATTAAGAAAATAAGAAAAAGGTATAACAATTAAACTTCCTATCTTGTGACCAACGACTTCATATGGACATTTATGATGCTCCTCTTGACTTAACAGATGCAGAAGATTAAAAATGATATCGGCCCTGGCAATAGCATGGATATAAAGTGAAACCCAGAAATGACACAGAGTCGCGTTAATAAGAAAAGGTCAGCAAACGGCAGAGCCAAGTTTATGTGAAAGGAAAATTTTCAAATTAAGACCCTGAACTACTATAAAACCGAGATGGAAAAACAAGGTAGAATCTAGACAGTCCCGCAGTAGAATACCCCGCCTCCTATCAACACTTGCTTTCATAAAATGACAGGACCAGAGATCATAGAAAAGGCCAATACTAAACATCGTATCCTGCCTCCTACTGAGTGAATCAATAAAAGATGCATGAAAATAAAATAAAGACCCCAACCCATAGGCCCGCATAAAAACACGATTTTCCTTTCTTCCGCTTCCGAACTCCAAATAAACGGGGAAGAAACCAACAGAGCAAACATGATAACTCATAACCAGACGACAATAACACTTCACAGAAAAGCCAAAATAGTAAACAGTCTTCCTTACATTACATGGATCCCTAAAACAAGGCTTAACAGCCTCCAGAGGTGTGAACACAGACTGACTGATTAATAGCCAAGTTTTTCTAACAGATTCTTCCCTATCCTGATAAATATCAATACTAACGATAAATAACATTAGATTGATATGAAGAAGAACATACCCCAACACTAGATCGAACCTGCTGCAGATTATGGAAGCGCTAGTCTCCACCTGCCTCAATTCACTGTTTTTCACACAGGAAATGTTTGTTTTCCAAATCAACTTACAACGCTTGAACCCAGCCTTGGAATGGCTTTTACCTCCAGCTTTTGACAACACAGGTTGTCTTTCTAGATTTGTAATAATTTCCTTATCCTTCGCATGCTTCCATAATCATATGATGGACGTATTAAACATTCATAATAAATGCACATGGAAGGCTATCGCCACTTGGCTTATACATTTTCCGATAGCCTCATTCTTAGAGCACCCCGATCGGGGATCTTTGGGTCAATGTTTTATCTACCCTGGTGCATTTATTTTTTAACTTTGGTTATATATTTTGATATATATATATATATATATGTAATATACCGTGAGCATTAGAGTAAGACTGTGTATTGTAATTTCTTGCCCGAAGGCAGAAACAAAGAAAGACAGAGAGAACAGAAAACCATTTTTGTTGAAGCGCTGTGTTGTTGTAGCAGCCGAGAGAGGCATCTCATTTTGTAAAGTCCAGAACATAGTAGTTCTGAAGAATAATTTTAGCTTGTAACAGTCCAATTTTTTTTATTTAATGAAATATATGTTCTGCATCACATCTCTGTCTGCAATTTGTTTTAATCTCTATTTTGTAGAAGAGGAATTTTAGTCTCCTCTGTGTGTTCAGAATTGTTCAAAAATTCCAACATGGTATCGGAGCTATTCCAGGGTCTTTGCGTTTGACAAGGAAGCTAAAGGAAGAAGGAGTTTTGTTAAAGGTTCAGCAAAACGAAGTCACATATTTATCAAAAACAGAGTTTATTGTTTGTTGTTAAAATTACAGTTCATAGAGCTATAAAAGAGAAGTCTCAAGAGTTTCAAAGACAGAGTTTATTTCTCAGCAGAGAGACAGTTCGTTTAAAAACACAGTCAATTTTTTTTAAAGCATAGTTTAGTGAGCTAGCCATGGAAGGAGCCAACACAAGCACGAATATAGGAAATACTCAACTCCCACAGTTCAATGGGAAGAACTATGACTTTTGGGAAATCACAATGAGAGCCCTGTTTGCCTGTCAAGATTTATGGGAGCTAGTTGAAGATGGTCTAGAAGAACCAGCAGATGAACAAGAATATAATGCTTTAACACAGGCAGAGAAGGATTTGTTGAAGAGTAATAGGAATAAGGACTCCAAAGCCCTCTTCTATCTCTATCAAGCAGTGCATGAAAGTGTATCTCCAAGGATTGCAGTAGCTAAGAGGTCTAAGGATGCATGGGATACCCTCCATACATCCTACCAAGGTATGGAGAAAGTAAAGACAGCAAAGCTTCAATTAATGAGAAGAGATTTTGAAGTTATTTGCATGAAAGAGTCTAATACAATAGACTCATTATTTACTCTACTGATTGGCTTGGTTACCGAAATAAGATCTCATGGAGAGACAATAGAAGAGAGAAGAATAGTAGAGAAATTATTGAGGGGCTTACAGGTTTGATGTAATAGTCACAACCATTGAAGAGACAAAGGATCTTTCAAATTTTACTGTTGATGAGCTTCATGCATCATTGATGACACATGAACAAAGATTGAGTAGAACAACAGACTCATCTTTGGAGCATGCCTTCAAAACCTAAATGTCCTTTGAAAGAGGAAGAGGTCAAGGAAGATGAAACTATAGAGGAAAAGGAAGTGACAGAATCCAAAACAGAGGAGGAAGAAACAACTCAGCAAATACAAATGGAAGGGGTGGCAACCAAAATCAAAACCAAGGCCAAGGCAGTAGCCAGCAAGGTGGAAAAAATCAAGCACATGGACAAAGGTATGATAAATTCCAAGTCCAATGTCATTACTGTAAAAAGTATGGTCATTATGCCAATAAATGTAGGAAGAAACATAGTGACATGGGTAATAGACCCAGTGATAATTTTACTAAGGAAAATATCTATCAAGAAAATTGTTTCTAGCATGTAATATGGCTGAAGAAAAGAAAGAAAATATATGGTTTAGAGATTCAGGATGTTGAAACCATATGACTTGAAACATTTCCATGTTTTCCATGTTAGATGAAAATTTAAAGTCTCAAGTAACATTGGGGACAAAAAGTAAGGTCTCTGTCATGGGAAAATGCAAAGTAAGTGTGTTGACAAAGAAAGGAGAAGGAAAATCCATATCAGAGGTATATTATGTGTCTGGTATAAAGTGTAACCTCTTGAGCATTGAACAGCTCATTCAGAAAGACTACAATGTTTTCTTTGAAGATGATGTATGCACCATCATGGATAAACCACCAAGCAAGCAATACATTGCACAAGTGAAGATGACAAGGAACAAAATGTTCCCTCTAAAGATGAGAGAAGATTTGAAGAAAGGAGATGCCATTGCAGCAGTGACACAAGAGACTTACGAAAGAGAAGCCAAAGATGAAAACTTGTTATGGAATTTGAGATTCTAATACTAAAGTCAAGTAAAACACTAATAATAAATCAACACTATCTAAAACATATTGTCTATCCATAGATAACTAAAAACCCTTTCAAAAATGTTTAATATTGTTCCTAGGAAAATAAATAAAAGTAAGCACTACATATTAATAAAAAAAATTCAAAACAAAATTAAAATGATTTACAATAACTCCTTGAAAATAGTTAAAGTGTAAAAGCAACCTAACTTTTAATCCAATGTTGCATAGGTGAAGATAGTTAAAGTGATAAAATCAACCTAACATTTAATCTAACTTTGCATAGTGGTAGATATGACATGTGTACTTTTCATGACATTTGAATTAGTATGATATATGAGACATCTTTCTCAAAAAATTTACATTTTCCACTACCTTTTTTTTATGCATCATATTTCCTTGTTTGTAACACAAACTAGCAACTGTAATCCACCTCAACATCATGGAACTAAGGTGCCAACCTTAATCCAACACATTATAAATTATCTTTAAATTTAATCCAATATTTAAATATGTTTATCCTCTCTCTAGGGGTCCCAAATCAGGAGTCAACTTTAGGTGGGGTTTCAACCTTCCAAATTTTCCTAAGATAGTCTTTGGAAGCCATGATTATTTCTGAGGATTTTATATTGCAATTTTCTTTCAATGTTTCACACTTGAAGATCAATTCAACTGCTTCAAATTAGGACCACTCCTCCCCTCTACCAAACGGCTATATCATTAGAGCAAGATGATTTAATATATATTTGACCTATACCATGTAGCTTCCAATAATTTGAATTAATGTGTACTATGTGGACCCTAACAAAATATTTCAATCTCAACTAACTCTATATTATATAAAAAACTAAAAGTAGAAAAGAAATATATTAAATATGGATTTGACTATATTATATTTGTAGTTATATGATTTATTTATGGAGTTAAAAAATTAATTTTCACAACCAAGATGCTCATTATATTCGTGGTTCTATTACTCATTGTTACAGTGGCAAAAATTCACAGTTACAATGAATTTCCACTGTAATAGGGAGTTTCTTAATCCAATTTATAATTATATGTGTGTGTGTGTGAGAGAGAGAGAGTTTTTTGTGGAGTTAAAAAATACATTTTTTAGAATTAATATGATCATTATATTTATTGTTATATTCTCATTATATTTGATTAAATCAATTTTCATTTAATTTTTTTCCTGTTTTGTAGATGGTGAAAAAGTGGCCAGTGATTTGTTGTTCATAATGAAGCACTATGCCAAGTCTACGAAAATAGTGGAGAATTCCAAGGATAATAACAAATAATGAAGCCTATTATATATCCCTGGTTGATGGGCTAAGAGCAGGCAAGAGTTATGGTGAAAGTGACATTGTCACTTACACGAATTTAGAATTGATAACCAATCAAATGATTGGCATTTACCAAGTCATAAAACAAAACTTGAAACCCCTCCACCAACAAGAAAAAACATTGTTGCACAGTTTCAAATTTTTAACATCATTTATCGATTAGATGTCCAAACGGTTGCTAATGATATAATCATTGAAGTAGCATCCAATGGACGCAGATGTGCAACAGTCTAGAGGAGCCAACATGTGTTCCACCAATTTTCATTGACAGACATAGATATATGTGACATCTTAATGAATTGATTGTTCTTTTATTTTCTATTGGGGGGAGTCTTATTATGGAGTTATTATTTCTTGTGATAGATTTTAGCAACATAAACAACTATTATGTCCATTTTTTATGTATTTATATGAGATTTGTTTTTATGGATTCACTAACTTTATTTTTTGGTACTTTTTGGTATGTATATGTAAAAATGTAATTTTCAATGAATACTATTATAGTTCAGTTTTGAATATATGTTGGAAATACTGAAAAGGGTAGGAAGAGAATCACAAATTACTTTTACAAATTATATTTTATCAATTAATATTGCTTTAAACATAACCCAAAATTGAACAACAAAATAAATATTTTTACTATCAAATAGAGGAGTCCAAGTATAAGTCTCTAATGAAATCGAATTCTTATAGAATCCCCTTCAATAAAAATTAATATAAGATACCTTAAGTGGTTACAAGCCAACCAATATAGCTTATATATCAATCATTATTTTCTCTTTATACATGGTTAAATGAAAAATTCAATTGTGATATCTTGCATTTTTCCAATCTATAGCTCCAACCTCATTTAAGGGGCAAAATTCTAATTAGGTGATTTGAGCATCTTGGTTGTAAAAGTTTCTTTTTTAACTCCATTATCAACATCTACAGCCACAAGATTAGGCGATTTTAATTGAAGCACGTTCTGACATACATGACAACAACAAAATCGAAGCTTGCAAACAGTGAAAATAATATGAAAAACCTGCAAATCAAGGAACTTAATTTGATAATAATGCAAAATTATAATTTGAATTCAAGTATAACTAATAAACTGTAACCAATAATTTTTAAGGTAAGTAATTTAGGATTCAGTGTAATGGTGCATGGGCCCACAAAGTTTCATGTAATATAACTTTAAATTATTATGATGGGAAATCAGGGCCCTCCCATGGCAACTCACCCTCTCATTCCAATGGTCACCGTTGCACCAAATCCTAACTACGTACAAGGAGAATCTATGATTGAGTAAAAGGGAAACAAAAATCTCTGCTAACCATGACTACAAAAAATTCTTTGTGCCAAATGGGTGACAACCTTTGCGGCAACACCTGACTTCATACAACGGAAACATAAATCTACCATGACCACAAAAAAAATGAATTGTCAGTGTCAAATTGTGGAAAACCTTACAGAAACACGTAAATGTGTAATGTCCGTGCCATAGACAATGTGACGTGACATTACTCGACTCATTACTCGTACTCTTCCATTGTGTCATTGTCCCACATTCAAACTGTTGCAAAGAAAAAACACAACCATAGCCACTCTGAACTCTAAGTAAAGATGGAAATTCCAACAATACGCAGAGAATGTGCCAAATAATGGCTAGATGAATTTCCATGCATTAAATAATTTTTTTAACAGGATGACTTGATATAGTATATTCACAGATTTCAGGGGTATGATGATGGCATAGCCCTAGAATTTTACATACATTACAGGGAGGGTAGATCTGAGGTTGCAGGGAAAGTGGTTCATGTGACAAAAGAAGCGATTACGGAAGTGGAATGGTTACCCTAGACAAAAGAACTATTTTTTGTGCCCTGAAAACTCCAACCTGATGTTGTGCGACAATTCCTTGAGGCAGGTGAACAACTTCTCAGGACAGGCAAGGGATTTGACTGGAAGTCATTACCAAAACCCTAGAAAGATGTTGCATTCCTTGTGAAGAGAATTTTCATGTGCGAAGGAAGGTATGTTGTTATTTATTACCAGCACCTCCAGTTGTTAGACTGCTTACATCATCGCAGGTTGGTTACCAAACCTTTCTTTCTTGCAAAAACCATATACCAAATGGCCTGAGGTGTGCAGAAATCAAACTAGTTGCTCGAAATCATGTCCCACCATTGCCTCATTAAAATTTTTGTGGTTGTTTCTCTACAAAGCGATAATGGATGGTGTGATTAGTTTCAGGGCTCCTTTGATTAATTACAATGTATACTTGAAAAAAATATTGTTTATGTTTTAAAAGAATGCTATCATCAACAATAAGCCTTTCCATGTCAAATATAGACATGGTTTCATATAAGCATATATGACCTACACGAATCTAGAAAAATACTTTATCTATGAACTGTAACAATATAATTTTTTGGTATCTCTTAACAAAAGATGGAATCCCAACCCTGTTACAGGGTATGTCCAATTGAGAGCCTTTATATCATATTTGAGAAATCAGGGTAGTTGGATGGAAGCTCTTAAAAATTATATATGTACTTCCAAGATTATTTTGTGGGTTAGAGGAGAATATGAAATACCTATGCAGGTGATAAAATCACAACAAGAGTTGGCCAATTTGTTAGACGTAGCAGAGTATATCGCCAGGAAGAGGTAGGATACCATTTCATATTGCGCAGCCCAAATTCAAATATTGGAAATTGTCGCACAAGAAGAATTTAAAGCAAGGTGGCATGCCTCGGGAAATAAAATCCAAAATAAAGATCCATTTAACTACCTAAACTTAAAGATAGCCTTAACAAGGGTTGACCAGTGTATTATTTCCATGGAACAGTCTGGGAATAATTGGATAAGTCTTCTATTTTGCTATCCAATGATTTGGATGCCAACAAGAATATATAAAAACTCCTATGCCCTTAGGAAAAAAAGAGAGTTTGAATTTTGGAATGTAATTATGGAAAGATGAGGGTATCTACGTCCTCATGAAGTAGGACAAAGTGATTATTGTATCAATAATATTCATGAAAATCCCCCTTCATTCCCAGATTCAAATTAACCGATTTTCTTGATGATATTCACTCCCTCATTGTTTCTCATATTCACTCCCTCACTTTTGCGGACACATTGGCTCACTGTTGCTAACACACTGGATCAATGATGAGGCAACTCATAGACAACAAATGTTTAATCTTTGATGTTGTAATATATATTATTCTCCAATAATATCTCATGATTAGCATTGAGAAGTTATAAAAAGCTAGCCCAAATTATGTTTTAATTGTTTATTTACAATTACATTTCAAAAAATAAACGCATAACCTTTGATGTTGTAATATATATTATTCTCCAATAATATATCACCATTATCATTGAACAATTATAAAAAATGGTAAAATTGTGTTTTACATGTTTAGTTACAATTTCCTTGCATTTCCTCTACAAATTATGTTACATTTCCATTATTTTCATTCCAATTTATATATGAGATTCATGTTTAAACACCAATATATGAAAGCATAATGCAAGTATGTAAAACCACTTTAAATATATCATCTATAACATACAAAATAATCGACGTTTTGAAATATTGTGTAAATGCATCGAGTTATTTACTCACCTTAAATCAAAATTCTGACAAATTAGACAAATCAACGAACATATCCTCACCACCTATCAAACAAAAAGGAACATACTCAACAAAAAGATAATACATCAAATACATGTAATACAAGAATAAATATTAAAATCAAATTGAGAACAAAATCGTGCATAAGAAACTTGGAAAACCATTCATTGTTCGAGTGAGGGCAACCTCGTTTGTTGAGTTGTTCAAACTCAAATGGTTTGTCTTCATCAACCGTGATATTCAATTCAATTTCCAATATTGCATTTTGTTTGCTTGTTTTCCTTCTCTTTTGGGGGTTTAAGAAAATCTTCTTCCTCTTCAAAGATGACCCAAAAGCACCCAACCCACATGTGAATTCATAATCCATAATATGAATATTGTTGGCGTCATCCAACATTTTTTTAAACAAAACAATCAATTGTTAAATCTTGGTCAAAGTAGAAGGAAGAATTTTTCGAACCAGGTCTATGTAGTCAAATTACTCCTCTTTGGAAAACTCAATTCCTTCAACATTTATATCAACATTGTGACTATCCATGGAAAATATGTCTGCATCTTCACTAAGATATGATATTTTCTCTATATTTATCTCGAGATAATCATGTGTTATTTGATGATTTAGTAATTGGTTTGAATCCATTCAAAGGGAAGACAACCAACCCACCTTTATGGCATGCTTGCAAATTTTTCCATGAATAGACATGGGAAATCACAAGTTATGAAATTTGTGCAATGATAAGTGACAATATTTATTATTAGGTTTAGATGATTCACCCAAAAATAATGAGAAATTTTCTCATTAGTACTGCAATCACTATCTGGAATTCTTTTTTCTTTTTTCATTAAAGATTTGAATTATTTCTCTTTCCTATAATTATTCAAAAATCCTTCCTTTTCTAGAATTTCCTTAAACCGATAATAAGTTTAAACATTTTCTAGAAGAACATATATCAACCAATCCATCATAATGAAAACATCTCTTTCTTCTATTAGATATAAATTTTGTCTTTAGGTAGAATGATATGACTCCACAACATTTTTTGTCTCCTGATTTTATGGGGAAAATACCGACAACCTTTTACCCACCTCCCTAATTTCATAAAATTTGTGTTAATGAAAATATTTCATCCATATGAAAACCAAAAAGAGAAATGTAGGAAAGAGTTTGTCAAATTACAAATATTGTCACCAACAACACAATTCTTGTAGAAATAGTTTAGGAACTTCTCCTCATAAAATTTTTTGCTAAAGAAAGCATTAATTGCATTGCTCACTTCAACAATGAAACAAAAATTCATAATTAAATTCAAATCACTAAAAAAATCTTTTGTTATTTCTATACTACTGGCAAATCGATTCACATTTTTTAGCCATCACTACAAGAAAAAAGGACATTGGTGAGGGGCAAAAAATGTCACCATAAGCTCATTGGTGGCGGTCAAAAGAGCCTTCATCACCAAAAATTGATCGTCATCAAAGGCAGCATCGCTGAAAGTATAACTGTTATGGTGACATTCATGGTTCGTCACCAAAATGATTTATAATGACGGATAGTGGTTTTAACCATTTCATATGTGCAATGGTGATGGACAATAGCCTTCGTCACCAAAAAATTGAACGTCACCAAAGGTGGTGTCACCGAAAGTATGTGTTGTGGTGACATTCAAGGTCCATCACAAATATTGATTATAATGAAGGATAGTGACCTTCACCATTTAATATGAACAACAATGATTTATTGTGATATACCTTTCATGGTCGTCACTATTGGTGCATATATATGGCAATGTTTGTTGACTATCACCATTTCATATCTGGCGAGGGTCAAAAATTTTCATGATAAGATCATTGGTGACTTTAAGGCCCATTACGAATAATGACTATAATGACAAACAATGACCCTCACCATTTCATATCAACAATAATGATTTATGGTGATAGACCTTTCATGGTCGTCACTATTGATGCGTAAATATGGTGGCGTTCATTGATTGTCACCATTTCATATTTTGGTGAGGGTCTAAAAATTTCACCATAAGATCATTGGTGATGGTCAAAAGAGCCTTCGTCACCAAAAAGTGATCATCGCCATTCCATATGAATATCAGGGCACAATGGAATTGAAACACCAACCTCCTTCTTGTACAGTAGGTGCTCTTCCATTGAGCTAGCACCCATTAAAGAATTATACTTTTAAAAATTATATCTTGAAACTTCATATATTGTAAATTCCACGACTTTCAATAAATTTAATTCTCGTCAATCTTTTATTGAACAAGCAAAACATCATCGAAGCTACAGGACTCTACCTAATGGTTATGGAAGTTATGAAAAGTGGGTGGAGGGAAAAATAGTTATGTATATGATACTCAATATGTTAATTTGAATACTCAATTAGAATTGAAACTCTGAAGACATTTATAGCCTAAAAATGGCCTATAACTCGCAAATGCACCAAATATTGCAAAGGAATTGTCATAAGTGGATAGCATATGTAAGAAGAGCATCGATGAACACAAATGCAATATGTTACAAGTTGAATGAAAGGAAAATCCAAATGTTGTTGTTTTTGGGCAAATTTTTATAATTAGGACCCGTGTCTTTCCTTTATCACGTAAATATTCAAATTAAAAATTAGAAATTTTAGATATTTGAATGAAATATATATATATATATATATATATATATATATATATATATATATATATATATCCCCTTCACATAAAGCAACATGTGATTTGGAATTTCACAAGTTTTCTCTCAGAACATAACAACAACCAACAAATAAAAAAACTTGAAACTTATCACAGTAAGAGTATCTCTTTTCAGCAGTGAACACTAAACAATAACACAGTAATTAGTTCACTTTAAGACTGCAAAACATTGGAAAAAAGAAATATGATCAATTATCTGCTAGTACAAATTGGACTTAATTCTAATGAAGCAAAACAATTGATACTAAGTCACAAATAAAAATTACCAACAACAATGTAAAATTTATTTTTTTAAACAAAACACTCCATCACTACCTTCCATGTCCATACATCCATATTTTATAGTATTTAACAAGCTCTTTTGTAGGAAAACCTAGTGAATAGATTTCATAAGTTTGAACTAGAAAATACATAAAACATGGAGTTGATGAATTTTAAAGATGGAGCTAAAAACTAACCTTTAACTCATTTTAACCTCTGCATATTTGCATCGAGGGGATGGTGCCTTTCTCATTGTGTTGGAGGAGAAAAATATGACAAACATAATTTTTTTTTTAGTATTGCTTCATTTGTCTTGCATGTATATTGGGGTGTTTTTTTAATTGTTAGTTCAAAGGCATATGGATCAACATCTAGGGTAGACAGTTTAATTGCTCCTTAAGTGTGGATGAACCAGAATGCTTAGATGAGCCAACATTTATGTTGTATTTGGATTTAGGACTACCTTTTGCCCCAATTTTAGGGGTGTTAATCCCCATAATCTGGTTTTTCCATTTACCCACAACATGCTCCTTGTTTGGTGAATTATTTTTCTTTTTACTCTGTGGACTGCTTTCTTTCACTGGAGTTGGAAACTATTATGATGAGGTTGAACATGCTACATAACACATGCACGAAAACTACCAGGCATATTACTCAATACTTTATTAATAGAAATGGGGGTACCTTCTGAACATATCATATTTGAATTTAGAATATTGAGAGAATCACTTTTCCTTGGATTTATTTTATCCCCCAATGTTTTAGTTTCTTTGAAGACTTTGGAATGTCCTCATATCCCCCAGTCATCGATTTCTCTAAGTGTGTTGGTGTTTTATCATCTGTATGTGTTTTGAAAACACCTAAATATGATTCTTCTAAGGCCCTTTTCTCATTCAGGAAATATTTTTTTGTAGTACTTTTTCGAACTACTGATGAAATTGAAGAGAAAACGGGTTTTACAACACAAAGTTTTTGAGTTGAGAAAAATGGGTACAGGGGAATATTATGAATATATATTTTAGGAGAGGACATATTCCTTGAATTAAACACCTTATCCTGTTGAGGTGTTGAGGTGACTTCACTTGGACAGAAAGCAATAGCTTCACCTTCATTCTTGAGTTTCTTTTATTTTTTTAATTTTATTTGTGACATTATTTACCTTACAAGGAATCAAAATCATCACTGGTATCAAATTCATCCAAAACAAACTTTGGAGATCGCACTAACATCTATTTTTTTGTTTCCATGCTTGAAAACCATGGAGATCCCTCTTGATAGTAAAATAAGATCTGTGCCTGCTGCTCAAGAACACATTCCTTATTAACTATTGTTACCTGACAGAAACCAAAGAGACAACACAACATCAGTGTACAAAAAATTCCCTACCGAAATATAATCATAACTTAGCTAATAAGTCTAAAAAATGTTCTTGATTAATAAAATTTGTATTTGGAAATCATGTTTCTTCAAATTTAAAAAAACTACGTTGTACAACACTTTTGTCTATTTATCCAGGAAATTATATCATAGCATATGTGACACAGTAGAAATCTACGGTACGTAAAGTAAAAATACAAATTTGATCCAGATAAAAATTTAGGAAATAGCTTTGAAAACTACATGTTTGTCATCACATCTTTAATTAGTTTAACAACAAACTAGTTGGAGCTTGAAAATAAAATTCATTCATAAGAAAAGAACAGGACAATGGCTGGAGTCACTATTCATCGAAATACATCTATATTCACTATTTCCATTGAAGATAACTAAAATTTGGGCGGTGGTCTAGCAGTTAGAGCTGATTAGCAGGGAAGACTAGTCAATACCATCATTTTTTCCACAGTTTGTCTTGTCTCCAAATCCAGATCAAATAGCTTGCTATTCTCAGGTTCTACCTTTCAAGTATGGATTTTTTGCTCACCCTTTAAAACAAAATTGTACTACTCCATTTGATTTTGTTTTGTTAATATAATTGACAGGACCTTCCCATCCTCTTTTACATCAATAAAGAAAAATCCATCAATCATATAAATAATATCGAATACACAACAAAGGCCAAAGATGCACTTGATATATACCTATGTTCCAGGACTCATCTGACCTTACTAGCGCAAAGAGCTCACCCTGAAAAAATAACATCCACATGGATTTACAAGACCTTTTTAAATCAATCTCTGAGTAAACCAATCAAAATATGAACATCCTTTTAATCAATATAGTCTTTGACTTAAAATAAAAGTGGCCTAGAATTGAATATTATATAAACCATGTCAAGTAATTGACATTGAGTGAGAAATGCAAGCCATGCATATTAGATTAGTGAAATAATTTATTTGATAAAGATCAAAACCAACCATATGACTTACAACTAAGAAACACAAATAAATGGCTTACAACTAAGACACGAGGTTTCCCTTTCAACCCTATCGTTTAAAAACTCTTATTTATGTCACAAACCATTAAACTATTTTTGGTACTAGGTGGAAGTGGTATTTTAATAATAACCTCTGATAGAGTCTTCTACACCATCTCCTACCCTGATTTATACTCCCATGGGCCAAAATATGCTTTTTGTAATACCAACTTTGCTTTCTACCTATTATTTTCATAGTTGCAAAATGTTCACTTGCATTAAAAACTGCATGCCATATACATAATTTCAAACCTTATGTATGGTAAGGAAAAGGATCTATCCTATATGCCATGAAACATCATATTCCATACTTAAAATGAAAACCAAGGTGTCAAAATTGCATGCCAAGTGGAAAAATTTCATTTCTCAAGTTAAAATATGTGTTATGACATGACTTGATTTCACACAACCTCCCGCAAATGTACCTATGGAGAAGTCATTAAATATAGTGCTACATTATTTCTCCTTTTGCATCTTCCTACACTTCCATAATTATAATGTACACCTTCAAGTGAACTGTGAGAGTACTAATTCTACCAAAAACATTTCACTAATTTACCTCGTCTCTTGTTAAGTGCAAGTAGTATTCAGTAACATGAATGTCCAAAGCTCACTAAAGATAAAAATTGTGATTTTAAAATTTTTGTGCAGTTCTTAGAACATTATTGATCTTTTTACATCTTTAGAGTTTCACTTCCAATCCAAGAAGCCATTATTGTGCAAAAATATTGTGAAACTGCCAAATTCCATAGCATGACAAATATGACAAAATGCCTTCATAATTTTATATGCTAGAACATAGAGCACATATGGTGAAATATAGAGGTTGATAGATAGATTATATTATGTTCTACAAGCCTACACAATCAAATTCCCAAGAACAATTTCCAAGTGTTAGTTATTAACCATCAACCATAGCAATTTGTTTGGTTTGGCACTTTTCTCCAACTCTAGAAACACATATAGGCTTGAAAAACATTGCATACCTTGTTCTCATTATAAATCCAAATGCCAATTCTTGAATTCTATGGTCTACTCAAGCAAAAAAACAAAAATAAAATAGGAAGCTTTAAATGGAATCAAAGGTCTAGAAATTAATTATCTTGTTTGCAACCATGGAATTATCGAAACAAAAAAGTGAGCCTAGATCTTGTCGCAGTGAGCTTCCATGACTCCCTTTAAAATCATAAACCCCAAGCCTCAAATGATGTAAGCTATTTCAAGGAAGAACCCCTGCTCCTCACAAATAATCTATAATTTTGGTGAAAACCATCAAAAGATAGGTTAATTTCTGTTGAACAATATGTATGAAAATAACCGCAATGGAATTTTCATATCCATGGTTTCTCAGAGCTTTAGAGAGGACTATTACAAACGAAAATCCAAGTGGATTATTTCAGAGCATTCTTACTAATTAAAAGGTCCAAGTCAGAGAGCTCAATTCTCTCTAAATAATTACGGTCTGAGAGTGCTACCACACAACAAAATTTTTTATTTTGTTATTTCTTTTCTTTTAGATCAAGATGTTGTATATTTTGCTGTATTTTGCTAAGACGTATTTCTTTCTCTTGAAGCAAATTATTTTTGGGACATCATCAAGAATTAAAATTGGGTTATGGTCATCATTAAGGTAGAAGAATAAAGTCTCTCAGGCAACCCTCATAAGGGCATCAATTACAGAACACTGATGTTTTAGACACCTAATTTAGGACATAATTCTCTTATTCATGGGCACCTATTATGGAAGGTGAAGAATGAAGTTGGTGACCTCCCTCTGTGGATTTTAACCTGAGAATATACCACAGGTCACATGATCATTACATAAGTCACATATCATCTTCTATAGGGTCAACACCATACTATATATGACATCAATCTTGTGTGGTTGTGACAATTATTCTTTATTGTATGGGTAGGAAAGTGTTTAGGGAACAAATTTTGAAAATAACTTGATGGTCGAGGCCACTGAAAGACATTCGCCAAGATCGATTTTCATTTCATAATTTCTGATTAAGAAGTAGCATGGAAAGTGATTATCTACCTACAGAAAAGTAAGAGACTTGTTGAAGTCATTATCTTGAAATTTTAATAAACACTTCTTGAAGAAAGCTATAATGCATTTTTGGTAGAAGACAAAATTGATGGCTCATCACAATGTCTATTTGTGTATCCATGATACAGATTAAAGAATAGTTGCAATATTATAGCTGACAAGGCTTCTTCAATATTTGTTCTCTTACTACAACAAGTCATGCATCCTTTCATAGTAGTATGGAAAGAGAACATTCACCATGGCCCTATAGCTATCAATTTAAGACATCACCATTGTAATAATAACCTTTTGTATTACATTTATCACAAAGTCTTCCATGATAGTCCACCTGTGAGCCTAACTGATGAACACATATGGTAAGGAAGTACTGAAGATCACTCAGTTTTGCTAAGGAGAGAGATCTTCTAGAGTTTTCTATTGAATGAATACATGAAGGGATCCTAAAAGCATAAAACAACCTAATCCTTGTGATAGAAAGATTCATGAAGTGTAATTATCATTAACACATACAGAACATAGTATAGTAGGCAAGTTGTTTCAAGTATTTTTGATCTATATATGATTCTAGACCAAGAGCCTTTAAGTTTAGAGATGCCTTGAATAATAAATAAAATAATATATTTGTCTTTAATACGAGAAATTGATGGGTTAATCTACCAGCAGAATGTTTCTAATCAGGGAAGTGCAGGAGGAATGAAGGGGAAACGACAGTACTCATTCGAAAAAATAATGGTAGTATTTGATATAGTAAATTGTACTAATTATTGGATCAATTATGGTATATGGAAGGAAAAATTTACCTCTTTATCTAGCAACATGGTCAATGGAAGTTTACGCAACACCTTTACCTTGGCCTGGCCACTAGGAGAAAAATTACATTGCACTTTTTGGAGCTATTCTGTATATCAGCCCTTATTAGCACAAAATCAAAGGTACCTTAAAGAAAGTGCATATTAAATCATATGATTTGACAAGCACTATTAGTAGAAGCAACAGTAAGGACCATGATCTTGATTGTGTCATTGGGCTCCTTGATGCATTAATATAAGATCCTATGAAAGGCAATCTTATGAATATGGATAAATGGATATCATGGATTGGGTAATTTAATGCATTGATCAATGTCATCTAGAAAAGGAGGATAATGCAACTATTTCTTCATTCTGGTTGAAGAATACCCATGATAATTCTATAAAATTTTATTTATGTTCTGAGGCAAGATTCGTTGAAGTTTATCATTGCAAGTGCCTTGTGGACAGTCCGTCACATAATAATTTCATCAATCTAGGCTTTAGAGAAAGACATAAAACCCACCGATAATATGTCATAATGATTCTTTCTAACCGATGTTTTCTGACATAATCTGGTCATGGCAGTTGTTTATGGTTGATGACTTTGTTACATGGATCTAAGGAAAAGGGTCAAGTTTCAAATGGCTCGGTAATTATGCTTTGGCATGGTCATTTTCCCTATATTAAGAGGGAGTTATGGACAAGCCATGTGTAATATTCCCAAATGGGAAAAACATGAATATAGCTCATAATAATGGAAATAGCAACAAATATTAACACATTACATGTGATCTAAATGATAGATCCATGGTATTATGTATAAAAACAATAAATAAGTAGAATATCTTGGGGATCAAGCCCCTCAAGATAGGCAAAAGAAGCCTCCAATGACAAAATGCACCCAAAACATGTAATACACTGCTACACAAAGTACTGAAGTAAGCACAACATAGTTTTAGTGACTAATACTGCAGCTGGAACATATATATAACTGTATTTGATAAGATCATACTCATACAGGGCCAAAAACAGAGATCTATGCTCCTCAACACTTTTCCAAGACAACCCAGGATGGGTTTCTGGAAATACACTAAATATGAATGGTGGATCTAAGGCCCTAGGGATAAAGATGCACTGCAACTAAATCTCATAGAAGGAGGTGGCTGAATCTAATTTAGATCTGAAAGAACTCCTCCAAAATGACTCTCTTAATGAAGGGCTGATCCCTTCAATGGAAAGCATACTACTAATGCTGAGGAAACTGATGTTGTTGGAAACTACTACTTATGAGGAGAAGAACCATGTGCGGAAGGTTGTTAGAGTTCTCAGAATGATCCTGGATTTTAACCACGGATTCTACTCAAAAAACTCAGAAAAACTCAGAAATGGTTTGTCCAACTTTTAACTTTGGATTTTTGGCCATTTTCGGGTTGCTCACTGCAACAACTCACTAAAATAACGCAGATATGGATTGGATCTATGATATAGGGGATAAAATCACCTTTGTATGATGCCAAATATATCAAATAAGCCCAAGTGTCTCCTTTACTGGCCTCCCAATGGAAGAAAACCTTCCTCCACTGCAAAACTAACTCAAAAAACACCGAATACAATCTTCCGTTGTTGCACCCTGCAACTCAACACATCTCTCAACATAGATTGTGCTATACCACTAGACTGAAGCTTTCTTTGAAACCTAAATGTGGAAATATAGTGCAAAATATCTTCCTATGAGGCTTATTAAGGATAGAGGTGGGATTCCCGATCAGGAACACCCTGTGCTAAAAAACACTGCAATCTTAGCTAAACAGCTGAAGAAAGATTATATGTCTAAACAGACCATATAATGAAAACATAAACATATCATAACATAAATAATATGGCTTCCATCCTCTTCCTTTTATAAGAAATGAGCTTACAAAATCTAAGCGACATCCATTAATGAAACTACTTCCATGCAATGTGTCTCCATCCAAAACTGTGTTATCCCTCATTAAATGCCATTCCTCCATGATAGTGCTATTGATTTGGTAAAGGTTGACCCAATCCACATGTTTTAGCCCCTTTTAACACCTAAGGGTGCTTTATTAAGCTGAAAAGATGATCCAATTTCACATGAGAAGTGGTTTCATTTCTAATAAAGAGATTTATGGGTCTCCCTACCCACTTATTCATCAAACAAGAAAGAAAAATTAGAGTTTAATATTCCAATTAGTTGCATGCTAATTTAGGAATATTTCAATCCTCCCCTCCCAAATGTTGCTTGTCCTCAAGGAACTGAAAGGATAGATCTGCAAAATATAGGGAAACTTCATCCCCATGTGAAGCTCCATCCTCCAAGCTATCATCCATATAAAATGAATCACCCTCCAAAATGGTAATTCATAGAAAAAATCCTCCCATGTGAGAGGCTCCTCCCAAAGACATAAGTCAATCATATGGCTCCCTTCATAATGAAACAAGTGATATAATGTAGCAACCATATAATGTCCCATGCTCCCCTTGAAGCATGAAGAAATATTGGAAGTTTCATTCCCAATGGAAACATCCAACCAATGTGTCATCCCTCCAATCATGTCCCCAACAATAATAAGAACATCATCAAAATATGGGATCAAAACCAGTGAGATATAAACAATCAAATGCAATAATGGAGATGGATCATAGTCCCACATGTGGAACCAGTGCAGTATATCTCCTGATTGCATTAGATAGTGATATGGTAAGTGGTTTCCCCACCACTTACTTGCTGCCCAAGTATTCTCACAATGGCTGAAAAGGTGTGAAATGTTTGGTGCTTTTGGAGTGCACCCATAGTGATAAAACATCTCCCTATATCCTCCAAGGGAGTGGCCATGTTCAGAAATGTTTATGGCCCAAAGTTGGCCATGAAGTGTATATGGAAGAATTCTCCTCCTTGGAACAATGGCCTGGATATACATGGTAAAGGAATGCAAATAATAATCAAATGAAACACCATGTACACAAGCATGTTCCTTACCAAAATTTCTGCTCATACAAATGGAGTGGTCCATAGATAGATCCCCTCTCATTCCAAAAGAATAAAGAGGTGGCTATAATAACTCTGTCATTGACTTATGTGCCTCTCCCATCTCCACATGGTCCACGTATCTTTTCAAATGTTGATATAGTTCCTCTTCAAAGCCTTCCCAAGTTTATCTCTCCGTGATAGTGTTGTAGGCTCTCACGGAATAAGTATGGCCGAAAAGAAAATCTTCATGTGCTCTTTGTAACAAATTCTCCTTGAGCTTGGAGGATTTAGATAAGAAGATCCTTCCATGATAATAGATGACTTCATCTTGGACTAAATAGCCCTCTTCATGTAGTTGGCCATCAAGTATCATGCATGTGAAAAAATCCTTGGAATAATCCACCAATAGTTGGGATTTCCAATATGGATCTATCCTCCATAGTGACAGCGTTGATGATCTATCACAAATAACATTTTTCATATGGTTTTCCTCCTCTTTGACATCTCCCATTCCAAAGGTACATATTGGAAGGTTGCTATCCTTCCCATGTTGCTCCTCCAACAACACAGAATCTAAAATGAGAGTGGGTAATGATGATGTTGGGAGAATGTCTCCCTCCTTCTTGAGTCTACCCAAGACTCTCGGTGTTGTACAATGACCTCCCAATGTTCCCACTCCTCCTAGATCTATGGGTGGTGAAACATGTTGAGAGAACTCTTTTATCCTCTTCCAATCAGGGGGTCTCCCTGGTGGAATGCCTCCATGTAATGAAACATCAAGGCCTAGAGTAGGTTGTAAATGTGAGTCGAATGATTTTTCCCTACTCTCACTGCATAAATCATCCTCCTACTTCTATACATAAACCTCCTAAAAAGGATGGGTGTATTTGTTCCCAATCATTTGGTGTTGGCCTTCCTTCTCATTTCCTCCTACCTTATGTAATATCTCATAGTATAAGGTTTCTTTTTCAATTATAATCAATCTATGTACACCCAACATCTTATTGGTGTCAAAAGTCTTGATCACAAAGGAATGATCTATCATAGTGTGTGTCCCCAAAATTGCATTCAATATTGGAACACACTTCCTCCATTGTTTTGTCTCATTGTCTATCAACATAGACACATGCTACTCATGATCTTCATATGTAATATCCTTTGGAACTTATTGCAAAGATGCAAGAGCTACTCTAGTTGAAGTAATTGCTTCATCTCTATCTCCAAATATAAGTAGATCTCCTCATGTTGTCACAGTGCTAGAGGATATTTCCAGATCTTCCTCTTACTTTCCCTCATCAATGGAGAATACCTCATCATTAAGAGATACTTTTACTTGATGTCCTTTTGAAAATGGAATCCTTGTTTCTTCTTCTTGAGAAGAAATTTCTTGCTGAAGTGGGGCCTTTTCCCTTGGAAAATCATGTTGTAGATCATTAACCCCCTCAATTTTTTTTTGAAATGGAGTTGGCTTGATGGATCCTTCCAACTCATGCAAAGGTTCTAATTTCTTGGACTTGTTTTGCTCTCCGAAGGAAGTTTCAGATTGTTTTAAATCAAATATTTTCACTAAACCCCCAGTTAACTTTGCATAACTAGATATATTTTCATTATTCAATAAAGAAGATTCAAATAACCACCATGCATAAGCCTTACCTTCAAAATGCAGTGCTGCTACTCTAATGGCTTCCTCTTCTGAAACTTGATGCAACTGGAAATATGTGTCTAGCTTCTTTACCCAAGCCTTGGTCGTGCTCTTCAGTGACCCATCAAAAGTAGGTAGAAAGAATCTACCCAAAGTGTGTTGCATACACCCTATTCTTATATTGTAGTTACTGGGTCTTCTATATTCTTTGATTTGACAAAACCCTTGGAATCTTAGATGCTCCTTGAATCTTCTAGAATAAGATTCATATTCTTGGAGATAGTCACCAAGAGTCTCCTCCTTTGGTGTCTCTCCTCCTTCTTCTTCTCTTTCCAAGAATGTAGGCATGGTACCATGTTGTAGATATGATTGTCTGGCTGAATGCTCACACCCATAATATGAAGAACTGGAGCTTTCTTCATGTGCAAATATTTTTGAGGGACCTTCATGTATTTCCCTCCTCATTCCATTGATTTGTCTTTTAAGCTCATGCATAGTTTGGATAAGAAGTTCTAAAAAATTATTTCCCTACATTTCTCCAGATAATGGAGACTTGCCTTTGTATCTTCCTTAATCCTTCTCTTTTCTATGAGAAGCTTCTTCTTCTTCTGATGGCATAGATGCAATGTCTTCATAGGCTGAGCCAATATTATGCTCTGATACCACTGTAATATTCCCAAATGGGAAAAGAAGGAATATAACTCATAATAATGGAAATACCAGCAAATATTAACACATTACATTTGAGCCAGATGATAGATCCATGGTATTATGTATAACAAAAATAAATAGGTATAAGATCTTGGGGATCAAGCACCTCAAGATAGGCAAAAGAAGCATCCAATGCCGAAATGCACCCAAAACATGTAATACACTGCTAAACAAAGTATTGAAGCAAGCACAACACAGTTTTAGTGACTAATACTGCAGCAGGAACATATATGTAAATGGATCTGATAATAGCATACTCATACAGGGCCAAAAATCGAGATCTATGCTCCTCAACACTTTTCCAAGACAACCTAGGATGGGTTTTCAGAAATACACTAAATATGAATGGTGGATATAAAGCCCTAGGGCTGATGATGCACTACAGCTAAAGCACATAAAAGGAGGTGGTTGAATCTAATGTATTTCTGAAAGAACTCCTCCAAAAGGACTCTCTCAACGAAGGGTTGATCCCTTCAATGGAAACAAAACTATTGTTGCTGAGGAAACTGCTGTTGTTGGAAACTACTACCTCTGAGGAGAAGAACCATGTGTGGAAGGTTGTTAGAGTGCTCAAAATGATCTGGGAGCTTAACAAGGGATTCTATTGAAAAACCCAGAAAAACCCAGAAATGGTTTGGCTAGATTTTAACTTTGAATTTTCAGCCATTTTTGGGTTACCCACTGCAACAGCTCACTAGAATAACGCAGATCTGGACTGGAAATATGCTGTAGGGGATAAAATCACCTTTTCCTAATTCAAAATATATAAAATAAGCCCAAGGGTCTCCTTTACTAGCCTCCTAATGGAAGGAAACCTTCCTCCACTACAAAACTAGCTCAAAAAACACCCAATACAATCTTCCATTGTTGCACCCTGCAACTCAGCACATCTCTCAATAGAAACTATGTTGTACCACAAGACTAAAGCTTGGCCTGAAACCTGAATGTGGAAATATAGTGCAAAATCTCTTCCTATGAGGCTTCTCAAGGATAGAGGTAGGATTCCCGATCAGGAACACCCTGTGCTAAACATCACTGCAATCTTAGTTAAACGACTGAAGAAATATTATATGTCTAAAAATACCATATAATCAAAACATAAACATATAATAAAATGAATAATATGGCTTCCATACTTTACGTTTTATAATAAAAGAGCTTCCAAACCCTAAGCCCCATCCATTAATGACACTACTTCCATGCAATGTGTCTCCATCTAAAACTGCATTATCCCTCATTGAATGCCACTCCTCCATGACATCACTATTGATTTGGTGAAGGTTGACCCAGTCCACATGATTTATCCCCTTTTCACACCTAAGGGTGCTTTATTAAGCTGAAAAGATGATCCACTTTCACATGAGGAGTTGTTTTATTCCTAATAAAGAAATTTATGGGTCCCCCTACCCACTTATTTATTAAACAAGAAAGAAAAATTAGATTTTAATATTCCAATTAGCTGCGTGCTAATTTAGGAATATTACACCATGATATAATTATTGATGATTGACCCTATCATTTATCAATATAAGAGGGATATGACCTTTTAAGACAAGATAAAAGACCTAGCCAAGTTGCACTATTTCTTACACTTAAAGATTTGTTGAAATGGATAAGATTCTAAGTCGATGAAATGGGGCCCTCAAAATATCTCAGCACTAGTCTCAAAGAATGATACCTCGACTACCACCACGGGAATCCCCTAATATAGATCCAATGGGAGAATCTCTTGAATCAGATTCAATGGAGAATTAAGGACTGGATGAAAGAGAAAGACCTCAGCAGGATGGAAATTCACCACCTCGAGTCAAGGAGAAGAAGAGGTCCTCGGAAATTCTTACAACACTTTGAAATGGAGCTAAGGGTATAATATCTACTTAAGGTCTAGTTATGAAGATTTCTTATATAAAATAACTCAAATATACAAGCAAATCCATAATTATAAAGTGATTATCTGACATTTCAATCACTAATTTCAAGGCAAAAAACCTCAAATAACCTAAAACACTCAAATATCCTAAAACAACGTGTGAAATAAAGACAAAGACAAAGACAATATGTGTTGGAACAAAAATACAAAACAAAGACAAAGATAATATGTTTTGGAACAATAATACAAAACAAAGACAAAGAGAATATGTTCTAGAATAATAATACAAAACACATCAAACATTTTGAAGTATTTGACATGTCCTCGTGAACATGCATCCTTAGAAAATACAAGGTAGCAATGCCTTACACACAAAAGAGAAGGCATGTCAAAATTGTATGTTTGACATGGAAAATCTTAAATATGACACAATAGCTACTACATTCAACACATGCACATACAATACAACTTAGATGTTGATGGAAAAGTATGGGATAGAAACAAATACCCTAGATGCTAGTTGTCTCGGAATAATTAATTCAAATTTTACATATTGGTATGATGTTGTGGTGAAGTTCCCAGTTTCTAACCAAAATAAAAAGTAATAGATCAACATAACATACACTACCAACATGTAACCTAGCCAATGTATTCATCATATGCCTCATGCCAGGAATTTGATTTTGCATACTACTCTAGCAGTAGTTAGGTTCTAAATTTCAACCTGATTATTTAATACAACGTATGAGAAATAGTAGAGAAGTCATATAATATAACTTCCATCACATTATAGTGATTTTATTATAGAATTTGTTTTAGTTTTAGGGAAAATGTTTCAAACAATTTTAACATGGTTTTAAGGTTCCAGAACTATCATGGGAAAGTATCCCTTATTGCAGTATTTGGTAGTAGCCTCCATGAAGAGTTTGACAACAATAATATCGTTATAATACGATATTTTATAGAATCATGTTGTCATCTTCCACGGTCTCCAAACAAAGCAAATAGATCACCATCCAAGCATAAATATAACTCAACATATAATTTCAACTTTTGCTCAGAGGATGTGAGGTCCCGCAACTACTCTTGTAGGATTATGAGGCAATATGAAGATGATATATAGAATAAAATGAGAGCAGATTCAATGGAAGCATGTGAAGAGCCCTAAACTGAAGATAAAACAATAGATAAATATTTTGATTGGGGGTTCTCTAGAACGTCTTTCTTATGGTTTATACCTCCAATTGTGGTAAAATTTCACCAACAAATAACACTAGGGTTAATGGCAACACTATTATGGATCTGATACCAATGTTTGGACAGATAGGGCAGCATGAAAACAAGTAAGAAAATGGAGGTGCAACCAAAAACAAATTCCAACAATGATGTGGGGTTTTTGGGAAGCTTGTTGTGCGATAATTTAAGCGATTTCAGACCACATTTTAGCCTTGTGAACAATGGTAATCTTCGTTACTTGTTTGTGACTACATCTAGGGTAATTGTAAGAAAATTATAACCAGCAATAAAACTCTAAATACCCATCAATTAGAACATTTGTCATCTTTCCTTCAAGCAGGAACCAATTTAAATCTTCATTTGTCTTCACCTTACAACAAGTTTGTGACATAAATGGTGGTGGTAAAAAATATCATAAGGGCTGTTAATATCTGGTGATTTTTTTTTTTTGTAAAAACCCTTGGAAACCTACAGTGAACCCTTGAACAAAGGCACTATAACCTTTGTGAAATCCTTAAGTAGCATTTGAATTGGACATCAGTATTTCATTATAAACATTGGAGTGCTCTGGTACTTTCTGAGGCATTTCAAGTGCCCTTTTCATATCTTACTTGGAGTGGTTTGTGGATATAACTCTCATTATTGGGTGTTCCTAGACTATATCCCAACAATCTAAAGCATGTATCAGATCCCATTAATATGTTGGGTGTTCCTAGTAACTTGTTGGGTGTATCAAGTCTTAGACCAACAGGTGTTCCCCATTGGCAACATACATTCCTTAATTCATAAAGAATAATGTGAGGAAAAGGAGACATTGAACCACATGTATATGCATAACCTTATGTTTTACCATTAGCTTGAGTATGTTTTACCGTCGTTTTAGCTCAGCCTAAAATAGGTCCAACCTCATCATCATAGCTATTATATAATATTTACTCAGACAATGCACTTGATAAATGGGTTCCAGTTGACCAACAATTTACACCCAAAACTACAATTTGAACTTAGTTCAGGCCCTTTTCGTAGCAATGGAAAAATTGGATCTTTAAATCATCGAAAAGGTTATAGAATTTCAAAATTTTAGTCGCCCCATAGCCAGGAAAATCCAATTATTTGAGTGTAGGAAACTCTTTTTTTTATAAAAATGCAAGGTTATATAGGTGATAGAGAATTCCAACCCAGAAAAGGTCAGAAAGGAATTTGGCCAGCCCAACTTTAGAAATGGTATCCACAAAACCATGTTGCATTAGTTTAGGTCCTTCTATCTGTAAACAACAAAAATGTACTGCTCTAGAGTTTTTTTAGGGTGTTGAATCCATATATGCATTCAAAATTCCATTTTAAATAACAAAATTAAGATTTGGTCAAAACCAAATTTCAGATATTAAGAAAAAAACTCAAAAATGTAATATGTTTATATTCCAAAGATTAATTTTTTTGGTAGCCACGGTGCACAGGTTGTCTATGGCTTCACAGAATCCATGTTATGTCTTACACCGTGACCTTATCTTAAGGCATACAGGCACACCCTTCTCTAGTATTGAGTATGTGAGTATCTCTAGATATATCATTGAATGTTCTTATTTATCTTATCCATCCATCCCTTGATCAGTAAATCAATTGATGATGGTGAAAGTATCGTCCCTTCTCTTTAATTTTTGGTGTATTCTAGTTTTCGTTCACCTATAAAAATTCCATGCTAGCAATCAAGGGAATAAATGGGAATTGAATAAGAGAAATTTGGATGGGAAAGGCTAGCTAGCTCATTATGGCCATCTATACAAAAGGATCAATGCCCCAAGTTTCTTTGAACTTTGAAGGGGAAATCTGCATATAAATCTCACCAACTGGGGAGCTACACTCATATCTCTCACTCTCCCTTATGCTAAAGGTAATCATCCATAAACCCTACCCTTCAGTTGCTTCACCATAATGAATTACTCAGAGGTAGATAGCTCATCAAGTATTGGTATTTATGCATTCGGGCCATCTAGTAGACATGCTTCTTGGCTATGACAATATTTCCTCATACATGGTATGTATTTTCATTTACATTTGGAAATTGTTATTTCCATTATATGCTAGGATTTTAAGATAAATTTACAATTTCTACTCACATATTGGAATGGATCTCAAATGTATGTGTTACTATGGGCAATATGGTGGATTTTTTTGTGATGATATGAGATTGTTTATTAATGCATAACATGAACTCCAGTAGACCCTCCTTTGGTGCATATCAAGGATGGAGAATTCAAAATAAATGGGAAAACATATCAGCTACCTAAGAATGATGGAAAAAACACACTCCATGGTGAATGCCTGCTTTTTCTATTCTGCATACATGTTTTATTCAGGTAACGAGAGCCCTATAATGACCACTACTTAGGAATAAAATCTCTCTCTTTCTGTATATGTATGTTTGTTTTTGGAGGCCTAGATCACTACTAGTTCATGTAACATATGTGTAGTTTAGTGATCTGAATGAATGAAGGAGTGCTGAGATGATTTGACAATGTCCTATGGGAAGTGAAGGAGCAGATAATTGGAAGGAAGCCTTCTATTAATTTCACCTACCACAACTTCGATGGAGAACAAGGTAAATGGCATAAGATCACTACCATAGTAATACTAATAATGTATTTTTGAGTTCAATATTTTATGATTAATAATATTCTTCATGATTACTTATTAATCCTAAAGAATTTCATCTAAACTGATAATGTAGTCAATTGTAGATTGGTAGGAGTTTATCAAAACCAATCCTGGTTTGATTCTCGGCACATTTCAGACGGCTCTTTCTCCTACCACACATTCTTTGGATATTTAGATAATCATGTGGTGGATTCTTGTTAATGTTGCATAAATATATAGAGGGATAGATGACAGACTACAGTTTAACCATATCTATAAACTCTATTTTGGAATATTAGGGTTTAATAGATTGGGGTTAGTATCAATATTCCACGAGAGTGCATCTATATCGCTGATTAGTGTAGTGTGGAGAGGGTATTTCAACCACTGGAGGCACACAATATATGTATTGTTGGTAGATGGTTGTGGATTTGTGCACCCAGAGAGTTCAGACACACTTTGTGCCCACATTCTCTGTAAAATCTAGTTGTACAAAAGATAGCATGTCTTTGCACTATTTTTTCTAATGCATAATAAGTGTAAGAATTGATCAATGATTTTGGCCGCTCCTTGTTGGAACAGGTTTTCCTGGTGACCTTGATGTATCTGCAACATCTAAAATAAGTGGAGACATGGAGCTAAGACTTGATATGGAATCCTCTAAATGAGAATGGGACTAGTACTAATTATTGATTCTCTACATTATAACATGGATCCTTAGAGAAGATAAGTACTCAAGAAACATCCTATCAATGAAAAAAAATAAATATCACAAAATCTAAGCATAACACTTCATGAAGACAAAATATATCGATTCAATATTGACATTACATTGAATTCGTGGTTTCCTCACAGTTTCTACAACAATTATGGGATATGGTAACCAAAACAAGAAATTGGGAAAATGTTTGCATTGCTGTCTATTGTCTTATTAGGGATATCTCAGGGTATATTTCTAGTGAAATTCATAATAGGAAATATTTATTAAACAATCCTTTGTGTTAAGGACTTAGTGAGTCAAATTACAATAGTCATTTGAAAATTAAGGCCATCCCTTCTAATTTTCTTTTACTTTTATAAGCATCGATGATAATAATGTTTAATGAATTTTGTGAACCTTTTTTCTAGAAGTATCCCATGTTAATTTATTTAAATATATTACGTTAATCCTCCAATGAATATATAATCATATAAATAGAACGAAAGACAGAGACACATATACATACAAATAGGGAGCAAGAAGAAAACCTGACCAGATTCTTCCAATAACTTCTATCGGAGTACCTAGTCATTTTGAAAAATCCAACACTAGCATATACAATAGGATAATTTGGTTTGGTTACATATGTTACAACAAATGTTTGTTGTAACTTTGACAGTGCTTCCTAAGTCCATTGAAAGTTGTTGAACATTATATGTTACACTCCCATGATAAAATCCATCAGATGTCCTCATTGATCTTCTTGATCCCCTTTAAGCTTTACCTCGTACTTCCTCATTTGATGTCCTTACACCTACACCGAGAGGTTTCCCTATCCCTACATATGTTCCAACAACCAATCTCCATGCTTATGCCCTTTCTTCCATGCCAAATTCAGATACGATTAGTCCAGAGCCTAAAGACTCTACATTTTCTTTTTATATTTTTTCATTCCCATTATGTTTGAGCAATGCCACAACCACTATTTGTCTGTTTCCCACTTCATTTTGGTAGTGTTGGGGTCCTCCATAAGAGATATATTATTGTTCTCCTATACCTAAAGGAAAATGTTCCATCATTAAAGCATTATTTTCTGACTCACTTCTAATGGTGTTTACAGAGTCAATATTTGTTAATTCCATCCATTTAGTAACCGGTCCCCTCACTATTCCAGATTGTGAACAATTTCGATGTTCAAGGCTCAGATTATTCTCCTCATTTTCTTCGTCTCTCCTATTAGAAGGAGATCCATCATATAGAGACCTGTTAGTGTTTGTTGTCACCTTAGAAGCAGAAGATGAAGTAGAAGTTCTTGTTAGGTTGAATACTTCAAGTGAACCTCGACAATTGCGAGAAAGTATATAAGGCTTATAAGGGGAATTCCCTAAACTATAAACAACTAGTATTGTAGCACTTGAATTTGGTGGCTTTCATGAATCCATAGCAAGAATCTACAAATATTTTTACTGCAATCAAATTTTCAGAATCATATGTTAAACTCTAACATATTTCATAATTTCAAATATCATCACCTTGATGTGAAGGAACAAGTAACATGGCTTCACAAAATATGCTTTATAACCGAGTCTATATGGATTGTTTGCAATAAAAAAATAGTATTTATTTCTGTAATAGCCTAAGGGAAATTACTTACAAAAATGTCTTAAATGCAATTTCTACTTAAATCACATTAGAACAATGGTTCTTTTATATATCATTTTTTATTATAGCAAGTTATTCAATATAGAAGAAGACGTTTCGTAGAAAACAATGATGATAATATTGATAATCTTGTTCTATTCTATCATTGGAAAACTGTACTCTACCATAATAAAAGCCTCAAACATCAACGAACCATGGCTAAACATAGCCCCTTTTTTAGAATATGTTCTCCATTTTCTTTAAGGCAATAGACATTCTTTGCTCGAAGGATATGATGTAGGAATACAAAATATTTCTCTTGACTTTCCACGGCGAGCCTGGTTATGCTTCTTTTTCTCATATTCTAGTTCAAAGAGAATTTCCACAATGGAAAAATTAGTGAGCAGAATTTTTAGTGCCAGTAAATCTCCCTGATTGCCTGACATTCATTTTTTGTAAGTGAATGAGGAAGCAAATTAAGTTGAGAAAAACTTATGTTCTAATAATTTGAACTCATTTTAGGCCCTTTTTGTAGCTGTTGTCAACAATAATCCTTCCTTCTTCTCTATAATTTGGTATACAAGTTTAAATCCTTTGAAATTTTAACAATAAAAATCATATAAATGAGATAAAAAAAATACCTTTCAAACATATACATACACTCTCCGTGTCGGAGTTCTCGAAGGGTGCACTTTTATCTCCATATGTGGACAACATTTTTTTTTCTCCAAATTGTAGCAAAAGTCCCCAAATAAGGAGAATAATATTTCAAATAAATCTTGAAAAAGAGCACACCCACATCTGATATAATAAGTTCACATTAAAAATCTAGTCGAGTCGATAGAAGAATTGAATGTCAAAGAAGGGTAGCAGGGCATAAATATTAAATTAAATTTGATTTAACTTGTGGTATCTAGAATTTTGAAGAAGTGATAGTGTCTGTCTGTGTCTGGCTAGATCAATCTAGGTAAGCTATTAAATCTTGTGTGATTCACCCCCTTGTACAACATTTAATTGAAATCGACGATTATTATGACAAACTTAGAAAAGTATGTCAAAGCCTGGGTGCAAGGTGAAAAACTAGCTTTCTCCCGTTGTAGCCGTTAAATTTCCATTTCTTCTCTGCATCTTCCCTAATTAAAGAGTACAAACCATTTCCCATTTTAAAAAACATTGTGATAGTCGACACAAAAATTACATAATATTCAATTTCTAGTTTCTAATTTTAAAACTTCTATTTCTTAATTAAACATTATCTAAACACTATAAATGGTTTGCACAACTAATCTTCTAGTTCCCCACCCTCATCTAATTTCCTGCATGTTTCTTAGAACCATGCATGCTTTGATAAAAAAATTTATATTTTTTAATTTTATAACTCTCAATGGCTATGTAAAGTTTATCTAAACACTATAAACTATTTGCACAATTGATTTGATATATAAAAAACTAAAGGAATTCTTCTTATGCCATTTGGTCCATAAAATGGATGGATATTTTGGATTTGACTTGCAAATACTAAAACCCAAACTTATGTTACAAATAAAATATATATACTACCAATCTAATATTATAATCATGGATGACCAAAGAATTATTTTTAAACATTAAATATCAAAATCATAAAAAATAAAACATGATTAAGTAGAAAAATACAATGAAATCCCAATCATGTAATTAGGGAAAAAACCAAAGATGAATTGAAAATCATGTAAATAACTACCTAGTTAGACATAGATATAACAACATGCTATTGAAAACATGCATTTTGATGTACTATAATCCTACAAAAACATGCCAAGGCAAAAATCTACAATGTGCCCTTTAAAATTGGAATCCAAAATTGGAATTTGAGGGAATGTTGTTGGATTTTATGTTCGTGTGAACCATAAGTGGAGAAAAATGATGATGAAGGTAGAAAATTCACTCTGCAGCCTCTAGTGCAATCTTATATTGTGTATCCCGGTGATGATTACCACCTTTTTTCTCATGCAGAAGTCCCCCCTACAAGCTTCCATTAAGCATGTATTTATATACAAGTATATTTGTTTCTTGATTGGAGTAGAAGCCAAATTTTCTAACAATGTGTCAATGGCAGATTCTACCCAATGTTTAGAAGCTAAATAGTCTATAAATGTCGCAATGACATATCCTACCCAATATTTGGATTTTTTCAGAAAACTCTGGCTCATGTGAAGTAAATCTACCTTTTTTTTTTCAGAAAAGAAAAAAACCGATGTTTATATTATAAAGATAAACAATACATATCCTTATGAATGTTTCAACTGGAATCATCCAAGATCATAGGCTTCCACCTCATCCTCATAAACATTGTCTTAACAAAGATTAGTCCAACATCATTCTCCAGAGAAGCAGGAGAGCATAAAAAGTATAAACATTAACATAGAGCATCCCAGTTTCTTTGTCGAAATAAGAAGGGAGAGGGAAAGATAACATCAACCAAATTCCACATGAAATACTAGATAGGAACATAAAAAATATTTAAAAAAAATACGATCTATGCAGTCAAGATCGTGGCACCCATGAAAAATGAACAACTATATGAGGCACATGAGCCGTAACTAGAAACATGTGAGGAGAAGGATAAGAATCAGGCTTGCTTGATGAAGACACTTCCTTGCATGCATACACCTAGGACCACTTTTAGTGAATACCAATACCAATAAATAAAAACTTTTGTGGATAGGAATGATATAAAACAGGCTCGCTTGTTGGGAAGATCAACTCGCTTACAAGGATATCGGCTCGCCTGTAGAAAATACATATACCAAAACCAAAAATTCAACATGCATTCCACATACTTGATAGCCAAAAAAATTCCATGTGAGGTCATGAAAGAAAATAATCAGACAAGACCAACAACAAAAACTGTAGCAATCATGGCAGAGGAACATCAAAATTCAGGGAAAAGAGCACCCTGAAAACGAGAAATATGGATACTACCAATATAAGCTGTGAGGCCCTTATTTGAGAGGAGAGCAGAACGGGTGTTGACATCTCTATATATATGCTGCAAATGTGGGTCGTTGAAACTTATAAGGATATTTTTTATTCAACAAATCCAACCCTATAAACATTTTCGATGAAAGATAGACTTCCCATTAATCCACACTATGATAATCTTTACATCTCCATAGATATTTACAGATTACAGTTCAAAATTATAAGCCACCCAAAGCCTGCTCCACAAAGTAAGAAGTTCCACCTTATTTTTGGAGCCTTTCCCACCATTCTAAAAGGTTTGATATCTTTCCAAATTCTCAAGCTTAATCCATGCACCAAAACCACAACAACCCCCCCCCCCCTGAAATCAAAGAAAACCATCAGCAAGGATATAGGGTGTGGCTGAATGTGTTGAGACATGTTCTTTCTAGACGATAGAGAAGGTTCCTAAGCATCAATCCATTCCATAATGACCCCATGGATATGGGCAATGATTTCAGGCCTTCCATAAAAAATAATATGATTGCGTGCATGCCACACCTCCCAAAAAAAATAGAAGGGCAGGGATTTATATTTACCTTTATTCGCTCCCCAAAATTCGAAGGTATTGATGATATTATCTAGACTCCACTCTAGATAAATGAGGTAATGGGAGAACAGGGACCATATCTTGTGTGTGAATGAACAAGATAAAAATTGGTGGGAATTTGATTCATCATAAGCATCAAAGAAGGAAAACCATCCAGCTCCATGAGAACCACGTTTGATAATATTGTCCCATGTAAAAATTCTGCCCTTCCATACTAACCATCCAAATAATAAAAACTCGTGAGGGATTTTCCAAACGTCCTGAATGGGGAGGGAGTCTGGTCTCCAAGTTGATTGCAGATAATGTGTGTGTATAATTCTTTCACAACCAATCCATCCCCAATCATATTCTCATCCCAAATGATTATGTCACCATCTTACTGATGACAAAAAACCACCTGCCTGAAGACTAGCCACAAAATTATGTCAGGATCATGAATTTGGATCCGACAACCCCAACTGAGCAGCAGACTTCCATTTCGGGGCTCCATGTTGCCAGCAAAAATTCACCTGAGAAAGGTAAAAACTCCCTATGTGGGACAACCTATGAATGAGCCTATCCTCTAGCTGCTGACCATCACCAAGACCCAGGACTCTATCACAACCCAAATTTATATTTTGACCATTTCCAAATTTCTAGACCAATTGATCAACAACTAGATGCATGTACATGTAATCCTTTTCACAACGACTTATTCTCCATTGGGTTTAACACCCTAGTTTATTATCCATGCTCCTTCTTTGCCTAGAATGTTTCCTTCCTTCGACCCCTCAAGCACATCGTCATAAGAAAAAAATATTCTATAGAGTGTAGTCATTTTCCATTGTCTTGAAATTCTTGCCTTTTTTTTTTAGTTCCCTCACGTTAATAATGACACCAATTTTAAAGTATATGGACCAAATGAGAAGCATTATAACCAAAACTATCTTGAAAGTTGAAGAAAATGGACCTTTCATATGGCCTTCGTCTGATGCATATTTGTCATTGCAAGGTCCTAGATATGGTTCTCAAAGCTCAATATTACTCACAAATGAAGTTGCATTGAAATATGAAAACTGCCCAATACCAGGAACTAAATCCGAGAGGTTAATGTAGAACAAATTCATAGATGTTAGGCTTAGCGTGCCTTCAGTAGTAAGGATTCCAACCATCACGAGTGGTGGAACCATCACAAAAGTGGAAAATGATGCTCTCAGATTCAAACACAAGACCTATTATTTGCCCCATTACTACTATAAAGAATTTAAGGCTCCTCAACCTACACTGCTCATGTCAACCATCTGTGAACCACTAAAAACTCCATCCACATCATCTTATTTTATTGCTAGAAAATATTGATCCATAATATTGACATTGATAATTGTGGTCCCACTGCTTCAGAAGGAGAAGTGGACAAAAGAGGGTGTCGAATTCAATTCCTCGCCTTGATCGCTGGAAGCGGGAGAAAGGGGAAAAATACAATAACCCACCATTGTTAGAATTCGATGGTGGGAAGATCCAAGGACTCACAATCTATATGGAAGCGGAAGACCAGTTAGGAGAAGTCATTTTTGAACATTCCCCACCAACAGGAGAAGCTTCTACCATGGATACCATTGTCATTTCATGAGGAAGTGAATAGGGATATGGACTATTCATATTCACTGCACTGTAATAAATGTAATCACTTAAAACCTCGAGATTTAGTCATCACACAGTAGTCATATAACCACAGTTCACCTTGTGCATTTGCATTTGGATCTTGGTTCTATAGGTGGTGTCATTCGATTGCACAACCTAACCAACCTGTTAAACACCCCTCCAAGAAGGAAGGAGTCTCTACTTTGCTTTCTCTACTCATAAAAATTATGAGCAGAGAAGGATCATTGAACTGTGTCCCAAACTTGGAAAGGAGAATAACAGTGAGAAAATAAATTTTAATAGGTTGATTTAGATTTTAGAGTAACTGCCAAATTAGATTTTAATAGGTAGTCTAATCAGTTGCTATGGTCTTTTAGGTTTTCATTAAGTTTTATTTTTATGTGAGTAAAAGGAGTTCATTTGAAATATAGGTTACATGTAATGGTGTTTAAGTCCGAGAAAGTAATATTGTTAGTCTAATTAGGGTATTAATCAAAATTATATTATACTGGTAAGAATTTTTATATAAAGAGGGAAAAGGGACATGAGCTTTACACATAAGGGAAATATATATCAACCTTTAAGGAGGTGAAAAATATCTGTAAATCTATGAATAATGTTATCAGTAAACTTAATTAGCTATAGGTAGCCCCTTATTTTTTAGGAAGTTCACTTAGAGCTTAAAAATACCCTATTAGAATCTAGCCATAGCTTAGAAGGCCCTCACACGTGTTATTAAGAGATACATGGGATAAATTTTGACTAAAGAAAATAAGGGGTACAATAATATCAATGTATAGCACCTACTCAAATCCCCAATAATATATCCAAATCATCAAGATGACACACTTCTCTAAGAAAAATTATGAAACCACATGGAACAACTCATATTAAAACTGATAGCCAAACAATCAAGAGTTAGAATGGAGTGTTTAAGTGAACAAAATAAAAATAATACACATTGGACATAATATCATATACACATGGATCATACATATCCAACTATATGTGGTAGCTAAAGGAACTTCTTCCTACACCTAGTGTCTTAGATGGCTAAGGCAAGGTGTCATCAAACTAATGATACATTCATGAATTACATATAGATCCATGTACCTTAGATGGAAAATGATCAATGTGATAGGAATCGTAGGGGTTGAGATGAAAATCAAATTTTAAAATATCCTCTAAAGCCCATATAGAAAATGGGGTAACAGATCCTATGACATCCAACTTGTGATATATGGTGGGAAATCCTCAAATGCTCTCTAAAGAAATAAGTCTCATTGAGGTTAAGGTCAAGAAGAGGTATGATGGCTCACTAATTTGGTAGTTGAAGAAGTTTAAATCTTGGTTTGTCAATTTGGTCCCATGTAGGCAACAATATGGAAGGATGTGACCCCTTGGAAGATTTCTAAAGGGGAAGGGCACATAAGGCCTTATATAAAAATCTAAATCCATGTACTTCCATCATAAAAATTTCTAGACATGTATTTAAATAATGTAGATAACGACCTGTCCAAACGTTGATAAAGACAATAGAACATCCCTTGAATCTGATAATAAATGGGGGCATCTACATATGAGATGATCCTTTAATTATATCTTGTATATATGGAAACACTATCAGACGTTATTAAGAAGAGGAAGGTCACTATGATTAGTTTCAACTCGACGCGAATGTAAACCCACTTTCAACGCACCAAGGGGGGTCTGAAGGGCATCATTCAATGCTCTTGTGCGTATTTGGTTAAACAAAAGGGCCCCCTTTCATTTGCATGAAGTGTTCCTGGTACAAATCCATGTTAGATTCGAGGCCCTAAAAATATTAATTCCAAGTACACTAAATTTATTGTCCATAAATAACCTATCTAACCACTTGACACAAACATACAATGATGTCATTTACATTGGAGGTGTAAATCACTTGAATTGTGTTACAACTTTAATCACTCCGCCAAAAAAATGTGTCATGCTTCCTTGTGGTGATGCTTCAACCCTATTGGAGAACAACCTCGCAATGTAAAATGAATTCAAACATGATGTAACTTTAATAGTGCCCCACATTCACCCTTCGGCTCACTACTTGTGACTAATTTGAGGTTATTGCAAGCACTGATGTGGATAATATCATTTTATTTTCTCTTAAGTATAGTATTCTACATTGACACAATTGATTTTGTGTAACAAAAAAAATATTTATATTGAGGATTCACTCCTTGTGCACTAGGGATAGAGATGCATTGTCCTTGTGAGTGATATATTCATTTCTAACTCCTTATGTGAGAGAGCACTACAAGCTCCATCTCAACATGAAGTGTAGATATTGTGAGAAATTCAAATCGAGGCTTTGAAAATTATCCAACTTTTCTATGTTTGGTATAAATGGTAATAATGGCACTACCCACAAACACATAACCTCATAACCAATACCTACTTCTCTAAAAGTCAAATGTTTTCAATATGCTCAATTAGAGGTGAAGGATTCTCTTAGGAGGTCAATGTGTTGGTTTGGGGTGTTATTTTTATCCTTGTATACTTAGTGGTTAAGGTCTTCAATAGTCAAGGTTTAAGGGTCAAGGGCTTTAGGGTCAAAGGATTTAGCAGTTAAGGACATAAGATTTAGGGGATTTAGATGCTTAAAGGGTTAGAGGTTAAAGTGTTTAAGGGTGAAGGGTCAATGGTTAAGGATCGTAGCTTAAGAGTATAAGGAGTTATCGCTTATAAGTTTTCTGTATTATAGGTTTGGGGTTACTTTCTTAAGATTTAATGAGTCAAGGGGTTTATGAGTTATGAGTTATGAGTGTAGGGGTTAAGGGATTATGAATTGGAGGTAAAGGGAATATGGAATTTAGTGGTTATGGGTTAATGGCTTATAGTTTGTGATAAATGGACTCCTAATACCCTTATCATGACTATTGAGGGTTCCCTTATCGATTTCTCTCTGTACCTTCCCTCTAGGTCCCCTCGCCCCTATGAATTAGGTCCTAATCCCCCTTCTCATTCCCCTTCTCATTCTCTAATGCTAGGATTATAGATCATAGTAAACCATGCTTACACCTCCGAATTATACCCATCCGTACTACCCTTGTGTCCCCTTGCCTTGTTCAATACACCACGAGATACCCCCCCACAACCTCTTTGGTGTTTCCATTCCATTTTTCCTAATGTTATGAACCCCAAAATTTGGTCCTAATGCCCGTAAAACTACAACCTTGGCCCCCCTTGGCTAAGGTATTAAACACATTAGGGATTATGGGTTGTGATATGGGAGAACCTAATCCCCTTATCACAACTAGAAATAGGCTCATGAACCCATCAATATCTACTGGCGGTGTTGTGATGAAAGAAATAATGAATACAAAAGTTGTGGTCAATAGGACAAGGATGATCAAGATTTTTAACCATCCAATGTAAACATGGTTTTCAATGCTAGTGACCTAGTCACATAAAATACCCCATAAATTTATGCTTTGGGACACCCCTAGGATTTAATAATTAATCTAAAGTGAGAGGATTCGTTGCTAAGGTGAAAATGGTAACAACCTTGAGTTGACCCAATGTGACACTTTTGACCCTTGCACAACTAAGGTGTCAGTTTCATCATCAACAAGAGGAACAATAATCAAGTGGAAACATCTCACATTTAGGGCATTTGGCCACAATTTTTTATGCATGTTTCTCCATCGAGTGTGCCTGTCACATTTCTCAAGGTCCAAATCACATACTTGGATGAATTTTGGATAACTTGCCACATTCCACTAGCATCATGCATGAAGAGGAGCTCCCATCCTTTAAGAATATTTTGGAGGGTTTCATGGCATATTAAAGGGTCACATGTATAAAATATGAACACCATAGCCAAGAATAAAAAAATTGGCATTTGTATCACATGGCATAAAGGAGAAGGATAGGTAAAGTGTACTCCATTTACAAACATGTAAAAGCTTGTTTATGTCCTCTTACCAAAGAAGAGGAAATATATTGTGACAAAAAGCCCAAATTTCCAACAAAGGAAGACTCAGGTAAGGGTTTAATTTTTCTTTCACATGTTAAGAGACATTCATGTATTTTAAGGTGTGTTTTATTATTGAGTTCACATATTTGGAAGAACAATTTCACAAGTGGAAACATCTCACATTTGGGGCACTTAGCTTCAATTTTTTAGGCATTTCTTCTATTGAGGGTATCTTTCACATTACCCAAGGAAAAAATCAAATATTTGGATGTACCTTGGATAATTTTCCACATTCCACTAGCTTCACGCATGAATAGGAATTCCCATCATTCAAGAATTTTTTGGAGGGTTTTCATGGCATAGTCAAGGGTCACCTTTACAAAAAAGAATGTTAAAGTCAAGAAAATGACCATTGACATTCACATCGCATGTGGCACAAAGGAGAGGAACATAGGTGAAGAGTGCTCCATTTTTAAATATCTAAAACAACTTGTTTATTTCCTATTTCCAAAGAAGATAATATATCTTGAGAAAAAAGGACCAAATTGTTGACAAAAGAGGACCATGTACTAGATCACATGGACTTTGTTTTCTCCTCATTAGCTATACCATTATATGACCCATATCATTAATTATTAGATGGACTCGATCATATGAATGAATGGGTTTCATGCTTGGGTCATATTTAGATTAAGTTCCCAATTTTGGACCTCTAGGTTAGTTGTTATAGATTTAAATTGATCCATTTTTGGGCTTTTAAATCATGTAACATTAGGTTTTCAAAAGGCTCCTCCATCAAGTCATCTTCTTCAAGGTCACCATCCTTGAAATCTACTTCAAATACAACCTTCAAGTCAAGCGATACAAGTCATCAAAGTTTCCTCCTTAAGTCGACCTCAAAAATTCTTCAAGTCAGCTCAAATCAAGGCAGATCACTTCACACTGTCATGTCGACTCAATAACTATGGCAAACAAAAATATATATATATAGGGATATATTTTTTCATTTCTACCATAGAATTTTGGACACCTCTGAAGTTTCGGACCACATATACAATTTGGATCATGATCACAAGTTCGGTGTTGGAAGATAAGGTATTGAACCTACTATAGAATTCGGGTAACCATCTATGATATGGTTCGGGTAACCAAGTTTGTATAAGCATCGCCAAGGCTAGGTTCAATCACGGTCACAAGAGGCATAAATTTAAAAATTTTACATCGTAAGGCGTTACCTTTTGAAAACAACTCCCTGAGCTGCCATACTATACCAGTCTGCACCATTGGATGGAATGTTCGACGATTGAAGATTTTTGGGCCATTGGATTAATAGTTAATATTTAAGATAAAGCTAATAGTTACGACAGCTAATGGGAAAGGTCAAAATGTAATAAAAAACTACTTCTTGTTGAACAATTTCTTGATGGTTTAATGGGATTATTTGTCTCTAGGTTTTGTAGAAGAGGGTTTCTCTTGGAGTGATTTTTCCATCCTTGTTCAACAAGCGTAAATGAGGTAACATATCAGCTTCATTCTCTTCATCGCCCCACCTGATTGATGCTAACTGGAGGTGTAGACTATGTGACTCCTAATTTCAATCGGAAGTCCAACACCAACAGCAACACCAACTCTAACTAGTGGCCAAATCTAAGGGCAAACAAACAAAACCTGTAGGTGACCAGGGTTTGGAGGTGAGCAACTATTTCTAGAGGTATTTTTTATTTTTAAAAGGTTTTTTTTGTCCATAATAGATATACGGTTTAGTTGTTTGCGATGAACAAAGTTAGGAAAAGAGTTATTTTATTCTATTCTTGAACTCACTGGTTCATCTAGAGGTTTTGTAAGACAACAATTATTAAAGGGCTTTATTTTAAGTATAAATACAAATTTTGTAGGAATAAACCATGAGAGATCTATATACATATTTCCAGGATGAGCAATAAGAGGTTAACCCATGAGAATAATTACCAAAAACAACACTGCTTAGTAATGGAAAGAATACTACAAAAAATGCATGACATTTGAACCAACTCCAATCATACTATTTACATAAGGTTTTAGTATTCTTCTAGGTCAGGTTGATGGCCCTCTCGCATGTTGTGCAATGTGATTGTCAAGCACTAGAACATCGCCAACTTCCTAGTTGATGTCCAAACCCTCTTCTTTAGTTATATGAATGTATGGTTCAATTTCCTCTTCAGGAAAGAGGGAATCGTCTCTGAGTGTTGGGGTTGCTTCTCAAAGTTCTAAAGGGTTGAACCATGCTTTCCTCTGGTTTGTGTCTCCATCAATAGTTCTTATGGAAAAAATAGGCCCCATTTCAAATAACATTGTTCCATCATCTTCCCAAGTTATTTTGGACACTGGAACAACTAATGTTGCAAGCCTCGAGGCAACAACCTCACCACATAAACATCAATTTTTTCCCCTATACTCATTTTTTTCAAAACAAATTGATTATTTAAAATGGTAAAGATGAGAAGGACGAGAGATCTATATAATTCTAAAAATACAAATTCATTTTTCTCGAACAACAACCTATATAGATGTCTCTTAATTTTAAATAATTTTCATCATTAATCTATAAAAAAAATTATAGTTTTAGTATATTGTTTTTGGATGTAAATTGTATTATTGTTGGTTGACTTAGTGGAAAATTTTTATTATCATTTTCACATCAAGATAATTCGTACTTATTTTCTTTCTAGTTGTTGGTCATCTTTCTAAATATTTGTATGCCTTAGGGCATTTCCTTTGCAAATCTGGTGCAATTGCTAGTATAAATTTTAAGAATAATCATTGTGTTGCTATGATTCAAGTGTCACACATGGTGGAGTGATGTATTTAGAGGTTTTTCCTAATAAAAAATCTAAAAAAATTAATCAAAATTGTAATCCAATGATAAATCTAGCTTCCTATATCACCAAATTCATATATTAATAATGAGCTTATATCATTAAAATATAAATCAAAATTAATTTTCCTTCCTATATTATTAAATTTTTATAATAATAATATTCCCATAAATAAATAATTTGTATTTCCATACAAATAAATAATTAATTTTAAAATATATAAACAATAAAAAAATTGCTATCTTCTTACCTTCTAATAACCCAAATCTATAAAAATTTGTCACAAATTAAACTATCATTAACAAATCATAATAGGGATCATAACCCTATTAGATATCAAACTGTTTTCATTACATCAAAAGCATTAGATGTCAAAGTGCTTTCATTGCATCAAAAGCACGGAAGTGCTTTACCATTCCCTACAGGGATGGAATTTGACGGGTATTTTGGTCGTCATAGGGCATTTTGGCCGTATTTGATGGTTTGAATTTTCATATGGAAGTTTTCCATGATGTGCCTAGAGAGATCGAAAAAGTATTTTTGATGTTTAGATTTTTTTCGAAAACGTTCTTACGCCCATTTACTTTCCATTATATTTTCCATTTACGAGTGTTGACTTCTAGGGAAACTGCAAGTCTGGATTCAAACTATAATGTAAATTTACATTTCTGGACTCAAACTATAATGTAAATTTACATTTCTTGAACTGCACAATCGTATGTCTGGACTCAAACTATAGTGTAAAGTTATATTTCTTAGTATTTAAAAATATTAGTCTATTTAGTATGTGCTCACTAGAAATTGGTATAAGTTTAATAATAGATCATCATTGAATTTTTGAAATTAGAATTAATATTTCTTTTAGCTATCTTTTATAGGAAGTACACAACTATACACAACCTTCCTTTTATAGAAAGAACACCGATAAGAATATTGTTGGTGGCACCATTGTGAAGCCATTTCAAATTTTAATATTGTTGGTGGAGTGGGTCGTGGCTTCACAGTTAAATTGTACAGTCATAGAAGAGGGGATTTGGGTCATCTAATTCCCTCACAGTGGGCACTCACACTCCCAAGAAATGCTCACTCAGACTTACCCCCAGCTCAAGATTTGTTTAAAAATTATATCCAACCGCATGCAAAGCAGGAGGACGAGAATTCGCAGTTAAACAATAGTAGAAAATCTCTTTTTTTGTTCACACTCCTTCACGTATTAAAAACTAGTCTTTAATATCTCTGCAAATCAATTTTCTTTTACAAAGACCATAGGCTGTTCTCTATGTAAAATCGTGTTTCTGAATTCATGCAACCGCTCCATTACTTCATCCACCAACTACCTCTTAACCTGTGAATTTTTTTTAGTTCAAACACCTCCACATCAGTCTCGTGGAGCCCACGACTCCACGTCCTCACACCAGTCCACCAATAAATGCTCGATTGCATGAAATGAAGCCGACGTCAGCTGCATAAAAAAAGGATGCGATAAAGATCTATGTATTGTGGTTAAAGTTTGTTTGAAGTCCAATTGGGTCCACCTTTAGCCAATAGCAAGGCAATCGCAAGTTCTCAATGCACAGTCAGCCATGCCAAAATTGGATGCGATAAACCCTTAAAAGGAATTTTGTTTGATATTTTTAAATTCGCGATGGAGTTTTAATTAAAGTTTTAAGATTTTAGACATTTAATGTTTTATGTTTTTTATTTGTTAATGCCGCGACTGTTTTACTTTTAAAAGCATTTAGTTATATGTTATACAATATATATATATTGTAAATATATAATATTTACAATATATATATATATATATATATATATTTGTAATAAAAATAAATAGTGTATGCCGTGAGCAAAAGAGTGAACTATGTGTATTGTAATATGCCCAAAGGAAGAAACAAAAACAGAGTGTGTTGACTGTGTGAAAGAGGTATAGAGAAAAAATTTTGTAACGTTGTGTGTGAAGCAGCTTGAAGAAAGTTTTGTAATCGAGAACCACTGAATTTCTAAAGCCTTTCATATTTGTAACAGAGTTTTGTTTTGAATGAAATAAAAGAATTTTTTTTTTCCAACTCTATCCACAATTTTTTTAATCTGTGTGTTTGGAATTATTCAGAAATTCCAACATGGTATCAGAGCTAGTCTAGGCTCTTTGAAAATTTTCAAAGAAGCTGAAGGAAGAAGAAGGAGTTTGTTGAAATAGTTCTCCAGCAAAGTGAAGGTTTCAACAAGTCAGTGAGAAAGTTTGTTTGGAAACACGGTCAAGTTTTAAAAGCATAGTTCAGTAAGCTAGCCATGGCATGAGCTAGTACAAGCACGAGTATGGGAAATACTCAACTCCCACAGTTCAATGGGAAGAACTATGACTACTGGGAAATCACAATGAGAGCCCTGTTTTCCTCTTAAGATTTATGGGAGTTAGTTGAAGATGGTTTTCAAGAACTAATAGATGAACAAGCATATAATGCCTTAACATAGGCAGAGAACGATTTGGTGAAGAGTAATAGAAAGAAGGACTCAAAAGCCCTCTTCTATCTCTATTAGGCAGTGCATGAAAGTGTATTTCCAAGGATTGCAGCAACAAAGATGTCCAAGGATGCATGGGATACTCTACAAATAGCCTACCAACATATGGAGAAGGTAAATACAACAAAGATTCAATTAATGAGAAGGGATTTTGAAGTCATTTGCATGAAAGAGTCTGATACAATAGACTCATTCTTCACTGTGTTGATTGGGTTGGTTACCCAAATGAGATCTCATGGAGAGAGAGTAGAATAAAGGAGAATAGTTGAGAAAGTGTTGAGGAGCTTACCCTCAAGGTTTGATGTGATAGTAACAACTATTGAAGAGACAAAGGATCTCTCAAATTTTACTGTTGATGAGTTTCATGCATCTTGATGACACGTGAACAAAGATTGGGTAGAACAACAAACTCATCTTTGGAGCATGCCTTTAAGACTAAAATGTCCTTTGGAAGAGTAAGAGGTCAAGGTAGAGGAATCTACAGAGGAAAAGGAAGAGGCAGAAGACAAAACAGAGGAAGAAACAACCTTTCAAATACTAGTGGAAGGGGCAGCAATCAAAATCAGAATCAAGGCCAAGGAAAGAACCAAAAAGGAGGAAAAAATCAAGCACATGGACAAAGGTATGATAAATCCCAAGTCCAATGTCATTACTATAATAGGTATGGCCATTATGCTAATGAATGCAGGAAGAAACAGAGTGACATGGGTAATAGACCCAGTGTTAATTTTACAAAAGAAAATATCAGTCAAGAGAAGTTGTTTTTAACATGTAGTATGGCTGAAGAAAAGAATGAAAATATATGATTTCTTGATTCAGGATGTAGCAACCATATGATTGGAAACATTTCTATGTTTTCCATGATCGATGAAAATGTAAAGTCTCAAGGAACATTGGGGACAGACAGTAAGGTCTTTGTCATGGGAAAATGCAGAGTAAGTGTTTTGACAAAGAAGGGAGAAAGAAAAACCATATCAAAAGTTTATTATGTTCCTGGTATGAAGTGTAACTTTTTGAGCATTGGACAACTCATTTAGAAAGGCTACAATGTTTTCTTTGAGGATGATGTATGCACCATCATAGATAAACCACCAAGAAAGCAATGCATTGCACAAGTGAATATGACAAGAAATCGAATGTTTCCTCTCCAAATGAGAGCAGATTTGAAGAAATGAGATGCAATGGCAGTAGTGACACAAGATACATTCCAAAGATAAGCTAAATATGAAAATTGGTTATGGCATTTGAGGTTTTGACATCTTAACTTTGGAGGTCTAAATTTGTTGCATAGGAAAGGAATGGTAAAGGGATTACCATTGATTAAAAAACCAAACAGTCTATGTGAAAGCTGCATCTTGGGCAAACAACACAGAGAAATATTTCCATTAGGAAAGATCATAAGGGAAAAGGCACCCTTAGAAATTGTCCATTCAGATTTGTGTGGACCAATGAAAACACCATCATTAGCTAAAAGCCACTATATGCCGACCTTCATTGATGATTACACAAGAAAAAATTGGGTTTATTTCTTGAATTTGAAGAGTGAAGTGTTTGAGAAATTCTGCCACTTTAAGGCTCTTGTAGAGAATCAAAGTGGGCAACATATTAAAGTCTTAAGAACAGACATAGGAGGAGAATATATCTCCAAATAATTTCTGCGTTTTTGCAGAGAAAATGGGATACACAAACAATTTATAGAAAGGCATAAACCACAGCAAAATGGAGTTGCTGAAAGGAAAAATAGAACCATCATGGACATGGTAAGAAGTATGTTGAAGGAAAAACATTTGCCAAATAAATATTGGGTTGAAGTTGTGCATTGTGCAGCATATGTGCTGAATAAATTCCCAACAAATAGTGTTATGAACAGAGTTCCGGAAGAAGCATGGAGTGGAATAAAACAATGTGTCACCCACATGAGAGTTTTTGGTTGTGTGTCTTATGCACACATTCCAGATCAACTAAGAAAGAAGTTGAAGAGTAAGGGGGAGAAGTGCATATTTGTTGGATACAGTGAAAAATCCAAAGCATACATATTGTATAACCCATTCACCAAGAAATTTATGATAAGCACAGATGTGAAATTTATTAAGGAAGAAGCTTGGGATGGAAGCATAGAAAAAACAATGAATGTTCAAAGTTGTTTGTCTCATGATGATGATGAGGAAGAAATGGCTGAAATACATCCCTCATTAGTAGCACCACCTCCACCAACACAAGGACAACAAGGGACACCACAAGCATGTATGAGAACACCCTTGCGAAGTGATGACAGTGCTTCTCCAAGCACATCACAAGGAGCATATTTGAGTGCTTCTACAAGCACAAGTTCACCAAGTGAAAGAGGAACCAGATTCAAAATTCTAAATGCAATCTATGAGCAAGAGGCAATAAATGAAGGTATGAACTCTTTATTTGCATTGTATTTTCATGTAGAGGATCCTATTCATTTTTAAGAAGCATTAAAAGATAAGAAATTGATAGATGTAATGCCATAGAGAAAAATAAGACATGGGAATTAGTTGATTTCCCAAAATGCAAAGAAGTCATTGGAGCGAAATGGGTTTATAAAACCAAAAGCAATGCTGAAGGTAAGATTGAAAGGCACAATGCCAGACTTGTTGTCAAAGGCTACAAGCAGCAACAAGGAAAAGATTATGAATAAACTTTTGCACCAGTTGCAAGAATGAAGACCGTAAGAGCAATGTTGTCCATAATAGCACAACATAAATGGAAAGTTTACCAAATGGATGTGAAATCGACATTCCTGAATGGAGTATTTATCTAAGAGGTATATGTTGAACAATCTCTGGGATATGAGAAAGCAAGGCAAGAGCACAAGGTATGTAGGTTGAAGAAAGCTCTGTATGGGCTGAAACAAGCACCAAGAGCATCGTACAATAGGATAGATGCCTATCTACTGGAAAATGGGTTTGAAAAATGTGAAGGAGAAGCCACATTATACATCAAGGAGAAAGATGGTAAGTTGCTGATTGTTGTTTTGTATGTTGATGATGTGACATTCACAAGTAATGATGCTTAACTTATTGAGAATTTTAAAATATTCATGAAGGATGAATTTGATATGACTGGTATGGGATTGCTGAGATACTTCTTAAGAATAGAAGTAGAGAAAAATGAAAATAAAATTTTTATTTCTCAAGCAAAGTATGTTAAAGAAGTTTTGGAAAGATTTAACATGCACGATTGCAAGGAAACAATTACTCCTACAGTGATGGGATTGAAACTAAGCAAAGAAGACAACAACAAGGATTTGAATCCAAGTTTGTACAAAAACATAGTTGGCAGCCTTATGTATTTGACTGCAACTAGGCTTGATATTATGCATGATGTGAGTTTAATTTCCAGATTTATGGAAAGGCCAAAGGAGGCACAATGGCAAGTAGCAAAAATAATTCTGAGGTATGTGAAAGGAACAAAAAGGTATGGTATTTTATACACCACTTCAGAAAATTTTGAATTGATTGGATATAATGATAGTGATTGGGTTGGAAGAATAGATGATAGGAAAAACACTTGTGGATAGGTTTTTCATATCGGATCATGAGCCATTTCATGGGATTCTAAGAAACAACAAATTGTGGCTTTATCAACAGCAGAGACAAAGTATGTGGCAGCTACAGCAGCAGCATGTCAAGCAGTTTGGATGAGGAGAATGTTGAGAAGTTTGTGTCATGAACAGGTAAAAGGCACAACAATTTATTGTGATAATAGCTCAGCAATATCTTTATCAAAGAATTCAGTGTTCCACAAAAGAGCGAAACACATTGACGCCAAGTATCACTAAATGAGAGAGCTAGTGAACAATGGGGAAATTGTTTTGCAACATTGCAGAATAGAAGAGAAATTTGATATATACTGACCAAACCATTGGGGCAGAAGAGTTTTAATTATTTGAGGAAATGTCTGGGTATGCAAGAGAATGCATCAGTTGAATTTAAGGGGAGCGTTGAAAAATTAAATCCAACTGTATGCAGAGTAGGAGGATGAGAATTCATAGTATAGAAGCAACATAAAAACTCTTTTTTTGTCCACACTCCATGACGTATTAAAAACCAGTCTTTAATATCTCTACAAATCAATTCTATTTTTTACAAAGGTTGTAGCCTGTTCTCTGTGTAAAATCGTGTTTTTGAATTCACGCAACCCATCCATTACTTCATCCACCAACTACCTCTTAACCCACGCACTTGTTTTAATTCAAACGCCTCCACATCAGTCTCGTGGAGCCCACGACTCCATGTCCTCACACCATTCCACCAATCAACGCTTGATCGCACAAAATGAAGCCGACGTCAGCTGCATCAAAAATGGATGCAATAATGATTTATGTATTGTGGTTAAAGTTTTTTTGAAGTCCACTTGGGTCCACCTTCAGCCAATAGCAAGCCGATCGCAAATTCTCAATTCACAGTCAGCCATGCCAATAATGGATGCGGTAAACCATCGAAAGGAATTTCGTTTGAGATTTTGAAATCTGCGATGGAGTTTTAATTAAATTTTTAAGACTTTAGACTTTTAATGTTTTATTTTTTGTATTTTTTAATGTCGCGACTGTTTTAGTTTTAAACATTTGTTATATATATATATATATATATATATATATATATATATATATATATGACTTTGTAATAAAAATGTATGAGTGCATGTCGTGATAAAGAGGGATCAGTATTCTCAGGAACCCGATATGGAATAAAAACACAATGTGTTGACTGTGTATTAATATCAGAGAGATAGTGAGCCTGCAAAAACAGAGTATGCAGTGTGAAATGAAATAGATAATGTTAGGACTGTGTGAAAGAGACAGAGAGAAAATTATTTGTAACACTATGTGTGAAGCAGCTTCAAGCAAGTTTTGTAATCTAGAACAACTAAAGTTCTGAAGCCTTTCATATTTGTAACAAAGTTTTGTTTTGAATGAAATAGAAGAAGTTTTTTTTCGCAACTTTGTACACAATTTTTTTAATCTTTTTGTTGGGAAGAGGAATTTTTATTTTCCTCTGTGTGTTTGGAATTATTCAGAAATTCCAACAAGATTGGCTCTTCTTTTGGGTTTGAGTAGCTATGAGGTTTTAATTTTTTTTATTTCATAAGGTGGGTTTAATTTTTTTAGACAGTAGCTCGAAGCCATGAATTGTGTGCATGTCACCACAATGTCCCATTTTTTCCATTGATGGTGGATCTATATGTGTAACTTCCTCTTGGAAGAATAGGGAATTGGGTTATAAACTCAGGGCTTTAAGCCCACCTTGTCTAGAATTGACCCACTGCATGCCTGCAAGCAAATAAAAATACAAGTTTTTACAAATACTTATCATATGAAATTTCTCAATACTAAATGCACTAATATCCATGTAATCGAGAGGGGTTAGAAATGTACCACTGGATTGTAGTGTTATATTGCACCTTGTTGTCGACTTTGACTCTAAGAGTATCTACATTCCTAACATTAAGTGTTGGACAAGGGCACTGTTCGTTAACGATGATTATATTATGTAATTTGCATAGATTCCTCACAAGCGTAGATTAAAGCTGGATTTTAAATAAACCAGCTGCAAAACATTAGTTTAGTCAACAAATCAGCAATTGGCATGCATGCATAAAATTTCATATTCTCTGTTCACTTCCTAAACAGCGACCCAGCAACACGAGGTTAAATATGACATGCCCCTTATTTATCCCCTCCCAATTATCACATATATAAAACTAGAAAGGTAAAATAATACTAAGTGGGACACAAGGGTCAAAACATATATTCTTCGCCCAATAACACATCCCTTTAACAAATAATTAACACATATAAAAATTCAGACATTGAAAGTAATACAAAGATGTACAACAAATGTATGACTGTGTAGCTTCGCATGGGCGAAGGGGTTCATCAAGGTTAGGAATAAGAGCATCCTAAAAAATCTAGTTGCAAATTGTTAAACAGAACCACGTTGTTTAAACACCTCCATTGTTGCAGATAGATTTTGCATAGGGTGAAAAAATATGAGAATGGCCCCTTAATATCCAAATATAGAAAAGAATGCAATTTAACTGCGAAATAAGTAATCTAATATGATGCTCACACTAAAATTTACTATTGGGAAAAGACTAGCCTCAACTGATTGAGGGATGGCCGAGAAAAAAAATAGGTATGGATTGCAAAAGAACGACGAAAACGTATTTATAGATGTAGATTAACAATTTAACTCTGTTTAGTCTTCGTTGAATTTGTTAAGAGTTGCTAGGAAATGCTAATGTTGGTGAAGTTAGGCTTTGAGATACAAACTTAGTCATGGTGTGCTGCATCCGGGAAGAGGGTACAATGGAGTAGTTGAACTAGAGTAGCATAAGAGAGAATACAACCGTCCAGGTCTCCCTCCTTCCCACAAACTTGAATAATATTATTATAATTTTTCAATCATATCTTTAGTCCAATCTAACAGCTCATAGTTTATTCCATTCCATAAGTATTGCTATAATTAATGCAAGTCATTTGCTATAATTAATATAAGTCGTTTCTGGGTATCATTGGATATGATCCTTTCCATGGTTTTGTGAGCACATTTCTTCCTCATGGCCATGTGGTGAAGTTAATATACAACAATTGACTAATTACATGGGATTCTTTCATAGTTTTGGAAAAGTATCCATTTAGACTGTTGTTCCTCATATTAACATTTGGTCACGACACCTTATTGGTTACTTCCATTGTGTATAAATGTATGGAAAGGTATCCATATAGATTTTTGTTCCTCCTATTAACATTTGGTCACCACAGGTATCCATATAGATTTTTGTTTCTCATATTAACATTTGGTCACCACACCTTATCGGCTTCTTCCATTGTGTATAAATCTATTACTTGTCCAAGGTTGGTCTTTGACTTTAGCTAGCTGTATTGAATAAGGGAGATTTTATTATATAATTTCACTAATGATTGGTAAAGGGTTAATTTATTATGAGAACATCATTATTGAAAGACAAAATTTTAAACATAACGTTTTTTGATGGAAAGCAAAAGGACCCAAAACTTCAAAAAAAAATGTGTGAAAGATAAAGAAAAATCAAAATTCCAACCCCAATTCCTGTTACGTAAATGTTATCACATTTAAAAATTAAACAATTAAATTTTTATATTTTTATTTTTTTATAACATATATTAATTTTCTTTTTTAAGTTTCATCCTTTTACATACTCCGTAAACTTAAGTTTAGAAATCATTGAAATTAATTTGAAATGATAACAATAACTCAATTTTGGAATAAAAATAACTTTTTTGAAAGATAAAATTAACAAATAAGAAAACATCCCGGTGTCTACGACAAAGATAAGAAAGTTCATTATGCTTCCACGTTTAAAAATAAAAATAAAAACTTCAGGGTCCACGATATTCCTCTCTGTTTTATTTAATTTATTAGCATAAAAGGCTGACATATCTTTCCAATTCATTTAGATTTTAAGAGGAAGACAGTAAATGTGTTCAATCACTGGAGTTGCTACGAAACCAAAAAGAAAGTGATTCTGCGTGGGCCGTTGCGACAAATGAGAGGGCGTTGATGTAATATATAATATAAAGTGCGAAGAATGTGTCTACGGCTCCCTCTCCTAAAAATTAGAGACCATAGAGATGCTTTTAACATACATAATAAGGAATAGTTATTGTATTAACATATATATTAAGGAATAGTTATTGTAATACAGTGATGTGTAGTTTGATGGAAATGTTTTTTTTTTTTTTTTTTTTGGGTGAAATTCAAGATATCGAAGTTCAAATCTTATTGAGTATGTGGTTTTTGATTTGCAAGCTGTTGGATATATTCTGGTGTTATAAAGTGACTATGAAAATTGATCTTAAGTCTCCCTTAATTTACTCTAAAAAATTACCAATTTACCATGTAAAACAAAAAAATGAGTCATTGTAAACCCGCTTCACGTATAATGCAATATGTAGGATTATCAGCGTTTCTTCCGCACATAAAAATATGACGGTGAACTTGTGGTTGAAGAGTCTCCAACTGCACGTCATCTAAGTTTACGTCATTCAAAAAACCTCATGCACTGGATCATACCATAGCAGTGGGTACTAACAATTTGTGTCACATCGTGATCTTGAAATCAGATTTTGCAGATATTACGCTACAAATTTGCAATTTTAAATTTTTTTTCATTATTTCCAAGTTATTTTGTAAGTTCTTTAGACCAGGCTTGTAAATGAACCCATATAAAAGTAGAATTTGGGTCCCATGCTGTTGTTAAAAAACGTACAATTTTGTCTGGACAGCAAATTTATGGTTGGTCCCATGCTGTTGTTAAAAAACGTACAATTTTGTCTGGACAGCAAATTTATGGTTGGAACTTAGTAAAATAAATTCAAAATATTAGATAAAAGACTCTAGATAAAAAATTCTTCGCCTCATAACTATAATTTAAATTTTCAAAAATTCTGAAGAATTCTCATTATTTCCAAGTTATTTTGTAAGTTCTTTAGACCAGGCCTGTAAATGATCCCATATAAAAGTACAATTTGGGTAAAAAAATTACTTTATATTTACATAAAATTGTTAGAATAATAAGTTTTTTAGTTTTATTATGAGATTGATAACTATTGACTGCAGCTAAAATTAAGCATCCATTAAATTTGAAGGTTTGGTAATTTTAATATCAGTTTGGATTATTTTATCATAAACTGTTGACGGCCACTTAAATTTTTAACTCTATTCTGATAGGCAAATCACCCTGTGGCAGGTAATTCTACGATCAAATTCCATCCCAGAAAATAATAATTAACATTTACTCAGTTCCGAAAATAATTAGAGAAACATTTCAAAAGCTACCATAATTAGAATTATGTGCACCTAACACATTTCAAAATTTCAATGAATCATTCCCTCGTCGGTCCTCTCCAATTTCATATTCCATGTCGCGTACGTTTCATGCCAGTGGCGTGTATACATCAACTTTACATATCGATTTAAATTTAAAATGATATCCAAGTACAATAACTATAAATTATAATTTATAAATATTATACAACTATGACATGATTTGAAAGGCGTAAAGATCGGCATTATGAAAGCTCCGTTTGATGGCGGAGTTACGGCTAACACGTTCTCCGCCTTATCTCTCGGCCACAGATGATGCTCTGACCATTACTTGATGACACAACTTAATCACAAATTGATGACGCTCCCACCATCACTTGGTGACGCGCTCTAAATGACACCATCCTTTCTATCCTCCTATAACTACAATTACGTTATCCACGGAGAACTCCAAAACCAAAGATTTCTCGCACATCTGGCTGTGGAGTCACGAATTTTGTGATCAGCAATAGACGATCTATCTATCGGCAGTGTACATTTGATCATGTAACATACGCTTTACAATTTTTTCTTCCGCATCTGTATGCATTTTTTCTGGTTAACAAATTAAAATTAATGGCCATTGTATTACATGACTTGAGGAATATTGGTATGTATTTTTTTTTGGCGGCTTATCTCTCATTCTACTTTGTGGCAATCTTCATTGGAGTTATGCAGACGATGAGCAATGCTCAAGAGAAGCCATCCGCCCCACCTCCATCCGATTCTTTCCACGATCATTGCAACATGGAGCAAAAAGAATGTTTGGATAATTGCACGATCCTTTACCATTTGGCCTCAAATGATCTCCACAAGTTCTCAATCTTACATCAAGTGTTTGGCGCGTGTAATGTTATCAAATTGATTCAAGTAAGTTGCAACAATATTTATTTGAATATTTTCTCATTTTATTATATGAACCCATATTCACTTCAGATTTCCCTTTCTATAATTCTGAATTGTTTTAACCCCTGACATATATGACGCGCAAATTTATAACTCTTTAGAAACCACGTCAAAGGAAAAGATCTTGAACATAAACCTTAGAAGGATCGTGTTTGAAATCTGATGAGTTGATGTTCATTTATTTTACTACAATTTCTGTTAATCTGGAAAATACGACAAACAAATCAGAGATAAAATGATATATGTTTTTCTTTTATACAACAACCCTCCTTTACATCTTCTACGAGGAGCTGTAAAAGCATTTCAATTTCGCTTTTCTAACGGAGATCTGCTCTGCTTACAATTTCATCTTATAATCCGGTGCACTGTGGCACAGGATCTTCCCACGGACCAGGGAGTCGTTGCAATAAATAGTATGGTCTCGGAAGCAGGTGCAAGGCTACAGGATCCTGCGTTGGGGTGTGCAGGCATAATACAGCAGCTTCACCTCCAAATATCTGACCTGGAATCGGAAATAACTGCAACAGAGGCAATGATTCAGAAAATACGTTCCCAGCAGGCGCAACTTCTAGCCTCTATGCCAGGATTCAACCATAAATGTAATCCCACAATGAGCACGACTCTAAGCGACGCTGATGACGAAGATGTGGACTAATTCAATTCCAATCTAGCGGATTGAATAGAGTGCAGTTTCAGAAAATGGATACCAAATTGATTGAGAAGCATTGTTATTTCTTTAGTGTCTTTGTTTAAAGAAATAAACGCTAAAATTAGTTGGTGTCCCATTAAAATGAGATAATCCAATATCTGATATCCAAATGGATCGCATTATCTAGATGACCCGAGTGTGAGGATGCTTCCATTGAGGTTTATAGCTTTATATCAAGGTAGATTTATGAATTTATGAAGTATTAAAAAGTATTTTGCTCGACCAGTAAAATTTATTTATGGTTTAAAAGTTTAAGATTTATATAAAACATTAATTTATATTTATGGTTGAAGTGTAAATTGGTAAAAAAAATAAAAAAATATATATTTATTATTATTTTTAAGTTAATTATATTTCCTTAAATCAGATTATAATATGATAATTATTTCTTAAAATTTTACAAATCTGACTCTTTTCATATTGTAAACAAATCCGTCATATTTGGCTGGTATATGATAACACTAAGTTTCTACCAAAAAAAACAAAATTAAATAAATGTAAAAGTAACAACAGTGGATTAGTGACCATATAACCGGAAATCAGAAAATAAATAGCTGAAAGAGAACCATCTTATGAGTTTGAAGATGTCACGACCAGGTTTCTCTCTCATAAGAGGAGGCACTAAAGTTTGAATTCACCTTGAACATGTTTTGTTTTTCCATGTGAGTTAACAGGGTTACCAATCTATCCGCAATTTTTATTGGTTCTGATGAATGCCATTCAAAAAAGAAATGATTTCATTCTTGTCTTTCTCCTTCTTCTTTAAGACCCTCGCAAGTAGAGTCATTAGCTACGAGTGGAGAATAATAAAATACATATATTGTTTTCTTCTTATCTACCAGTGGAGAATAATAGCATACATGTATTGTTTTCTCTTTCGTGTGGTATAGGCAGGGTTAGGAATCCAGTCAGCCACTCCATCTAAGTGTTCTAAATCTGAATAGGTTTGTCTATCTCGAAAAACATGCCTCTTTAGTTATTGAATCATTGCATATTTACTAAGGGAAGTTGCAGAATGGTATGCAGTCATAGCCTCCTATGTTTGCATCTCAACACATAACTGACTTTACTATACCAGCCACATCACCTAGCTTCACGATGACCGCATGCATGTTGACGTTGTATACTGACCCCAACCAACCGTATAACCCCCACAATACCAAAAGTGAAAGATCTTCCAACTCCACTGACACCCAACATGGCTCGTGAATTCCCTTCTGCACAGGTGTGAAGAGGGATGTAAACACAACTAACTATACCAAATTTGCTAAACAACTTTACTAAAAACAAAATAGCGTCGGTAGAGAGGAAAACTCCCAAAATAATAAGTTCTCCGGATTAGACACGAGTGACCATTCATAATTCTCAACATATTTCTTAATCGATACAATATGGAGCAACATGAGAAGTAAATTGGCAAATCAGGCGTCATGGAAATTGCATGATTTGCCAATTTACAGAGCAATGTATTTTTTAATCTACAAATGTTTTGTGATACTATGGATAATCTGGGAAATTTTTCAGAAAATTCTGTAGCATAAAAATATTATCATAATATTAAAACATAAATTACTATAAAAGTATAATCTCGATCCAAATTTCATTTTTATTTTTATTTCTTTTTATAGCTAATATTATTTCTGTCTTATTATAAGATTATCGGTGTTTCTTCCACCCATAAAAATATGGCTGTCAACGTGTGGTTGAAGAGTGTGACATCTTGATCTTGAAGTCAGATTTTGGAAAATATGGAGAATATCCCATAGCAGTGAGTACTAACAAATTGTGTGACATCTTGATCTTGAAGTCAGATTTTGGAAAATATGGAGAATGAATGTACCCCATATCAGTGAGTACTAACAAATTGTGTGACATCTTGATCTTGAAGTCAGATTTTGGAAAATAATAAGTGTACCAGTGCTTTGCACTAAATGATGTTAAAAGTTGTATTAAGCTATATTCATATAAAATGATGATTAACATTTACTAAGTTCGGAAATAGTTTATTAAATTTAGAATGGTAAGGATTTACTTTGTGATTTTTTGTATGTTTTAAAAATATATATATTTTAATGTTGCACCAACATTTCAAAAATTACCATACTTTAAATGTTATGCTCGAAAAACATTTCAAAATTACACGAGTCATTGCTCCCGTAAGTTTAATTTACTGCTCCATGTCGATTAAAAGGAAACTCAAGTACAATAAATATACTATAATTTATAAATATTATACAACATCCAAATTAATGAAATGATCTGAAAGCCATAACATCCAAATTAATCGAATGCTTTGAAAGCCGTAAAGATCGGAATCACGAAAGTTCTGTTTGATGACGTAATTACGGCTATACGTTTTTTTTGCTTTCGAGTGGCTAACGGGTCGAATAAATACCCTTTGGGTTTCGCGCCCCTTATCCTTGTGGGGAGTGGGTCCTTCCCTCCTCAATGTTGACGAAATGGAGCAAACCGTCGTTATTTTGATTGCAAACGGAGCCTGCGGTCCGTGAACCTCCATCCCGACGCGAACTCCTTTTGACACTCTGTTTGTAGGCACGAGCGGCTCACTTAACTCACGCATCCTGAGGAGAGCCGAAGTGACAAGAGCGCTCCAATTTGAAATTTGAACTTGAAAATCTGAATTTCACGGGATTGCAGTTAAATGTTGTGTATCCGTCGAGTGATCTAGAAATCTACTGCGCGTGGCGGGTTAGACAAGGGATCGTCCGCTTACTCCTTTAACACTGAAACCTCATTTGAATTTCATTCGGAGATTTCATTTCGTCGAGCGAGGGAGGATCTGCAATGTAAATTGGTAGGTCAGCCAATTTCACCGACGTCGTGTATGCAAATTAACAGGAGCTCTTAGTGGACTTGTTAGCTTACTCTGTTGCTATGTAAATTGGCGGGTCAGACAATTTCAACAATTCCCATGTATGCAAATTAACAAGATCTCTTCGTGCACCCGTTAGATCACTCCGTTGCTCTGTAAATTGGCAAATCAGGAACTTTCCATGACGCCCGTGTATGCAAGTTAACAACAGCTCTTTTTGTACCCGTTTTTTTACTTTGTTGCTCTGTAAATTGGCGGGTCATGCAATTTCAGCGACGCCTGTGTAAGCAAATTAACAAGACCTCTTCGTGCAAAGAGGAAGCATGAGATTTACAGTATTGAAAGAGGAGTTCTCAATGCAAAGAGGAAACAAAAGCTCTCCATTGAAAGAGGAAACAAGAGCTCTCTGTGCTTTATTACCATCCCTTTCTTTCCGGAGTGTTTCCAATGGTAAATTCACCATTTACTGTTTTGTTATTTTGCATGTGTTTGGTAGTTCCCGCAATATATACTAACTAAAGTTGCCAAATCCATTTTTTTTTGTTCATGGGAGTCGTCGAAACTATGGCAAACGAGTTTCCACAACGGTGACTGGTGACTAGTGAGTTGCCGCAACTGGGTCGTCATTGGGGCAACTCACTTTGTCAAATCCATTTGTTGTTCATGGGAGTTTTCGAAACAATGGCAAACAAGTTGCCACAACTAGGTCGTCATTGGGGCAACTCACTATTACCATTGCGACAACTCGACCATTGGAATAGTAGTGGCCTTCAAGATATGATGGAAACAATAATGGGCCTTAGTCCAAAATGAATTTTCTTTTTCCGCACTGAAGCATAATGAAAATATTGTTAAAGAAACATATAACCAAGATTCTGTGTATCTTGCTTTTCTAAAACCAAAAAACACTATTTTTTTTTGCAAACCGATGTATTTGATTCTTTTTATTTGTAAACAAAATCTAATGGGCTTAATTCAACTAAGGGTTTACTATAATTACATTCCAAACAAGATCAAGGTTTATGAGAGTAGTATGCAACACTATAAAGAAGTGGATATTTATGATGCAAATTATGATGTAAATTTGGGCGCTACAAATATTTGCAACACACAATTCAAAGACAATGGGGAGAAATAGAGATGGTGGTCTATATGGGAGAAATTGTGCAATTGACTAGAATACATGTTATGTTTTCTACCTTGCATTGACAAAAGATGTTCAAGTCTCATTGATTTATTGATCTCGACATTACAAGGCATTTGTTTTCCCACCACACCTAAATGGAGAGTTCCAATAGCCTTTGGTAATCTCATGTCAAGAAAAAATGTTGATTAATTTTAGGCATATACTAAGGTAAAGGAAAAATAACCCATAAAAATGAACACTTAATAATAATCAACACATTAAGAACTTGTCATGAAAAACTAGCGATAATTTTCCTTGAATTATAGTATGTAAAAACGTACCTAACATTTAGCTACACCTAAGTCTCCTAAAATTGAAAGATTTGGAGTGATAAGGAAGACCTCTAAACCTTGCTGGAACATAAAATATTATCAACAAATAAAATTGTCCAAGAATTTAATGTTAATTGGGAGTAAATTTTCCCTAATACTAAAGACAAATAAAACATTGATAATCAATCAATATTATAAAAAGATTTAATATTGTTCCTAGGAAAATAAATAAAATTAAGCACTACATCTTAATCAAACCAAATTAAAATGATTTACTATAACTCCTCCAAAATAGTTAAAGTGTAAAAGCAACCTAACTTTTAATCCATTGTTGCATAGGTGAAAATAGTTAAAGTGATAAAATCAACCTAACATTTAATCTACCTTCGCTTAGTGGAGCATATGAAATGTGCACTTTTCATGACTTTTGAATTAGTATGATATATAAGACATCTTTCTCAAAAAATGTACATTTTCCACTTTCTTTGTTTGATGTATCAAATTTCCTTGTTTGTAACACAAACTACCAAGTGCAATCCACCTTGACATCATGGAACTCAGGTGCCAACCTTAAGCCAACACATTCTAAACTTTCTTTAAATTTAGTCCAATATTTAAAGGTGTTTGTCATCTCTCTAGGGGTCCCAACTTCCGAGTCAACTTGAGGTGGAGTTTCAACTTCCAAATATTCCTAAGATTATCTGCGATGCTTGGAAGCCATGATTATTTTTGAGGATTTTAGATTACAATTTTCTTTCAATGTTTCACACTTGAACATCAATTCCACTGCTTCAAATTAGGACCACTCCTCCCCTCTACCAAAAGGCTATATCGTTAGAGCAAGATGATTTAATAGAAATTTGACCTGTACCAAGTAGCTTCCAATAATTTGAATTAATGTGTACTATGTCGACCCTAACAAAATATTTCAATCTCAACTAACTCTATATTATATAAAAAACTAAAAGTAGAAAAGACGTATATTAGATATGGATTTTACTATATTATATTTGTATTTATATGATTTTTTTTGGAGTTAAAAAAAAAAATTTCACAACCAAGATGCTCATTATATTTTTGGTTCTATTACTCATTGTTACAATGGCAGCAATTCACTGTTACAGTGAGTTTTCACCACTATAATAGGGAGTTGCTAAGTCCAATTGATAGTTATACAATGTTATTTTCACACTAGGTCAAGACATTATGTGGGTATTTATTTATATATATATATATATATATATATATATATATATATATATATATATCTGTGTGTCTGTGTGTGTGTTTTATGGAGATAAAAAACATTTTTTAGAACCAAGATGATCATTATATTTATGCTTATATTCTCGTTATATTTAATTAAATCGTTTTTTATTTAATTGTTTTCCTCTGTTGTAGATGGTGAAAAAGTGGTCGGTGATCATCCAAGTTTGGGGCCATACAAACCCAGGCCACACATGAACTAGGTTTTTTATTCATAATGAAGCACTAAGCCATGTCTATGAAAATAATAGAAAAATTCCAAGGACAACAACAAATAAAAAAGCCTGTTATATTTCCCTGGTTGATAGGGTAAGAGAAGCCAGGAGTTATGGTGAAAGTGACATTGTCACTTACACCAATTTAGAATTGATAACCAATCAAATAATTGCCATTTACCAAGTCAGAAAAAAAAAACTTGAAACCCCTCCACCAACAAGAAAAAAACATTGTTGCACAATTTCAAAGTTTTAACGTCATTTACCAATTCGATTTTGAAAAGGGTTGCTAATGATATACACATTGAAGTAGTATCCAATATGTGCAACAGTGTGGAGGAGCCAATATGTGCTCCACCAATTTTCATTGACAAACATTGATATATGTGACATGTTATTGAATTGATTGTTCTTCTATTTTCTATTGGGGGAGTCCTATTATGGAGTTCTTATTTCTTGTGATATATTGTAGAAGATAAACACCTATTATTTCCATTTTTGATGTATTTATATGAGCTTTGTTTTTATGGATGCACTAACTTTATTTTTTTGTACTTTTTGGTATGTGTATGTAAAAATGTAATTTTCAATCAATACTATTACAGTTCAAATTTGTATATATGTTGGAAACACTAAAAAGGGTAGGGAGAGAATCACAAAGTACTTTTAATCGCTTTAAACATAACCCAAAATTGAACAACAATACATATTTTTATTATCAAATAGAGGAATCCAAGTACAAGTCTCTATTAAAAGTCTAATGAAATTGAATTCTTAAAGAATCGCCTACAATAAAAATTAATGTAAGATACCCTTGGTTCTAAGCCAAACAAGATAGCTTATAGATCAATCATTATTTTCCCTTTATACATGGTTAAATGCAAAATGAAATTGTGATATCTTTCATTTTTCCAATAGATAGCTCCAACCTCATTTAAGGGGAAAAATTTTGATCAGGTGATTGGAGCATCTTGGTTGTAAAAAATGTTTTTTTAACTCCATTAAAAACACATACAACCACAAGATCAGGTGATTTGAATTGAAACACATTCTTACATACATGAAAACAACCATATCTAGGCTTGCAAACAGTGAAAATAATATGAACAACCTGCAAATCAAGGAACTTAACTTGATAATCATGAACAATTATAATATGCACTAAAGTATAACTGATAAACTGTAACCAATAATTTTTAAGGAAATTAATTTAAGGAGTCATTGTAATGGTGCATGGGCCCACAAAGTTGCATGTAATAAACTTTAAATTATTATGATGGCAAATCAGGGCTCTCCCATGGCAAATCGCCCTCTCATTCCAATGCTCACCATTGCAGAAAATCCTAACTAGGTACAAGGAGAATCTCTGACTGCATACAAAAATTCCCACAGAACCTTTCCATATGGAAACTGAGCCACCTAGTGTTCAATATACGAGGGTTTCTAAGGTTTTTTATGCTAAATACCCACAGAAAGGATATAGACAAGATGATGATGATGAAGTATAAACATTGAAGAGTAAATCTGACACTAGAAGATTGAGAGGATACCAGAAATGCCTGGTAGTAGTGCCAAAAGCCAAGGAGAACCGAAGAAGGTGAAGTCGTCTTGCTCTAGTTCTTGAAACCATCCCTGTTGCTATAGAAGAACTCCCAGAAGAAATAGCAGAAAAAAAAGAGAGAGGTAAAGAGAAAAAAACATCCACGTGATGTATTGATTGAAGAAAGAGTCATCGATCAAGGATCCATGTTGCAAGGATTCATGGAAAAAGGATTAGGTCACCTTACTGACATAAAAGAAAAAGTTGATAAGGTTCCCTCTCATTATTTTGACTATGAGTACATACAAGGAGTAGTCAAATGGTATGGAACATATGGCCTTTCCTCAATTTCAATTTTGTATGGGGATGCTGAGGAGGACCAACCAACTGCACCACCAGAATTATATAGAGAAAATGAGGAAGACCAACCAACAACACCATCAGAATTGTATGGGGATGATTAGGATGATCAACCAACTTCACCACTAGAATTGACAAAGAAGAACATTGTAACAATAAGTACCCCTATAAATCTTCCTTTTTATATTTCATTGTTAAGGAATAATATGATTCTTCAGATGAAGAAAAAACAACTACAAATAAAATTTAAAACCCTAACAGATGAGCTCAGACAAAAAGAAACTTTTGATAGATTAGATCGATTGGCCCAAGTTGCAGATTCCATACCCATTGGTTTCATAGATATACCTTCTCCATGAGTCCAACAAAATATACCCCTTGGAAAAAAACAGACTGATGAAATTATTGTGCAAACTTAGGACCATAAACGAGAGATGAAATTTACCAAAAGCATAGTCATGCATACAAAGGAACAAATATCACAGATGAAACAAACAAAAGAAATAGTTGTAAAAAAAAAGGAACAAGAACCAGATATGAAACTAAAAGAGGATTAGGAACCAGAGATCAAACTTACCAAAGTCATTTTTGTGCAAACACAGGATGAGGAAGCAAAGGATAAACTAGTCCAGTGTATACCCTCATATAAGGGAAAACAAACACCTTTTGATTTTCACGAAAATTCAATTCGTGAACTTTGCAAGAAATGCGAAGAATATATAAAACAACTTTTACGAAAACATAAAAACATGGTGGTTGAGCTGCAAAGGAAGGTGAGCAAGTTGGAGAATGATATGAAACAACTAGGAGGGATAATGGATGGTGTGCTTAGTTTCAATGCTCCTTCAATCAATTACAACGTATACTTGACAAAAATATTGTTTATGTTAAAAAGAATGCTATCATCAACAATAAGCCTTTCTAGGGTGAATATAGACATGGTTTCATATAAGCATATATGACTTGCACGAATCTAGAAAAATACTTTATCTATGAATTGCAACAATATAATTTTTTGGTATCTATTAAAAAAATATGGAATTCCAACCCTGTTACAGAGGATGTCCAATTGAGAGCCTTTGTATCATATTTGAGAAATCAGGGTAGTTGGATGGAAGATATTAAAATTTATATATGTAATTCTGAGAGCCTTTTGTGGGTTTGAGGAGAATATGAAATACATATGCAGATGATAAAATAACAACAAGAGTTGGCCATTTTTTCATAGATAGCATAGTATATCTCTAGGAAGAGTTAGGAGACCATTGCATATTGCGCAACCCAAATTCAAATATTGGAAATTGTCGCACAAGAAGAATGTAAAGAAACGTGGGATGCCTCAGGAAAACAAACCCAAAATAAAGATCCATTTATCTACCTAAACTTAAAGGCATCCTTAACAAGGGTTGATCAGTATTTCCATGGAATAGTCTGGGAATAATTTGATCGGTCTTATATTTCACTATCCAATGATTTGGAGCCAACAAGGATATATAAAAAGTCCTATACCCTTAGGAAAAAGAAGAGTTGGAATGTTGGAATGTAATTATAGAAACAGGAGGGTATCTTCATCCCGGTGAAGTAGGAGAAAGTGATAATTGTATCAGCAATATTCATGAAAATCCCCCTTCATTCTCAGATTCAAATTGACCCGTGTTCTTGTTGATATTCACTCCCTCACTATTTCTCATATTTTCTCACTCATCGTTGCTGACACACTGGCTCACAATTGCTAACACACTCGATCACTGGTGATAAAACTCATAAACAACAAACACATAGTCTCTGTTGTTGTAGTATATATTAGTATCCAATAATATATCATGATTAGCTTTGAGAAGTTAAAAAAAACTGGTAAAATTGTGTTTTACATGTTTAGTTACAATTTCATTGTAGAAAATAAATGAATAATCTTTAATGTTGTAATATATATTATTCTCCAATAATTTATCACCATTATCATTGAGCAGTTATAAAAAAATGGTAAAATTGTGTTTTACATATTTAGTTACAATTTCATTGCATTTCCTCTACAAATTTTGTTACATTTCCATTGTTTTTATTAAAATTTATATATTAGATTCATGTTTAGACACATATGCAAGCATAATGAAAGTATATAAAACCACTTGAAATATATCTTCCATAACATAAAAAATAGTTGATGTATTGAAAGACTAAGTGTAAATGCATGGAGTTATTTACTCACCTTAAATGAGAATTACGACAAATTAGACAAATCAACAAACATATCCTCACCACCAATCAAACAGACATGAACATACTGAACAAAAAAATAATACATCAAATACATGTAATACATGAATAAATATTAAAATAAAATTGAAAACAAAATCGTGCACAAGAAACCTGGAAAACCATTCATTGTTGGAGCGAGGGCAACCTCATTTGTTGAGTTGTTCAAACTCAAATGGTTCATCTTCATCTGTCGCGATATTCACGTCAATTTCCAATATTGCATTTTGTTTTCTTGTTTTTTTTCTCTTTTTGGGGCTTAGGAAACTCTTCTTCCTCTTCAAAGATGACTCAAAAGAACCCAACCCACATGTTAATTCATAATCCATAATATGAATATTGTTTTTTTCATCCAACATTTTTTAAACAAAACAATCAATTGTTAAATCTTGTTTAAAGTGGAAGGAGGACATTTTCGAACCGGGTCTATGTAGCCAAATTACTCCAATTTGGAAAACTCAATTCCTTCAACATTTACATCAACATAAATGTGTTTGCATCTTCCCCAAGATCAGATATTGCCTCTATATTTATCTTAGCAGTGTCATTGTATGAATCATTTTTTCTTTCATGATTTAGTAATTGGTTTCAATCCATTGAAAGGGAAGAAAACCAAACCACCTTTATGGCATGCTTGCAAATGTTTCCATGAATAGAACATGGGAAATCACAAGTTGTGAAATTTGTGCGATGATAAGTGAAAATATATTTCTTATTACATTTAAATGACTCCTCCAAAAATAATGATACATTTTCTCATGAGTGCTGCAATCACTATCTCAATTTTTTTTTCTTTTTCAATTGAAAATTTAAATTGTTTCTCTTTCCTATAATTATTCAAAATCATTCCTTTTTTTTAAACCGATAATAAGGTTCAAAATTTTTTAGAAGAAAATATATCAACCAATCCATCCTATGAGAACATTTCTTTCTTCTATCAGATAGAAATTTTGTGTTTAGGTAACAATGATATGACTCCACAACATTGTTCATCTCCTGATTTTCAAGGGGAAAATACCGACAACATTTTATCCACTTCCATAATTGCATAAAATTTGGGTTAATGAAGATATTTCATCCGTATGAAAACCAAAAATAGAAATGTAAGAAAGAGTTTTTCAATGTACAAATCTTGTCGCCAAAAACCTAGTTCTTGTAGAAATATTCTAGGAACTTCTCCTCATTGGAAATTTTTTTGAAGAAAGCATTAATTGCATTGGTATCTTAAACAACGGAACAATAATTCATAATTAAACCCAAATCACTAAACATTTCTTTTACTATTTCTAGACTACTGTCCAATCGATTAACATTTTTTAGCCGTGCTCGATGTACGTGCCAAACATACAAGATAACAATGCACCTTTTGATTCTTCTGCTACATTCAATTCATTTCAAGAATGATATTTTTGTAATAAATAAAAGTTATACTATAAAATAAGAAGATTGAATTTACCTTAAAGAATTGATTTCAATCAATCTTTCATCAACCATGAAAGCATTAACTTTCCAACTATGATAAAATTGGTGACATTCCAGCTATGATCAACTTGATGACACCTATGCATGAGGTGCTCCAACCATAGTCAGAAATGTCATGTGATGTATTATGTGATGCCACCAACCATGCCATTGTCACCCTACTTTGTTTCTCATCAAACACAATGAGTGTGTACAACTGATGTAAATATCATATTAAAAAAACATATGAAGTAAACTTTAGCTCATCAATTATTATTAATCAAATTATTGTACTAGATAAATCATTCTTAATACACTCACCCCATGCTTATTATCGTTGAATGTTGAATATAGGGCTATTAGGTTATTATTCGGTAGCTTCACCATGGTATCCAACATCCACTTCGTCTGAATTCCAACTATAAAAGGGATATCTTCACCATAGGGCTTTTGATAAACGAAAAAATCATTTAGGTGTTTTCTATACCAAATGTTCACACTCATTTCATCCTTCTTATGCAATTGATACCTTTATTTCATTAGGCGATTATAAATTTTAACAAAATATTTCTTGCACAAAAATGAATCCCTATCTGTAGTTTCAACATCCATGTCAATATATTTTCTAACATGCATTTCACAAACTGAGTCAACTAGCAGTTCCAAGAAGAAACAAATCTCTACACAGGAAACCGTGTCGCTTGATAACTTTGGTTGATGTGTATCCCTAGAAAAACCCAAAGTATAATGTTGGCCATGAAAAGGGAATCCTTGGCTATCTACATGCTCATACATGTTATATGTTATTATTCCTATCTCAGGGATTTGAACAATATTTCATGTTTTCCTCTTCGGTCCTCACGGCCATATTAAGAAGCATAGATAGACAATTTTTTTTGAAAAGTAAATACATATGAATCCATAAAAAAAGATGGATCACTATTAATACCAAAATCTAAACAATGCATCTCTAAAAAACTTACACTTCATATAGCAAGGAAGCAATAGGCCTTGAGCATGGGCATTTATTTTATATCTAGATGAAATGACATGGAGCATCTGGGTTCATTTCCTCTCCTCTAGTAAAGTCTCTAATTCTAGTTAAAGGGATTTTTGCAGTATGATCAAACTCCATGCATTTTCCGTGTAGAAGAGATCAATATAAATCTGTTCTAGAAAAGATGAGCTTTTCTTTAGGGTTTTTCACTAGAAGGGCAATGATTGTTTCCCATTTGACTTGCTTTACCATTTTCCAACCCAATGATTTTAAGCAACAAATAAACAATGAGTTTCCATAATGGTTGACCACTGAGTTTCCGCAATGGTTGTCGAAAAAGTTGACATGTGTTCTCTTATTTTATTACAATCCGGAACAACATTTCCTTTATAAAATAGTATGAATAAATTTGGTTAATAGTCTGAATAAATTTGGTTTTATTAATGTTGAGGATTCCTCATCGATTAAATTGTGTTTTAGTAATGTGGAGGATGAAGGGTATCAAAAATTTGGTTTTTTCCAGCACCCTGAAAAACAAAATAAAAACAAAAATCCATATGCTTATTCTTATTATCACAGTCGAGGAAGAAAATAAGATTCTTTCTGTCGAGTTACCAAACAGATATTATTTCTTTCCAAACTATTTGTGAAGGTAAATTGGGAATTCTTACAATATGAGCAATGCTCGTGGATGCAAATTATCCTCACATGGGCTCTGCATAGGTTTTGAAATTTCTCCACTGAGTTACCAAACATGATTCTTTCCGTCGAGTTACCAAACAGGTAAATTGGCATGTTAGAAAATTTCAGTGATGCCCGTGTATGCAAATTAACCGGACAATGACTTGTCAATTTTCAAATTTCTCTGTCTAAGGATGCAGGGGCTTCCAAATTTAGATTAAAAAACACGTGAATGGAACTTTGGACACGTGGCTATGGGAGTAGGTGAGCCATAATGTCACGTGAAAAAGGGAGTCAGGAAACCGATGATGTTAACACCAACGTTGGGGATAGATATGTTAACACTAATGTTGGGAGGAATGGTACACGTGCTCGCCGGAAGCGCCTCTCTAGCAGCGTGGGGGCGTGAAGACCTAAAGGTATTTTTTTCAACCTGTTAGCTTACTCCTTTTTCCTTATCTCTTGGGAAACAAGGTGTGTCTTTTCTTACACCTTTCCGAGTTTGCATGGACGGGGAAGAAGGCATGTCCCTGAAGTTTGAGTTGTATCTACAACTATCATACTAATGATTCTCTGATGATTACTTAATGACGCAACTTAATAAAAAATTGATGATGATCCCATGATCACTTGCTGACACACCTTAAATAACACCATAGTTTCTATTCTAATATAACTGCAATTCTGTTACCTATGGAGAACTCCAAAACTAGAGATTTCTTGTATATCAGGCTATGGATTCACCAATTTTTTGATCATTAATAGATGATATATCTATATGTATTATACTTTTGATCATGTAACCTACGATTTACAATTTTTTCGACATTCCTTGACTTCCAAATTTGTATGCTTCTATTTCTGGTTAACAAATTAAAATTAATGGCCGTTGTATTGCATGACTATAGGAATGTTGTGTTTTTCATTTTTTGGATTATTTATTATTATACTTTGTGGAAATATAGGTTGGAGTTATGTTGACAATGAGCAACACGAAATAGAATCCATACGCCCCACCTCCATCATATGCTTTCCATGATCATTGCATCATGGAGTACAATGGAGTAAAACGAATGTTTACATAATTGCACGACACATTAAAAATTTTCCTCAAATGATCTCTGTAAGTTCTCAATATCATATCAAGTGTTTGGCATGTGTAAAGTTATAAAATTGATTCAAGTAAGTTGCAACAATATCTTTTAGTAGATATTCCCATTTTATTATGTGAAACAATCTTCACTTCATATTTCTTTTTCCATAATTATGAATTTTTTTAACCCATTATATATATGGTGTGCAAAATTATAGCTCTTTAAATACTGTGTCAAAAGAAAATATCCTTAACATAAACCTTAGAAGGATCCTGTTTCAAATCTGATGAGTTTATGCTCATTTATTTTTCTACAATTTCTTTTAATCTAGAAAATAGGACAAACAAATAGAGAGATAAAATGGATCTATGTTTTTATTTTTCAAATTAAATCTTCTTTATATCTTCCACATGGTGTTGTAAAAGAATTTAGATCTCGCTTTTTTAATGAATATTTGCTTTGCTTCCAACTTCATCTTCTAATTTGTTGCACTGTGGGCGCATGATCTTCCCACAAACTAGGGAGTTGTTGCAATAAATAATATAGTCTCGGAAGTAAGTGCAAGTCTAAAAGATCGTGCATTGGGGTGTGTAGGCATAATAAGACAACTTCAACTCCAAATATTAGACTTGGAATCACAAATAACTGCCACATAGGCAATGATTTATAAAATAAGTTCCCAACAGGTGCAACTTGTAGCCTCTATCCTAGGGTTTAACAATTAGTGTAGTCCAAAAATGAGAACGACTCTAACACTACTATATAAGGGGGGTTTTAAGATAATATTTAAGACAATTTTTGAGTAAATTGTCTTAACTTTAGACAAAAGTAAACATGTAAATTTTCTTAAATATTGTCTCTAAGTGGGTGTCTCAAATTATTTTCTAAAAAATTTGTCTTAATAAAGACAATATAAAATACATGTACTATTATCTGTTAAGAGACAATTCATTTTTTATTAACTAGAGTCAAAAAATAACTTGTAACTTGTCTGAAATATTGTCTTCAAGTGAGTGTCTCAAATTATCGCCTTAAAATTTTGTCTTTATAAATACAATATAGAATACATGTATTATTGTCTCTTAAGAGACAATTCATTTTTGTCTTTCAAGAGACAATAGCTATCATTAAAGACATATTGTCTCTATAGAGACAATATGTCTTTAATCCCAATTATTTTATCTCTAGAGACAATAAAAAATTATCTTTAGAAAAAAATATATAGTCAACTAAATCATGGTTGGGCATGATAAAATCGAACCACCAACCTCCTACTTTCTTGTAGGGCAGGCACTCTTCCAATGATATATCACTCTTTAAAGAAATGTGTTATGTCGATAAGAAAATATAAAAATCAAACAAAATGAATGTCATAATATGTTATCTTAGTAATGTAGCTCAAATAAAAAATTACCTCCGTCAATATGGAAACACCTTCCATGTATTGTTTTTTCCTCTCTTCAAATCCACGAGCTTTCAAAGCACCAATGTTCAATGCACCCGAAATATTGTTGAAAAGAAAAATAGCTAAAGCTTATTGTTCAATGTCCTCCAGAATGATCAAAATGGGAAACCTCCCATGGATGGTATCTTCATATACTGTGATCATGTCTCTTACATTTTTTGTCTTCTTATCAACTAATAGAAGGTGAAATTTACAATAAATAATGATTCAATTCCAATGCTTGATAATTCGAATGAAAAATAAAAGATGAAAAAATATATATTTAGCATAACCTATGCTTAACAATGCTCATATTTCTTTTTATATCATTAAATCAACACTCCCAATTTAATAAACAAACGAAAAAATTAGGGCACAAAATATAAAATTTCATACAACCAACAAAACCCAAAATCAACCTAGTAAGATGATATGCATACTGGTAAGATGGAAGTGACAAGGAGATAATTTCACAATTTCATGAGAGCAAGGGTTAAGAACCAAACAAAATTTCTTGGAACTTTGATATAACATGGTTTCTACCTAGCTGGAACCTTGCAAAACATCAAAGTTCCACCTGCATTTATGGCACGTTCCATAAAAACATCAAAGTTCCACCTACATTTATTCCATGTTACAAAAAAACATCAAAGTTCCACCTACATTTATGCCAAGTGTGTATGGTGATGAGATATTGAGGGTTTTATTTAAAAAGAGTGATTTTCAGTTATTCTCTCTCACATTACGAGGAAAACAAATGAATAACAAAAAAACAAAGAAACATGAGTAAACTTATTTTGTGTCAATTACCTTCCAATTATTATAATCCACAAACATCTTCTGCATGCCTGTCATAAAGTGTGGAGAAATAAAACCATGATCAAATTGCATTCCTTATACAACATACAAATTATTTTATGCACTTCTCCCATCTTAAATTTTTACAACACCTTTCCTCCCAACTTTGCTCATAGCCTCCGCTATCATGTTTCCTATTTCATAGTTATTCACAACACTCACTGAAGCAACATTTACTAATACATTATATTCAACCTGGAAAATAATACATATTACAAAGTGCTAACATGTGTAACTATTCACACAAGAAAATTTCCAAAAATAAATTATTTTCGCAAGAAACTCTTCTACATGCTACCCTAGAGTAAGGACTAAATAATAATGTTGCATCAACTATTTCCATAATAAAAGTGCACCTCAACCATAGGATGAAACAACTACAACTATTATTATCTAACAATACGACACAACCAAATGTATTCCTTAAGAAAAATATTGTATGAAAAAGGAAAAAGATTTTTTAACCAAAAATAACTTAGGAAACTAATTCATTCAATTAGATGCAACTCCAAACCATCAGAAAATAAAAAAACTAACCTACTCAAAATATAATGATTTACCTCCTTTGACAAAATTTTGAGTTTTGAAAGAAAGGCCTCTGTTGTCATGTCAATGCCCCTAGTAATTTGTATGGTATTTTCACCTGCTGCAACAACGTAACCAAAAAATTTCATTTAATATTCTAATTCTGAAATTTAAGATGCAATCTTTGTTTATTTTTTCCTTCCTAAAAATATCATAACAATTGAGAAAAGGATCAAAATTTTCAAATACCCGATGACAATTGTTTCATTCAAATACCATCTTAAAATCATTAAATCCCAGACAAAAACTAAAAGAAAAAACACCATAAAACCCAAAAAAAATGAATAGACCTTAAACCAAGACTAGTGGAAAAAATTACCTTGACACCTTCACTTATTAAACCCTGTGCAAACACAATAGATGTGCTAATTCCATCCCCAAATAAATTAATTTTCTTTGTTGTAGTTTTTCTTACGAGCCTGGCCCCAATATTTTCAACTGGGTCCTCTAAATCATCCTATCAAAATGATGAAACCATGGCATTGAAATACATTTCATTATAATTTCCATTAAAATAGAACCTGACTCAGCCACAACTCTTTGTTTTCAATTGTTAAAATATTTATTCATTACTCTCATGTGACTAGTCCACATGCCAAGGAGACCACTGAGTAATAAATATATTGTCTTTTACCTTTCAGTTTGAAAATTTTTCCTAGCAGATCTAAGACATTTGGGAAGGGGAAACTAATAAAACATTAACAATAAAACCACAACACACATATACAAACTACCTAGCTACATATTGTCATTACATTGTTTACTATTTTAGTAGAACCATACTTTCTCTATAAAACAACATTTATTTCCTTCATTCTAAGGGTGACTCCAAAAATATCAACAATTTTGTTCACACTTTCCTGCAAGACAATTAGAATGGGATTTCAATAAGTGTTTAATTGAATGCAGGAATATAAGCCAAAACAACCCTCCAAAAAACATTAAAACCACACATTAACATCAAATATAAGTGGACAACGAAATATCATCCATAGTGAAGTTTTACGTACATATGACCTTCTTTAAAAATACATTTTTATCTTACTTGTAGGTTTTTAGTCGATGATCCATATCAGTTGATGTACAACTCCTTTTCCATGGCTCCTCTATTAAATACCTTATATGTGGTTGGTAATATGAGAGTCCATATTTTTCTTAACAAATTAAAAGAAATGGGTGAAAACATTTAAAGTGAAGACAATTTTCTTCCATAATTATTAAACTTTGCACCCAAATTCCTCTCCTTTCAAATGTTTCCCAATGAGGTAGACATGGAAATTGTTGTCATGTTTCATAAAGAAGATGTCATCTTCTCATATCTTGAATAAATTACAAGATCTTCATATTAGTATCTATGTTTGAAAAAAATGAATTCCATTGCATAAAAGCACTTATAAGCATTAAAAGGAAAACTAAACAACTATAAATACTTTAGGAAACTTATGGAGTAACAAGAAAGAGACAACCAAATAGAAATCCAACCACAATCCTCATTTTAATGATACACACACACACACACACACACACACACACATTAAGCTAATATAAATAAACCCAATGTATATTAATACTAGCACAAAACAACATTAAGATAATTCAATAAATCCAATAATGCACCCTACCACTAATACTACTGTATAGTGTTATGATAATTCACCCTAAAATTTCTTGATAATTAACCTTTCTTTTTCTATTACAGTGGTTCAATTTTAATTCAGAACTTCTAGTATGTCTTCAGTGATTACAGTGAACAAAGGTATTTGGAATAATAAACAACAATACAACAGTATTTGGAAATACGCTACTCAATATCATATAAACCCAGTCACAACATGAAATTCAATTCAAACCACTTTAGTTCCTCATTGATGTGAACTATAAACCAAAATTTAAATCCCAAGTCCACAATATTAGTTACTCTAACCAGGAGTGACAAATTAAATGACTTATGTTTCCTATAACTCGTGGGCTTTACACTATCTAAGAGGCCAATTATGAACTTGTTACAAAGTTGGCTTCACCATAATATGCCTCCTTCTACCATACTACATACTTCTATTGGAGGATCTTAATTACCGGAAGTCAAGAATTGCAGGAAGTGTCTTTGATGGCCTGTATAGGACTTCTTATTCATAGATTGAATGGAAGAAAAACCCAGTGGTTTCCTTTAGATCCAAAGATAAGAAAAAAATCCCCGCAACTTTGAAACCCTCCTTGGTTCTCAACCTGAATAGGTCCTACTTCAGACATCTCTGATTCAGACTATATTTAGGCTTTGGAACCTTGAAATAAGAGTCGAGTCACTACTCCACTACATTTTAAACCTACAACTAACCATCCATTTTGGGTCTAGCTTGTTGAGATAATACCAAGGCTCTTTCTATGATAGGTAACACTAAAGTGACAGACAAGGACCACACTTTCCAGGACTCAAGTAAATTTTCTGCCTTCTAGAGATATTTCTTGTGCCATAACAAGAGAAAATCAACAAGTTTTGCTATCTATTCAAATGTCCTTCCTATGCCAGAAAAGACTTATCCAATTTTTGGAGACCTTCTTCAAGAGATGCCTACACCTAGATAGAACCTCGCTCTTCCTTAGAGTACATAATGACACAAAATTTTGCTTCTTTCCAGACTTCATCTCACAAGAACACTTTTCATACCATGAAAAAACCTCACTACTCTAATTGGGAGCCCGTTCAAAACAAAAACCATGGAATTTTGTTGCCCAACCGGAAAATCTTTGTCCAAAAAAACAAAAATATTATCATATAATTTTGTTTCTCCTTCAACGTATTCCTATGCCAAGAAAAATAGAGAGAGAATGGGAGAACGTTCGAGAATGTAACCATATTTGATCTTCATAATTACATTTGTACTTATGACTATATTTTTGTAAAAAGAAGAAAAATTAATTATTATTTGAAGCATGGTTTTCATGCTCAAGTTGATTTGTTTTATAGTTCAATCATGTTCTTCATGCTTCTAGGGTTTTTCAAGTCAAAATAATATTTTTTGGAAGTGTAGAAGTCAAGTCCCATTTGTTTCTTTGATAAGAAAGTGGAAAAGGAATTTCGTTTTGAGCCAACACATTAATTTGAGTCGCTATAATACCAAATTGGCCCTACCCCATTAACTCAGCCCTGTTTGGGGTAATTTATCCTCTTAAGATGTGTATATATAAGAGCATATCAACCTTAATTGGAATGTACATCAAGAAAGTTTGATATCTTGAGAAGGGAGGAGGAAAATAAGTGAAAGAGAGAAGAAAATAAGTCAAAGACAAGGAGAGAGAAAGCATGGTCAAATGAGAAGGAAAATTTCCCTAAAAATTCCCACATGTGTGAAATTTCAGAGTTGTAGGAGTGCTAAAAATTGATGGTTTATTGCAGGAGGCAAAAATTTTGTTGTAGTGGCTAAAATATGAAGTTTGACCACTTTTCAAGAGACTTTAACGTTGTTGAATTATGTAGACAATGAATTTTAATTCTTGGAAGGATCCCTTTGTGTGCTTGTATTCCTGACAAAGGAATTGATATTCTATCAATTATTTATGGACAAAATTTTGGGATGATGGAATTTTGGGTGTTCATGAGATCCACTATAAAGATGACAAAAAGTCATAATATACTACAAATAAAGTATCTAAATGATTTCAATGGAATTATAGTTGAGAATTCCTACTGAAGAGTGTTATGAAATACATAAAAGATACAATAAGATGAGTTGATGTAGTATTTGACAATAAGAGAAAGTCACATAAAAAATGCAATTTAAATATAGTAAGAGAATTTGACTTACCAATAGAAACATTAGGTTTCCCAGATTTATAATTTAGGTTTTGGTGATGAATTTACTCCTCTGAAGGAAAACTTATGCCCAAAATTTGGAATGATCCATGTTGTTCATTCTAGTGATAAATATATCCCCCCCCTTCCTATTGGTAACAAGGGTTCCAGTAACATATCTCCATGTTGGACAATGGGAAAAAAAAGTGATGTGGATAGAGAGGAGTAGCCAAAAAATAAAGAGAAATGATGATTTCTCCAATGTGAATTAAGAAGTGAAGAAAAATCGAATTCCAAAGTCATTGATTTTTACCCTTATTATGATGTGATGATGAGAGTCATCGTAAAAATATTAATATGAGGGTCGATGATGAATATGGAAAACATGTCCTGAGATCCCTTTTCCTAGATGACACGGTATGCACAGGGAGTTGATTGGAGCATAATTAAATGAACCATTGACCAAGAGGTTATAGATATTGGTGACATGAAATATGTTTCTCAGAATTAGAAACGCATAGAGACACCTATTTGTTATTTCAAATATGAGCATAAAAATACTACTGCAATAAAAATAGATATTGGTATTGGCAATTTCAACAACATATATCAAGAGCATAAAGTGGTTTCTATGGTAAGAGAACACCCAAAATGCCTAAGGAGAAAGGATATGGAATAATATTGCAATTCAGAGGATTGGTGATTATTTCAGGCCTAAAATAGAAAATGGTTATGGTTAAATCGATGACGGGTTTGATAATAACATCTTTGATTTCTTAGAATATGACTTTGGATAATTTTTAAACGTCCAAATAGAAGTTCCTTCTCTGTTTCACCTAGGATTCAAAATGTTGTAAAGATCAAAATGGGGCATCTCTTTCAAGAAAAAAGGAAATGAAAATGGGGCATCCATTTCAAGAAAAAAAGAAATGAAAATGGGGCATCCCTTTCAAGAAGAAAGGAAATTAAAATGAGGAAACCGTCATGCCACAAGGGTGATGAAGGCACACAACAAAGATGTGTCTCTGAATTCTTTTAGAACATTGATATTTCACTATTCAAGTATCTTGTGACAACCATATCGAAATTATCTCGAAGACAAAAATTTGAAAATGACAAAGAGAATTATCATCAAGGTCTGAAGTACACCCCTTGTTTGTAAAAGGAATTACAAATTTATTTCTAACTGTTAGGATAATTTTTAAAATTTTCTTCGCTATTATGATCCATACATCACATTTATTAGGGTATCCAGTTGTTGAAGTAATTTCTACAACTTCGCAAGCAGAAACGCTAACAATGACACTAATGGAAGCATAAATAGTGTTCATATTTTCATATTCTCAATAATAACCATTGAGGATGATGAGTATACTCCAAATAAAAGAGGATGTTCCTACTCTACCTCTATGTGTGAAGCTCATATCGATGAAATTTACATGAAGAAAGATAGATACTAATGTATACATAAACCTTGTATAGTCATCAAAAGATACATTATTTTGTGGGAAGATGTAGGTATTTTCTTCGATTCATCAAAAGGAAGCAACCATAAGTATACCTATAAATCATAATCCTTACTATCAGAAGGGTATGTAAGGCTTTTTGGAGAAAATATATGTGGAATCTCAGGAAAATAAAAACTTGAAAATATTTTTGGTGAAAAGGTGACAATATCGAACAAAGTTACAACCTACAAGAAATAAAACTTCAACATTTTGCTATTTTGTATGATAATATAACATAGGAAAATTATATTTCCTCCTTTAGAGCTTGAGGTTGCTACACTATCACATATTTCACTTTAGAAATATTTTTGTAGGGATGAGATTCTAGTGTTCTCAAGTGCTCCCAAGAAGACCACATATGTCCAAGTTGGAGCTAGATGCTACCCACAATCTTGTGGGGTAACTTTGGATGGTATTAAAACTACTTATTGGAGACATCGATTATGTTCCTATTTGTGGAACCAGATTTATATTTGAATTGTGTTGAGTGTGAGGATATTGAACCAGGTACATGACATACTAATGTCATAAATGAGAAGTTATAAATTCGAAAGGGAGATTTTGTCTCCCATTATCTGGATGGAAAATGAATAAGAAGGTTTCCTACCACAGGAAAAACTACTAGGGTAGTTATGGTATGATGGATGAAAATGACCATAAGTTTTCAATAATTCCTTTTAAGAAAATGAGTGGCGTGAGAGTGGACACAATTTAATTGAAGTTAATCACATGTATTTGGGTGAATCTTTGCATCCAACGCTACTTGAATCAATTGTTTCAACTACAATGGTATAAGGAAATGTCAAAGCATGCCATGATCAAGTCTCAGAATAGTACACCTCTCCTCAGTCACCAAAAATATTCATATATATTCAAAATTACGAGATATAAACCAATAATGATTAGAAATGAATAGATAATATCCTTTTCCAAATAATCACATGATGGCTTCTGGTGTATTTTCATAACAAATTTTTGCAGTTATGTGAAAGAAATGAATTCAAGAATGCATAATTCACATAGGAGAAAAAATCTACAATGAAGATCTTTGTGGAAGGATGAAACTCAAACTTGGTTATTACCTGATCCCTAAACATGGACATTGTGATTATCCCTTTATAGTATCCAATGAAATGGTAGGTAATTGGGCCAAAACTGGAAAAATTTGAACTTTTCCTTGAGCTTCAAAACTTTCAACTTCAAGGTTCAATTTCGATGAACCCTGTGATTTTGGTCCAACATATGTGGTCATATAGAGTTTTGGCTTCACATCAAGCTAGTTTTAGCCTTTAATAATGCCAAATAATATGATTAATTTCTTCCAATGACGCCACAAATTAATTAAGGAATTGTGGGGACACAAATATGGGATAAAATACTAAGTCTAAAAAAATAAACTAAATATCATGTAAACAATTTTTTTTGAAGTTAATGTGGGGCCGCTAGAAAACATTGACTTTGTAGTGCCAATTCGAGAGCATATATTTAAGGCTATAGGTTTTGTGAGCATGACATAAATCTGAAAAGTGCCCATAAACCATTGGTAAGTATTAATAATCTTATATTTCTAGAAGATTTTGGATTATGGAATGATTCAAAATAATAGTTTAATCCTTCCATCAAAATAATTTTATCCACATTTCTTGCTTGAATTGGCCTTTAAGTTCTTTCGAAGACACGTATAACCTAATCTCCTTGTTTCAAGGAGTTTATAAGTCCTTTAATATATTAATCCTCATTTTGACAAGGTAAGTGGTGAGAACCAAAGTATGCATGCAAAAAAAATCAACATTTACAACAAGCATCAATGACCACCAAAGAATGTGCTCATTGAAATTGAACCATGTAATGAAATAGTCACCCTCCCAACTTAAGTATGGATTTAAAAGTCCTCAATTTTTCTAAATATTATACACTATAAATGATTCCAATTTCCACACTTCAAGAAACTTTGATGCAAGCATCTCTTCCTAAAAACTGAGGCTCGTTTGAAACCTTTTTCTATATGGTGTTGTTGCAATTACACAATTTCATAGGACCATATTCTCATACAATTTTATCTCTATATATATGATGATATTTTTAGCACAGAGAGCTAACCTCTTCCTCTATAACTCCACCTATCTTCCCTCTATGACCTTTAGGACCGATAATTCCTAAAATGACCTCTCTTGGGGGGGAACACATGTTCTAAACAACTCCCTGAACACACTTATCCCCATCAAGCTTCACCCATAAGAAGGATGGAAGTCTTTTTATCATAATTTCATAAGCACTTGTTAGTGGGGTGGGAGGGCATTAACAACAATGTGTGTGACATTTCTAGCACTATGGTTCAAATCTGGTTAGACTTCTAGTGACATTTGCTTGCTCAGTCACTTGAATTTATTTTTTCTAGATCTTTACAATATCTATTGCCAAAGCACAATGATCCAAGCTTGAAAGAGTAAAAATAACACCCAAAAAAATTAAAATGATCATTGTTTTTATCAAAGCCAAGCACAATTTATCCAACGATTAACCCATCAAATGTTGGAGCCAAAAGCTCACAAAAAAAATCCAAAATTTCTATCATATTTTGGAATAATTCCCCTTCCTCCATAACTGTGAGAAACAAGTCCTCTACAATGATTCCATTAACAAGTTTGTCAATATTTTTCTTAAGAAAATTTATGCCTCTAATTTCTCTTTGGTCAATTTTTGATGCAAGAGGGTTTCCAAAGTCTTTGGTCATGGAGAGTTGGGACATACAAATTCAAAGTAAGCAAGAAACCTTATCTAATTGATATTTTTTAATATAAGACAAGTCAAAACATATAGAAATAGTCTTAAAATAATTAAGAGGATAAAAATCCATAGCCTATCACAAGGGGTTATCTCTACTGGTCGTTGTTGGGCATTCAACTAGTTTCATAACAATAAGTTCAATTTTTGAAACCCCTTGGGTTTGGCATGCTAGCCTACGCCAATAAGTTTGCTACAACTGTTGTTGAAGAATGTTGAGAAGTATCACTTGGGGTTCCCCATGATGTTTTCTTTCGATAAAATTGAAAACACTATATCATAAAGCATTGGAAAGATAAAATACCAAAATTTATAGCATAATGAATTAGGAGGATAAAAGGCCAAAACCTATAGCATAAAACATTGAGTAGATCGAACAATAATGCAAAGATTTTGTCAAGGATATCACATCAATAATTTTTTCAAGATTCTATTGTTTGTAAAATTACAAACAAAAAAAATCTTTAAAATTCTAGTTACTGTTTTCCATCAAAGATCAGAGAGTGTAAAAAATTCATCTTATCTTGTAGTTTTTTTCATTATGTGCATTGAATAGAAAACACCAAAAAACTCATGCTTAACTACGAAAGAAGAAGAGAGTTACAAAGAATCCTAGAGGTGAAAGTATGAAGAAGGATCCTATTTCACATAAGGCTTAAAATGAATGAGGACGAGCTACCATTGTTCTCCCTTAAACCATCAAAACCATAATTTAGTGGAGGAGATAAAGAACTATCATGAAAAAAGGGTGTAGTGGAAATGAACCTCTTGCCGTAATTCAACCTATAACAATACAATATTTCAGTTAGAGCCTTCACCTAATATCTATGCCTCATATATAAAATCTAAAACGATAAAACAATTGACAGTAAAAAATTACCTTGTGAATTTTCTAGCAAGGGTGGCCTTGAAAGCTTGTTAATAACACATGAATAGATGAAAACTTTGTGAATTCTCTCAGAGTTGTAAGTATTAATAAAAAAATTATGATTCATTATATATATATATATATATATATATATATATATATATATATATATATATATATATATATATATATATATATATATATATATATATATATATATATATATATAGGGTTTCTACATTTGCGTTCTCAGGGATCATGTAATATTCCCAAATGGGGAAATCAGCAATACAATGCACTAAAAACACATTTTTTAGAAATATATGCAATAATAGTTAAATGAAAACCATGGATCCATTCATTTATACATTATAGTAGCCAAATACAAAAGGAGATATGAAACAAATCATGGTAGCTTAGTTAAACAAGCCTCCCAAGCTATAATAGCTCAAAACTCATGAAAAAAGAGGGGTTTCAACCATGAAATAAAGCTGGAATACCCTGATGGCGTTATTTTATTACTCCTCCAAAAACAGTAGGTTACATGCATAAAAATCTCAGATCTAGAGCTACTACATGCGTAAAAAGTTAGATCTATATCAGATCCATGCACTATACAAGCTCCTCTATAGAACCCCCCTTGGGGTTTTCAGCAAAACACCAAGTACAAGATGTAGATCTGAGATCTAAGACTACAGATCTATGGAAATTTTCAGATATGGAAAGTGGATCTAATCTTATATAAATCAATAAAATTACCTCCTCCAATAGATCTCCAAACTGAAGGGAAAATCCCCAACACTAAGAAAACCACCTCTCTAATGGTGTGTTGAACCACCCTGCAACTGCACCTACAGAAATAATGCAGATCTGATTCTATACTGCACTGTAGGGATCAAAATATAGTTGGACTGATGCGAAGATCTGGAAATGAGGCTCAATGCCTTCAATATTTTCCTCCCAATGGAGTAAAAACCTCCTCCACTGAAAATGAGCACTGAAATAGCCTAGATATGGAGATCTAGTTTCCACTTGTTGTAGCTTACTGAAACAGAAAAACCCTCAACAATATCTACACTGTCAAAGAAAGGTGAAGCTTGGCCTTCAGCTAGATAGTGGACAATGTGGTGCAAGACTCCTCCAAGAGCTCCTCAATGGAAGAGGTGGGATTCTCGATCAAAAACACCCAATGCTAAACAACATTCAATCTCAACTAAACAACAAGAGAAAGTTATATGTATAAATAGACCACATATTTAGAAAATCATAATCATAAGCTAACCTCATATGGTGGCCATCCTCTTCCTTATAAACAATGTGAGCCTTCTCACCTTGGGTCCCACTCATTAGGGTCTCCATCTTCATGCAGTTAATCTCCCTCCAAAACTGCGTTGTCCCTTCATCAATGCCACTCTTCCATAACAGTGTTGTTTGATTTGGTCAACCTTTACTTAATCTCCATGCAATTCCTCCTTCCATACTCAAGCTGAATTTATTCTAACTATCTAGACTGATCCATATTCCCACTGGGTTATCTCTATTAATGTTCCACTCCCTCCATACTAGATTTGTTGACTTGGTCAAAATTGACCTTGTCGACATGTATTAGCCCTTGTTCACACATGAAGGTGCTTTAGCTAGCTATGAATATGATCCCTTTTTAAATTAAGAGGGATTTTATGTCTACTAAAGAGATTTATTGGCCTCCCTACCCATTTATTCATCTAACTACATGTCAAGAGAAAAAAATGATATTCCAATTAGCTGCATGCTAATTTAGGAATACTATAGTCCTCCCCTCCCAAATGTTTCTTGTCCTCAAGAAACTGCAAGGATATAACTAAATATCCTCTCCGCCTCCTCTTGTAGCATCCTCAAGAGATAAGTTTCCCAAAAGAAAAAGGTGCTTTCTCATCAGTATATTCTCAAATTTTTCCTCTGATGTGTATAGGTATACCTTTGGTGAAACATCCAAATGGATCTCATCATGAAAAAGTGGGATATCCATGGAAACAACTATATGTGGTCTAGAGGCCTTCTTGAGGCATGGAACCTAAAATATATTGGGAACTATCATCCCATGTGAAGCCTCCATCCCCAAGCTATCATCCACAAAATTTGAGTCACCCTCCAACATGGTAACTCCTGAAACATCTCCTCCAGATTAGGCTCCTGCAAAGAAGGTGGGTTGCATAGTTGAATATGATGGATCAAAATGTCCATCCCACGTTGTCTCTCTCTCCATTTACGATAAGTGTAGAGCTGCTGCTGAATATGGGCTGCAATAATGTTTCCTTCATGGAGAAAAAAGGCAATAGGATCCTCAAAGACCCACTCTTTGGTTCTTGCCCAAATCATCCCATATAAAATGAGTATGACATTATCATCATATGAAATCCAAATGAGAGAATCACTGAAGGTTTTATATAGTGTTGGAAAGTACCAACAGCTTCTCAAGTAGTCATAGAACAATTTTTCCAACTACAGTTTCAGAACATGTTGTGGCAAGATGTATCCCAACAAATTGCTATTTGTACATGTCATCACACTTGCTAGTGAATAGTAAATGGTATTATATATCAACTCAACATTTAGAAAATAGTACAACACTTTCCCAAATCCATACAAGAAATGGCTCTCTCCATCATATATGTTGGTCCCAAAATGTCCATGAATCCCAAATAGAGGCTTGCCCTCTTGTGGAGCAATGCACTGTATAGAGATGGTAAGAGAATGAAAATACTGTGTTAAATAATCAATAAGTGAAAAAACACAATTATTACCATGTACTTAGAGTAATCTGATAATAAGACCCATGAATGAGTCCTCCACAGTGATATGACACAGTCCCATGAAGAGGAATGAACTATGTGCTGCAAGTAGATCTTTCTTCTTATGCTTGAAAATCCAAGTAAAGAAGATCATATCATGGTAATAGATGTCTCCATCCACTACTTCATCACTCTCATCTCCTTCATGCCCATCAAGTGCATCATATGTGAAGTGATCGTGGGGACACTCCATCAACAAACCCAAGCTCCCAAGTGACAGTGTTGTTGGACTTTGTAATAAGGCTCCTGTCATCTCATAGCTCCATCCTTTGACATTCCACATGTCAAATCCATCAATCATAATGCTTCTATATATGGGAGATTCCTTGCCAAGTGGAAGTGCCTCCTGATCCTCCAAGGCTAAGGAGCAGCCCCTTTGCACCATGATAGTGCCATCTCCTACTCCTGCAACATCATGCAAAGTATGGGAGAAGATCATGCCACACTCTCTCAAGAACAACCAAAGAAACAACAACTCTTTTTGCCTCCCCAAACCATAACCATATAAGTCATGGAGCAACAACATGATAGTTTATATGAAATATATCACATCACCCCAATACACCCAAATTCCTTGCTGCCATATGATGTAAGTTCCATGCCAAGTTCCATCCACCAACCAACTCTTTGAAATAGAATGTGTCATAGGATGACCAAACTCTTTCAAGAGTAACCAATGTAGTCTTGCCTCCTGTTGTCTGGTGTCATAAACCTACAAGTGGATTCCCAACTTCTTGCTCATCAACATCACCCATCCAACCAATGGTGAGTGTCTATCATCATGTCCAAAAGTGGCATCCCTCCAATGGAGAATACCATCCTCCCAAATCAAATTTCTGTGTTTTCATTTCATGGGATGTTGAAATGCAATCTCCTCAATGACCAAGTTGATCCCATAAGGATCCAAATAAGGTGTAGAAACTTCTCATCAGGGTGTGAAGTTCTCATCAAGAATTATCTATCATTATAATGGAAGAGGTTATCCATCATAAGATGCCCTTCATAAACTATCTACCTATCCTCCTCTATACATGTAGGAAGGTCATTGGAATGATACAATAATGGTTGGGCCCCCAACTTATCACTGCTTCTCAATGACAACACTGCTGATCTCCATAATGGTGCATCTACTGTCTTAAGATCATACTTAATGCTGAACACATAATTTTGCATGGCATGGTTCAGGACAATACTCATACCATCCTCCAAGAATCTACACTCCAACCCCAAGAGTTGTGTGCAGCTCAACAATGGCACACTAGGATGACTGTATACCTTCTCCATGCACAAATCAAGGCTTCTCAGCACAGTAATTGTCTACTACTTCAAATCGGAAATGTACTTTGACCCTAGGTCATGCAATGGTATACTCCCACAATCGTCCATATGATGTGCTAAAGTAATAGAAAATGGAAACATGTGCATACCTTGGTAAAGCTTGGGAACATCTTGTATTGCTACAAGGATTCCTTCCTCCGGTGTGATGGCCTCCCCAACTACTAATGATGATGGGTGATCTTATATGGTTGCATCAACGCTGATACAAGTCTCATCCTCCTCATGCATCTCTAGAATTGTGCATGGGACTCTAGATGTCAAGAGATCAAGACTAATTTGGAAAGGTGCAAGTGTTCTTTCTCCTTATGTAAGTGCTCTTGCAACAAGTGGTGGTGAAGGCTCCTTCTCCTCTGATTTCTTCTTGTCAAATTTTTTGAGCAACCTTTGAGTAAAATCTGCAAATGCGGTCACTCTTGCATGACTCAAATGGCTGAACCACCAAATGTTTGCTTCACCCTCATTGTTCAGCGTTGCAATCTCAACAACTTCTTTCTCTACTACTGGATGTAGCAGGAAAAATGCATCCAACCTCATTCCCCAAGCCCTTGTTGTGCATGTGGATGACCCATCAAAGGTAGACAATAGAAATCTAATGCCCTCTTTTCTTCTATTGCTGCAACATCTCCTTTCTTCTTTGAGCTGAATGAACTGTGGGAGAGTTAGATTCTCCTTGAAAGCTCTAGGTTGAAACTTATATTATGCAAGATACTCACTTAAAATCTCATGATCTAAGTTTCCTCCATCTTCATGCCTCTTGTCTTCAAAAGAAAAGGTCATAGCATGTTTCTTTGGAGCTCGATGCAATACCATATCTTATTTTTGCTGATAGGAAGTACATGGAACTTCCTCATCTTGAAACCCTAATGTGGTTTCACTTCTTCTATCCATTTTTCTTTGGTTGACCTCCTTGGTGAGGTCCTTCCTAGATCTGAAAATAGATGAGATAAAACTCATTCCTTCCATCACTATGATCTCTTTCTCCTTCTCTTCTTCCTTTTATAGCATATCAGGTGAAACTCATAGGCTAAGCCAAGATTATGCTCTGATACCACTATAATATTCCCAAATGGGATAATCAGCAATACAATGCACTGAAAACACATTTTTCATAAATATATGCAATAATAGTTAAATGCAGCTCATGAATCCATTCATTTATACATTATAGCAGCCAAATACAAAGGGATATCTGAAACAAATCATGGTAGCTTAGTTAAACAAGCCTCCCAAGCCATAATAGCCCAAAAATCATGCAAAAAGAGGGGCTGCAACCATGAAATAATGTTGAATACCCTGACAATGTTATTTTATTACTCCTGCAACAACACTAGGTTGTACATCACATTTCGAGCTACTACATGCATAAAAAGTTAGATCTATATCATATCCATGCACTATACAAGATCCTCTATAGAACCCTCTTGGGGTTTTTAACAAAACACCAAGTACAAGACATAGATCTAAGATCTAAGAATGCATATATATGGAAATATTCAGATCTGGAAAGTGGATCTGATTTGATATAAATCAATAAAATGACCTCCTCCAATAGATCTTGAAAGTGAAGGGCAGATCCCCAACACTCAGAAAATCACTTCTCCAATGGTGTGCTGAACCACCCTGCAATTGCACCTATAGAAATAACGTAGATCTGATTCTATAGTGCACTGTAGCAATCAAAATATAGTTGGCTTGATGCCAAGATCTGAAAATGAGGCTCAATTCCTTCAATACTGTCCTCCCAATGGAGTAGAAACCTCCTTCACTGAAAATGAGAACTGCAGTGGCCTAGATCTGGAGATCTAGTTTCCACTTGGTGCAGCTTACTGAAACAAACAAACCCTCAATAGGATCTGCACTGTTAAAGAAAGGTGAATCTTTTCCTTCAGCCAAATAGTGGGCAATGTGGTGCAAGAATCATCCAGGAGCTCCTCAATGGAAGAGGTGGGATTCCCAATCAGGAACACCCAATGCTAAACAAAATTTAATCTCAGCGAAATAGCAAGAGAAAGTTATATGTATAAATAGACCATATATTTAGAAAATTATAATCATAAGCTAACCTCATATGCTTTCCATCCTCTTCTTTATAAATAATGTGAGCCTTCTCACCTTGGGTCCCACTCATTAGGGTTTCCATCTTTATGTAGTTAATATCCCTCCAAAACTACGTTGTCCCTTCATCAATGCCACTCCTCCATAACAACACTGTTGGATTTGGTCAACCTTGAATTAATCTCCATGCAATGCCTCCTTCCATACTCAAGGTGGATTTATTCTAACTATCTAGACTGATCCATATTCCCACTGGGTTATCTCTATTAATGTTCCACTCCCTCCATACTAGCTTTGTTGACTTGGTCAAACTTGACCTTGTCCACATCTATTAGCCCTTGTTCACACATGAAGGTGCTTTATCTATCTATGAATATGATCCATTTTTACATTAAGAGGGATTTTATGTCTACTAAAGAGATTTATGGGCCTCCCTACCCACTTATTCATCTAACTACATGTCGGAGAAAAAATTGATATTCCAATTAGCTGCATGCTAATTTAGGAATATTACAGATCAGAAATTCCTTTTTGTCCAAATAACATACTGCGGGCAGTAAATCTTCTTAAAATATATAGACTAAAATTATAATGAAGGGAAACAATGCATATGGAAAACATAGTCACCCTCAAAATTCTTCTTCAACTATTTTTGTCAAATGACGTAAACTGAAAATTTACCAATATTGGAGAAGTTTGATTCATGAATACAAAATATTTTTCGAGATGAAATCTATCTACCTTGTTTTACTCTTTAAATTTAAAACTTTCAAAGGCCACAATAAATCACATCCAAAGAATAATTGTATAAATTTTATTAAAAAACGAAATCCAACAATGGACAATAGAATATATATCCAAAATCCAAATTCTTCACAAACTACCTCTATCATTCATCCAAAATGCAAATGCTACAAATCTAACACCCTCTTCCCACATCTACCCAAGTAATCGACCAATTGGGGTAAAAATGTGACGAGAGGCTACTAATATGATATTCAACCTTCTAGATGACCTTAAGGAAGTGGAAATGATGGAAACATGACAAACAAACCTTACACAACATCAACAACTTCCCCAGAAATTATCCCAACCTCCCAAACCCCTGAACCCCGAGGGGGAACTGATTTTTTACCGTTTTGAGCCTTATCCGCAGGCACGAAAAGGCAAGGCAGCATCCAAAATCCTATAAAAGTAGGCATGCCAAGGCAAGGTAGGGGCGAGGGACCGGTTTGGTCAGTTATGTGCCTGAAACTCTAGTATTTGTGCCAAATTTTTACATTGAGAGCCCAGGTCACTGCCAAGAACTTCATGAAACTTTAGGAGAGGATAAATAACATTAAATAAAGGTATGGAAGTAGTCAAAGCATCATTATTTCATATGGACCCCTCCCGTCCATGACATACATTCCGTCAAACATGTCACAAACATTGCATCTACAGGTGTAAAAAACAAATTTAAACATAGGGTCTCATGCTTATTAGAGAATAGCTAAGAAGCATTGCTCCCTTACATCATTAGTTGTAATATAATATATTTTACCATATATACATTACGCATTCATTTACAGGTAAAAAAATAGATTGAGAGATACATCATCACTAATAAAATACATGCTTATAACGAGCATAATAAGAAAATAAATACAATGGATATAACATCAATGAAATCTGCATAATAACTACTACATTTCATAACAAATACAAAAGTAATGAGATATTATTTACAGAATGTAAAAACCAATAGAAGGTCGGACTTCCACGTTCCACCTCACCATAGATTGGCTGAGCCAAATCTTACTTCATCCAACCACCCGTGTGCCATATTACAAGAATGAATGTGGGACTCAAACCGAAAGAACCAACCAAGGCATCCCGAGGCTAAACCACCTCACCCTCATCAAATAGAAATAAGGATTTACCATGATATACAACTGATCACTTGGAAAACACAAGAATGGATATCACCAGATTCTCTCCACCTACACTGTGAGGAATTTTCTTTTATCCTAGTCTCTCAGGATTTACTACAACCCATAGTACGAATAAGGGGTCACTAGGCCCTAAACTGAGACACCATGCTCTAGGCTTTACCGTATATCCCTCCATTCAATGGAAAGGATTCCTAGGCCTAATCAAGGGTAGAAACCTCTCGGGATTTACCACAATCCAATCCCAAATCACTACACCCTAAACCAAGGCAACACCTCTCAGGCTTTACCGTAACCCACAATTTGAATCAGGGGTCACTAGGCCCTAAAACGAGGCAACATATAAACTAGTTCTGTGTTATAATAATAATAATTTCCAGAGGTCCACATCACTCAAATTTAAATCCATCCTGTAATATAGCTAAACCAAAACATGAGAACTCCAGAAACACCATGGCTATCTAGAAATGGCAAGGCTAGGCTGAAAACATTGTCACACCTGGAAAAAAACCCATTCCAAGATAGCAATTAAGAACCACATTAAATACGATGCAGGCTAAATATAGGAAGGAAAATACACATGCAAATCGATACTTTCCAAGAATCCTATTGCAGCTGCTTGATTCATTCTCCTCCTTGCTTGCTTCCTCCTTTTTCTTGCTTTCTTGCATTTCTTGTTCAAATGCCAAAGTTCTTCAAGAATATTTAAGTTTCTAAGAGAGAGAGAGAGAGAGAGAGAGAGAGAGAGAGAGAGAGAGAATAATGAGAGAGATCCAAAAATTAAACTGAAAAAAAGCTACCAACTGATCCTTAGAAGCCTTTTTATAAAAGAGGAGTCTATTTTATTCATTTTCCATTATTTTCCTTCATTTTCCTCCTCACATGCAACCTGTGACATTTAATATCCCTTTTTCTCCTAATTTCCATTATTTTCATAATTAAATGTGCCAAATATGCCATTTTTCCTTTCCAAAGCCTTAACATTTTCCTTTGCCAATTTCCTTAGCCATAATAAACCAAAATAACACTCACTCAGATGTTTTTTCCAACATTAAGCTCCGAATAAGTTCCCCATTAACCATTTTTATTATTTTTAACTTTATTACATGAAATTTTTACCAGGGTTGTGTTGAGGCTGCGAAAATTGGTGCAACAACATCAGGAAACCACCCATTCGGGGACTTAAAAATTGTCCCTTTTCCATTTGGAATGGTGGCTCAAACTAGATTTATGGGACCAATTTCCCAGTTTAATATAATTGGGGTGGATGGAAGGATTTATCATTGTGTGTAACTTGATAGATGGAAATATTAGCAAGCTTGCAATAAAAAATATATATATCTACTATGTATCCCAGGATGAAATTCGATCTACAAAAATGACCTTTCAGTGGATCCAAACAAATATCATACATTCACTTAGAGATATGAAAACATTTGAGATAATTTATTTAGTTAAATAGATAATTAAATCAATTTAATAAAGCTTATATCACAACTTTTAAATTCCTAAATTGCATATCTATCAAGTGATAACAATACAACATGTTTAGAAGTGAGTTAATGTCAAATTGTATTCAAACAGATACATGAAACAAAACATCATAAGATAAATAACCATTTCTCATTTAAAGCAAAAATATAAAACATAGGATAAAAGTTCTATGTATATGTTCTCTCTCCTCATTTGAGAAAGAGTACTTGGTCCAGCCTTTTCTATTCAGAAAAATTCAAGAGTACAAAGTGAAATATCTGTAAAGTATTCCTTTCAAAATTTTAGAACCCCTTCTTCAAAGTCATGAAGGGGTTTAAATATAAAAAAAAAGTCTTAAAATAGTTATTACAATAAAAAGCTAATGAGGTTTAAAACAAACCTCCTTAGAGTAAGTGGAATTTAAACATAAATAGAAATTAAAGGGGTGGCTTGCTCGAGGACTATCTTGTTGTATCCTTTGCCATTTTTTCCTTCAAATGAACGATGTTAAGAATAGGATTAACCTCTGGAGGTTGGCCTGGCCTAATGCACATTTTTCCAGTGAAAATATCATCAGAAAGTAGAGGAAGCATGTAGGAGGATGTATCTGTGAGGTAGCTCAGCATAAGCCACTAGTTGTGAGGCTTTACTAAATATCTCCAATATTTCTCCCAATATAGTTTTTCCAGCTTCTTGATATGTTCTTCTTTTACCTTTGACACTTCTTTCCATTGTCTTATTAATTATTTCACTATAGGCAATGGACCGGGAGGACATCTGTCAATAAGATTTGTTGCAATGTGATTTTGACTAAAAATTTCCACAATGTTAGTAGCGACATCCTTTGCTTTGCAAATGGATCTTTCTATATCCTTCAAATGTATATCCCAGTATATAAATAATATTTATTTCTTTGAATTCTCTATTTTTGGCAGGTTTTCCTTTCAACCATCAACAAGATCCCGCCAGGTGACAAAATGGAAACCTTATCATCTATCTCATCAAAACTAATCCTCATATCTGAAATGTGATTGATCAATGAATCGATCTATTCACACAATTCAAGAATACTTGATAATTTATGACAAAAAACAACTTTCTTCTCTACCAATAAAGTGTTTAATTATAAGTTCTCTTTTCTGAATTCATCAATATTTGGGTTATATTTTACTTTCTCAATAGAGAGTTGCAATTGGTGAATTATAGTTTCCTTGGAACTGATCTCATTCTGGTGCTGAATTTTTAATTGGTACATGCTCTCCTAGAGTTGTGTGATCTTTACCTGTAACTGTTGATTGAAACTTTGTTTTTTTCCTTGTAGCGCTAGTTCAAGTTTGATGATTTTCCCATCCTTTTATTTCATCAACTGTTGAACTTCTAAGGCTTTGTTAATAGTGGCAGAGGCATAAGCTCCTTTGAACTCAGTTAAGCAAGTTAAATCCTGTGAAGGATCTGTTTGTGTGTATTTCCAAACAATATCCATTGATACATGTCCTTGGACAAGAGGTTGAGATTTCTCTAATCTCCTTCTTTTCTTCTGTCTAATCATAACTGCCTTGTGTTTAGGACTGTATAAAATGTCCAAAGGAAGATTTTATTTAATTTTAATAACAATTTTTGTGGTGGGGAAGGATGGGATGAATTATTCTCTTTTCGTGCTTGCCAATTTGTTAGAGGGCTCAATATTGAATGAGTCTTGACTTTTAGTTTGAGTATGCACAATCTTGTGTTGATCATTAAATATAACTTCTTGGTCTTCCTAGAGTTTAAGATCAAACTCCTTCCAAACATCATTTAGATTAGTCGGGAAATCCAAATCCATAGTTCGAACTTCAGTTAATTTATCTTGGTCTATTTTACTAAGGAATTTAGTATCCTTAGATGTTGATTCATTTTCGTTTTCCTTATGAGATAATGGTTGTGAGACATATAGAATTTTCAATGGAATTGCTTCCAATATCTTATTCCTATATTTTTTAAAATTTAGTAATTGTTGTGGATGGAGGCATAAGGCTTCCAACTTTTGAACTACAGAATAATTATCGACAGGCTCAAATAGGTCATCGAAATCATCGTCGTTGCGCACAAAAGGCCTAATCTTCACTTGGGTAGTGAAATTATTGGCAACTTTAATTGTGTCATACTATCTGCTTGGAATTGTGAATAAATTCAAACATTCAATCTGGAAGATTTCGATAACATCATGCTTGTAATTATGCAGACCATAAGCACCACAATTAATTGGAAAAGAAGGCCATGGTGCTTTTTTGGCCTCTTCCAGAAACCTGGTTAGGTCATTTCCAATAGTCTGATATGCAACTTCTCTTGCGAGAAGCTTGTCAGGAACATACAGGGGAAAAATGTGAGGTCGAGCTAAGCTCCCAAATACTCGGACATACGTGAATGGATCTTCTCCAAAACATTTTCCTATAGAGGAAAAATCAACTTGGGCCTCTTTTGACAATCTGGGGGCTTTCTCATTAAAAATAGCTTGAAACAGTGGAAGAATGACTCCATGGAAAATTTGGTAAAATTGGTTGTCATACTTAGATTCCCACAACATACTATGAAATATATGAATAGGTACATGGTCATGGGTAGTCCATTTTAATCCCATGGCTATAAAATCCGAGGTAAAACACACAACATCCATGATATAGGTGCTCATATAGAACAGGGGAATTTTTTTGGAAGAAATGGAGTGATTTTTACTATATTCTAAAATTTGAGTGGCAATATTATTAGACAGAATATTTCCCCAATCCATAACATAGGAGTGTGCAACTACTTCCATGAGAGGGACCCATTATAGTAAAATTCTAGTGTCAAGCTAACCAAAAAAACTAGACATCATCGGAGAGACATAACAATAGGGGCTTGCAAGGGAGTCAGTAGAGTACACACCCTTTTGGTCATTCTTGTGCTTATTGGGATTGTTTCTCCATTTCTTGATTGGATTTGATTTGATCTTGTTCTATTTGGCTAATTGTGCAAGAAATTATTTATCATAGACCTTTTTGGGGTCTGGGATATGGTACATTAGCTTTAGGTCTTCGGCTTTGAAGGAAACAATCATTGTTCCTCTACTATTAAGAAATGTCCTATCCCCGATATTGAGATTATCAATAATCCATCTTACCATATTAGTTTATGGTAAGATTTTAGGTCACGCAGAAATTCGATGTAAGAAAGAATTATCTACTTCTTCAATTGTAGCTTCGGAGCAATGAGGAGCATTAGCAGTTGCCTTCCTTTGAAATTTGTGAAGTTTTTCATCCTCGAGAAGCTTGTACATGGATTCCCATGAGGAGGGTTGGATTTTTGGTCCACATGAAGTATCTGTAAAAAGAGGAATCATCTCGATTCTCTCGGTTGTAGTGGGTGCAGGGCTTACAGGGGCCATATGCTTCTTATATTTCTTAAGAGCTTTAGGCATTTCTGGAGAATTCTACTTATTCGGGCTCGCCTGGAAATAAATGCGAAAGGATAAGAGGAAAGAGGGACACTTTTGTTTTACAAATGCAAAAGTACCATAGAAATAGAAATGTTTAAACGGATAAGAATTGAAACACTGATAAGATATGAATTGAATGCTTCTTACAGCAAAATCATTATGGAGGCATGGGAAAAAAAGCCGTTAATTTGTGACATTAATGGTTGATATGGATTGTTGTAACCATATAATAATTTTTGCATTAAAACCATAAATTTCATGTTGCAACAATGCTCGTGTGAAAATATTCATTTAATATTGACCGGCTTAGTTTTCTACTGATTGTGATATCACAATCGCAATATCGGCGAAAATAGATGGAGTGCAAAGTGTTTAAGTTGACAAAAGTGTTATGTGCGATTTGTGATTGACTATATCGCATCGGTGAACATGGTTGGGGAATAAGAGTGATTATGTTTGCATGAATGTGATGTGATGGAGTATATCACATCAGGGAAATATCAGAGGTGACAACAAGATCGTTGGGGCATGATTTGTGAAATGTGAAATGCGATATGCGATGGCTTACGTGGAGGAAGTGGGTCCCACAAGCTTTCCTTATCGAATTTTCTTGGAAATATGTTTTTTTCATTTATAAAAGCTCTTGTTCTTAAAAAAATCAGATCGAAATATGTTTTAATTGACCTTTTAGGAGTTATATATGCTTCATTACGGTTTTGTGATTGTGATAATGTGATATTTATCAACTTAAGTGCTTTCAAGACCAAATTTTAAGGTTTTATCCCATTTTTATCCCTATTTATATCTAATGAATTACTATAAAGGTCTTATTTGTTTTAACTCTAAAAAATTAAAAAGAGTATTTTCTAAGGTAGCTATTGCTAAAATAATGGGGGTTTTTTATTAGCACAACAGGCTATTACAGAACCCTCCCCCTTATCCTCAACGTTCAACCGTACATATACCTCAATAAAACCATTGAAAAGAAACCATACTACCTATGGAGATTTATAACATAGCTCGATGAAATATTTACAATGATCACCCTACTGAAAAGAAAAACAACATGACAACTATAATGACATAACACGATACTACTTATTGGAGCTTTATAACATAGCTCACGGAAGTATTTAAATCCATAAACATATGTAATTATATCTGAAAATCATATCAAAACATATATCAAAAAATCATAAAAACATATGCTAAACAAATACCAACATCACACCAAAACTTCTTTGCCTCAACCTATAAACAAGGAGCATACATGGCCCGCATCTGATTTGAAATCTGCCATGTAGCTTCATCGGGCCCAAAATTCTCCGATTGCACTTTAACTTTCTCTATTTATTGGTTCCAGAGCATGAGAACCTTTTTATGCATTATACCCTAAGGCTCTGACAAGAATTTTCCATCGGCTTCCACCTGCAATATAGACCAGTCAATCACATGATCAACGTCTTTAAGGTATTTCTTAAGTAATGATATATGCAAAACATCATGGAATTTCACTGTGGAAGGAAATGAAAGTCGATAGGCCACTAGTTTGATGTTCTCAATGATCTTGAAGGGTCCACAAAACTATTGTGCCAGATTGGCACATGATCGAATCTGCAAGGATATCTTCTTGGGCTTGATACGCAAGTACACCTAATCCCCAACCCGAAACTCCTTGAACAACCTGTTCATGTCTACATAAATATTCTGCCTATCCTTTTTTACCTTTAATTTCTTCTTTCTTCCAACATATCTGGTCCAATCATACCTTGTTAACTGGATCACTCCAACTGTTAAGAGTGTTGCAACTCCACCCATACATAGCCTCAAATGAGTCATCTTTAATGACTCTTGATACCTGTTGTTGTAGGCGAACTCTACGAGTGGAATATATTTTTCTACTTATGTTGTTGTTGCATCACATACATCCTCAACATATCCTCTAGTATCCTACTGACCCTTCAGTCTGTCCATATTTCTGTAGATGATAAGTCATGCCGAAGGAAAATTCGGTGCCCAAACCTGCAAACAACTCCTTTTAAAACTTGGAAGTGAAATTTTCATCCAGGTCGGACACAATATTCTTGAGAACACCATGAAATGTGACTATGTATCTGATAAAAACCTATGCTACATCACTAGCTGAGTATGCAGTCTTCACTAGAATTAAATGTGCAGCCTTTGTCAACCTGTCAACCACAACCATTATGGAGTAATGTTTTCTAGTTGTATTAGGAAAACCTATGATGAAGTCCATTGAAATTACCTCCCACTTCCACTTTGGTATTGCAATCGGTTGTAGCAATCCAGCTAGATGTTTTCACTATGCCTTAATCATGTGACAATCCAAAACTCTAGCTATAAACTCTATCACATCCCTCTTTATATTCGGCCAATAGTATAACGGTTTTACTACAGTCAATGATTCTCGTAGCCTGGGTGACCTGAGTATGGTTTCACATGAAACTCCCTCAAGATCCCCTTCTTGAGCTCACTATTTTTTGGTATGTTGTATCTTAAGTGACAATCCGTTGATTGTGAAAGGAATTAGTGCTTAAGACATTTGAAAGGTGTGTCACATAAATGATTTTATCATGAGGTATTTTTTCTATCCCTTTGGAGACTAGTTTTCTAAAACCCTTAATGAACAGGAATAATAAAATATTTCATAATTTCATTCACTATTTATGTCTGAATGGAAAGAAGAACTATAGGGGAAACCCAAGTAACATGTTGAATACACATAATCTACCACTTTTAAGTTTCAGAGGAAATTCATGGAGAGAGAGGAAACTCAAAATAATATGTTGTAAACACAAAATATGTTACTTCAAATTTTCATCACGAGTTTGTGAAGAGAGGGGAAAATCAAAGTAATATGCTGAATAGAAATAATCAACCACTTTTGAGTTTCATAGAGAATTTGAAGGGAGAAGAGATGGAGTGAAGGAGCACAAATTAAGGTTATTTAACTCTTACTCACAGATGTAATTAAGAGATTGGTTGCTACATTAATTCACTTCATTAAAAGAAGAAAAGACACAAAATGGCACAAGAAACACAAACCACCATCAAAATTTGCAGGAAAATTATTGATTATTTCATTTACCCATTAGAAAAAGAAGTAAAAAATTAAATCCCCAAGAGGTCCAGAACTCGGAACCCTTCTTCACTTTTCCCCCTTCCTTAAATACAAAGAAAAGAAATGTGTAATTGTTTTAGCTTCTTGAAACTCCTAAACTATCTAAACTATTAAACTATGTATTACATTTCAATCGAGGACACCATTGTAGCATAGATCTTAACAAAGAAAACAAAATACACATGGAATATAATCCCTTTACTGAGCCTGATTTTTTGTTGATGCGTCTCCTTCCGTTTCGGTTGTGGTGTCCTAATAGTCTTCATAAACGTATCTCCACCCGACTCCGCCCATGCTTTTGCGTTTTGAATGCTGTCATCATGTCACCTGCTATTTGAATCTGCCTCTGCTATGCATGCCTGTTGTATTTAGTCTTCTTTTCCCCTTTGCTCTGCATAGGGTCACTTACCCAAGTCTCTCTTCCCACGTTCAGACTTTCCTCCATTATCAAGGCATTTCACCGGCTTTACATTATAATCCTCCTTCTTTCCTCCGATGTGATTTAACACAAGAACACCTTACCTCCAGATTTGAAGACCTTTGGAGTTTACTTTTGAAACCACATCACATCTGCCCAACATCGCACTTCGCATGCATTTTTTTTCACTTTTCCTTAGCACCTATATTTTAAATCTTGCAATGTGCACTTATGCAATCGGGCCCCATCGTATCACGAAAATTCATTTTAAACATTACCGTGGACATATACGCAGAACAGTGGTTGTAAGGTCCCACAATGTGGTGAAAAATCATGGTGCATCGCATATCGACGAACTTAACATAGAACTTAAATGGTAAACAATACAACCATCGATGCGAAGTTGCGACGTAATCTCTATCGTAGATCTTCACGAGATCCAACGACCCTGTTGTATTGTCTCACACTACCATATCCCATCCTTGTCGCATCACAACCAAAATATTTTACCTTACGAAGTCTTAATGCTAAACTCTAAACCCGCAGATGTGCGATATGCACTAGATCGATGTGCCAACACATGGCTCCTCCACCCTTTATCGCATCACAAGTTTCAATTCTTACCACATCACAAGTTGTTTTGTTTAACTGGTGAAGTCCTTAACACATAAACTCAATAATCGCCGATGCGAATTTGTGCTGTGCCAGCATGTGGCCCTTCTCCTCATCGCATCACAAGATATATTGTTTGAATTAGGATGTCATCTTAGCCATCGATATCTTTCCCTTTAGATCTATGATTCAATCCTCACCATCTGATTGCCTCCTTTGGAAATATTCAAAGTGTTTCTGTCTTACTCGATTTCTCTGCTTTCTACCATCACCGCTCTACGACTATGCTATCCTTCCTGAGCTTTATTAAATCTTTAAAAGTGATGATATATCCTAATATTGGAAATAAGCTAGACTCAACCTTGTCTGGTGTGCAATGTTCTGAATGTGCCCATCAATCTGGCTCTTGAACTGTTCTGCGCATGAGTAAGCCCGACTTGAGTGCTCCTGCATGCTTTTCTCTCTACTGCTCCTCTAGCTTATATTACACCTCTAATGCTACTGCTTCCTTGATTTTGGTTCTAGTGCACCTGTGATGATGAATTTTCATTGAACTTGTGGTTATCCTTTCGAGAAAATTATATGTCATTTTGAAATTTTAACAATTTTTCCTCAATAACCTTGAACCGCTCAGAACCTCTCTTGACTTTTAGCTGAGTCAAATTAGGCTGCAAAATAGTACATATATCTTGTCTCTAAATCTAGCCAATACATCTACCGTGAGACGATAGTCCAAATCATGTACACGTGTACCTGTACCACATGTACCTATACTTGTGCCAACACCTGTACCTGTACCACATGTGCCTGTACTTGTGCCAACACTTGTACCTGTACCACATGCACATGTACTTGTGCCAACACCTGTACCTATACCACATGCACATGTACTTCTGCCAACATGTGTACTTGTACCTATACCAACAACTGTACCAACACTTGTACCTGTACCAACATCTGTACTGGTACCGGTACCTATACCAACAGTTGTACATGTACCTTTACTCTGCTGCAACCTATGCACAATCTCCATATACTTGTAATCCTATTGACCTACCTAAAATATCATGTCTTGTAAGTTTGTCCAATAGGAGCTCATCATTTCTAAGTGATTTACATGTACTCGCTTGCTAAGAGCATCTGCGACCCTGTTCTCCCTTCCCTAGATGTACCTGATCTCGAAGTCAAAATTGATGATCATGCCCAACCATCGATCCTCTCTGGCATTCAAATTTCGCTGGTCCAATAAGTACCTAAACCCAATGTGGTCTCTCATCAATACAAACCGCCTGCCAAGAAGATAATGTCTCCACATATTTAGTGCATTAATTATCATTTCTATCTCAAGATCATGTGTAAGGTAGTTTTTTTCATGCTCATTTATCTTTATAAACTCATAGCATACCATCTGTCCATCTTGCCTAAGGAATTTTCTAAGTATTCTCTTGCAAGCATCTGTACACACTAAAAAATACTTGTCTGGATGTGGAATATTTAACACTAGAGCATGTTTCAACAACTAATTGAGCTACAAAAAAATAGCCTCACACTCCTATGTCCAATCAAAATTCTTACCTTTCCTTTGCAATGATGTGATAAGATAAGAAATTCGTGAGAATTTCCTGATGAACCTCCTGTAGTAACTTTAAAATCCCATGAGTGATCTCACCTCATCTACATTCTTACGAGCTACCCACTCCATGTTGGCCCTTATCTTCTCTAGATATAATACAATTCCCTCCTTGTAGATAACATGTCTCAAGTAGTGTACCTCAGTCTGGAAGAAGATACATTTGTTGAGATTAGCATACAACTAATGCTCTCTCAAAATACATGAATACGAGATGGGAAGCAAGCCCAGAAAGTTGATCAAAGGGTAGGGTCTAGCTGAAATTCTATCAGACTCAAATTTCTAGGCGTTAGGAATAAATTTTTTGGTTGAGACAATTGGGGAAATTCGTAGAAATTATTCATTGGCACGGATCGAGACTACGACGCAAAAGACTCAAATGAAGTACCTAGTTTCCCCTTCATACAAATACATAGTCGAGTATTTCCTGTCCTTGAGATGCCTGCCCAACTTCGACAAGGTGAAGTACCAACCCCTGAGGCTGAGATCCCAAAAATTTATTATAACCAATGGTAGTTTGTATTGGAGATATCCGCTTGGAATATTTCTTATATGTTTGATAGAAGATGAAGTTAAACAGGTGATGGATTAGTTTCACAGTTTCCTGTGTGGGGGACATTAAATTTGGTGTGCGACTACATATAAAATACTCAAGGGTGGTTTCTTATGGCCTAAAATGTTTGGAGATGTTCAGGCCTACATCTAGGCATGCAAGAAATGCCAATTGTTTGCAAAAAATAAAATATTCACCCCCTTCCCTCTTCTCCCTATGCATGTGGAAGAACCTTTCAGACAATGGGGAATTTATTTCATTGGTGAAATCCACCCTGCGTCTAGCAGTCAACACCGATGGATATTGACCGCTACTGACTATTTTACCAAGTGAATAGAAGTCATGCCTTCCAGGAATTCCACAAACATGGTGGTCATGAAATTCATGGAAGAAAACATACTCTCAAGGTTCGACTGTTCAATGAAGATAATAACTGATAACTCCCAAGCATTTAAATCTGTAAAGTTTGTGAAATTTTGCTAAAAGTACAACATATTACTAGGACATAAACCACTTATTATCCACAGGGTAATGGACTGGTTGAATCATCAAATAAGACCCTGGTAAGGATATTAAAGAAGAAAATAGTAAAAAATAAAAAAAATTGGGATTCACAGCTAAGGTTGGCTCTATGGGCAAGTAGAGTTACCACAAAGAGATCCACTAGAAAATCCTCGTATGAGCTAGTGTATGGCAAGGAAGAAATATTCCCTATATAGTTTGAATTTCCGATGGTGAAGTCCTGAAATAAAGTGAAGAAGAAACTAACGCCTAACTAGAAGGATAAATCAACTAGCAGAGCTCCAAGAAAACAGAGAACAAGTGAATCACAAGATGATTAGTTATCAAGACAAGATGAAGTTTTTGTTTGACAGGAAAGCTAAAGACAAAGGTTTTCATCCTGGTGTTTGGTATTCAGATGGGATGTAAGGAGGGAAGACAAGGGAAAACATGGGAAGTTTGACCCCTTGTGGTTTTGGCCATTCAAAATCACTGAAGCGAAAGGGAACAATACCTTTATTCTTGAAAAATTGGAAGGCGATGTACTGGAGCTACCAGTCAATGGGGAGTTCCTCAATTTCTACTTCCAATTCTAAAAGGTATTCTTTCTTAATTGTAAATACAATATGTTTTTAAATATTTACTTTTCAGTATTTTACTTCTCTTTGTATTGCTTAGTAATTTTTTCAATAAAGTGACTGCATGCCTAAGGGAACAAAGAATCTAGTCTTCATGTTCTCAACGTGCTACCCTCAATACGATGTCTCTAGATGGAACCGATGTTGGTACTAAGCCCAATATCCAATATCAGTTTTTATATAAAAATTTATGATTAGATTGATCCCACAGTGCCAAAGTTTTAAAAGAGAGATAAACAGAGTGAAAGGACATTCCTTGGTCATAAAATACCCAAAGAGATACTAACTGGCAAAGGAAAAGGGGCATGAGTTATACACTTGGCTAATGAAGATTCATCTATCGAAAATTTTCCTTTGATAGCATAATCATATCACATATCAGTGGGAGAAGGAGCATGAATATTAGTAAGATGCACCCCCAGAAGTGAACACGTCAACACGTAGACCTAACTTTAAGATACATTCCACGGGGTGACCTTCTCTTCACGCTTTGGCCTCCTGACACACCGCTTACTAGTGGGGAACACCAACAAAGAGTTATACAATGCAAAGTCCAGGTAATGTAAGGAAATTTAAGGTAAGGTAGAAAGGTAGCCCAAGTCCACTAGTCACCCTCCATGTGTCCTCCACCTACCTAATACTATCCACTAAGTCTTCTAATGACACGTGTTGACCTGTTGGTTTCCTCTTGGCATTATCCCTACAGTGGTTGCACTCCATTCTAAAATAACATATTTTCCCCAGATAATCCATTCGACCATTGTGTTTTACTCCACAAGAATCTATCAATTGGAAGCTAGTTCGTAACCTTGCTCGAACCATTCACCGCTCCATATTTTCTCCTCATGTTGCCTTCGGTCTCCAAGTATTTAGCTAGTCTCGTTCCTTATGTTTACATTTCTATATTTTCTTTTAAAATGAAAAATATTGCACCCTAGACCCCACAAGCTCGGGAAATTAGGGCTGCCCCTAGTCCTGAGCCTCTCATGGATTCTCAAGTTCATATCCATGACCCTGTCTATCCATTTTACGTGGCCAAAGAACTATTTAACCTAATGGTTTAAAAATGGAGTAAATATGACCCATTCATGATAGTCGACTTAGTTTTGTATTACTAAATTTAAGCTTCTATTTACCATTCCATGAGTTCGTCTCTTGGCTCTTTGAAGCCTACATTGAGAAAAAGAGGTATTTTGTCTCCTCTTAAGGGAAAAAGATACTGGAAGTTACCCCCCAACTTATACGAAAAGCCCTGTGTTACCCTACATCCTCTGTCGATGTGGATTTTACTGAGGTAACCCTAATGTTCCATTTCACAAACTTACCTCCTGAAAAAAGGAAATCCCTTCTTCAGATGATCATGGTTTCAAAGTCACCGAACATCCCTTCAGCCGATAAGTTTCCTCTTTCTATATTCATATACCCTGTCCAATATATCGTCACAATGATATCTGGAACGTATGGAGAGGATGACACCAGTTGGGTAAACAACTCTTGTTCTAGGGTTTTTATAACAGATGATGCAACCAGATACTCTCTTTGACACCCCCTCATTTTTAGCCTCCACCATAAAAATCTAGTTCTAGCACCTGAAAACTTCAAACTACTTCACATATTAATCGTTCTTGTTTTATCTATTCCTGTTCATGCACAACGAAAAATTTGAAGGTGTAGGCTTGGAAAAATTCTCTCATAGAGGAAAAGAACCTAAATCTATGTTCGACTGGACCACCTATGTTCCTCAAAATTCTCGTGATGAGGGTTATTCAAAATTTATATCAAAGTTCATGTCCAGAGCCTATAAAATCATTCATGGGACACCTTTCCCTTAGATATTCCCTGAACAAAAGGAGTTTCTCTAATTCAACAAGGAATATTGTGTATGATATTGGTATATATCTGAAGACCACACCGAACTTCGAGTGTATGGTTGTGAGCTTCCCACTATCCATATGCCAGTATTCATTCCCATGAGAATATTTCCTCTCATTAGGGGAATTTTGAGGTCTAAAATGGGCCTCCTAAGGAAATTATAAAATAATAATGGAAATAATAAAATGCATTTGATTACATCATCAAATTTTAGAGGGAAAAAAGAAAAAAACTACCTTTTCAACTCGTATTTTCAACTTATCTCCCAATTTTTTTACTCAAATTTCGAGCAAGAGTACTTGTTGGATGCAAAATTTAATTCCTCATCTAAGGAGTACCCATATTGCATACTTTCGATGGATCCTGCTACATGCAAAATGAGAAATAAATGAAAAATGTGATTGCAATCATGTTCTTTAATGTATTTCTAATATTTCATGTAACAGGGTCCATCAAAAGTATGTAACATGGGTACACCTTGGATGAGGAATTAAATTTTGCATCTAAGGAGTACTCCCCTTCAAAATTTTGATTAAAAATTTTGCGAGATGAGTTTAAAATACAACTTGAAAAAGTAGTTTTATTATTTTATTATTTTTTAATCTTTTTACCCTTTTACTTAAAAAATGGTGAATTATCCTCCATGTTTGACATCATCATCTTGAATCCTATTGGTTCTTATAAAGTTTATTTTTGTCGTACATTTTTATTAGGAGGCCCAATTTAGACCTCAAAATTCCCTAGTGAGAGTTTATGAGATAGTGCCTCAGCACAAACCTGGTACATTTTGTCCCAGAAAATAAAGGGTACATGTTTAAACTCCTGAATGTAGTAGGAATTTTCACTATCAACTCAAGAAATGGCTCTTATCTGATTGAATAACTCCTCCAATAATTAAATTCTAGCAAGGGTATGTCTGCCATTATGACCCTTGTTGTAGTGTATTCGACACATGGGTGGACAAAATACACTGTGCTTAATAGGGAGGCTACTTTCCTACAAGAAAGTCACAGGTCAATTGGTTTTTTAGATTGTTAGTGGAACAAAATAACATGTATTAAACTAAGTAAGAAACATAACATGCTACATCAATGAAGAAATTAAAAAAAATTAATCATGTACAATAACAAGCTCAATTGATTCAAACACAGTAATAATTCAAATGGAGAAATTTCTCCCTTTATTAGGTGTCGGTGGTATAAGAGAATAGGTTACTAAATCACTTGGAGTGGATTCTTAAAGCTATAGAGCTCTAATATTCAAGGCAAGGGGGAATTTTCCCCTTAAGCTTCTTGAAAGCCTCTCTCTCCCCTCGATGGATGGTAGAATGAGGGACACTCAGTGCAATTATTCTCTTGGATTGAGGTGTCGGGTGGCCAACAACTGAATCCTTCCAATCCTTCTTACTGCTTGGAAAACACAATGCTAGTTTTCTCTCAAGAAATTTGGCCATCATAACAACGTGTTCTCATGCTTCTCTTCCCAAGGCAGTCTTTCATAAAAAAATTTCAATCTTTCCCTCCCTCTCTTAGTACAAGATGGATGCTGACACAAGAGTGGGAGGATGATTACTTTGTGTGGTACATTAAGGCCTCAAGGTGGCTTCAAGTCGGTTGTACTTAGCCGGTTTGAGTGAGAATCTTATTCTTAAATTGTGCCAAGTGGTCTCAAATGGTAACTGTCCACATACTCAGAACCAAACGACTCTTTAAGAGATAGTCGTGATGATTATTGAGCCCTAAAATTGTCTTCTCCTTTGCCAAATTCCACTTTATCTTATCATTCCTTTTGTCATTTATATACCTAGAAGATCAATAAGAATGATTAAAATCACTTAAGGAATACATGCAATGACTAACTTGTTGTACTTTTGCGGTTTTGTTGTCTTAATAATTTCTAAGCAGATTTAGCTACAGAATGCAGTCATTCTGTAGCCAGTTACACATTCCGTATCCATTTTTGTGTTTGAACATATTGCAGGTGTCATCTGAAGAAAAAGGCATCTATGGATAGATTCTAAATCTTTTCTACATTGTTCCGTGTCCTCCAAAAGTCCAAGAAGCAGATTTCTATAAGGATAAGGACTCTTGATTTGCTTTCAGCAAATCACGAGTCCTAGCAAAGAGTTTTATTTTGATTTTTACTTTAGAATACACCTATGCCTACTTTCATTCAATAACAGTTATGTAATTTCCTATAAATTTAGCTCGATGAGACCGAGAGAACAAGTTAACTTTTATTTAGCCAAGGCTGTAATACTCTGTTTCAAAGTATTTTTGATAATAAGAAGAAGCATAAATTTGATGTTGTGTTGAAGAAAAAATTGAGGAGCTAAATATTTTCATGCCAAATTTATAGCAGAGGGCCCCTGCTATCTAAGGAGGCTTCCACATGCTTTCTAGATTAGTAGCTTTTAATTCTGTGTCATCATATTTCTTACTTAGACAGTTTTCTGAGTTCATATCTTTTAATATCATGTCTTGCACTACTTTTTTAACTAACATATCCTCATGATGTTATAATTAGTCTTTTCTTAAAAATCCTTTCTAACATATCTCTATTCAGTGAATGGATTTAATTGTGACATATTGAGTTACCAACACTTTAGCTCTGTTATTTAGATTAAAATATTTTCATTATCCTTCAGCCATTCTTGTTCTTAAAAGTTTTTCCAACATATCGCTATTGTCTAAACGAGATCTGGTTGTACGATGATTGATTTAATTAGGTTTTATTTCCTATTCTGCAATTTGACAGAAGAACCTCATCTTGTTACAAATAGTCTTTTCTCAAAATTGTTCCAATAAATTTCCAGGTCACAGAAAAGGCCTAATTGTAATATTGTGGATTACTTGTTGTTTAGAAGATCCTTATTTCATTATATCTAATCCGCTTCAATAAAATTTTCCAATAAATCTCTAGCTGATGAACAAGACCTAGTTATAATGTCATAAGTAGTTTCAAGTATTCATAGGAGATCCTTAGCATATTATAGCAATATTCTTCTCAATCTATTCCAAAATATCTCTATCATATGAATAATATTGCTCTATAATATTCTAAGTTGTTGTCTGTTTTTAGGAAGATCCTCATCACATTGGAATTCAATATCTTTCACAAATTATTCCAAAAAACTTCTAACTAAAAGGATAAGGTTGAAATATAATGTCTTGAGTTACATTTCATGTTCATTTGAAAGCTAGGACATCCATGGATTAAAATGCTCTATTTTTCATCGTTTTCCTAATTAGGAACATAATTTACAGGTACACTCTGTTTCGAGTCTAAAAGTTCTCTTTTCTTTCCTTTTTAACATAGATTTGATGCCATATTTTGAACATAGAATAGAATACTAAAACTCAAACATAAAAAAAAACTCAAAAACATCAACAAAATACTGAGAACAAAGAAATAAGAATAAGGATATTTAGGCACATATAGTGCAAGTATACCTCATCAGTTTACAAGCCTTGGTCGATAATTTATGCTATCAATTCAAGACACTGAATTGAATAAAATTTCTGGTGTCGTTGCTGAGGAGGTATAACTAGGTAGTCTTATTTCCTATTTCCCAAAAACAATGATATGCGTAGAGAAAGATATTCTATGGGTAGATTTGTAAGAGGCAGAATTTTAATTCCCACAACTTCACTCACTCCACCAAGACCAAGAAGTAGCACACCTCCAACTCAAACTCACATTCCATATTATACTGGTCATAGGCTTCCAGAAGTCTCAAGATCAGATATCCCATCAGGAAGACCCCCCACTTCATCCATTGAAGAAATTCTAGAGGAAGAAGATCCAAGGACTCCTACAAAAGGGATAACATTTTTCACTTCCACGGGAGAATATATTACAGCAGAAGAATTACAAATCCCTAGTGAAGAAGAAGAAGAAGAGGACTATTTCTTCAATATACCCTTAATAGATGAACCAGTAGAACAACTAGCTCTTCCAACTGAACCCTATACCAGTTCAGAAGAGTTTATCATGGCAGGAGAAGGGGAAGGAGAAGTCTTTAATGGAGAACATACATTATCTGGAGGAGGTAGGGGAAGAGGAGGAGATAGAGGAGGAGACAGAGGAAGAGGTAAAGGAAATGTAGAAGGAGGAAGAGGTAGAAGGGGAACTAGAAGTCCTTTTGGTTTCCCTATAGTAGATGAAGAGACTAATGCAACTATGAAAAACATATCACCTTCTATTCTTCCAAACTTTCATGGACTAAAAAGTGAGGATCCTGGAACCTTCTTATTTGAATTTGAATTTCTATGTAGAACCTATGATTATCTACAAGATGCTCAGAAAGTTATATGGTTCCCTTCAACATTGAAAGGAGCAGCATTAAAATGGTTTATGAGTTTAATCAATAGGCATATTAGGACGCGGGATGACATGAGGAAAGTATTTCTAGATATATACTTGGATTACTGTATACCAGTCAATCATAAGGAAGAAGTGTTCAAGATGATGAAAAAAGAGGATGAAAATCTAGAATATTTTTTGGAAAGATTCAATTATAACATCAAGAGGGAAAAAATGTAAACTCTAGATCAAGAAAATTTGAAAGCTCTCTTACTGAAAACAATCAGGGGTGAATGGATAGATATCCTCAATATGCTGGGAAAAGGAGACATATCTCAGCTTCCATTACCTGATACAACTGAGTTATGTATCAATCTTTCAAGAGGAAAATCTAAAATTCTAAAAGGACTAAGAGACCCTGCTCTTGCAAGGGCAAGTAAATCTATAGTTGGAACAGTAAGTAGGGAAGAAATATGTAATATGCTTGATGAATTCAAATCTGATATTCTAGGGATTCTTAGTGAACAAATAAACACCCTTAAGTTACAAAACAAGAAAAAAGATGAAACTGATGCCTTAGCAATATTTTGTTCCAAATGTAGGAAGAAGCATGCCTTAAGAGAGTGTCCTTTAGATGCAAAAGTAATAGAGACTTGTGCAATTTGTTTAGAAAAACATGAGACCAAAATTTGTCCTTCACTCTCTGGTATTAAGGCAGTCTTTCAAGAAGAAACACCCACAAGATCCACAGAATCTCTTAACTTTGTCTCTAGAAGACCTTGGCGGAGACCTCAGACACAAGGGTTTAATAATCAAATGTATAATCAACCCCCACCAAATTGGAATTCTTGGCAAAAACCTTGGCCCCAATTTCAAAATCAATCTCAACCTTGGGGACAAGGAACACAAACTCCATATGGAAGGTTCTCCCAGTATTATCAATATCCACCTTCTTATCCCTCATATCCAACTTATTCAAACTTTCCCCCAAAAAAAAATCCACAACAAAACCCTCAAAAGAATCCACAAAATCAAAACCAAAATCAAAATCAAAAACTTCCATTACCATTTCCTCAAAAAGCAAATCAATTACCTACCCAGCCTATGCCAAACCCCAACAATAAAAAATTTCAGAATACATATATGATAGAAGGTCAACAATTTCAAACTTATTTTATTACTCCTTTAGACCTTAATTATGTTAAGCTTAGGTCTGTAATAATACTTGAAAAGAAGAAACCTTCTGTAATTATACAAGAGAAAAACAATTCTAGGAAGATCCTCTACGGGTAAATAAAAGTGTTGAGGAAAGCACATCCTTTCAAGACCAAAACATTGAAAAATCAAAACAGAAAGAGCCAGTAATTTCAACACCTATATTAGAGTAGCCATCAACATCTACTTCTACACCTCATTTCCCATAAATATTACAAATTGATAGGGTTGTAGAGAAACAAATTATGATGCCTAACTATGATTTCCTAGATGAGTTAAGAAATGTTTGTATTAAGATTCCATTATTAGAAGCTATCAAGGAAATCCCAATCTTAGCAAAAACAATAAAGGAGTTGAGTATGAAAAAAACAGGAAAAAGAATAAAAGAGACAAAGAAAACATCGCTAGTAGGAAAAATAGCAGATATAATGATGGGTAAGATTGCCATTCCAAACTATCTAGACCCAGGAAATCTAGTTGTCAGAATACGCATAAATGGAATTGAAATCCAAAATACACTCATTGATTTAAGAGCAGCAATCAATATCATGAGTAGGCAAATCATGGAAAAACTAAAACTTCCTATTCTTCTTTTTACACCCACACTGCTACAATTAGCAGATAGATCTGTGATCAAACCAGATGGGATAATAGAAGTGACGCAGGCAAAGCCTGCGATACCCAGGATCATTAAAACTCTGTGCATATAAGAATGCATCCCAAATTTTACCGAATCAAATACTTCACTTTCAAGCCAATTCACACCTTCCCATTTACAACCTGCAGAAGCTTTCTTTATATGTTCAAAATTATTTAACATCATTCATATAATATCAATCCCTGGCATTTTCTAAACTTTCCATCACCACCATTCCATAGACACCGATTTCTCAAACAACTCACTATTCAAATCATTATTCCATATTCCATACCTCTTCTTACAATAGTATGAAACCATACTTTAACAATCACCTTTTCATGGGACTTAAACACAAGTTTCAATAGCATTTAGAATTCAACTCATCAATTTCAAATGCCAATATTGAGTTCCCCATTAATACTTCATATGGAAGCTCATCAAGTATATGATTTCAACAGTTAAAGTTTTCGGACTTTAAGGCCTTTTTTTTCAAAACCATAGAAGTTAATATTTGTATTGACATTCATATGGTCAATTGGTAATATAATTCCCAACAACCTTCACTTTTTAGTTGAACGCATGCACATTTGACCACAACCAATTTGACAATATAAAACAGTGTTCACCTTGACCATTAAACCTGGGCTCCTACAACTCAATCCAGCAATTCGATTTTAATTCAATAGTGTCCAGGAATAGAATAACTAGCAAGACTTTACAAACCTTTTCACATACTCCGGCAAATTGCGCCTTCAACACTGCTGTCAATTCAGATTTATTTCATCAGACTTTTATCAACTCTGGATCACATCTTCCGGCATGTTATTTCTGGATTATCCAAACTCTGTTTGTTCTAACTCTGATGATCGATTGCATTGAACCCATACATTCTTCAACGTCCAGAAAAAAAAAACGCTCCATTGCTTATCCCCTGCGTTTTCATCATGCAATCAAATAACATCTGAACGCATTTAACACAATCATTATGACTTATCGAAGGCTACATTCACAAATTCAGTTCTACACACACAAACATCAATTTAACGCTACAACAAAGGCTTAATCGATCTTGATACACATCGATTTTTCCACTGCTACAGTTTATCACGCCTTCAACTGCATTCAATCAACAACGCCCTTCATGATTAATTGCCATTTATCCCGATATCTTCAATCTCTGAACCAGATTCGATTCAACACAGCTGCATCACAATAGCTTTGAATCGAATCACTGTATTCGGATTCAGACTTCGCCCTTCACACATCGACTTTAGCAACAGTTCATTCCACTGTTTAAATTGTTCAATATGCTGTCAATTATCTGCAATGTTGCACCTTTCAACATCTGGGTCCACGTAGCTGCAGTTCCAGTGTATGTATTCCTGCGCCCTTTTCCAATGACTACCGCCCATACGAATTACAACTTCAGATAAAAATGCTATTAAACTTTCATTCCAGCACTAAGATTTTCATGGGATCGATTCACAATGAATCTGGCAATTATAAATAGATTTTATTCATCGTAACTATACAATTTAAAATCGCCCAATCGACTCTACGCCTTTATCATTTCATCGTAATATCCACAGCCTTTATTCAAATCGTATCACAAGGCATTACAATTTCGATTCATACGCTTATTTTATTTATTCATAATTCACAATTCCACGCCTTCACAATGGAGATTAATTAAAAAATGAATCGTTTTCTATTACTCATGCAAACCTCGAAATGAAGTCCTCTTTCGCTCCGGTTTCACAATTCCACGCCATAAACTGCCAGAGGCTTACAGCCTTGGCTATTCAAGCCTTCTTTCAACCACTCTCACTCACACTCACTCAATCTCTAATGTGTTTTTCACACACATCCCTTTCCTATTTATACAATTTTAAAAATCATTTAATTAAATGCTCAATCCCTTAAAATCCTCAACAAACCCCTAAATTTCTCAACATCCCTAAAGGATAGGTTTTTATCCCTAAAATCCTTCAATTTATTAAATTTCCTCATATCCTTTGATTAATAAAAAGATATTTACATAAATCCTCACCTTCTCCTATTTAATTCAAATTAATTAATAAAATATTAAAATCATCACACCCCATATTTACAAATTAATATTATCACACCCCATATTTACAAATGGAGAAAAAGGTCTTGATGCTCCTGCATCAGACTCCCCATGTAAGAAAATTTATGACCACCTGGTCATAAGTCTGGATATCTCCTCCTGGATCCCAAATTTTATTTTGTAATCCTTCCGTGCTTGTCGATTGATTCACTGTTATTGCTATCTGCTGTTGTCTTCCAGGTTTCCATATTTTGTGTTGTAGTGCTCCACCTGCTCTGCTCTTGCAGTCTTTCACTGTCATTCTCTTGTTGTCGTTCATTTTCTTTCTTTCGGCTGTCTTTCTCTGGGATGTTTTTATCATTAACTTTCTTATCAACTCAATTTCTCTGTCCAGTATGTCCTCTGTCTGCTGGTCGCTTCCATCTCTTGATTGCTCCTTTTCTGCTGCTGCTACTATAAATGTCGCCTCACATGTTGCTCTAGCTGTCAATATGGATGTTGCGGCCTTCCAAACTTCCTGCCCCTCTGCAACATTCCTTTGCTCATCATCTGCAATTTCTTTTATGACAACTGCTTTGTCATCCTTCTTCAGCAATCTATCCTTAACATCATTCAGTAGATGTTCTTCCTCTCCTTCTTCCATTTGGCTATCCACCTGTGCCAAATATGTTCCGGCGTCTGCAACAACATCTTCAATCATAAGACAATCATTATAAAAAAAATAAGGCCTCCGTACCTCTTTTCCCTTTAGCAACACTTCAGTATGTTGCGTTGATTTCTCTTCTTCTGTCAGCATATCAGTATGCTGATCCAAACTCAAAGAACTCTTGAGACTGTCAGCTAGTCTCCACTTCTCATCAGCTATCTCAATGATGTCTTCCAGCATTTGTCCACTGTAGTGAACTGATTCTTTTCCAGCCTCTGCTTCAAAACTTTCATCTTCTGGAAGGTACTCTTTCACATCTTTGTCAGCTTTAAAAGACTGTCTATCTTCTTCCAAACCTGCAATCACACACAAATCATTAGTTTTAAAATCACAAGACCTTACGGTCTTATTTGATGCTTCAGTCATCAAGTCTTCGGGCTGCTTTGAATCATTCATATGATTCAATTCCTCTAGCTCTTCATCACTTTCAAAAAGTAATGGTCCACTCTCTGGGTAACATATCGAAACTTCAACATCTTCTTCAGCATCTTCATTTTGCTGTAGCTCAACTGTTTCGAGCTTCTCTATCCTCTGTCTGGCATCAATAACCTGTTCAAGTTCCCTTAGTTCCTTTATCAACTGCATATTTACCTGATGATTCCACTTCTGTTGTAGCCTCTGCCATCTCAACTTCTTTCTCATGACATAACCACGCTTCTGGTCTTCCTCATTTCTTTGCAACATCTCCATTAACACCTCAAGCTGAACTGCTATCTCAGCCTTCTCCCTCTCATATTCCTCTTTGCTTAACTGTCTCTGTATGCCAATTGCCTTGGCACCCTTCTCCTTTTGTCCTCTGCTGTGATTTATTTCAGAACCTTTGTTACGACTGTCACTAGTCCTCATCCTTTCCATCTCTATGAGTTCCTCACTCACTTTACTATGAGTCGCACTAAAGCCTCTTCAGCAGCAAGTCCTGTCCTGCCGCCACTTACCTCACCAAGCTCTCCTCACTCAGTCTTTTGGCAAGCAATTGGTTCTCTATCTCTGGAACCTCCTTTGAGCACTTCTCTTTGCTCTTCCTGGCTTCAACTCATCTGCCTGTTCACAACTGTCTTCCTTATCCAATCTCTATTGGATTTCCTCAAGGTTCTGCCACACCTATGCTTTCACCAGTTTTCTGTTAGCAATTTTAAACATGTCGTCTATGGATTTTCCTTTTGGGAGTTGCAAAAATACTTCTGCTTTAATGCAAAGACTACAATCTTCAAATTCAAATAAACCCAGATCACCTTACCTTCAAGATCTCAGTCTGATCTTGTCTTTTCGTTTGCCTATACTTTTAAATGGACAGTCCTTCTCACTAGCTGTCAGCTGTGTCTTCAAACTCTTCAACTACCTTCAGAATCTCACCACTCCTGCAAATTTGTTTCAGCAAATCTTCATTGCTTCCTCTGCACAATTTCTCAATATTCATCTACTGTTAATCAGATTTTAAAATCTGATTCTCTTCCAATCTTCCGACTTTATCTGCAAACTTTAGCTGTCAGCAACAATTCCTTCCTTGCTGAGTTTCTTCTTTGCTGCAATCATCAATTCTCATTCCATTTCTTGTCAGTAAAATTCAAATCAAAATTAACCACACCCAATACCTGCTCAATTCTTTAGCTGTACTCTGGTTTGCTTTGACTGTCAGATTAGAATCTGACCTCCTTTGTCTTCATGCACATCTGCTACTTCATCATTCATCACACATTCATAAATACATTCTAGTTCAACAAACCTTCTGTCTTCATTTAGAAAAAAAACATTCTTTCATTTTAACAAGAGCCGTTCGATACCAAATTGATTGTTCAAAGCCTCGCGATACCCGTGATCATTAAAACTCAGGCATATAAGAATGCATCCCAAATTTTACCGAATCAAATACTTCACTTTCAAGCCAATTCACACCTTCCTCTATTTACAACCTCGTGCTTTTATATGTTCAAAATTATTTACCACTACTATAATACCAATCCCTGGCATTTTCAAAACTTTCCATCACAACCATTCCATAGACATCAAATTGTCAAACAACTCACTATTCAAATCATTATTCCATATTCCATACCTCTTCTTACAATGGTATGAAACCATACTTTAACAATCACCTTTTCATGGGACTTAAACCCAAGTTTCAATAGCATTTAGAATTCAACTCATCAATTTCAAATGCCAATATTGAATCCCACTTTAATACTTCATATGGAAGCTCATCAAATATATGATTTCAACATTTAAAGTTTTCGGACTTTAAGGCCTTTTTTTTTCAAAACCATAGAAGTTAATATTTGTATCGACATTCATATGGTCAATTGGTAATATAATTCCCAACAACCTTCACTTTTTAGCGAACGCATACATTTGACCACAACCAATTTGACAATATAAAACAGTGTTCACCTTGACCATTCAACCTGGGCTCCTACAACTCAATCCAGCAATTTGATTTTAATTCAATAGTGTCCAGGAATAGAATAACTAGCAAGACTTTACAAACCTTTTCACATACTCCGTCAAACTGCGCCTTCAACACTGCTGTCAATTCAGATTTATTTCATCAGACTTTTATCAACTCTGGATCGCATCTTCCGGCATGTTATTTCTGGATTATCTAAACTCTGTTTGTTCTAACTCTGATGATCGATTGCATTGAACCCATACATTCTTCAACGTCCAAAAAAAAATGCTCCATTGCTTCTCCCCTGCGTTTTCATCACGCAACCAAATAACATCTGAACGCATTTAACACAATAATTATGACTTATCGAAGGCTACATTCACAAATTCAGTTCTACACACACAAACATCAATTTAACGCTACAGCAAAGGCTTAATCGATCTTGATACACATCGATTTTTCCACTGCTACAGTTTATCATGCCTTCAACTGCATTCAATCAACAACGCCCTTCATGATTAATTGCCATTTATCCCGATTTCTTCAATCTCTGAACCAGATTCGATTCAACACAGCTGCATCACAATAGCTTTGAATCGAATCACTGTATTCGGATTCAGATTTCGCCCTTCACACATCGACTTTAGCAACAGTTCATTCCACTGTTTAAATTGTTCAATATGCTGTCAATTATCTGCAATGTTGCACCTTTCAACATCTGGGTCCACGTAGCTGCAGTTCCAGTGTGTGTATTCCTGCGCCCTTTTCCAATGACTACCGCCCATACGAATTACAACTTCAGATAAAAATGCTATTAAACTTTCATTCCAGCACTAAGATTTTCATGGGATCGATTCACAATGAATCTGGCAATTATAAATAGATTTTATTCATCAGAACTATACAATTTAAAATTGCCCAATCGACTTCTACGCCTTTCTCATTGCATTCTAATATCCACACCCATTATTCAAATCAGATTGTCAGTGCATTACAATTTCGATTCATACAGTTATTTTATTTATTCATAAATAACAATTCCACAGCTTCACAATGGAGATTAATTAAAAATGAATTGCTTTCATTACTCATGCAAACCTGAAATGAAGTCCTTCTTCTTGGCCTGGTTTCACAATTTCATTGGCCCTTACAAACTGCCAGAGGCTTACAGCCTTGGCTATTCAAGCCTTCTTTCAACCACTCTCACTCACACTCACTCAATGTATTTCACAAAACCCCTTTCCTATTTATACAATTTTAAAAATCACTTAATTAAATGCTCAATCCCTTAAAATCCTCAACAAACCCCTAAATTTCTCAACATCCCTAAAGGATAGGTTTTTATCCCTAAAATCCTTCAATTTATTAAATTTCTTCATATCCTTTTATTAATAAAAAGATATTTACATAAATCCTCACCTTCTCCTATTTAATTCAAATTAATTAATAAAATATTAAAAATCATCACACCCCATATTTACAAATTAATATTATCACACCCCATATTTACAAATGGAGAAAAAGGTCTTGATGCTCCTGCATCATACTCCCCATGTAAGAAAATTCATGACCACCTGGTCATAAGTCTGGATATCTCCTCCTGGATCCCAAATTTTATTTTGTAATCCTTTCGTGCTTGTCGATTGCTTTACTGCTGTTGTTATCTGCTGTAGTCTTCCAGGTTTCCATATTTTGTGTTGTAGTGCTCCACCTGCTCTGCTCTTGCAATCCTTCGCTGTCATTCTCTTTTTGTCGCTCCTTTTCTTTCTTTCGGCTATCTTTCTCTGGGATGTTTTTATCATTAACTTTCTTATCAACTCAATTTCTCTGTCCAGTATGTCCTCTGTCTGCTGATTGTTTCCATCCTTTGATTGCTGAATTCTCATTCTTGCTTGTTCTTCACTTGTTTTGATTGCTTCCTTTTCACCCTTACTGCTGTTTTGCACTTTTTCTGCTGCTGCTACTATAAATGTCGCCTCACATGTTTCTCCAGCTGTCAATATGAATGTTGCAGCCTCCCAATCTTCCTTTCCCTCTGCAACATTCCTTTGCTCACCATCTGCAATTTTTTCCTGATTATCATTTATGACAACTGCTTTGTCATCCTTCTTCAGCAATCTCTCCTTAACATCCTTCAGTAGATGTTCTTCCTCTTCTTCTTTCATTTGACTATCCACCTGTGCCAAATATGTTCTAGCGTCTGCAACAACATCTTCAATCATAAGACAATCATTATAATAAAAAAAATAAGGCCTCTGTACCTCTTTTCCCTTTAGCAACACTTCAGTATGTTGCGTTGATTTCTCTTCTTCTGTCAGCATATCAGTATGCTGATCCAAACTCAAAGAACTCTTGAGACTGTCAGCTAGTCTCCACTTCTCATCAGCTATTTCAATGATGTCTACCAGCATTTGTCCACTGTAGTGAACTGATTCTTTTCCAGCCTCTGCTTCAAAACTTTCATCTTCTGGAAGGTACTCTTTCACATCTTTGTCAGCTTTAAAAGACTGTCTATCTTCTTCCAAACCTGCAATCACACACAAATCATTAGTTTTAAAATCACAAGACCTTACGGTCTTGTTTGATGTTTCAGTCATCAAGTCCTTGGGCTGCTTCGAATCATTCATATGATTCAACTCTTCTAGCTCTTCATCACTTTCAAAAAGTAATGGTCCACTCTCTGGGTAACATATTGAAACTTCAACATCTTTTTCGGCATCTTCCTTTTGTTGTAGCTCAACTGTTTCGAGCTTCTCTATCCTCTGTCTGGCATCAATAACCCGTTCAAGTTCCCTTAGTTCCTTTATCAACTGCATATTTACCTGATGATTCCACTTCTCTTGTAGCCTCTGCCACTTCAACTTCTTTCTCATGACATAACCACGCTTCCGGTCTTCCTCATTTCTTTGCAACATCTCCATTAACACCTCAAGTTGAACTGCTATCTCAGCCTTCTCCCTCTCATATTCCTCTTTGCTTAACTGTCTCTGTATGCCAATTGCCTTGGCATCCTTTTCCTTTTGTCTTATGCTGTGGTTTATTTCAGAACCTCTGTTACGACTGTCACTAGTCATTATCTTTTCCATCTCTATGAGTTCCTCACTCACTTTACTATGAGTTGCACTAAAGCCTCTCTAGCAGCAAATCCTGTCTTGCCGCCACTTACCTCACCAAGCTCTCCTCACTCAGTCTTTTGGCAAGCCATTGGTTCTCTATCTACGGAACCTCCCTTTAGCACTTCTCTTTGCTCTTCCTGGGCTTCAACTCATCTGCCTGTTCACAACTGTTCTCATTTTCCAATCTCTATTGGATTTCCTCAAGGTTCTGCCACACCTATGCTTTCACCAGTTTTCTGTTAGCAATTTTAAACATGTCTTCTATGGATTTTCCTTTTGGGAGTTGCAAAAATACTTCTGCTTTAATGCAAAGACTACAATCTTCAAATTCAAATAAACCCAGATCACCTTACCTTCAAGATCTCAGTCTGATCTTGTCTTTTCGTTTGCCTATACTTTTAAATGGACAGTCCTTCTCACTAGCTGTCAGCTGTGTCTTCAAACTCTTCAACTACCTTCAGAATCTCACCACTCCTGCAGATTTGTTTCAGCAAATCTTCATTGCTTCCTCTGCACAATTTCTCAATATTCAACTACTGTTAATCAGATTTTAAAATCTGATTCTCTTTCAATCTTCCGACTTTATCTGCAAACTTTAGCTGTCAGCAACAATTCCTTCCTTGCTGAGTTTCTTCTTTGCTGCAATCATCAATTCTCATTCCATTTCTTGTCAGTGAAACTCAAATCAAAATTCACCACACACAATACCTGCTCAATTCTTCAGCTGTACTCTGGTTTGCTTTGACTGTCAGATTAGAATCTGACCTCCTTTTCCTGCATGCACATCTGCTACTTCATCATTCATCACACATTCATAAATATATTCCAGTTCAACAAACCTTCTGTCTTCATTCATAAAAACAAACATTCTTCATTTCAACAGAGCCAGGCTCTGATACCAAAATTGACGCAGGCAAAGCCTGCGATACCCAGGATCATTAAAACTCTGTGCATATAAGAATGCATCCCAAATTTTACCGAATCAAATACTTCACTTTCAAGCCAATTCACACCTTCCCATTTACAACCTGCAGAAGCTTTCTTTATATGTTCAAAATTATTTAACATCATTCATATAATATCAATCCCTGGCATTTTCTAAACTTTCCATCACCACCATTCCATAGACACCGATTTCTCTCAAACAACTCACTATTCAAATCATTATTCCATATTCCATACCTCTTCTTACAATGGTATGAAGCCATACTTAACAATCACCTTTTCATGGGACTTAAACCCAAGTTTCAATAGCATTTAGAATTCAACTCATCAATTTCAAATGCCAATATTGAATCCCACTTAAATACTTCATATGGAAGCTCATCAAATATATGATTTAATGTAGCTTCTAGTTTCTCGACCTTAAGGCCTTTTTTTTCAAACCATAGAAGTTAATATTTGTATCGACATTCATATGGTCAATTGGTAATATAATCTAAACAACCTTCCTTTTTAGTCGAACGTATGCACATTTGACCACAACCAATTTGACAATATAAAACAAGGTTCACCTGACTCATCAACCTGTCTCCTACAACTCAATCCAGCATCCGATTTAATTCACGTTGTCCAGGAATAGAATAACTGAAAAGATTTTTTACAAACCTTTTCATATACTCGGAAAATTGCGCCTTCAACACTCACAATTCGTATTTATTTCATCGTACTTTTATCAACTCGGATCACATCTTCCTAAGATGTTATTTCCGGATTATCCAAACTCGTTTGTTCTAACTTCCGATGATCGATCGTATCAACCCATACATTCTTCAACGTCCGAAAAAAAAAAACGCTCCATTGCTTATCCCCTGCGTTTTCATCATGCAATCAAATAACATCTGAACGCATTTAACACAATCATTATGACTTATCGAAGGCTACATTCACAAATTCAGTTCTACACACACAAACATCAATTTAACGCTACAACAAAGGCTTAATCGATCTTGATACACATCGATTTTTCCACTGCTACAGTTTATCACGCCTTCAACTGCATTCAATCAACAACGCCCTTCATGATTAATTGCCATTTATCCCGATTTCTTCAATCTCTAAACCATATTCGATTCAACACAGCTGCATCACAATAGCTTTGAATCGAATCACTGTATTCGGATTCAGACTTCGCCCTTCACACATCGACTTTAGCAACAGTTCATTCCACTGTTTAAATTGTTCAATATGATGTCAATTATCTGCAATGTTGCACCTTTCAACATCTGGGTCCACGTAGCTGCAGTTCCAGTGTGTGTATTCCTGCGCCCTTTTCCAATGACTACCGCCCATACGAATTACAACTTCAGATAAAAATGCTATTAAACTTTCATTCCAGCACTAAGATTTTCATGGGATCGATTCACAATGAATCTGGAAATTATAAATAGATTTTATTCATCAGAACTATACAATTTAAAATTGCCCAATCGACTTCTACGCCTTTCTCATTGCATTGTAATATCCACACCCATTATTCAAATCAGATTGTCAGTGCATTACAATTTCGATTCATACAGTTATTTTTTCATTCATAAATAACAATTCCACAGCTTCACAATGGAGATTAATTAAAAAATAAATTCCTTTCATTACTCATGCAAACCTGAAATGAAGTCCTTCTTCTTGGCCTGGTTTCACAATTTCATTGGCCCTTACAAACTGCCAGAGGCTTACAGCCTTGGCTATTCAAGCCTTCTTTCAACCACTCTCACTCACACTCACTCACAATCCCAATCTCAATGTCCTTTTCTCTCAAAACCCATTCCTATTTATACAATTTTAAAAATCACTTTAATTAAATTCTCAATCCCTTAAAATCCTCAACAAACCCCTAAATCTCTCAACATCCCTAAAGGATAGGTTTTTATCCCTAAAATCCTTCAATTTATTAAATTTCCTCATATCCTTTTATTAATAAAAAGATATTTACATAAATCCTCACCTTCTCCTATTTAATTCAAATTAATTAATAAAATATTAAAAATCATCACACCCCATATTTACAAATTAATATTATCACACCCCATATTTACAAATGGAGAAAAAGGTCTTGATGCTCCTGCATCAAGAAGACATTCCAATGTCCTTATATTCTTGGGAGTATCCTGTGGATTTCATGATCCTAACTCCTAAAAATGATATAGGAGGACATCCTATTATATTAGGAATACCTTGGTTAGCTACAACTGATGCTTTCATCAGCTGTAGATCTGGTGATATGTACATCTCTAATGGAAGTTCAACCAATAAATTTACCTTGTATCCTCTAGCAAGAAAAATCACAAAATTAGATGATACTCAGTGGATTGATGATGAAGAAGATATACAACCTCTCTTCACTATTTCAGAAATTAGTGAAAATAGTCAGATTCTGAATACTTTGGAAAATTATGAATCTTCTTCAGAATTTAAATATGAACAATTTCAAGAAGAATCTAACATTGAGTTCTTATCATCAAGATAGATGTATCTTTACTCCATGAAATAATTTGGCAGCTCTGCAATTGAAATATTCCCAGGAAAAACCTTAAACATAAACAAAATCCTAGAGAAATTTCAACAAGAAAAGCTAGTCAAAACATTACAGAGACACTCTTCTGCATATGCTTGGGAGTACATTGACATGAAAGGGATCAATCCTAATACTTGTACTCATCATATCTATATAGAGGGAAATTTTAAACCAATCAGATAACCTCAAAGAAGGATGAATCCAAACCTTAGGGAGATTGTTAAAGAAGAATTGCAGAAATTGTTAAATGTCAATTTTATTTATCCCATTTCAGATAGTCAGTGGGTCTCTCCTTTGGTGATTGTACCCAAGAATAATGGAAAATGGAGGGTATGTATTTACTACCGAGAACTGAAAAAATCTACTCTTAAAGACCATTTTCCCTTACCTTCCATAGATCAGGTGTTAGACACATTAGTAGGGAAGAAGTGCTTTTCATTTTTGGATGGGTTCAATGGTTATAATAAAATACAAGTAGCACTTGAGGACCAAGACAAAACCACATTTACTTGTCCTTGGGGTACCTATGCCTACCGACTATTTCCATTTGGATTATGTAATGCACCTGCAACATTCCAAAGGGCAGTATTAGGAATCTTTTCAGATCTAATACATGACTGTGTAGAGGTATACATGGATGACTTCATAGTCTATGGAAACACATTTGAAGAAGACTTAGCAAACTTGGAAAAAGTTCTAAAGAGATGTAAATAAGAAAATCTTTCATTAAGTCATGAAAAGTGTTTTATGATGTTTACTGAAGGGATTGTTCTAGGACATCACATTTCAGGAGAGGGGATCAAAGTGGATAAGTCAAAAGTTGAATTCATCTCCAGATTATTAGTTCCAAGTTGTCAAAAATATGTTAGAAGTTTTATAGGATTTACAGGGTATTATAGCAGATTCATAGAAAAATTCACCAAGATAGCATCTCCACTTTTCAAATTACTTACCAAGGACTGCGAATTCAATTGGAATTCTGACTGCTAGTTAGCCTTTAAAACCCTGAAAACAAAAATCTATGAAGCACCTATTTTAAGGGGACCTAACTGGAAATTACCTTTTCATATTTCAACAGATGCCTCAGATACAACTTTAGGAGCTGTGTTAGGACAAAAAGACCTGATTCCTTATACCATCTACTATATAAGTAAAAATTTGACTCCTTCAGAGTTGAATTATAATGTAACTGAAAAAAAGTTCTTAGCTGTTGTTCATGCCATAAATAAATTTAGACACTATATAACAGGCTATGCAACTTTTTTTCACATAGATCACTCTGTAATTAGGTACCTAATGAACAAATCAATTACTAATGGAAGAGTAACAAGATGGTTATTGCTTTTACAAGAGTTTAACATCACTATTCTGGATAGGCTTGGAAAACAAAATACAGTATCTAATTTCCTATCTAGACTCCAAAACATTAAAGACAATACTCCAGTTGAAGATAACTTCCCTGATGAATATCTCTTTGCAATTACCATTCAAACTCCTTGGTTTGTTGATATTGCTAACTATGTAGTTTCAGGAAAATTTCCTTCAATTATGAATACAAGAGATAAAAGAAAGATCATTTATGACAGTGCAAAATATTCATGGATTGCTAATGCGTTATACAAAATAGGTCCAGATTTCATCATCAGAAGATGTGTTTGAGAAGATGAGATGCCTGAGATTCTCAAGGCATGTCATGATGAAACATGTGGTTGACACTTTGCTGATAAGAGGACAGCTTATAAGATCCTTCATTTATGATATTATTGGCCATCACTCTTTAAGGAGGCTAAAGATTATGTTAAAAGGTGTGACAATTTCCAAAGGGTAGGGAAACCTTCTCCTTCAGGTGAAATGCCACTGCAACCTCAGGTACACATTGAACCCTTTGAGAAATGGGCTTTGGATTTTGTAGGAAGTATTAATCCTCCATCAAGAAAAAAGAAATACATCTTAGTTTGTACTGATTATGTTACCAAATGGGTAGAGGTCAAACCATTACTTTATGCTACTGAAGCATCTGTAGTTAATTTTATTTTTGAGGATATTTTTACTCATTTTGGTTTCCCAAGAGAAATTTTTACAAATCAAGGAGCTCAATTCACATCAAATATAGTGGAGAAAATGGTAGAAAAGTACAAAATCATACAGATAAAATCTACTCCCTACCATCCACAAGAAAATGGGCAAGTGGAATCTACCAATAAAGTCATTGAAGGGATCCTAACGAAGACTTTTCATTTACACAGAAGAGATTGGGAAGAAAGGCTTCCTGAAGCCTTGTGGGCCTACAGGAATACATGGAGAAACACAATAGGTCACACTCCTTATGAACTTGTTTATGGAAAACAAGTCTTGTTTCCCATAGAGTTTCAGATCCAAACTTTCAAAATGGCAGTCCAGTTGGGACTTGATCTAACAGAAGCACAGAAGCACAGACTTGAGCAGATCAATGAATTGGATGAGATCAGACAAGATGCAGTCCAGAGAACAAGCATAGTCCAAAAACAAAGGACTATATGGCATGATAAGTACATTAAGGAAAATAAATTTAAAGAAGGTGACTGGGCCCTCTTATTTGATTCAAAGTTCAAGAAATTTTAAGGTAAATTTCAAACTCATTGGCTTGGGCCATATGAGATTGTGAAAATATTTGAAAATGGAGCAATAAAAATCAGGAAAATAGATGAGGGAAAGGTAGAATTTCTTGTAAATGGACACAGACTAAAATTGTATCATAAACCACTTTCAAGAGAGGAATTTGTCAAGAAATTTCAAGATAACATTGATATGAAGTTAGTGAAGAATAATCCTTCTTCTTCACTAACTTAGTTGTATTCTTCTTCAATATAAAAAATAAAAAATAAAAAATAAATAAAAAGGTATAAACTTGAAAACCAATCATTGATTGGCATGTTTATACAGAAAATCTAAGGTGAAAATCAAAGTTCTTCTGACACTTTAGATTTTCAAAAATCGTTATTTTCTACAATTAAGTATCATAAAATTATAAGTTGCAGATTCACTTTAGATATTCATGATTCATTTCATTCATTCCATCTCATACTTCACTCCATCCACATAATTCCATTCCATATACATTTCACTTCATTCCATTCCATCCACATTTCACTTCATTTCATTCCATATTTCAAAGTTTTTACAGGTACATTATGTAGCTACCTGTTCTCCAGCCGGACCTATTCTGCAGCCAATTGATTCTGCAAAACCTACTTTAGCAAATAGAGAATGAGTCAAACAAGATTATGGAGCCTAAAAGAGCAATATTTCTTAGATGAAAGACAAAAGCACATCAAAGCAGCAAAAATTTCAAAAAGGGTTAAGGTAAAATTGTGTGAAATTATTTTTGATAGAAAATCATTAAAGGTATAATGTGGTTAGGTCATATGTTTTCCTAAGTTATTTTATGATTCGAATTGATCAAACTCCTATCATAAACCCTCTTTGACCAAATCCCTTTCAACCCGCTCCACAAAAAATCATCATTAATTAGAAGTTAACGATCAGAACCTAGAAGTGACCTATTAGGTCATGTCATTGGACCATGGCATTCATTGATGATTTTTGAAATATTCATGAGATTTATTTATGGTCATTCATCCCATATCAAACTCTTACACCCGATTATCCTTATGATTTACCACTACCCTATTCCGTTCACATCCACTCACTACTATTTCTTCTGTAGCCAAACCCTCATCTGCAGAGAAGTCACTTTAGGGCAAGACAACCCTTCACAATTGCTTTTTCTTTAAGAAAAGGAACAGAGCAATGAATTGAAGCTAGAGAAAGGAAGAAATTTTTATCAAGTAGAAATGGGGCTTATTGTAAGGTCAGAACCAATTGAAACTAAGTATTTGGAAGGATACCCTTAGATTAAAGGGTTATTGCAATAGGCTGGATGGCTGAATTTTTTAGAGAAGTTTAATGAATTTCATAAATAAATCACAAATTAATTTTCTAGATCGTTCAATGGATAAAAATTCGAGATTGGAGATATCAAATTCACCATCACAGAGGCATTCATAGCAGAAGCAACAAAGTTTCCAAGACAGGGAGGGCGTTGGTTTAAAAACAAAGAATTTCATAATGAGGCTTGGAGACAAATGTTAAAAAACCCAGGTATGGACACTGTAGTATTTAAGAAATGTATTCCTAGTTCATCTTTGAAGAATAAATGAAGGAATATGCTATTAATTTTACAAAATTTCATAACCTGTGAAGGCAGATTTGGCATTTTATATGTTTATCACATTAGGCTCATGATGAATTTTCTAGATGAAGAAATAAATCTGCCATTTTTCCTACTTAATAGTTTGAAAAGGATGTGTTCAAATGTCCAGAAAAGGCTTCATTTCTTAGAGACTACCTTACATCATCATGGCTTAATTAAAATGTTAATTGAGTTTCATTTGAAGAAGATAGGAGATAATTGGGATGAATTCCTCCCAAGGAATCATTTTGAAGAACCTAAAGAAACATTGTCCAAAGAAAAACCCGTGAGACGAAGTAAGAGAGGAAAGGATGTTAAAATTGTTGAAATCAAGCCTAGTGTATCAACACAAGAAGACAGTGATGAAATAATCTCTGAGAAATTGGTAAAAATCAATAAACAACTCAAGAATAAAAGAAAGGGGGAGTTAACAAATGAATATGTTGAGGGAGAGAATATAAAAGATGAAAATCCACCCAAATTGAGAAGAATTTCTAGGCTTAAGGGTATGATGAAAAATACATACATTAAAGGAGCCGAAATCATAAAAATTGAAGAAGAAGAAGTTCCAGTTCAAACCCCAGTCGACAAATCTCCTGTATATACAAATATGAAGAAAACACTGGTAGAAGAATCCCAGATGTAGATCTATCTCAGCAGCAATTTTATGACCATGTGGAATCATTAGAGAGAAAAGCCTTAGAGAACAAAGAAAGGTCCCCCAGTCCACAAGAACCTCCAATTGAAAAATTAAAAAGAGACAATTATGAATTGGAGATACTAAATAACCATATTAAGAGTTAAAATGAAATTCTAAGGGAGCAAGTTAAATTGAAAGGCAACATCAACAGTACTCTCTCTCAGAAAATGGAAGGATTATATAATGCAAACAAGAAGTTGAAGAAAAGCAACAAGAAGTTGAACAGGGCACTCATTAACCTGAAGTTCAAGACACTCATAAGGAAACTCAGGATGGCATTAACTACTAGAAGAAGCAGAAAAATAAGGTTAGATGTTCTTGCAGAGGTATCAGTACAAATGGAATGAAATTACATGAGGACATGCACAATTTTTGCAGTGGGGGTATGTTGAGCCCTAAAATTGTCTTCTTCTTTGCCAAATTCCACTTTATCTTATGATTACTTTTTTCATTTATATACCTAGAAGATCAATAAGAATGATTAAAATCATTTAAGGAATACATGCAATGACTAACTTCTTGTACTTTTGTGGTTTTGTTGTCTTAATAATTTCTGAGTAGTTTTAGCTACAGAATGCAGTCATTCTGTAGCCAGTTACTCATTTTGTAGCCATTTTGGTGTTTGAACATATTAGTGACATCTGAAGAAAAGGTGTATATGGATAGATTCTAAATCTCTCCTACATTGTTCCTTGTCCTCCAGAAAGGCTGAATCAAAATCTGGAGATGCTTGTGCACATGGTCAAACCAAAAGTCCAAGAAGCATTTTTCTATAAGGATATGGACTCTTGATTTGCTTTCAGCAAATCACGAGTCCTAGCAAAGAGTTTTAGTTTGATTTTGACTTTAGAATACACCTATGCCTACTTTCATTCAATAACATTTATGTAATTGCCTATAAGTTTAGCTCGGTGAGACTGATAGAACAAGTTAACTTTTATTTAGCCAAAGCTGTAATAATCTATTTTGAAGTATTTTTTATAATAAGAAGAATCATAACTTTGATGCTGTGTTGAAGACAAACTTGAGGAGCTAAATATTTTCATGCCAAATTGATAGCAGGGGGCCCCTGCTATCTAAGGAGGCTTCCACATGCTTTCTAGATAAGTAGCTTTTAATTCTGTGTCATCATATTTCTTAATTAGACAGTTTTCTGAGTTCATATTTTTTAATATCATGTCTTGCACTACTTGTTTAACTAACAGATCCTCATTATGTTATAATTAGTCTTTTATTAAAAACCATTTCCAACATATCTCTATTCAGTGAATGGATTTAATTGTGACATCTTGAGTTACCATCACTTTATCTCTATTATTTAGATTAAAAGATTTTCATTATCCTTTAGCCATTCTTGTTATTAAAAGTTTTTCCAACATATTACTATTATCTGAATGAGATCTAGTTGTATGATGATTGAGTTAATTAGGCTGTATTTCATGTTCCGCAATTAGACAAAAGAACCTCATATTGTTACAAACAGTCTCTTCTCAAAACTATTCCAATAAATCTCTAGGTCACAGAAAAGGCCTAATTGTAATATTGTGGGTTATTTGTTGTTTAGAAGATCCTTATTTCATTATATCTAATCTCCTTCAATAAAATTTTCCAATAAATCTCTAGCTGATGAATGAGACCTAGTTATAATGTCATAAGTAGTTTCAAGTATTCATAGGAGATCCTTAGCATATTATAGTAATTTTTTTCTCGAGCTATTCCAAAATATCTCTATCATATGAATAAGATTTCTCTATAATATTCTAAGTTGCTGTCTATTTTTAGAAAGATCCTCATCACATTGGAATTCAACCTCTTTCACAAATTATTCCAACAAACCTCTAACTAAAAGGATCAGGGTGAAATATAATGTCTTGAGTTACATTTCATGTTCATTTTCAAGCTAGGACATCCATGGATTAGAATGCTATGTTTTTCATCATTTTCCTAATTAGGGACAGAATTTACAAGTACACTTTGTTTTGAGTCTAAAATTTCTCTTTTCTTTCATTTTTAACATAGATTTGATGCCATATTTTGAACATAGAATAACATACTAAAACTCAAACATAACAAAACTCAAAAACATCAACAAAATACTGAGAACAAATAAATAAGAATAAGGATATTTAGGCACGTATAGTGCAAGTATACCTCATCAGTTTACAAGCCCTGGTCGATAATTTATGCTATCAATTCAGGACACTGAATTGACTAAAAAATGATCTTTGCGGCTATCGAAGAAAAAGCCACAAAGATCGCCTAGGGTCAATGTTTCCTATGCGCATTTTAATAAATTTCCCTTCTTGACCTTAAGAGAAGTGAAATTTTCAACTCCTCTAACGTATTACTTCCATGTAAATCCTTATTTGTACCTTCTGCTTGACATTTCCTAATGTATTTTTCTTGTACGATTTTCCAGTGTTAACAATTCCGCCCTAATGTATGAGGTATAGGAAGAACTATATAACTGTAATAAATTATAGTTCCTTTTTTTGTGTAATCTGTTTGAGAGAGAGAGAGAGAGTAAATTGCATGAAAATTGAGGTTGGAGACCCCTTACCTTGAGTAAGAGAGGTAAAGTTCTCTGTTTAAAACCTACAAGAGATCAAATAAATATGATATTTCTACAGGGCGGGCATGTCCCATGCTCGTGACATTTTGACTAGTCAAGCTTATCTGACATATAGAGGTTTTGTCGCTGTCACTTGCATGGTAGTGACCTACTATTGGTTGATGATGATGGTTGCTGATGCCTGCAGGGGTTTTTTTATTTGAAAATAGGTTGAATGTGGTGCCCTTATGCATAATCTTGGTATGGCATGTTTAGAAAAGATGCTCATTATATGCATGTGTCTCTGACTGGGGACCTTCCCATGTAAGCATTGTTGAAATAGATGCTTATGATAGCACAGGTACTCGACGAATTCTGACAAATTTACACGATTATAAAGTATGATACCATCTTGACATGAATTATTATATTGAAGTCGAATGTCAAGGGGATCGATTACATCAATGGGAAATTATGACTCCCATAGTTCCATTCAAGGATTCCCCTATTGAGGCGAGGATCCATCCATGGTACTGCCTCCTTCTTGGAAAATGCTTGTTGAAGTCGACAAGAAGTAAGCCTCAACTGACTGAGATAAGTATTGATGCAAGGGACTAGGATATTTGATGTAGTAGGGTGGAGTGTGATAGGTTAACTTAGGAATGATGATGAGAAATGGTTCTAACTGATGATGGAAGTTCAGTGGCCCAAGGCTGGAGCTTGTAAATGCAAGCGGTGGCAGTCATAACAATTTCTGGAGAGGAAATCCCTGGAGTTGGTAGGACATCCAAGGTGGGTATGTGATTGTTATGAGTGTCATGGTGGGGTTGGGTAACGGCTATGACCAAGGCTAATTAGGGAATGCTGCAAGGTGAGAAATTTGGATGGATGGGTGGGAGTTCTCTCCTAAAAAAAATCTTTGTACACTTGCCAAAATAATATAGAATGGGTTTGGATGTACAAGCATGGAGATGGGTACCCAAATAAACATGAAACTAATCCATCACTATGGTGTGAGGAGGGTGTTTTGTCGAGGGTGGTGGCCCCATTGGTTAGTGTCAGTGAAAGGGTGGTGAAGCGGATGAAAAGTGTCACAGATGGGCTATGTTGATGAGGGTGTGGTAGGCCAAGCGCGAGACACGATGGTGCGTATTCGATCTGGTTATGAGAATGGTAGTGCAGAAAAGGGGTTTTATCGTAACATGGGTAAAACGTGACTTGATGTATGATGGATGAATGAACATGAAGTGCTTCCTGGACTTGGATGTTATGTCCATGGCTCCAGATTTGTGATGTATGATCTACTTGAGTGATGGATGCCATGGAGGGTGGGGCTTTACTGACCTGCAAGAAATTTTATCACATGCGAGGTGAGGTGATGATAAACATGGTCGGGTGACTGGAACCTATGGATGATTTCTGTGGAGAAATGATGTCAGGATATGCAAAGCTTCTTTGGGGAGCCTATCATGATAGGGATAAAATTATACCTGCTCTTCTACCTTCAGTGGCTAGGGAAATAAGTGATTTGTAGTTCTTGTAATACCTGCAACCAATACCCCAAGTGAAACCATATTTTCTATTAAAAAATATTGAAAATAATGTTGAATGGAAAGCGATAAGAGAAGGCATACCTGTCGTAACTGAAAAAATGAATTTTTCTAAGTCGTGGATGTGTGAAGCCTACTTTGGATATGATGACATGATGACCATTGTGTTTCTTGCGATTTTTCAATTGGGTATTCTGAGCTCCCATTATGGACTATCGAATTATGAGAAAAGGGCGACATATAAGAAAATATTGCTCATTTCAGTTCATTTGTGTTTTTGAGAGTTGAGGTCAGAGTTGAGCCCCTGCTACCCAACCTTTCTTGCTGTTGCAGTCAGCATGAATACCCGTGATTCATGCCGTCAGTGCCAAGTAGGACCCTGAACTTCCTGCTTTCAAATTTTTGTGTTTTTCCTAGGGGTCTGTAAAAATCTAATTTGTACAGATTATCTACGTATTTTTTTCCTCAATCGCGTGGGTGATCGAGGTAGAGTTGCACAAACCTCGTAGAGAAGTAAATTGGTCATGCGTGAGGCATTTGCGTAGGATAGGATCGATGTCTCACCGATAAATAATGTCTCCCATGAGGAGGTATGTTCGGTCCCTATATTACTAGTATAGTCCCTTATTGTTGTTAGTGTAGCCCCCTTATTGTTATTAGTGTACCCTTGTAACCCCCATATTGTTATTATTGTGCCCTTAAATTATTATTGTTAGGTTGGCTAGGATTACATTGTGGCCCGACTAGGATAACATTATGGACCCATGGACTACTATATATAGAAAGGACGTTTTGTAAATTGTATCATCCAAGAATTTTTCATTTATGTAATGTATTGGAGGTTTCCCCCTTGAAGTGGCTTATTTCTAAGGCGTTGATATCTCTTTTCTTCTATTTTTGGAGCTGGTTACACAACATTTGGTATCAGAGCTTTGGATTCTAGGGTTTTGCTGCTCTAAACAGGTCATCGTGGAATTTTCACTATAAAGTTTTTTCTATGAAGGTTCATAATCTGAAATTTTTAGGGTGCGAAGCTGAAATCCTAAGGAAACTCTTCAAAAAATTTCAGAGCTTGGTTCACAATATTTTCATAGATATGATCTGTGGAATGTAGTGCTTTTTCAAGCTCCCGAATTTCATCTCAAACAGGTGATCGTGGGAAAAGATTCATAACTCTCTCTATGAGCATCAGATTGGAATGCCGTAAAAAGTGGTCACAATTAAATGGATTGAAGTTTCTTGGCTATCAATTTCAGGCCTGAAGGATGAAACGATGACACGTTGCAAGTCATACAATTTCACTCTACTGAACCAGTCCATAATTAGGTCATTGTGGGAGATTGGACACAACTTTCCCTTGGAGAATCCAAATCAGGTTAGACCTGTGGCATTCGAAAGAGACTTTAGAGGGCTATGTCGGTGCCAAAATTAAAATATTGAAATGCTACAATCACAAAGATAATCCAATTTCAATATAGAGCTCCTCAAAAGCAAGAAAAAGGTGTGTATTTTTTTTCCGAATTGCATAAGCCTTGTTTGAAGAATCAATTTGAATTGATTCCAAGGGCATAGTAGAATAGATATCAGTATTGGGTTCTAAAATATGCCCTGTAAAAATAATTTAACACCAATTAAGCCTTCAGAAGGCTCTACTATGACTGATGAAGATGAATAATTTCAACATCATCTATCAAAATTACAAGAGCAAGTGCACCAAATTTTGCTCTCGCAAAGAGCAACAAAAAATGAAATGGAAGTTTTCAAGAAAGGCGTGGAAGCGAAGATGGACGGTTTGAAGAAAGGCGTGGAAGTTAAGATGGAGGGCATGGAAGCTGGCATGGAAGCTAAGATGGATGACATGAAAGACAACATGGAAAACATGAAGAATGATCTAAAATCAGACATGGAAGGTTTCACAAAGTTGATACAAGAAATGTTTCCTAATGGTGAAAAGATAGTAGAAGAAACTCATGATGAGAAAAAAATAAATGTTAATCGTGATTTCATAAACTCTAATGTTGGCGGGAAGAACCACCATATTCCAAAAATGGATATGAGGAAGTTTGATGGAAAGGATCCCGTAACATGGATACTATAGATGGAGCAATATTTGATCTTAATAATGTGCAAAACACACAAAAGGTATGCATTGCAACTTTACATTTAGAAAAAAAATACATTTGTATGGTATCGATAGCTTTTCTCACGTAAAGAAAATTGTCACTTGGGTCAATTTTTACTGAGGAAATGATATCACATTATGAGGATACAAAAAGAAACACCTTATTTAGCCAATCGATAAATCTCAAACAAAAGGGTTCAGTGGTGGAGCACATTGAGGACTTCCAAAATTTGAATATAAGGGTAACTGATATTCTATAGGAACACATGATTGATATCTTCATAGGGACTTTAAAGGATAACATCCAACATGAAGTTCGCGTTTGGGAACCTGATTCATTGGAAAAGGCATTCAGGTTGGCAATAAAAATTGAATGTAAAATTATGGCGAAAATGAAGCCTACCACTCACATATATAAAGATGGAAGTGTTGCTACTCCTAGACTTCCATAATCTACAAGGTTGACACCACAGCAATTGGAAGAAAAAAGTGCAAAAGGGCTTTGCTACAGTTGTGATAGAAAATACACTAAAGGTCATAAGTGTGCCGAGAAGAAATTATTTTACATAGATTGTGAAGAGGAAGAAGAAAAATGAACAAGAAGATGATATACACCCAGAACCACTTCGAAGAGGAAGAAATGAATCGTACCCATATCGTGTAATGCATTGGAAGGAATTACCACTCCTCAAACTCTCAAGATAGAAGGACATAACAAGAAGAAAAAGGTAATAGTGTTGATTGATTCGGGTAGTACCCATAATTTTATTCATTGTAAGGTAGCCAAGGAATTGAATTGTTTCCTATACCCAGCACCAGAATGTCAAGTGATGGTTGAAAATGGAGGAACTATAAATTGCTCTGGAAAATGCCATAATATAAATCTAACCATGGGGGAATATGTATTGAATAGTCCAATGCTTTCCATTCATATGGGAGGTGCTGATGTTGTACTAGGAGTACAATGGTTACAATCTTTGGGGACGATAGCTTTTAATTTTCAAGAAATTTTCTTGAAATTTTTTCAAGGAAAGGAAGTCGACTATGGGGTACCGGCAGTGGAATCCGGGAAAGATAATAAGCTCTAATGTCTTGAAAAAGCTTCTAAAGAAAGAAAAACGAGGCATAATTGCATAATTATGCTCACTAGAAGTTCCAACATCAAATCATCTATTTCTGTAGATCTCCAAAATGTCTTAGACAATCATTCCAAGGTGTTTGAAACTCCCAAAGGACTTCCACCTATTTGCGATCATGATCATGCTATTCATTTGATTCCAGGAAGTGTTCCTCTAAAAATCATGCCTTATAGATATCCGTATGTCCAAAAGCGCGAAATTGAACGTATGATTGCAGAAATGTTAGAGGCGGGTATAATTCAACCTAGTCAAAGTTCTTTCTTTGCTCTTGTAGTATTGGAACATAAGAAGGATGGATCATGGCACATGTGTCCAGATTATAGGGAGCTCAATAAGCTCACCATTAAAGATAAATTTCCCATTCCTGTGATTGATGAATTATTGGATGAATTACATGGAGAAATTTATTTTACCAAGTTGAATCTTTGTTCGAATATCATCAAATTAGAATGAAGACCGAAGATATTCCAAAAATGTGCGAGATCTCTACCTCATGAGAGTCATTAATTTTTGGTCATGCTCAGTCTTTACTAATGCACCTTCTACATTTCAAGGGTTGATGAATTCCATTTTCAAACCCTTCCTTATAAAATTTGCGCTAGTATTTTTTGATGATATACTAATCTACAAGAGGTCTTGGAAGGATCATGTTGAACATGTTGACAGGGTGCTCAAACTATTGCAGGAGAAACAATTATATGAAAAAACATCCAAATGTTTCTTTGGAGTAGAAGAGCTGGAATATCTGGGTCATATTGTATCTCACGAGGGTGTTAAGGTAGACCCTAAGAAAATTGAATCCACTAAGGAATGGAAAGAGCCCACAACCATAAATAAATTGCAAGGCTTTCTCGGGTTAACATGGTATTATCGCAAGTTTGTTAAGAATTATGGGAAAATCGCAGCACCTCTAACAAAATTATTGAAGAAATATGTGTTTTCATGGACTCCTGAAGCAACTAAGGCCTTTGAACATCTTAAAGAGGCAATGTGCCAAGCACCGGTCTTAGCTATGCCAGACTTCACAAAAACCTTTATTGTGGAATGTGATGCCTCACGAAATGGAATTGGTGTTGTTTTAATGCAAGAAGGAATACCCATTTTCTTTTGAAATTCGTCCAATCAAAGGAAAGTATTTAAAGAAACCTATTTATGAGAAGGAAAAGATAGCAATACTGCATGCACTAAAGAAATGGCGAACTTACCTAATGGGAATACACATCAAGGTAAACACTAATCATGATAGTCTTAAATACTTTTTAGAACAAAGACTATCTTTAGAAGAGCAACAAAAATGGGTCACAAAGATGTTGGGTTATGACATTGAAATAATCTACAAAAAAGGGAAGCTTAATGTTGTTGTAGATGCACTCTTAAGAAAGAATGAAGAGGTGGAAGCATTTCTTTGTGCCATTTCTATTGTCCAACCAGATTGGATAACCGAAGCAAGAGATGAATGGAAGAAGGACAAAGATGTATGGACACTCATTCAAAAGTTGCAGCAATATCCTAGTGTTGGGTATGTGTTATATTCTTTCCACGATTAGCCCCACGCGCTGTATGTTGCATCGGGCGTAGCTGGGGGGTCACGAGGGGCGAAGCAAATCCCATCGTTGGGGTTCGGGGCAGCCGCCTGTACCAAATATTTCGTGCGATGGTTTTTATGCGGATCCGCCCATGGTTTTGTGCATGGTTTTGGTACATGCACATGGTTTTGGGGTACGATGGTTTTCGGCCCCTAGTATTCTTTGTAGATCCGGTCAAGGGAACTACAGTTATGTTATAATCTAGGGTTTATGTATGCTTCAGCATGTATATATATGTGTTGTAACACTAAAAGGAATATAATGAAAAATCAAGCCGGTCGTCCCGATTTGGGATCCAGGGGAAAATCTCTGTGTTTATATGTTTTATGTTTTATGCTCTCGCTATTGTTTATTTTCTGTTATAAGATTCGTGTGTAGATAATTTATGTTCAGGTTTAAAACCTACATTTGGTATCGGAGCCGTAGGTCACGAGTTCGATACACACCCGGCTCGTGTTGGGGGGGAGATTGTTGGACATTGGATAAACCAACACTCCCCGTGTGTTTTGCGACATGGACTAACCACCTTTCGTGGATCCTTATCTCTGGCGATGCGATCGTTGACTAACACCTGCGGGTTTTGGTCTAACAGAAATCGTGATTCACAACAAGTGGTATCGTAGCCGTTTCGCTTCAAGGGGACGCCTTTCGTGCTGAGGGTTTTCTTCTTTCGTCGGCCTCGTGGTAGACCCCGTGCGTTGGGAGATCTCGGGGATCGATTCTTGCGTGAAAGAATATGGCAAGCAGCGGAAGACAGAGATCGAGAAATTTAATGGTCAGATCTTTGAGTTATGGAAGCTCAAGATGGAGGATCTGCTGGTGGATAAAGATCAGTGGATCGCGGTAGATCCAGGTACTAAACCAACGTCAATGTCAGATGAAGACTGGAAGAAACTGGATCGGAAGGCTAAGAGCACAATACGGTTGTGTGTGTCAGATTCAGTATTGTTGAATGTATCTGGGGAAGCTACGGCGAAGAATTTGTGGGAAAAACTCGGGACTTTGTACCAATCTAAGTCTCTGGTGAATAAGTTGTTCCTGCGGAAAAAGCTGTATAACCTGAGGATGAAGGATGGAGACTCGGTGACAGAGCATCTGAATGCCTTCAATACTGTGGTAAGTCAGCTGTCGTCTGTTGATATTAAAATCTCAGATGAAGATAAGTGCATCAGTTTGTTGTGCTCTCTACCACACTCGTGGGACAGTCTCATTATTGCAATAGGTAGCAATACAACTACCTTGAATTTTGATGACATTGTCTCAGCCTTGCTGTCGGAGGAAATGAGACGGAGAAATATGGAGGGTCGGAATGGAGATGCCTTATTTGTACGAGGAAGGTCCCAGAACAGAAACAAGAATAAGGTTTCGAGTGGGAGATCTAAATCTAGAGGGAGATCTAAATCTCCTGGAAAGTTTGTAAAGGTGTGCTGGAAATGCGGAAAGGAAGGACAATACAAAAAGGAATGCAGATCTAAAGCTCCTGAGAAAGGAAAGGGATCTGATGAAGGTCCTTCTGCAGAGGCAAAAACCACCTTGGATGAAGGTGGGGATGTGTATTTGGCTTCTTCTTCAAATACACATGTAGATCATGAGTCATGGTTGATTGACTCAGGTGCATCCTTTCACTACACTCCCCATAGGGAGTGGTTCTGCGAGTATGAGAAATATGATGGTGATGTCTTCCTAGGAGATGATAGGAAGGCCAAAATCATCGGACGTGGAAAGGTCAAGCTGAAGCTGCAAGGTGGAAGGATTAGAACACTTCCTGGTGTTCTGCATATTCCTGCATTGGCCAGAAATCTGATTTCCGTAAGCAAGATGGATGATGCAGGTGTAAAAACAGTGTTCGAGAAAGATGCCTGCAAGATGGTTCGGGGAGCACTGGTATTAATGCGGGGAGTTCGGTCTGGAACTCTGTACAAGCTACAAGGTAGCACTGTTATTGATGGGTGTAACAGTTCTGTGGTTCCTGAAAGTGGGATGGAAAGCCTAGCTGTCTCTGGAGAAAAGACCATGCTATGGCATCAAAGGCTTGGACATATTGGAGAGAAGGGCCTTCGGATACTGCATAGAGATGGTATGGTAGAAGGTATGTCTAATTGTTCTCTGGATTTCGATTTCTGTGAACATTATGTATATGGGAAGCAGAATCGGGTGAGTTTTCCTTCTGGTGCTAAGAGGGCAAACAAGATATTAGAACTTGTGCACAGTGATGTGTTTGGGCCTGTGTCAGTTCCATCACTGGGAAAGTCTGTGTATTATGTTTCATTCATAGATGACTTCTCAAGGAATACATGGATATATTTCTTGAGGAAGAAATCTGAAGTCTTTGACAAATTTAAAGAATTTAAGGCTCTGGTGGAAAACCAGACAGAGAAGAAGATAAAGGCGCCGAGGACAGATAATGGTGGGGAGTTTTGCAAGCAGGAATTTGAAGAGTTCTGTAAGAAGTGTGGTATAGTGTGGCAGAAGACTACTCCATACACACCTCAGCAAAATGGAGTTGCAGAAAGAATGAACAGAACATTGATGGAAAAGGCAAGAAGCATGCTCAGTGGTACCAGATTAGGACAAGAATTTTGGGCAGAGGCAGTGGAGACTACATGTTACTTAGTTAACAGATCACCTTCATCAGCGTTGGAGGATAAGACTCCACATGAGGTATGGACTGGTAAGAAACCCTCTCTTTCACATCTAAGGGTATTTGGATATGATGCATATGTACATGTTCCAAAGGAGAAAAGGACCAAGTTGGATAATAAATCTGAAAGGTGCATCTTTATTGGGTATAAGGATGGTTTAAAGGGTTACAAGCTTTAGAACCCAGAAACAAGGAAGGTTGTGTACAACCGAGATGTGGTGTTTAGAGAAGTGAAAGATGTTGTTAAACATGAAGTCCTACCAAAGGAACCCGAGAAGATAGAGTTTGAGCTAAAGGAGGATGAATCAGACTCTACAACAGAAGAAGACTCAGAAGATGAAGAGCCACAAACTCCAGCTTTGAGAAGATCAGTTCGGGAAAGAAGGCAACCAGAAAGGTATAGTCCATCTGCTTTCTGTTCAGGTTTTGCCTTAACTATAATTGATGATGAACCCAGAACTGTCAGGGAGGCAGTAGATTCAGAGGATGGAAAACTTTGGAAGGAGGCCATGGTTGATGAAATGGCATCCTTGCACAAAACAAATGCATGGGATCTGGTGGAGTTGCCGGCTGGAAGGAAGCCCATTGGGAGCAAATGGGTGTTTAAGAAGAAGATGAATGTAGAAGGCAAGGTGGAGAAATACAAAGCTCGGTTGGTAGCGAAAGGTTATTCCCATGTGCCGGGAATTGATTTTGGTGATATTTTTTCTCCTGTTGCCAAGGTTACTTCTATTAGATTACTTTTATCTGTTGCTGCTGCATTTGATTTTGAGATAGAACAGATGGATGTGAAGACAACATTTCTTCACAGGGATCTAGAAGAGGAGATCTACATGAAGCAACCCGAAGGCTTTATGGTGAAGGGTAAGAAAGAACTGGTATGCAGGTTGAAGAAGTCTCTGTATGGGTTAAAACAGTCACCAAGGATGTGGTATCGGAAATTTGATACCTATATACAGGGACTTGGCTTCACCAGAAGCAAGGAGGATCACTGTGTTTATTTTAAATTAATTGGTGACCATGTTATTTATTTGGTCTTGTATGTGGATGATATGTTGTTGATCGGAAATGACAAAGAAATTATCCAAGATTTGAAGACCCAACTGTTCTCCAAATTCGACATGAAGGATCTTGGTGCTGCAAACTATATTTTGGGCATGGAAATTAAGAGAGATCGGGCAAAGAGGAAGCTCTGGTTAAACCAGAGGAAGTATGTCGAGACTATACTGCAGAGGTTCAATATGCAGGATAGTAAACCGGTGAATGTTCCTATTCCTGTAGGTGTAAAGCTGTCTACTGAACAGTGTCCCAAGACACAAGAAGAAGAGGAGTATATGTCCCGTGTTCCATATGCAAGTGCAGTGGGTAGACTGATGTATGCAATGGTCTGTACTAGACCAGACATTGCACATGCAGTGGGAGTATTGAGCAGGTTTATGTCAAACCCAGGGAAGGAGCATTGGACAACAGTGAAGCGGGTTTTCAGATATTTACGTGGCACTAGTGATTATGGCTCGTGCTACCAGGGAAGACCAGGATTGGAAAGAATGTTGGACATTCGTGGTTTTGTTGATGCAGACTGGGCTGGAGATCTGGACCAAAGAAGATCTACAAGTGGGTATGTGTTTAGCCTATTTGGAGGCGCAGTCAGTTGGATGAGTAAAAGACAGACTGTAGTGGCTCTTTCAACTACAGAGGCAGAATACATAGCAGCCACTCATGCAAGCAAGGAAGCAGTTTGGTTGCAGAGATTGTGTTCAAGTATGGGGTTGGTACAAAAAGCTATAAGGATAGACTGTGATAGCCAAAGTGCAATTTTCTTGGCTAAGAACCCTGCTTATCATTCAAAGACAAAGCACATTGATGTTCAATATCACTTTGTTAGAGATATGGTTGAGGCTAAAAGGGTGTTGCTGGTAAAGGTGGACACTTTCAAGAATGTTGCAGATGCATTGACGAAGTCTGTGAGCACTCAGAAGTTCTCTTGGTGTAGAGAAACAATGGGTGTTGAAGAATTGGCCCAATGACTAAGCTCTCCTGTGGCCCCCTGTGGAAAGAAAACAACAAGTGGGAGAATGTCGGGTATGTGTTATATTCTTTCCACGATTAGCCCCACGCGCTGTATGTTGCGTCGGGCGTAGCTGGGGGGTCACGAGGGGCAAAGCAGTCCCCACCGTTGGGGTCCGGGGCAGCGCCCCGACCAAAATTTGTTTTATGCGACTCAACCATAAAGTGACTACCATGACCTTGTGCATGGTTTTGCACATGGTTTTGGGGTTCGACAGCGCCCCCGGTAGTCAAGGGAACTACGGTTATGTTCTAATCCAGGGTTAATGGATCGGGGTTTATGTATGCTTCGGCATGTATATATATGTGTTGTAACACTAAAAGGAATATAATGAAAAATCAAGCTGGTCGTCCCGATTTGGGATCCAGGGGAAAATCTCTGTGTTTATCTGTTTTATGTTTTATGCTCTTGCTATTGTTTATTTTCTGTTATAAGATTCGTGTGTAGATAATTTCTGTTCAGGGTTAAAACCTACACCTAGTACATCTGATACATTTATTTGGAAAAATGATTCCTTATGGTACAAAGATTGCTTATATCTTTGTAATAATTCCCAACTAAAACAAAAGATTCTTTTGGAATTGCACACTTCTCCTTTAGGAGGACACTCAATATTTTTAAAAACTTACCATAGGGTGAAGAAAGAATTTTTTTGGGAGGGCCTTAAATCTGATATTCAAATGTTTGTGGCAGAATGTTTGGTTTGCCAGCAGAATAAAGTTGAATCAATTAAGACCCCAGGACTTCTACAACCTTTATCCATTCCAAGTCAACGTTGGGAGGATATTTCAATGGATTTATCACAGGTTTACCCAAGTCCGAAGGAAAGAGTGTCATCATGGTGGTAGTTGATAGACTTAACAAGTATGCACACTTTTGTGCATTATCTCATCCATTTAAAGCAAGTACAGTTGCTACTACATTTATGGACACAATTCAAAAGCTACATGGAAGCCCAAGGGTTATTGTGAGCGACAGAGATCCCATTTTTACAGGAAATTTTTGGACGGAGTTATTTTCTTGTTTGGGTACTCAATTAGCTCATAGCTCATCTTATCATCCTCAATCTGATGGTCAAACTGAGATAGTAAATAAATGTTTGGAAGGATATATTCGTTGTTTTGTATATGATAAACAAACACAATGGGTCAAGTGGTTACCTCTTGCTGGATGGTGGTATAACACTTCCTTCCATACTACAGCAAAAATGACCCCATTTATGGCACTTTATGGATATCATCCACCATCCATCACATCATATTTAAGGTAAAATTCAAAGGTTCAAGCAGTGGAAGATCACATCGAGCATCAGCAAGAAGTTCTCCAACTCTTAAAGGATAACCTGAATTTGGCACAAAATCGAATGAAACAACAGGCAGATCAACATCGCAGCGAGAGAAGTTTCGATGTAGGAGATTGGGTATTTTTACGGCTACAACCTTATAAACAAATTTCCCTCAAGCAAGCTAAGAAGGATAATAAATTATCGCCAAAGTACTATGGTCCTTACAAGGTGTTGCAAAAGATTGGTACTATGGCATACAAATTGGAGCTTCCTGCTTCTTCACGAGTACATCCAGCTTTCCATGTTTCATGCTTAAAGAAGGTTATAGGTGAAAATATTCCAGTTCAAACAGTATTGCCAGAACTTGATGGGGAAGGGAAAATCATATTGGAACCTGAAGCAGTCATGGAAAAAAGAACTCGACAACTACGGAATCGATCAATTTCAGAGTATCTCATCAAGTGGGAGAACTTACCCACTGAAGATTCTACATGGGAGGATGAGAATTTTATACAGAAGCACCCAGAGCTACTCAAGCGTTGAGGACAACACTTTTTTGAAGGAGAGGGGCATGTTAGGTCCCTATATTACTAGTATAGTCCCTTATTGTTGTTAGTGTAACTCCCTTATTGTTATTATTGTACCCTTGTAACCCCCATATTGTTATTATTGTGCCCTTAAATTATTAATGTTAGGTCGGCTAGGATTACATCGTGGCCCCACTAGGATTACATTATGGCCCCATGGACTCCTATATATAGAAAGGAGGTTTTGTAAATTGTATCATCCAAGAATTGTTCATTTATGTAATGTATTGCAGTTTTCCTCCTCGAAGTGGCTTATTTATAAGGTGTTGATGTTACAACATTTTTTGGTCATCTAACCTATTATCATTAGATGGACCCAAGTACACCATGTAAGACCAATTTTACCCTAAGTAAATTTTCTTTCACTATGTGAAATAACTTAGTAAAACACCTTTATTAAGTTGTTTATGGTCTAAACAGGAAACCCTAAAAGGAAATAATAAACAAATCTATATTTGTTTATATTTCCTCAAAGAATAATTAGTTAAACATCAATTTATTTATTATTCCTGGTCATATTTAACCCAAAACAAGGAAATCAATTAAATAAATCCTTATTTATTTGATTATTTCCTAGGAATAAGTTATTTAATCCTTATTTAAATAATATTCGTAGTTAAATTTGACTAAATCATTTATAAATAATTAAATAAATCATTATTTATTTAATTATATTTACACCATTTCCTTAAAATAATAAATAAATCATTTATTTATTTATTATTTATAAATAAAGGAATTGACCCAAGTCAAAAATCCTTTCCCCTCCAACAAATATAATAAAATATTCCTAAAAGGTGGTTCTAGAATTTGATTAATAATACTTTTTTCATGCACCAAAGTTCTAGACCGCCCTAATATTTTGTTATAAATAGAAGGGTTTTCTCATTCATTTGTCACCTTTCGTTGCATTAGATCACTCTGGATCTATACTTTTGGTCTGACTTTGAGCCATTATCATTGTCACATTCTCCATCATTTGCTTTGTGAGCTCCCTTTGAGTTCTATGTTTGTCTGGGTTTTCTACACCAACAAGAGAGAGAAGTTTTAGATCTGAAATGCTGAGGACTTTCAAGAACCCATCCCATTGAGGAGAATTGGAAACACCTTTCTTTTTTTCCTATCAGGTGCCCCTTTAATATAATTTTTTTTTCAAATATATTGTTATTGTCTTATCTATTGGATGCATGGAGAAAGATTTCATTTTCACTGCTTAATGTCTTTTATGCATAGATCTGGATTAGTGTATCTTTATTTGGATCAACTAACTGTAGATTTAAAGATATCGGCAGCCATAATTGATGTTATGAATATTTGTTATGCGTAGCTAAAGTGGTATTTTTCCGACGAAAGATTCATACGAACAATTGGCGACTCCACACGGGTTTTCTTTTGCGACCGCTGTTGTTTTATATGTTCCTGCATATCCAGCTATTTCAGACCCTAGGGTTTCTCTTCAGTGTGTTGTTTTTCCTATTTTTATGGTGCTTTTTACCTCTAAAACCCTCAAGCATTCATATTTTTAACTTCTGTGTGTTTCTGGCCCTATTGCGCAGGTGACAGATATCAGCCGCAGCTCAGCCGATAACTTTTTCTGAAATATTCCGCTGAGAGACCCGGATCTGCAGGTCACACTTATCGGCCCAAAACCTGTGACCTGGCCTAGAGGATGCACTTTTCTGCCCCAAAACTGCCACCTGGACTGAAAATAGGTCAGAACCTATGACCTGCACCTTTTTCTACACTCTTCCAACAATTTTTCTGGGTTTTTCTGAATCTTCTGTCAGGGTTTTGCAGCCTCTGTCTCCGCCCGTTTAGACCTGTTTCTGATTTGTTTTACTCAACTAAGTGGGAATCGCGCCCCCTAGGGCTTTAGTCCCCTCCACTTTTTGTGGAAGAGTTTTAGCTGTTTCAGATGTATGAATTTTTAGAGTTTTAGCCTCCTTCTTTTTAGATCTGATACCTCATTTTCAGATCCCTCTAAATCAGTTCTTCTCCCTTTTATATCCCCTCATATAGTTTTTTTTGGGTTTACCTCTAGGGTAACCTCCTTGTCCCTTCTACCTTTATTTTATTTTCCCCTTTGTTGCAGCAACCTTGCCTCTGCCTCTTTGCTGTTTTCTGCACCTCTTTTCAGTAGATTTCTCCTTTAGATCCCTGTCCCTCCCGACCTTAGATCTATTGGCCTCTTTTTAGCGTGTTTTGATTAGATTTTTTCCCTCTTTCAGACTAGTTTTGAGAGATCCTCCTTCTTGGGTTAGATCGATGCATTGTTAGCTGTTCATTTTTTGTTATTTCAGTCTTATTTACTGTTCTCTGCATATTTATTTTCAGTTACACAGCACACTTTTTCTTTTACTCTCAAAACGTCTGGGTTTAAAAATTAAAATTAACACATGCCACACACTGAACCTAAGTGAAGAAGAGCCTGGTTAACACCGCCTGGCAAAGACTTTTAAATCAACTGACACTGCACCTCTCTGCCCTTGTTTCAACATTGTCCTCACTTGATTTTGCACCTCCCTGCCTTTGTCGGTTTTTCTTCTTCTCGCCATTATTGCGCCTCCAAGGCGTTTATCCCGGAGAATTTTTGGCCTTCACCTTAGTTTCCGATTGGTCGACTTACTCCTTCCCGTCATCGAGTTAGTCCTCCCCAAAGTCCGCACTCTGACTCTTATTCTGATACTTCTGGTTCTCCCCCTGTTCCCTTCACCATGTCTAGTTCAGGGCCTAACGCTAGCGGCAACCCCGGTTCTACTGCTAGGTCCATTTCTAGTGGAACCACTACGGGAACTACCTCGACTGTCCCTTTGCTCCCTTACATGGCTGGTCTCAGTCTCCCCAATTTCAATCAGTTGATCAATGATCCTATCTGCCACGATGTTAGTTGGCCTGCTATGCCAACCAAGCTCCCCTCTGACATTCCCAAGTTCGAAGGCCTTGCTAGTGAAGATCCCTCCAACCATATCCGATCTTTCCACATGTGGTGTTCATCCAATTCTATTACTGATGATTCCAACCGTCTTAGATTGTTCCAACGCACGCTTACCAGTGAAGCTTCTAAGTGGTATGTTGATCAGGCCACCTCTTCCCATACCACCTTTGCGACCATTGCCCGAGCCTTTTTATCTTATTTCCAGCTCCCTCTCTGATACGACACTGGTACAAAACTCTTGACTTCTTTCCGTCAATCCTCTTCAACCCGCCTTTCTGCTCATGTCCAGAAATGGCGGAGAAGAAGGATCTTATGTCAAGCTCCCATGTTTGAAGATTGGGTTTATATGGAATGGTTCCTTCGCTCTCTCTTACCTGCCATCGGCAAAGATGTCGCATCCCAGTTCCCTCAAACCGAAGAAGCTTCCCTCCAAATAGCCTTGAAATATGACCTTATCTATGCTCAATCTGGTTATGTTTATACCGTCCTTCCTAACCTCCCCAAACCCAGTGGCGCTAACACCCGGGGGCATCTCACTCTGCCGATGGTATCGTTGGAGCTCTTTCACATACCTATGCTCCACCTCCTATGGGCTATGGTTTCCCTCCGGGAAGGGCCAGCACTTCCAGCACTTTCCCCCCTCCGGGTAGAATGTATCCAGGATACGGCATGCCTCCTCCTTTTGCCCACCCTCCTACTTAACTCAATGTTGCCCATCCTAACCCTTATCCTTACCCACATCCTGGTGTCCAATCTCCTCTATCAATTGGACCTCCCACTCCCTTGCCTGCTCAACCCCCGCAACAGCAACTACTACCCCCTCCAGGGTAAGTATTTGTGCAGCAAGGCGCGACTAATCCTCTTCCTTCTCAAAGAAAGAGGAAAGGCAATCAAAATCCATCTGCCTCTGGTAATCGTGGATCTAATCCTCCAAGAATTGATTCTAACACTGCTAACCAACCACAAGGCTCTCAGCCCAAGCCGGACAGGCCTCTTCACACCAATAAAAACTGTTCCTGTTGTGGTGTTTATGGTCATTACACTTAGATGTGGCAGATGTGGGAGTCTTAGGCCACCGTGCAGGGACACCATTCCTCCCCTACTGTTCCTCCCAATGTGATTACTTCTCAACCCGCTGTGTTTACCGATCCTTTCCCATAATAAGGATTCGTGGCTACTCAACCACCTCATGCCCTGGTAACCACTCAACCTTCCCCTTCTGGTTCCTCCGATTACCAGATTCTCATGATGACGTCTGACCAACCTCTCACCGTCGACCTTAACCTTCAAACTCGGTCTCGTCAATACTCCATGCCTCCCGCTCCGTCTATCTTGGAGTTCCCATCTTCAGGTCCTACAGAGCCTCTATCGACACCCAATGGTCCCTTGCAGATCCCTCTGCCTAAAGCTGAGGTTCGTACCAAAATTCCTAAGGGCCCATTATGCCGAAATGCTACCTCTGGTCAAGTTTCCCATTCATATAGCATAGTATATGATCTGGCACAATATCCTGCTGCCATTTCAACACTGGAAATCCTCCAGTCGTGTCCTTCTCAAAAAAATGCTCTACTATCTGCCATGGGTGCTGTAGATCCCGCTAATGACCAATTGATTGTTTTTTATTCCCGTCAGTCAGACGATCCCCCCCTTCCTGCTTCTGTTGCTTTCCAAATCGCAGTCAAAATCCGAAATGCCAACGTCGCTCGGTGTATTATTGATGAGGGGGATCTACATGTGTGATGTCTGCTTCGGTTTGGAAACAACTCGGATCTCTTGAGCTAGCCCCTTCCACAACCACCCTTCTTGCATGGGATGGCCATGCCTCCCAGCCCATTGGCCTATTCTGTAACTATCCTATCACCCTTGCGGGCACGACTATTTTCATTGACGTTGAAGTCATCAACGCCCCTCTTGACTATAACATTCTTTTGGGGCGTAGCTACACCTATGCCATGTCTTCTGTCCCATCCGCGGTCCACTGCAAGATGTTTTTCCCTCACAATGAAAATATAATCACCATTGACCAGTTGAAGTATCATGAGCCTAAATCTCAAACCTCCCCTGAATCGACCATCTCTTCTGTAGCCAATAAGAAAACCATTGATTCTTTGACCAGTGTTTCCCTCGGCGTCTACAAAGACTCCTCCTTGCTTGGAACCTTCCTGGGTCCTCCCCCTCCTCCTATCTTTGATCCCAGCCTGGCGAATGTTTGCATGATACAATCGTCTTGGGCTGACCTTAAGCAGCCCGCTTCGGCTAATTAGCAACCTCAACCTCGCCCGCCGCAACCCGCTCCTAGCCCTTCGCCTCAGCTGGTCGAACCTCTTCCTTCTAGACCTTCTCATCCAGCTAGGACACCTAAGCCTCTATACCCTCTCGGGTCAGTTCCCCAAGGTCTCAGTAATCTGGGGGCTGCCCCTCCTGGCCATTATCCCGCCGGTCAAATACCTTTCCTTGCTCCCCCTCCCGAATTCTATTTGGTTCCCATCATGGCAACCCTTTCCGTCCCTAATTTGACCCTGGGAATACCCGTCTGGTATCTTCAGCCTCCAGCCGAAACCCCAACAGGTCACCTGAAACCATACCTTACTTTGACACCAGTTCAACTGATTCCCTTCACCTCTTCCGTCGCTACAGTGCCCCCAGCACCTCAACAATACCATCCTCATGCTGTGACAGCTACGGGCAAGAAAAGAAAAGCTCGTAAGGGGGCACCCAAAGATAAGGCCACCTCGCCTGACCCCACCCCTCCTCCACCCGCCAAGCCTTGTGCCTTGTGTGATGGTGTTGGTCATGCCACCCATACTTGTCCCGAGTTGCCCCGTATCCAACCCATGGTTAAAATCACGTTCCCTGAATCTACGTTCCCTGAATCCTCTGTTTCTTCCTCGTCCGCAGCCAAGAACCCAAAGACTCTTCACACCAACAAACCTTGTTCTTTGTGTGGTGTCCATGGCCATTATTCTCACCATTTTCCTCACCTCATGCATCACCGAGCCTCTTTAGAGGTCATTCACGAGTACGAGGTTGAACAAAATCAATCCGCCTCTCCTATCCTCGCGCAGTATGCGTCAGGCCAACTCGAGGATCCCCCCTGCTACCATTGAAATTCCTCCCCCTGATGTTGAGATGTTGGAACCTGCTGCCCCCCTCCTATACCTATCATCATCCGTACGACCCTTGGAGTACATTCCCTCTGAATCCACTCCATCTGTTTTTCTTGATTCCCCTTCAACAACATTCTTGGGCTCTACATCTTTTGACCATCTTTTTACTTTTTCTTCTGTCATCCCCTGTGACGATCCGTATGTGAGCCTTTCTTCCCATGCTGATGATCTAGGTAGATTTGCAGCGTCACGTGGTTTCCTCGACCTTTTCCTTCCCACCCATAACCGGGATGATACCATCCGTATCTATGATGTCCTCCACAGCATGAGCTCCAGCTTTTCCTCCCTTAGCCCTCATACATCACCCTCCAGTCGATCTATGAGTCATAAAAATCCTACCCAGACTACTCCCTCCCATAGTTGTCATTTGATGTCTACCCTACACTCACGCTGCCATCATTATTCTCCCTCCTCCCATTTCTTGTCTTGTGAAACTATTCCACCGGACCTCTCATCCACACATTATATTGGCTATGCTGATGGGGCAAGTCGCTATTCCGAGAATCTAGCCTTAGTAGCTTGGGCCATCTTTACCCCCTTGCATACCCTCGTTCTTTCTAATGGGGTCTGCATTGGTAATGCCACCAATAATCAAGCTGAATATGATGTAGTACATGGCCTCTTAGCCGATGCCCTCTCTCATTGCATCCTCCATCTGCTCGTTCGTTTAGATTCTCTGCTTCTTGTCTTACAACTCAATGGTGTCTATCGTGTGCAAAACCCTATCCTGTTTAGATGATATTTACGAGTGAAACTTTTGATACGTGAATTTAGCTTCATTACTTTCAATCATGTACCTAGAACTCAAAATCACTACGTAGATAGAATTGCAAACCATGTTCTAGACTGGCATTTATCACACACAAGACAATAAAATTTCAAATCATCAACACAATGCATATGAATAATATATATCATATAACATGTTTTTAGAGTCCATCTACTCTGGAACATATGAAATGCCCATAGAATGTTACCAAAAACAAAACTAAAAAACTGGGGGGCACCACATGCCCCTACATACACATTGGGGGGCACCACCTGCCCTACATCTAATCACTCTCTAGACGATCCCGAGCTAATGGCTCTACTCCCACAGCTCGTAGATCACGCACAGTCTGACCAGCCATCGCCATGCGTTGCATGATACCTTGCCATTCTAAGGGTAGCCTAATACATAGCTTGATGTACTGGTCGTCTAAGTCCTACCAACCCCGCTCTGAAACACCGGTCAGTAACCCCTCAAATCTACAACAAATTTCCTCCAACAGAACGGTCATATCCTCGTTCTGTGCCGTTCTCGATCCACTAGCATCTGTAGTTCCTACTACTGCAGGTCGTCCCATATATCCGGCCAATTTCACCGGAGCTATATCTGCATACCAAATTATGAGGATCAGTACCATAAATACTATTCACAAACTTTAACATGCACATAACAGATTAGTTACTTGTCACTTACCATCAGGCCCCCATACTTGACCAGGCGGAAGCGGCAAGTCCGGATCTCCCCAATAACTCATCCCACTATAGGGATAGTCGTCTATGTACAATGGCATATGATCCCAATGGGCAAAGAACTCTGGTCGGAACACCCATCTGACCACCCCTCCTCCTCCTCTGCACAGTAGTCGCCCCCATCGATGCATCCTGGGTTCTCTTGGAACCCCATTAGGTAGTTTTACACGAGGTCGCAAGGTCGGGATCTTCTCAAAAAAGAAGGAGCACAATACAGTCCCATAAGCACAATCATGGTTCACTTGCCACTTACAAAGTGATAGCTGTCGCTTCAATGACGCCAACATCATTTGGGCCCACCCATAGTAGGTCCCACTCAACACACTTTCTACAATCATCGTCTACCCTGCAGTGATGTGATGGAGTGCCTGGCTACCTAGGATCCGCAACACTGCTGCCACCACTGCACGGGTCTACAACCTCTCTAGATCCCCAATCGATATCCAAGTCCCTTTGACTCAGACACATGGTCAGCAATGTCGCTCTACAAACTCCATGATGTTACGCCCTCGCGGTAACACTGGTTGTGTATTTCCCACCATACCTAATGGTGGGATATCCTCGACTGTCAGCTCAATCTTGTGCCCCTGCACTATAAATACCTCATGATATGGATCCCAATAATTGACAATCGGGCCAACAAGGGCTCCCCAGCTCTCATCAGAGGGTTCTCCACAAATTTCAAAACCCCAAACCTTGCCAATGCACCACGGACACCCTAATCCACTTGGATTTTTGACCGCAGTGTACCCATGTCTCTCTCTCTCCACTTGATCTGTATATCTGCCATATCTGCACAAAAAAATCATCTTTTTCAGTCTACAGATAAGAAAAACTGCATTCAATTACACAAAACCTGAATCTCAGCCCACACCAGCACTAAAATCACCTCCCTCTAACAGGTCGCACTTTTTGGCCAAATCCTGGGACAGGTCGCACTTTTTAGGCCCAAACCTACTTCCCAGGTCACAGATTTTGCCCCAAAAAGTGCGACCCGGCCGTAAATATGAGGTAGGGGCTGTTCTTGAGATTTGGGACCCTAATCTGAACTTTTAATCCATCAAAAACAAAAAGTAGGATTAGGCCTCTTACCTGCAATTGACAGATCTCGATTCCAACGGTCGGTTTGTCTGCTACGATCATCGCAAGATTTAGGGCCTTCTCTCCTCTCCACCTTCACCGCAGCTACACAAGCAAATGAATGTATTTGGAGGGAAAATGCCTTATTAGAAGAGAAACCCCTTATTTTTATTTCGCCCGCTGCAACCAAACCGTAGCCCCGTTTGACACACCGTCTACACTATTGGAAAGCTCTCACCGAGCACTCAAATGGGTATCTGTTATTTTTTCATGTTTTGATACTTCACCAGGACACATTTTGTCAACTAAGGGTCTATTCACCTCTCCTCCAAATCAAATTTCCTAACTTACAACACTTGTACTTGGGGGACCACTTTTCCTCCTTACATGTCCTTGTTCGTGTTGATTTTCATCATGAGATACCCTACTGTACTCATGTTTTTATGGTCCCCCATTGGACCTTTACTGTGTGGCAGCACCATTGAGTTGCCCTTGTTTAGAGCATCTGAGTTGAGTCATCATCGCATTCATGGAGTCTATCCCGAGTCCCTTTGTACCCCGCTATAATCCTCCATCCTTCATTGCTTGGTCCCTCTATCATGTCGCACATTATGGCCTTCAGTCCCATTGTCCCCTATCCCTCGTGATATTGTGTCAGTCGCTACCAAGTCATTCATGCCCTTTATGCTCTAACAAGGGAAGTCGTCCATCCGCTACTCAGTATCCCCCATTTCATCATCATCATTAGTGTCTGTCTGTTAGTCACTCTACTATTTTCTCTCATGCCTTAGTTGGGGATCCATTATTGCCTCACCTATGGCAGAACTCTTTTTGTCGACATCAACTCATTCACTCTAGAAGATAGGTCTAGAGGGCGGTGTACCTTGGTTCCAGCTCCTGCACTTGTTTGGTGCCTCGGATCAGGAAAAGGGATTTCTCATTACCCTTTGACTTGATTGTTTCTTAGTTCCAGCTCCTTTCAACTTGATCGAGATCCGTATACTTGATGGTCCAATGATGCAGCAGCAGTTATTGGTGATTCCCGGGTGTATGTGAGATGTCTCAACCCTCATGAGGGGGTGGCCCTGCAGGTAGCCCCCCACATGCTCGGATGCCCTCTTCATTTCAGCCTTTGATGCAGCTCCTTATAATTGATGATGTCGGCCTTAGCCGCTTGTAGTGCCTTTTCGATTTGCATGTATCAGTTGGATTTTGCGAGCCCTTCCCCGGTTTTAGGGGGTATTTGGGTTGCATTTGTATCTCATATACTCAGATATTATTGTATAAGTCTTGGTTGTTATCCCAAGCACCGCATGTATGTGGGATTCATCATTTTATTTTTCTAGCTCGTATTTATGCCAGCATGTACTTTATAGTTTGGTTCCTTGTTTACTAGACACACTATTCTTTTGTACTTTGTCTCGGCATGCATAGATATGCCTCCCCCACCACCTTTAGCATAGGTACCATCTCATAAACTAGAGACTTTTTGCACCAGAGTCTCATTCCTCAAAGGTGCAGTCCTTGCACATTAGACTACCTACATTTCTTTGACTTCCCTCTGATGTCTAGTGATTGACTTCTTACAACGTACTTCGGTCATACGATTTGCTCCTGACACTCGCACGCTGGGGGGCAATCTGTTACACCATTTTTTGGTCATCTAACCTATTATCATTAGATGGACCCAAGTACACTATGTAAGACCAATTTTACCCTAAGTAAAATTTCCTTCACTATGTTAAATAACTTAATAAACCACATTTATTAGGTTGTTTATGGTCTAATCAGGAAACCCCAAAAGGAAATATTAAACAAACCTATATTTGTTTGATTTTCCTCATGGAATAATTAATTAAACCATAATTTAATTATTATTCCCTGTCATCAAGTATTAATCAAAACAGAAATCATTAAATAAATCCTTATTTATTTGATTTTTTCAGAAATAAGGTTATTTAATCCTATTTAAATAATATTCTATTAATAATGGACCTAAATCATTTATAAATAATTAAATAAATCATTATTTATTTAATTATATTTACACCATTTCCTTAAAATAATAAATAAATCATTATTTATTTATTATTTATAAATAAAGGAATTGACCCAAGTCAAAAATCCTTTCCCCTCCAACAAATATAATAAAATATTCCTAAAAGGTGGTTCTAGAATTTGATTAATAATATTTTATTTATGCATCAAAGTTCTAGACCGCCCTAATATTTGTTATAAATAGAAGGGTTTTCCCATTCATTTGTCACCTTTCATTGCATTAGATGACTCTAGATCTATACTTTTGGTCTGACTTTGAGCCATTATCATTGCCACATTCTCCATCATTTTCTTTGTGAGCTCCCTTTGAGTTCTATGTTTGTCTGGGTTTTCTACACCAACAAGAGAGAGAAGTTTTAGATCTGAAATGCTGAGGACTTTCAAGAACCCATCCCTTTGAGGAGAATTGGAAACACCTTTCTTGTTTTCCTTTCAGGTGCCCCTTTAATATAAAAATTCTTTCAAATATATTGTTCTTGTCTTATCTATTGGATGCATGGAACAACATTTCATTTTCACTGCTTAATGTCTTTTATACATAGATCTGGATTTGTGCAGCTTTATTTGGATCAAATAACTGTAGAT